>CM067368.1:27433083-28130583 GCA_034401795.1 Chaetoderma sp. LZ-2023a
CGCATGACACGTGTGTTTGGCTCCTCCATTACTACTGCTGCTGCTGCTGCTGCTGCTGCTGCTGCTTACTGCTACTGCTACTGCTACTACTACTACTACTACTACTACTACCACCACCACCACCACCACCACTACTACTACTACTACTACTACTACTACTACTACTACTACTACTACTACTACTACCACCACCACCACCACTACTACTACTACTACTACTACTACTACCACTACTACTACTACTGCTACTGCTACTACTACTACTACTACTACCACCACCACCACCACTACTACTACTACTACTACTACTACTACCACTACTACTACTACCACTACTACTACTACTACTACTACTACTACTACTACTACTACTACTACTACTACTACCACCACTACTACTACTACTACTACTACTACTACCACTACTACTACTACTACTACTACTACTACTACTACTACTACCACTACTACTACTACCACTACTACTACTACTACTACCACTACTACTACTACCACTACTACTACTACTACTACTACTACTACTACTACTACTACTACTACTACTACTACTACTACCACTACTACTACTACTACTACTACTACTACTACTACTACTACTACTACTACTACGACTACTACTACTACTACTACTACTACTACTACTACTACTACTACTACTACCACTACTACTACTACTACTACTACTACTACTACTACTACTACTACTACTACCACTACTTTTTTTTTTCTTTTTTTTTGAAAAAACCGACGCTGACGCGGTCGGACAAACTTCACGGAGGAACTTCTTTAAAAAGGCTTGCAAACCCCCAGAAAAAAACCTGGTGAACTAGTAATCTTGATTAATATTACACCAAAACAATGATAAATAATGAGCATTAATACAATCTATAAATACATATGGCTTAAAAAGTATAGATACAAAACAATATGCTGATAAAGCTCCGATAGCAAAACAAAACTTAACAAAGGCATTACTATTCAACCCAGGTGTAGTAGTAGACCCGTGTGGCGAGTGCAACTATCCAACAAATGAAAAGTGCCTCGTCAATCTATGACAAATAAGTCAATCATTGACGCCAGTGGGCTGATTCTCTAAAGATCAGCGGGCGTAGTAGCATTTGGGTAGTATAATACATATAGTCGGCAGAAAAATTCCAGAAAAATTGATGGCCCTCTTGTTTACATTTTCAATTTACTTTATTGTAAGGTTTTGTAAATTACCATTCAATCCATGTGTGGTAGTAGTCCCGTGTGGCGAGTGCAACTATTCAACAAATGAAAAGTGACTCGTCAATCAATGACAAATAAGTCAATCATTGACGCCAGTGGGCTGAGTCTTAAAGATCAGCTGGCGTAGTAGCATTCGGGTAGCATAACATATATAGTCAGCAGGAAAATTACAGAAAAATAGATGGAAATAGATGGCGCTCTTGTTTCCATTTTTGATTTACTTTGTTGTAAGGTTTTGTAAATTACCCTGGAACAAATAACCCTATAAAACTCTGTGTAAATTCCTAAAATTACCTGGGACAATTTTATAATTCAATGGCAAATTACTTTATCGATTGATTATTAAATTACCCCAGTCTGTTTATTTCTTAACATGAATTATTAAACATAACAATATCAAAGTGCAGACTAAAATGAATTACAGATTAATTAAAAGACACAGATAAATCAGCTGTAGTAATTAAATGATTTAAGCTAGTGCAGGCTCATTTATTTTTACAGCTCCCAACTCTATTGAAACTATGTTTGTTTTGCACCATATGTCCTTGAATACTTTTTCTTTACCATGCTGCTTTAATCTAAAATATTCGCAAGGAATATGATTCAGCAGCAATGAACGAAATATTGCCTTTATTGCTCTATTGTGATTGCCCATAGATGGATTTTTCGTCTGTGCACACCGATGTTTCCAAATGGCCCAAACACCTATGGTTAGTATTGTTATTAAAATAATCCTTTCAGACTTTATGATATTTACACCGCTTGATCCAAATTCTCTAAATAAGACTACATGCGTGTCTAGAACAATGGGCTTCGCTCCAAATTTTGCCAAGATTTGGCTGATATAGTCCCAAAATTGTGACGATATTGGACATTCCGCAAATAAATGCTCGATTGTTTCCTCGTCTGTTTGACATAAGTAACACCTATCAGAAGTCGTAATATTGCACTTGTATGTCAAGTGTCCCACCCATAGCCGTCGATGTAGTAATCGCCACAATAAATCACGAGCCATATTTGGTATGGATGGTGAATGTAAGATTTTCCATACATTTTTCCAACTGGATGGTTTATAGCTTGAGTCATCCCATCTCCTAATTGCTATGGGAGGTGTTACTTGTTTTCGTCTCATAATATGGTACCATTCCTTGGATCTCATCTTGTATTTTAACATCTCATCATCAAGAACTAATGCGGGTTGTGGAGTCAAACTATTATTATTTACATTTGGCAGACGAAACCATTCAATTGGTACAGCATGTTTTATTTTATTTAGCAACCGCTGGACATCTATATGCCTCATATGTGTTTTTCTAGCTACGTCTTGCATTGAAATCCATCTACGTGTTTGAGGGTGTATCATATCTGATAAATGTTGAATGCCATATTTTGCAAAGGACGGTAGATAAAGTACTGCATTGTTATAACATATATTACTATTGCCCCACAATTGCTGTTCTAGTACTTCCTTCCAGCACGTAGGTGGAGGCATGTATCTGTCAAATATTTCTAACCCCTTAACTTGATCTTTAAACACATCTGGTATCATTTGGCTATTCGGAGGTGGCTTCTTTGAGGTAAAAACATGCTCCGCCAGAAATGGTTCTACAATTCTCTCCATGAGAGCTCGTGAAACACATGCCCACGTCTCATCTGATGTAATAAGATCATCCAAAAATTTTAACCTTAAAGAAACACATTTCACTTTAATATCAATTAAATCAAGTCCTCCTTCTAACTTAGCATTATTGAGAACACGATGGGAAACTAAATGATTCTTTTCTTCCCATATGAATGACAATATCAACTCATTAACCTCCTTTTCTACATGTTTTGGCATGTGTATAACAGATGCTGTATACCATAGCCCAGATAATGCCAAGTTGTTGACAACAAACACTCTACCAAAGATTGAAAGACGACGACGCTTCCAATTTGCTAATATTCTCTTAAGCTTAGATACTCGTTCATTCCAATTTTGTATTGTATTCGGTTTCCTGCCAAAATAGATGCCTAAAATCTAAATGGTATCATTAGACCAATTGATTTCAAGTGGCTGGTCATTCCGCTCTTTCCATGGCCCCAGAAATAATCCTTTGGATTTTCCTTTATTGATTTTCAAACCAGATGCATTTTGGAACTTTTCTAGTACGTGGTTTAAAATTGCAAAATCATTGTTTGAACTGGTAAACACAGTTGTGTCATCAGCATATTGTGACAGCTTAAGTGGTCTTTCTATGCCATGAATACATATGCCTTGAAAGTTATTATTTTGCCTCAATGCTATGCCAAGTGATTCCATCACAATAACAAATAATAATGGCGATAGGGAACACCCCTGTCTAACCCCACGTTCTAAGACAATTTCTCTGGATAATTGATTGTTCACTAAATAGCTACTCTTGATATCCGTATATAAAATCTTTACCCATTTAATAAAGTTTGAGCCTAACCCAAACGATTGCAAAGAATTAAAAAGAAAATCCCATTCCACACGGTCAAATGCCTTTTCATTGTCCAAGGCAATCACAGCTGAAGGGATGCTATCCTTCTCAACCAATTGTATAAGGTCTCTTATTACCATGGTATTTGTTAGAATTGTCCTCCTGGGTACAGCACATGTCTGCTCTGTTCCAATGATTTCTCCTAAAACACTACCTAGTTTCAATGTTAGTGCTCTGGATATTATTTTGTAGTCTACACATAGTAGAGAAATTGGTCTGTAGTTCTGAATTAGACGTCTGTCATTTCCTTTATATATTAGCCTTACGTATGCCCTAGCCATAGTTGGTGGTAAATGGCCTTTCTCAAAAATTTCAGTGCCTAATTCTTCCATTATTGGACCTACAAGGTGCCAAAACGTTTGGTAAAATTCAACTGGAAGGCCATCACACCCCGGTGATTTTTCTAGTTTCATACCTTTAAGGGATTTAGTTAAATCTTCTAGTGTTAAGGGTTGATCACAAAATTCACTGCCTGTGTCTGACACCTTTTTGTCTATATTTGCTAACAAATCCAATTTTGCATCTTCATCAATTCCTTCTGACTTGTACAATGACTCATAGTAATTGCATACAATAGTACTCATTTCATTGTTGGTAAAGACGGTTGAACCATCCGGCATGTTTAATGAGCACATCACCTTATCTATTGCCCGTGCTTTTTCTAATGCGCACAAATATCGGGTTGGCTTTTCCCCTTCTGCGTGCATCTGGGCTCTTGCTCTAATTTTTGCACCCTCAAACTCATAGTGTTCTATATCTCTTATTTTACTTTTAATTTTAACCAGTAATTCATAATAATTCTCTTCACCATTATTTACTTTAGCATTAATTTTCATCAGTGATCGATGAAGTGTTTTCTTGCGTTTGCATATTTCCTGTGCTTTTCTAATAGCATACTTTCGGGAAACATACTTTAAATCCAGTTTAACATCCTCCCACCATTGCAATGTGCTCTTATATGATGCTTTCCTATTAATCCAATGTTGCCAACAACTCTCTATATTATTCTTATAAAATTCTTCTCCCAACAGTGTTGTGTTTAATTTCCAAAACCCGACCCCTTTTGTTACCCAGTCAGCATTGGCAAAGGTTACACAAACCATGTTATGATCAGAGAATGCAACTGGCTTAATATTAACATCTCTCCAGTACCCTGTTAACAAACTATTCACATAAATTCTGTCGATCCTTGAACCAACTTTACCATCTACCGAAAACCATGTAAGATCTTTACCATGAGGTTTTGATATTCTATAGGTGTCCACTAAATTTTCATTATCACATATTTCTTTTAAGAGTCTATGTGATGTATCAGTATAAGTTGAAGTTGCATTCCTGTCATTTTCTTTGTCTAAGACACAATTAAAGTCACCACCCATTACTAAGTTTTCAGTGATGTTATCTAGTGCTGTTTTAGACATCTCCTTAAAAAAATTACGACGTAGTTGATGAGATGTAGGTGCATATATACACAGCAACGTGATACGTGTTTGTTGTATATCTAGCGTGACTCTCACCCAGCGACCATTTGCACCTGATACTGAAGAGATTATATTTACATAGGCTGAACAACGAGGGAGTATAACAATTGCTACGCCTGCACTATTATCTTGAGATAACGAATAAAATATTCTGGATCCAGAAATCTTTTCTAAATTATCGTATAATTCTGACTTCTGAATTTTTGTTTCCTGTATCAAAGCAATGTCAATCTGCTCATTTTTCAGAGTCTCTAGTAAGTGACGTTGCTTTATGTCACTATTTAAGCCTCTACAATTGAGTGTGCAAATTAGCATAAAAGGTAATAAAATGCTGTGTAAAACCGCCATTATTAAGCTAACTAGATTTTGGTTTTTTCGACCCTCTCTTAGACCATTTACCTATTTTACTCACGAACGCTGCATTACTTAGCTCAACTTTTTCCAAATGCTTATATTTTAATATATCTGAATCATGACGCAGATGCCTATATTTAACACCATTTGCCGTCACATATGGAACTAACACCTCTCCTGCCTCTGACCTGTACATGACCATTTCATCAGGTGATTTAGAACTCTGTGTTTGAATGGATATATCAGATTCAGCGACTGACATATTATCGTCTTCTATATCACTTTCCTCTATTTCTGATTCAGAACTCTCTCCATCTTTCTGTCGCTTTGTTCCACTCAATCGATCCGAGACACCAATTACTTTCTCTATATTATTTAAATCGTCTAGATTGAGTGTACTCAGTGGAAATTCAAAGTTAGTTTCAGTATCTTGCGACCTAAATTTTACTTGTCCTAAATTAAAACTCTTCCAGAGGGTATTGATCCTCATCTTCAACTTGTGTGGAATTAGCCTCTCTGTCATCAAACTTGGATTGACTTGTTACTGGAGCAAGACTTAGCCCCTCATCTAGAACCTCTATTTCATCGCCTGCAACAACAGCGATTGGATTCTTAGTTTTTTCCCCATGCTTCTCATTAACATGGACTTCAGCTACAATCTCAGCAACTACTGGTTCGATGACATTTTCCTTAGCAGCGTGCTTCCCATTAGTATGAATTTCCGCTACAATCTCAGCAGCTACCGGTTCTATGACATTCTCTTTAGAGACAACTTGCTCTGCACTTTTATCAGCACCCTTTTTGACATATTTGTTCTGCGGGCATCGCCACTTAAAATGATCAGATGATCCACAAACTAGACATTTGTTTTTGTTAGGGCAATCTGTTGCAAGATGTTCTGTGCTTAAGCAGATTCTACACTCTTTGATTTGCCCCCTGTACCATAATGGCAAGATAAATCGACCATCTATGGTGACCTTGCTTGGGAGAGGTTGTTCTACCTTTTCAAACCAAATTCTTCTGATGCCATTTTCTAAGGTTCGATCAAATGGATAGGTCTCGTGTTCTACTTTGTCCACTTTGCCATACTTGATCAATTCAGTGATAACCCGTTCATCTGGGATCTCTAATGGAACCTTCATCTTGACTAATAGACGATCAGAATCTATTTCCTCCACATTACACACCTCACCCTTCACGACAAGGACCTCGTCGAGCAACTTTTCCTTCACACTTTCATTAACTACGGTGACATTCCATACAGATTTGGAAACATTAACGAGACCTTGAAGGACCCGTGGCCCTGCCCCAACTACATCCTTCAACCCATGATACACCTCAATTGCCGAAATACCCCAAGCCTTTGTCGTGATTTTAAGACTCAGGGTACGCTTATATGAGGTTGCCATGGTGTTTTATAAAAAGAGGAACCCCATACTACTACAATATATAATACAAATATATAACACCAAGACGTCGGGGAAAGAGCTAAACACTAAATAAATAGTGTCCCCTTTTGAAACCCTGACGTCTACCAACAAATATACGAATAGAGAGTACAGTCGTATATTTGTTAGTTTGAACCACTTTCTAAGTGGTTCACTAACACCTAGCCGATTAAAGTATGCTAACAAATATATGATTAAATAGTCAAGTCATATATTTGTTAGTCTGTTCGAGTTGACCGGGGACAGCCAACTGACTATAAGGAGTAATATAGTTAAAGAACTAGGCGTGTGCTTACAAATGACAAAGGAATTAAACCCACTCACTCAAGCGATCTTGCCAAATACAATGCGCTAGCCTACGATCTATAGAAATAGCAGACCGGCGCGGGGAGAAATGTATTGCATTGACCACAGTAAGAGGAGCCCTATTAAATGGCGAAAACCGCCAGCTAAGAGGAATGCCTTTAGAAAATAGAGACACAAAATGCGCTCCAACCAAGACAAGAATTTACAAATTAAATATAAAGTTTGAAAGGAAATACTAATACGAAATATATGTATAAAATTTATCTACAAAATCGCGCTAGAAACTAGCAAATTCGGGCAGCAATTGCAGAGCTAAATAAACGCGTGCGTTCACTTCGACTACTACTACTACTACTACTGCTACTACTACTGCTACTACTACTACTACTACCACTACCACTACTCCTACTACTACTACTACTACTGCTACTACTACTACTACTACTACTACTACTACTACTGCTACTACTACTACTACTACTACTACTACTACTACTACTACTGCTACTACTACTACTACTACCGCTACTACCACTACTACTACTACTACTACTACTACTACTACTGCTACTACTACTACTACTACTACTACTACTACTACTACCACTACTACCACTACTACTACTACTGCTACTACTACTACTACTACTACTACTGCTACTACTACTACTACTACTACTACTACTACCACTACTACTACTACTACTACTGCTGCTGCTGCTACTACTACTACTACTACTACTGCTACTACTACTACTACTACTACTGCTACTACCACTACTACTACTACTACTACTGCTACTACTACTACTACTACCACTACTACCACTACTACTACTACTACTACTACTACTACTGCTACTACTACTACTACTACTACTACTACCACTACTACCACTACTACTACTACTGCTACTACTACTACTACTGCTGCTACTACTACTACTGCTGCTGCTGCTGCTGCTGCTGCTGCTGCTGCTGCTGCTGCTGCTGCTACTACTACTACTACTTCAAAACATAGATTAATGCTGCTTCTCAGTGCGATTAAGTCCAAATTCCCAAAGACTGCGATTTACTTCGCAAAACTTAACTATTCAAGTCGGTTGACAGCTCAGCAGAAGTTGGCGATTCAGTCCATCAATTCGACGGCTGAATCATCAAAATCTGTGACTGTCATTCCTGCACTTAGACTCTCCGAATTTAATGTTGTTAAGGATAACATTCATTGGACTGAGAAGACAGCTAACTCGATGTATTCTGCCTGGCTTAAATTCCTAAATTTAAACTAGACAAGGGCCAGGGTAACATCCGCCCGGAAACAGGACTGGGCAGTAATATTGTCAATTTAACTGGCTCCCCATTATGTGAAGCAGAGCAGTCACTGCTCAATTTTGGTCTTACATTTGTCCCAACACCAAAACCTAAAACAGGTTTGGATGCTCTTTTAGATAATGGCTGTATGGAAACATCTGAATTTAGTCACCGTATTAAGTTAGCAGACTTCTTTCGTAACTCTAATAGTAACATTCCACCATTCATTGAAAAAACTGGCTGGGCACCAAACGTAAAAATCCTGGACCCAGCGATCGGTGAAAGCATAGAACTCTTTTCAGAACGTGTTAAAAATTCTAAATTCCCTAATGATCAACCAAATTTACCCTATGAGGAACGCCAGGCCTTAATTGAATTGTCTAAAAACAGCGAAATTGTCATCAAACCTGCAGATAAAGGGTCAGCGACTGTAATAATGCTTAAAGATAACTATAAACGTGAAGCACAACGACAACTTAGTAACCCAAAGCATTACCAGAAACTAAGCAAACCACTTTGGCAAAATAATTGCAGCAAATTTAATGAGATTCTTCAAAAATTGCTCGATAGCAAGAAGATCACCGAAAAGCAACATAAGTATCTCTTTGCTAAACTTGAGTCAAAACCACGGACTTTCTATCTTTTGCCAAAAATTCATAAACCCATAGATTCGTGGTTGGACACAATGTCACCGCCCGGGCGACCTATAATCTCTGATTGTGGCTCAGAATCCTACAGAATCAGTGAATACATCGATTACCATCTACAGCCAATAGCAAATAGACACCCCAGCTTCTTGAAAAACACAGAAGACTTCTTATCACAGGTCTCTGAGACCTGGATACCTCCAAATTCATTCTTGGTCACGCTTGACATCGATGCTATGTATACAAACATTGACATCGAGAAGGGTATAAATTCTATCCGTAGAGCATTCGTGAACTACCCAGACACCAACAGGCCAGACAGAGAAGTAATAGCTCTATTAGAGCTGAGTCTGAAAGGCAATGATTTTGAATTCGATGGCGAAATTTACCAACAAATTTGCGGCTGTGCGATGGGCAAGCGCTTTAGCCCATGTTTTGCCAATATTTACGTAGCAGAGTGGGAGGAGGAAGCGTTAGAAAAGTGTCCAAAACATCCCCTCATTTATCGCAGGTACCTTGATGACATTTTCATGATTTGGCAACACACAAAGGCAGAGTTTGATGAATTTTTCGAAATTCTGAACAATCACGATCCGAATATCAAATTAAAAGCAACCATTGACGAGATGTCCGTAGATTTCCTGGATGTAACTGTATATAAAGGTCTAAAGTATGAAACAACTGGCTACTTAGACTACAAAGTGTATTTCAAACCAACCGATTCGCATCAGCTATTGCACAAAAAATCTTTCCATCCACCACATACTTTTAAAGGAATAGTTAAATCACAAATAATCCGTTTTCACAGGAATTCTAGTGATAGAAAAAATTTTGAAGAAGCGTGCTCTACCCTATTCAAAGCCCTCAAACCACGAGGTTACTCCTCACGATTCTTGCGCAAAATCAGATCTGAAACATTAGACGGCTTGGAATCCATTCCAGATAATGCCTCAAATCGTCGGCCTACCAAAATTTCTCACAATCGTCCTATTATAGGTGTAGGCGAATCTCGCAAATGCGGAAAGAAAAGGTGCAAGTTAGATGAATTTCTCCCAAACCAGAATACTTTCACGAGCTTTCAGAACAAAAGCAAGTTCCAACTTCAGTCTAATCTAGATTGTGACTCTGAAAATGTTATTTATCTAATTTCATGCAAATTGTGCCAAAAACAGTATGTCGGCGAAACCAAATGTCCATTAAGATGGCGGGCAACTCGACACCTCTCAGATATTAGGCTAGAGGAAGACACACATGTTTCCGAACATTTTAATCTTCCTGACCATTTAGTCCTTCGTGACTTTGAAATTATGCCGATTGAACAGCCACCCCTTTCAGATACGGCAGAAGAAACTGATAAACAAAGAAAACTTCGAGAATCGTTTTGGATTAAAGAACTCGAAACACAGTGGCCAAGGGGAATAAACTCGGACCCAGGCTTATCTGATCAACGTGACAAAATTCCATTCATTCTGACCTATAATCGGAAAAACGTTGAAATTTCCAAAATTTTGAAAGATGAGTATCAAAACCTACAGGAGAAACTGAAACAACCCTTTAACAAGCGACCAGTAATTGCGTTCAAGAAAAATCCGAATCTACGTGACATCTTGGTAAAAGCAAAACTCAAATAGCTATCCATAATATCCATCTCAATCATTCAACATTAACCCTTGCATGATGGTCAGCCAAAAACGGTCAATTTAGTGATCTTGGGCAATGTCCATTTGCCGGCGGGGATTGGAGTATTTTTGAAAATTTACCACTGTAATGACTGGCTCGGGAACCGAGACAGTCGTTCCAGTGGTGTATTCTCGGGAATGACCTTGTCTGTGCCTGCAAATGTACATTAAATAAGTAAGCGCATATTTGGATTTTACTGAACAAATTTAACCAGTAAAGGGTTAACATTAATGCCATATGGCTTTCCTCAAACAAAATGACAAATCTCAGGCAGTAGGATAAACCAAAATATCTTAAATTTTTGAATTTTTTCAATTATTGAAGATTCTGAGCCAGTGCGTTGACAATATTGACTACTACTACTACCACTACTACTACTACTACTACTACTGCTACTACTACTACTACTACTGCTACTACTACTACTACTACTACTACTGCTGCTGCTGCTGCTGCTGCTGCTGCTACTGCTACTACTACTACTACTACTACTACTACCACTACTACTACTACTACTACTACTACTGCTACTACTACTACTACTACTACTACTACTACTACTACTACTACTACTACTGCTACTACTACTACTACTACTGCTACTACCACTACTACTACTACTACTACTACTACTACTACTACTACTACTACTACTACTACTACTACTACTGCTACTACTACTACTACTACCACTACTACCACTACTACTACTACTGCTACTACTACTACTACTACTACTACTGCTACTACTGCTACTACTAATACTGCTGCTGCTGCTGCTGCTGCTGCTGCTGCTGCTGCTGCTACTACTACTACTACTGCTGCTGCTGCTGCTGCTGCTGCTGCTGCTACTACTACTACTGCTGCTGCTGCTGCTGCTGCTGCTGCTGCTGCTGCTGCTGCTGCTGCTGCTGCTGCTGCTGCTGCTGCTGCTGCTGCTGCTGCTGCTGCTGCTGCTGCTGCTGCTGCTGCTGCTGCTGCTGCTGCTGCTGCTGCTGCTGCTGCTGCTGCTGCTGCTGCTGCTGCTGCTGCTGCTGCTGCTGCTGCTGCTGCTGCTGCTGCTACTACTACTACTACTACTACTGCTGCTGCTGCTGCTGCTGCTGCTGCTGCTGCTGCTACTACTACTACTACTACTACTACTACTACTACTACTACTGCTGCTGCTGCTGCTGCTACTACTACTACTAGATGCAGGAGAAACTTTAGCCATATACTAGCATCAAAGCAGCTTAATGGCCATATGGACGCCATCGAACAGCCTCAATCGCTTTACGTGTATTATTAACATACCTATCACAGTCATATTGAACTGACAATTATACAAGTAAATATGCTTTGGTGGAAGGGTGCGCGCTATGTTGGTGATAGAGCGGGCCCCATTAGCATAGCGGTTCAAGATCACCCATTCTGCCCTTTTTCCCACGAAGGCAGATCATGTCCTGTGAGGCGATGGAAGAGAGGCCGGACCAACGATTCTTTGTCTGCTGCATACCATCAATGTGAAGATACTAGTCCGTACTAAAGGCAACACAAATGCTTGCATCGTGAGCACAGGTGATCCTCCGATGATGGAACTTGCTAATGAGGAATACCAGGATGACATCAATCTCAGCAGAGTGCAGTACTGTGGACCAGTACTTCATTCAGAATAGACGGATCTAATCTGTCACTCAAGTATATGACGTTATACTCAAATACGTCACTTGTTACCTGACGTCACAAACATGATGACGTTTAGTTCCGTCACGATAATCTAAAAGTTAGGTGACAAGTTTACGAACTGTATGTTTTCGATGAATTTACAATTTAATAAACCTATTGAATATTGTGAAGTTAATTTGACTGGGAGATGTGGCTCCCGCAGACACACATATATTTGTAGGGGACCAATATTCATTCTTAGCTTACCTATTTACATTTTTACGCACGTGCCGACTTCGGCCTATATTTATACGTTTCTATTTTTCAGCCATGTCTGATCAGTAACCGAATCTTGCTGTACGGAGACCTGGAGCAAAATGAGCAGGCAATATTGGTGCTGTGTTATAGCCGTGTATGTAGTGACGTTTCTAGTCCTGGTGCCATATTTCACGGAAGATATGCCTTATTCAGCGCTATTTAAGATGACGTTAATTAAAGAATCCGTAGAGAAACGCGCATCTGTAGTCAACGAAAACCGTGTACAGACCGCGATGGAATATATTAATAGTTTGGTCTCGTCCCAGTCTTTACAATTTTATCAGACTATATGGAATGAACATAGATATGATACAGTCATTGTTATAGTGACTGTCGCACGGCCCGCGGTAGATGGAGTAACAACGGGATACCTTACACAGACTGCTGCTATGTTTGACAAAATAATAAAGTCCTCGACAGATGCATCGTCGTACTTTCTCTTTCTATGCAACATTGATGCTGCACCTTTGAATCACTCAGAAGCTCATGCGTTAGAGAAGTACATGCCTACTATGGAGCTCTATGGACACAGGAGCCTTCAGATGGTGATAGGAAACACAATGACAACCCAGCAGGTGAATAACCGAATTGAACGCTTGTCGTTTAAAACAAAAGCCGGTAGTTCGCGTACATTGAAGGAAAAGAATGACTATTTATTTTGTTTACAAACTGCTTATGATTTGAAATCAGAAAAAATCCTAATTGTAGAGGACGATGCTGTGCCAAAAAAGGAACTGTTTAATGTACTATCCGTATTGGTTAATACACGACTCCGGTATTCCAATCAAAACGAACAGGACAGGAGGCACGAGTTAGCGTTCCTTAAACTTTACTTTCCACAAAGGATTCTGGGATATTATAACCATGTTAGATACGTGTTTGAAATCCTAGCCATTGGATTAATCGGTGGCGCTTTAAATTTATTAATATTCTTGCTTATTAATTACAGATCGGGCACGGCACGCGGCGTGTCTATAGCTAAATCCTATGCAATCTACGGTGCTGGCTTAGTGTTTTCCGCTCTCTTCTGCCAAGCAATCGGGAGGCAGAACCTTCAAGAACTCAGACGCATATCACCATATTTGTATACATTACGAAGTGCACCTCACTGCTGCACCCAAGCTACGCTGTATTTCTCATCGTTCGTGCCTTTGCTCATGGAATTTCTTCAAACGTCCAAAGACACTCGAAATTTTGATTTAATAATCTCAGACTTTATGGATTCACAGTCTAATTGGTTCACGTATTACGTTGAGCCTAATCTATTCGACCACGTGGGAATGTATTCTTCCCTGAGACCTGGAGAGCACACTGCGGCGGAGGACTTTCTATTCAAACTGACTTTACAATAATGGCGTTTTATAATATTGTGTGCTAAAGAGTATTCATTTACAACGAAAAAATACTATTTTAATATATTAAATTATGATATTTATACACATATGCCGATCATTGTCAATAATATACGCTAAGGTGGCATATAAATCTCTCTCACCACACCGTCTCTCTTTCTCTCTCTCTCTCTCTCTCCCCCCCCCCCTCCCTCCCTCCCTCTCCTCTCTCTCACCCTCTCTCCCCTCTCCCACTCCCTCACCGTCCGTCCCTCCCTCTCTGTCGCCCTCCCCTCTCCCACTCCCTCCCACCCCCTCCCTCTCTCTCTCTCTCTCTCTCTCTCTCTCTCTCTCTCTCTCTCTCTCTCTCTCATCAGAGGGTGCGCATCAAGGTGTACGAGGACGCTAAGAACTGATTATGTGGCAAAGGGCAATAATTTTCGTCACTACGTCAAGGTTATATAAAATATCTTGCCGAGTTCTCTCCCGTAAACCACTGTACCGGTGCTAGCAGGGCTAGGCCTCAAGCATGTGAGTGGCGCCTTTCACGCTGCAAAGGAGGTGGTCCAGAGAGCTCGAGCAACAGGATATATATGCGCTGATGGAGTCAGGCTTCCATGGAGTAAGCGACAGTATGCCACTCGGCAGCTGGAAGCTCTGGCCAGTAGATGTCACACACAGATGCGCGTACGATCGGGAAAGCGTGAATCTATCAGGTGTGGGGATAAAGAGGATTGCCGGCCACGAGAAAAACTCTCCCAGATACACGTGCTGATCCTCTTCCATCCTCCTTCTTGACGCTCTTCCAGTCGATGCTTACATTGATTGAACACAAATTAGCGTCAGACAACTTGGCATTAAATAAAATGGAAACCAAACAATCTGCGGGTCTCTCTCTCTCTCTCTCTCTCTCTCTCTCTCTCTCTCCCTCCCTCCCTCCCTCCCTCCCTCCCTCCCTCCCTCTCTCTCTCTCTCTCTCTCACGTTTGGGGGTATGCTAATTTCAAGCCTGCCACCTTTGAAACTGTTGGATAAATGGTTTGGCAGCCATCTTGGATTGTTTTCCCGCCGAAACCTCTCATAGTAAAGAAATAGGAAATTTAAAGTGTCCCTGCAAACAATGCTATGTTGGCACAACATTTGGTCAATGTTTAATTATTTATTCGTTGGCCCAACCTAGTTTTGCTCATTGGTATTATGTTGGCCGAACATATCACGCAGTTTTAAACACGAAGATACAACGTTGGGACAACATAACTAACTGACTTTCAAACAGCCGACGTCAATACAACTTTTGCCCAATGTAATAATTTTCCATGAACCATCCACACCTAAGCCCAACCTTAGGTAAAGAAGTAAGAGAATGATGATGTACATTGTGGGGACTAAGAAGTGAGAGAATGGAGATGTACATTGTGGGGACAAAGGAGTGAGAGAATGATGATGTACATTGTGGGGACAAAGAAGTGAGAGAATGATGATGTACATTGTGGGGACAAAGAAGTGAGAGAATGATGATGTACATTGTGGGGACAAAGAAGTAAGAGAATGATGATGTACATTGTGGGGACAATGACGTGAGAGAATGATGATGTACATTGTGGGGACAAAGGAGTGAGAGAATGATGATGTACATTGTGGGGACAAAGGAGTGAGAGAATGATGATGTACATTGTGGGGACAAAGAAGTGAGAGAATGGAGATGTACATTGTGGGGACAAAGGAGTGAGAGACTGATGATGCACATTGTGGTGACAAAGAAGTGAGAGAATGATGATGTACATTGTGGGGGACAAAGAAGTGAGGGAATGGAGATGTACATTGTGGTGACAAAGGAGTGAGAGACTGATGATGCACATTGTGGTGACAAAGAAGTGAGAGAATGGAGATGTACATTGTGGATACAAAGAAGTGAGAGAATGGAGATGTACATTGTGGATACAAAGAAGTGAGAGACTGATGATGCACATTGTGGGGACAATAATGTGAGAGAATGATGATGTACATTGTGGGGACAATGATGTGAGAGAATGGAGATGTACATTGTGGGGAAAATGACGTGAGAGAATGATGATGTACATTGTGGGGACAATGACGTGAGAGAATGATGATGTACATTGTGGGGACAAAGAAGTGAGAGAATGATGATGTACATTGTGGGGACAAAGAAGTGAGAGAATGGAGATGTACATTGTGGGGACAAAGAAGTGAGAGAATGATGATGTACATTGTGGGGGACAAAGAAGTGAGGGAATGGAGATGTACAGTGTGGTAACAAAGGAGTGAGAGACTGATGATGCCATCGTGGTGACAAAGAAGTGAGAGAATGATGATGTACATTGTGGATACAAAGAAGTGAGAGACTGATGATGCACATTGTGGGGACAATAATGTGAGAGAATGATGATGTACATTGTGGGGACAATGATGTGAGAGAATGATGGTGTACATTGTGGGGACAAAGAAGTGAGAGAATGGAGATGTACAGTGTGGGGACAATGACGTGAGAGAATGATGATGTACATTGTGGGGACAATGACGTGAGAGAATGATGATATACATTGTGGGGACAAAGAAGTGAGAGAATGGTGATGTACATTGTGGGGACAAAGAAGTGAGAGAATGATGATGTACATTGTGGGGACAAAGGAGTGAGAGAATGATGATGTACATTGTGGGGGACAAAGAAGTGAGAGATGATGGTGTACATTGTGGAGACAAAGGAGTGAGAGAATGATGGTGTACATTGTGGGGACAAAGAAGTGAGAGAATGATGATGTACATTGTGGGGACAAAGAAGTGAGAGAATGGAGATGTACATTGTGGGGACAAAGGAGTGAGAGAATGGAGATGTACATTGTGGGGACTAAGAAGTGAGAGAATGATGATGTACATTGTGGGGGACAAAGGAGTGAGAGAATGGAGATGTACATTGTGGGGACAAAGAAGTGAGAGAATGATGGTGTACATTGTGGGGACCAAGGAGTGAGAGAATGATGATGTACATTGTGGGGACAAAGAAGGGAGAGAATGGAGATGTACATTGTGGGGACAAAGAAGTGAGAGAACGGAGATTACATTGTGGGGACAAAGAAGTGAGAGAATGGAGATGTACATTGTGGAGACAAAGAAGTGAGAGAATGGAGATGTACATTGTGGGGACTAAGAAGTGAGAGAATGGAGATGTACATTGTGGAGACAAAGAAGTGAGAGAATGATGATGTACATTGTGGGGACAAAGAAGTGAGAGAATGATGATGTACATTGTGGGGACAAAGAAGTGAGAGAATGATGATGTACATTGTGGGGACAAAGAAGTGAGAGAACGGAGATTACATTGTGGGGACAAAGAAGTGAGAGAATGGAGATGTACATTGTGGGGACAAAGGAGTGAGAGAATGGAGATGTACATTGTGGGGACTAAGAAGTGAGAGAATGGAGATGTACATTGTGGAGACAAAGAAGTGAGAGAATGATGATGTACATTGTGGGGACAAAGAAGTGAGAGCATGGAGATGTACATTGTGGGGACAAAGGAGTGAGAGAATGGAGATGTACATTGTGGGGACTAAGAAGTGAGAGAATGGAGATGTACATTGTGGGGACAAAGAAGTGAGAGAATGATGATGTACATTGTGGGGACAAAGAAGGGAGAGAATGGAGATGTACATTGTGGGGACAAAGAAGTGAGATAATGGAGATTACATTGTGGGGACAAAGAAGTGAGAGAATGGAGATGTACATTGTGGGGACAAGGAAGTGAGAGAATGATGATGCACATTGTGGTGACAAAGAAGTGAGAGAATGGAGATGTACATTGTGGGGACAAAGGAGTGAGAGAATGGAGATGTACATTGTGGGGACTAAGAAGTGAGAGAATGGAGATGTACACTGTGGGGACAAAGAAGTGAGAGAATGATGATGTACCTTGTGGGGACAAAGGAGTGAGAGAATGATGATGTACATTGTGGGGACAAAGGAGTGAGAGAATGGAGATGTACATTGTGGGGACAAAGAAGTGAGAGAATGATGATGTACATTGTGGGGACAAAGAAGTGAGAGAATGATGATGTACATTGTGGGGACAAAGAAGTAAGAGAATGATGATGTACATTGTGGGGACAATGACGTGAGAGAATGATGATGTACATTGTGGGGACAAAGGAGTGAGAGAATGATGATGTACATTGTGGGGACAAAGGAGTGAGAGAATGATGATGTACATTGTGGGGACAAAGAAGTGAGAGAATGGAGATGTACATTGTGGGGACAAAGGAGTGAGAGACTGATGATGCACATTGTGGTGACAAAGAAGTGAGAGAATGATGATGTACATTGTGGGGGACAAAGAAGTGAGGGAATGGAGATGTACATTGTGGTGACAAAGGAGTGAGAGACTGATGATGCACATTGTGGTGACAAAGAAGTGAGAGAATGGAGATGTACATTGTGGATACAAAGAAGTGAGAGAATGGAGATGTACATTGTGGATACAAAGAAGTGAGAGACTGATGATGCACATTGTGGGGACAATAATGTGAGAGAATGATGATGTACATTGTGGGGACAATGATGTGAGAGAATGGAGATGTACATTGTGGGGAAAATGACGTGAGAGAATGATGATGTACATTGTGGGGACAATGACGTGAGAGAATGATGATGTACATTGTGGGGACAAAGAAGTGAGAGAATGATGATGTACATTGTGGGGGACAAAGAAGTGAGAGAATGGAGATGTACATTGTGGGGACAAAGAAGTGAGAGAATGATGATGTACATTGTGGGGGACAAAGAAGTGAGGGAATGGAGATGTACAGTGTGGTAACAAAGGAGTGAGAGACTGATGATGCCATCGTGGTGACAAAGAAGTGAGAGAATGATGATGTACATTGTGGATACAAAGAAGTGAGAGACTGATGATGCACATTGTGGGGACAATAATGTGAGAGAATGATGATGTACATTGTGGGGACAATGATGTGAGAGAATGATGATGTACATTGTGGGGACAAAGAAGTGAGAGAATGGAGATGTACAGTGTGGGGACAATGACGTGAGAGAATGATGATGTACATTGTGGGGACAATGACGTGAGAGAATGATGATGTACATTGTGGGGACAAAGAAGTGAGAGAATGGTGATGTACATTGTGGGGACAAAGAAGTGAGAGAATGATGATGTACATTGTGGGGACAAAGGAGTGAGAGAATGATGATGTACATTGTGGGGGACAAAGGAGTGAGAGAATGATGGTGTACATTGTGGGGACAAAGAAGTGAGAGAATGATGATGTACATTGTGGGGACAAAGAAGTGAGAGAATGGAGATGTACATTGTGGGGACTAAGAAGTGAGAGAATGGAGATGTACATTGTGGGGACAAAGAAGTGAGAGAATGATGATGTACATTGTGGGGGACAAAGGAGTGAGAGAATGATGATGCACATTGTGGTGACAAAGAAGTGAGAGAATGGAGATGTACATTGTGGGGACAAAGGAGTGAGAGAATGGAGATGTACATTGTGGGGACTAAGAAGTGAGAGAATGGAGATGTACATTGTGGAGACAAAGAAGTGAGAGAATGATGATGTACATTGTGGGGACAAAGAAGTGAGAGCATGGAGATGTACATTGTGGGGACAAAGGAGTGAGAGAATGGAGATGTACATTGTGGGGACTAAGAAGTGAGAGAATGGAGATGTACATTGTGGGGACAAAGAAGTGAGAGAATGATGATGTACATTGTGGGGACAAAGAAGGGAGAGAATGGAGATGTACATTGTGGGGACAAAGAAGTGAGATAATGGAGATTACATTGTGGGGACAAAGAAGTGAGAGAATGGAGATGTACATTGTGGGGACAAGGAAGTGAGAGAATGATGATGCACATTGTGGTGACAAAGAAGTGAGAGAATGGAGATGTACATTGTGGGGACAAAGGAGTGAGAGAATGGAGATGTACATTGTGGGGACTAAGAAGTGAGAGAATGGAGATGTACACTGTGGGGACAAAGAAGTGAGAGAATGATGATGTACCTTGTGGGGACAAAGGAGTGAGAGAATGATGATGTACATTGTGGGGACAAAGGAGTGAGAGAATGGAGATGTACATTGTGGGGGACAAAGACGTGAGAGAATGGAGATGTACATTGTGGGGACAAAGAAGTGAGAGAATGGAGATGTACATTGTGGGAACAAAGGAGTAAGAGAATGATGATGTACATTGTGGGGGGGGGGACAAAGAAGTGAGAGAATGAAGATGTACATTGTGGGGGACAAAGAAGTGAGAAAGTGATGGTGTACATTGCGGTGACACAGGAGTAAGAGAATGATGATGTACATTGTGGGGACAAAGAAGTGAGAGAATGATGATGTGCATTGTGGTGACAAAGGAGTGAGAGAATGATGATGTACATTGTGGTGACAAAGGAGTGAGAGAATGATGATGTACATTGTGGGGGACAAAGGAGTGAGAGAATGGAGATGTACAGTGTGGGGACAAAGAAGTGAGAGAATGATAATGTACATTATGGGGAGAAAGAAGTGAGAGAGTGATGGTGTGCATTCTCGGACAGACAAGTGGGAGATTGACGATGTACATGATATGCGTTCCTTGTCCCTAAGTTGTACATCATTAGTCTCTCACTACTTTGTCCCCATAATGTACATCGCATTCTTTCACTTCTTTGTCCCCACAATGTATATTACGACTCTCTCACGTCATTGTCGACCGTGGTTACCGGAGATTTTCAATGGCATTCCTTTCTAAAACAGTATTTGAACGTATTCAGAAACAATTATTTGACCATGGTCGACCATGTTTTGACCATGGTAGGTGTAATTTACTAAGGGAGGCAACTCGTTCACTCAAAGCAGTGTCTTTTCGCATTTAAAGTCTTAATTATTCTAGAATATCACGACAGTTACCGAGGTTAAGATATTTATCTTAATCATCGCCTAAGACACGTAGTGATGTAATTCGCGGATGTTCAAAAGATTTTCATACTTACTCTTTCCCCGTATTAGCACCATTTTATCAACAACGACGGAGTTTATTTTTTGAAAGATGCTATCAGTTTTCTGCGGTCTTGGGAATATCAATTTCCTCATATGATGAGAAGACTATTTTTGAAAATTTACCATTGAAATGACTGGCTGAATGTATTACGTCTTAAACATATTTGTTAAATATTTAGAAACTAATGTGACTGAAAAACCCCGGATATGTCTGTGTGGAAACTTTGAATATTTTGAAAACTATGATGACTGAAGGTATAGAAAAGCTAATCTCTTTCCTACCACACACGCACGCACGCACTCATCAGTTTTTCTCCGGTCTTGGGAATATCAATTTTCCTCATATGATGAGAAGACTATTTTTGAAAATTTACCATTGAAATGACTGGCTGAATGTATTACGTCTTAAACATATTTGTTAAATATTTAGAAACTAATGTGACTGAAAAAACCTGGATATGTCTGTGTGGAAACTTTGAATATTTTGAAAACTATGATGACTGAAGGTATAGAAAAGCTAATCTCTTTCCTACCACACACGCACACACGCACTCATCAGTTTTTCTCCGGTCTTGGGAATATCAATTTTCCTCATATGATGAGAAGACTATTTTTGAAAGTTTACCACTGAAATGACTGGTTCAATGTATTACATCTTAAACATGTTTGTTAAATATTTAGAAACTAATGTGACTGGAAAAACCCCTGGATAGGTATGTGTGGTAACTTTGAATATTTTGAAAACTATGATGACTGAAGGTTGAGAAAGGCTAAGCTCTTCCCTACCACACACGCACGCACGCACGCACTCATGCACGGACACGCATACACACAGACAACTGATCAGCTTCATAATGTATCATCTATTACTTATTTACTCACTAGAGCGCGCGTACATACATACACACACACACGCACGCATATGCGCACGCCCACTCTGATTAGGTTTAGTTGAAATGTTGACAATCCCCCACCTTAGTCACTATCTCTACCACTGACACTACAACTGTCACTGTCTCTGCCACTGCCACCGTATCTGCCACTACCACTGCCACTGCCACTCCTCCTGCCCCTGATCTGGCGCCCTCTCCCGCTCGTGCTCCTGCACCGGTTCACGTTGCGGCTGCTGCTGCTGCTGTGGCGGCTATGGCTGCCACTGCTAATAATATACAACTTCCCGGTACTGCATCTAATCATGGCACTACTCAGAGGCCTACCACAAAGACGTTTAGCATTGATGCTATTCCTTATAATATGGCTGCGATAAAAGATAATACCGTTTAATAATAGCATGGCTTCTAACTGTAGCAGCCCTGGCGGCGGTGACATCAGCAGCAGCTGCATGACGAGTGACGAACACTACCATCAACACCACCACCATGTCAATACTACAGCTATCACCAACAAAAACACCACAAACAAGAATGACGACAAGGATGATGATGACGTCGATGACGATTACGACAACAATGACGACGGCAGCAACGACATCGGCAACAGCAACAACGATAATGACAGCGACACACATTTGGACGGAAGCGGCGGAAACAACAACAACAACGACAAGGACGACAACAACAACAACAACAACAACAACAACAGCGGCTTGTTGCACATTGCATCCTTAAACGTATGTGGCCTAAAATCAAAGTTACTGTTTACGGAATTCTATGAATTCGTAAATGCACATGACATCATCTGTTTAAACGAGACAAAGCTAAATGATACAGATTATGTTTTAATACCTAACTACGTACTTTTAACACAAACTCGAACCAATACATATGGAAGCTTAGGAGTCATAATAAAGGAAAGTCTAAGACAGTACGTCCGTAAAGCAGAATATGAAACAGTGAATGACTTCGTTCTATGGTTACAAATTAGTAAAGAACTAACGAATTACTCAGGGGACACGTTACTCGGAATCACATACATTCCACCCGAATCATCAAGATATTATACAAACGATGCATATGACAAAATTGAACAAGACATAATAAACCTTAGTAAATCGTTTGACATATTTTGCCTAGTTGGGGACCTCAATGCTAAAACAGGGGAAGACTGTGATTACGAAGAGTATGACGACTTTACATTACGGAATTTCGGCATAAGTGACGCTCCAAATTCTGACCTCCTAAGACTTACAATGACTGGAATACCTAAGGATAGAAGAAGCGAATGCGAAGGACGTAAAAATACAAGTGGACGGAAACTGATTCAACTTTGTAAAAATGTGAACATGTTTATACTTAATGGGAGGGTGGGAAAAGATAAACTCATAGGTAGGGTAGCGTCCACAAATAAAAGCTTAATCGATTATGCAATAGGGAATAGGAAATTTATAGAAGTAACAAAGCAATTTGAAGTTTACAATTTTGACCCTATTATTTCCGATATACATTTTGGTCTTCATTTGAGCGTAACACACAACAACAACAACAAAAACAACAACAACAACAACAACAACAACAACAAAACCAATTAGATGGATAGAACAAAAGAAGTCTAGTTTTGTAGATAATTTAAGCCGAGATAGCTTCGACAATATCAAAAATAGCATACGGGAACTTCAAAATGGCGATGTTCAAAGTAATATAAATAAGACGATTAGTATGATTGAAAATTTTTTCCTTGAAAGTGCAGAAAAATAATTTGGGTGGAAAAAACCATTATCAAGGTAAACGCAAGAAAAACTCCCAACCATGGATTGCCAAAGACTGTAATGAAAAAGGAGGAATATCACAAAGCGAAAAAGAGGTCCAATCTAAATAAAACTGAAATAAATAGACAACACCTACAAAGAGCTCTAGCAAGAGTTATTAAAGAATAATAAGAATATATGCACAAAATAGGTGTTATCAGATGCATGCAGATTTACGTCGCTTGCACAAAGGCGTTACTAAGGCCTTCTGGAAATTGTTCAATAGACAATCAAATAAAGAAGAAAGTACCACGAAAATTGAACTGGAAACCTTATTTCAACACTTTACAAATGTAAATACAGTGGAACCTGATACAGATCAAAGTGATATTCCAGTCAACAATATAACTGAGTGCGCTGAACATGACGTACCAAGTACAAGTGAAGAAATAAAGAAACGAATAACTAAACTCGCAAATGGGAAGGCAGCAGGGGATGACAATATTTATAATGAATATATTAAAAGGACCGTTGATCTCATGCTCCCTATATACGAAATGCTATTTAATCAAATTTGTGACACAGAGTTTGTACCGACTGACTGGCTTCTGAGAAAAATAATACCTATCTGTAAAAATAAAGGAGATCCACTAGACCCAACGAATTACCGTCCAATAACATTACTACGCTGTTTGGGCAAATTATTTACATCTATTCTTAACGAACGACTAAAGAAATCTGCAGAAAAGCACGAAATCATTTCTGAATCCCAAACTGGATTTAGGAAAAATAGGTCTACCTTAGACAATATCCTCTCCCTCTACCTCATTAAAGAAATACTATTTGCACAGAAGAAAAGGCTATATTGCTGTTATGTTGACTTTAAGCAAGTGTTTGATAAGGTTTGGCGCGTTGGTCTATGGACTTCTTAAGAGCGGCATTTCCGGAGAATGTTTTAAAATTATATACAATATGTATAACGATATAAAATCATTTGTCTATCATAATCGTAAAAACTCAAATTTTATTATCAGTAACATTGGTGTACGGCAAGGGGAAAATCTTTCACCTTTTTTATTTTCAATATTTTTAAACGATTTATAAGAATATCTGAAAGAAAATGGAACTGTTGGCTTAACATGTTTAAATAAACTGGCAGACGAAAATCTTAATCTATATCTTTATCTTATTATTTTACTATACGCCGATGACACTATTATACTGGCCGAGTCAGCGGAAGCCTTGCAACAAGCACTCAGCGCATTTCATGACTATTGTCTCAAATGGAGGCTTGAAATAAATACTACAAAAACAAAAGTTATGATTCTTTCCAAACGTAAATTAAAGAAATACCCAAACTTTACCATAGGTGGCCAGTTACTCGAAATCGTAAATGAATACCTATATTTGGGGGTCATGGTAAAATCAAACGGAGAGGGGGCCGGGGTATGTTCTCTAGCTGTAAAACACGAAACTGCAAACAAGGAACGTGGGCAATGTTTTCATTATTATCAAAAATCAAACAACATGATATACCAATAGATTTGCAGATAATACTATTTGATACTATGATTGCACCAATACTACTTTATGGCTCAGAAATCTGGGGGTTTGAGAATACAACTCAGATAGAAACATGCCATATTAAATTCTTTAAAAGTGTACTCGGCTTGAAGAAGAGTACCCCAAGTGTTATGTTTTTTGAGGAAGTGGGAAAAATGCCCTTAGATGTACAAATAAGATGTAACATGGTTAGGTTTAGGGGAGGGATGGGAAATACAGGATACGGGAAACTCTAGCCAATTCTTTATTATTTATGTCTAGAGGTCATTACCCAACGGCAAATACAAGTTAATTGGATTAACACAATCAAAACTATCCTGGAGGTAACAGGTCAGCGACATGTATTCAACTCGGAAAACATAAACATAAATAAGGTAGTCAGTCAAACAAAGAAAGCCTTGGAACAACAATACATATAAAATGGACGAGACAGCTACACGAATCAACTAGGTTAACGTTCTACAAAGTTATAAAATTCAAATTTCAGTTGGAAAGTACTTAAAATTACTGTCATGCGCCGATGCTATAAGCTTATGTCACTTCAGGACACTTAATCACAAACTGGCAATTGAGTCACAAAGATGGGCGGGCATCGACCGGAATGAAAGATTATGCAATGTATGTAATGTTATAGAAGATGAAATTCACTTCCTTTTTTACTGTAGCAACCAGATTAATATGCAAGAGACAACAATACAGAAAAGACAGAGGGTTTATTTGGAATATGCAACAAGCCTATGTAGATTTTTAAGGTTATCAAAGCAACAACAACAACAACAATAACAATAACAATAACAATAACAATAACAACAACAACAAAATATATATACATCGACGACAATTATAACCACTATCCCACAACAATAACAATAACAGTAATGGCGCCAACAACAGACAACGACAACTACAACTACTGCTGCTACAACAACTACTACTACTACTACTACTACTACTACTACTACTACTACTACTACTACTACTACTACTACTACTACCGATACCCCTACCACTATAATAATGCTAATAATAATAATAATAATAATAATAATAATAATAATAATAATAATAAGGGTCTACCGCCTACAATAGTATAAATAACCTTTCCCTCATATGCTATATATATATATATATATATATATATATATATATATATATATATATATATATTATATATCAATATGTAAATTATAGGTTTGTTAAATAGCCTGAGTGAATAAAGGAAACTGAAATTGAACTGAGCCACACTGCAAAGAATAACACATCCCTAACGGGTCTGTGAGATGCGTTGAAATGTAGACAACAACACCACCACCACCCCACCCGCACCCCCTCCTTAGCCACGCTGCAAAAATAGCACATCTCCAATTCAAGGGATAAGGCAGAAATGTATAAGTCAGAAATGCCATCCAATCCATTTATAATGTTCAAAATTATCTCAACAGCAACTTTTATTTTGCATTGGAAACACTTTAGGAGATCTCTGAGCTGCATTGTCGGAGGAAATTGATTTTGCCATTTAATGCTCTCCATTATTAATGAGTTATGCATGTTAGAATTCATGTTAAGTTTCATTAACCCTTAAATTTTTCCAATGAAATTTAAATTTTCTCATAGAAAATGTCAATTTGCAGACCAAGGGAAGATTAGTTTTGAAAATTTATCACTGGCATGGCTGGTACGGTTATCGAGCCAGGCATTCCAGTAGTATATTTTCAAAAACAGTCTTTTCTTAGTCTGCAAATGGACATTTCTCAAGACCACTGCAGAAGCCGTTTTTTGCTGATATGAGTGTTAAAGGGTTAAAGTGTACCGTAAGTAAAAGGTAGGATTTGAAATGTTTTATGCAGTAGAAATTATTTCGATTTTCAATTTAATCATGTAATCGTGCAAGTATTACCTATGAATCTTGTTATTAGGATTATCATACTAACCCTGCTCTCACAAGTTTTAGTCATAATAGACAAATGGACATTTCTCAGGTCACTGCAGAAGAAGCCATTTTTGGGTGATATGAGTGTGAAAGGGTTAACCCTCGCCCCGCATTCTGTTCCTCGCCAACTGTTCCCTCGCCTTCCCGTACCCCCCCCCCAAACCCCCCTCCCACCCCACCCAAACCCCACCCCACCCACCCCACTCGTGTTTGGATTGATTGATCTCCGAACTCCCTGACTATCAATTTCCAATTTATTTACACCAAGACTTTTACAAGTATGTGGCGTCACATCCTGTCTGGCAATCCTATAATAGAAATAAAGATTTATAAGATACTTGTAAAGTGCTCGCAGCATTGCAGCAGTTAAGTTAAGCAAATGACATTTTGTATATTTTGAAATAAATCTGAATGGCATGAGCTTCTCCCCCTAAAGGCAGAAACAGCATCCAATCACATTTATTTCAACATATCCAACAGCAATCAATCCATTTTATCGCATTTAACAATTCTGGGTTCAATGGGTTAAGCGGACACAATCTAGATTTACTCTTGCCAACATAAAGGCGGCCGTGGTAGTGAATACAGATATTAGGTCAAACATCTCATCTAACGTTGGTCTATAAATTGATTAAAAAACCATGCCAAATTAGAGGCGCTCAATTAATGAGTACAGTTCACAGGTCTACAAACTATTTTCTTAGCATGTTGTTCGGCGGCTCGTCTCATCTAAGACTGGCGAACATATAATACCATTCAACACTCATATCAGCTAAATACCGCGTTAGCTGTAGTCTTGAGAAGGGTATATTTTCCAACCAAGCGAAGATTATATTTAAAATTTTACCACTGTAATGACTGGCTCGATAACAGGGCCAGTCATTCCAGCGGTAAATTTTCAAAAATAGTCTCTTGGCCTGCAAATGGACATTCAAAAAGCAAATATTTAAATTTTCAGGAATTAATTTAGGCACTAAAGGGTTAAAAGAGTGTCATAGATTATCTTACCGTAATCAGCTGATGCTGTGGAAGTTTCAATGACTCCTGCGCTTCCTTCAACTGGCGTCGCTTTTTCCAGCTCGTCGAGAATGTGGATACAATTGTCCGACAACGTACTAACGCACGGATTATCCTCTGATCAGTGAGCGATTTGTTTATCGCCAGGTGCAGGTTATGTCCAAAACAACTTAAATTACTCCATTCTAAGTCACGCAGTGCCTTCTTTATATTAGCACCATTGTCCGTTGTCATGCTAACAAGTTTGCTCGAGTCTAAACCCCAGTTAGCTAAGCAGTCTTTCAAGGTCTCACCAATATTATCGGCAGTATGATCATCAGGGAAATAAAGTGTTTCTAGAATTCGGGATTGTAATTTCCAGTCAGCATCTACGAAATGAATGGTTAGTCCCAAATATGGAACCATTCCCTCTGATGACCAGAGGTCACACGTACATGAGTAATAATCCGCAGTTTTCACATCTGTCAACACACGATCGTGAATTTCATTATATAACTCCGGAATGGCGGTTTCTGTGAAATATTTACGCCCAGGTAACTGATACCGGCTATCAAACTGAGCGATCATTCCCTTGAAATGACTGTTGTCAACGGTATAAATAGGCACCATGGCCCCGGCAATATACTTAGTTACACCTTTGGTTAACTGTCGGAAACGGGTGCTTGATTTTTCGTACAACTGCCCTTTCTGTAGTGTCTGTGTTATCTTAGGCTGCTTTGTCGGCCGATCACTACTTTCACCTGCGCTGTCATCTCGTTTACGCTTGGTTGGCTGTAACTGCGAATACGCTAACGGATGGTGTTTACGAAGGTGAAACGTCAGATTTGATGTATTCCCACCACTAGCTGACACAGTTACACGGCACAATTTGCAAGTTGGTTTCATCTCATCAACTGCTTTACCATTTTCATCTGCCACAAACCCATAGTGAGCCCATATGGGCGATGTCACTTTCGCCTTTGGAATTAACTCCATTTTACGGCCTAACCAGTAACGAAACACAATCACGAACTTGTACAAAAAACTTATAATTGATAAAAGCAATACGTAGTAATCAAGAACAATTTGAAATTGATAACAACTACAAAAATCTTCCATCTTTTATACTATATAGCCCAAATTAACTCAAGGAGGGTATGGGCTCGCTGTTTAGCTAAGTGTGATTATTATTAATCCGTATATAATACGCTGGCTAACTGACATTGTTTATACACAATGGACTGTATATCGCCGTGTCGGTGTACAATCACTGAACGCACTAAAATGACCATTCATTTCGGCACGGAAAATAATCAATTCACCGAGATCAAAGGTCAATAGCTTGCTGACGTCATTACATAAAGAATGTTCAATAATAGAGACAAATTATTATTCTCAATTTGATTGGCTAATTTCTGGCATACGACCGTACGGACCAATAGCAAACGAGACTGGAATTAGCAGAGGGAAGAGCAAGAACACTACTTCTTGCAAATGGGCGACGGAGGAAAATATGTTTATACATCACAGGCCTTTGAAGTTTACCCGCCTATTTCATATTATTAGCATTTTGCATATACTACTATATATATAATACACTTATTATAGTGTATTATATATATAGATATATAGTAATATATGAAATATGCTAATAATATGAAATAGGCGGGTAAACTTCAAATGCCTGTGTATACATTGGTTAGTATTTGTACGGAAAAAAATGAAAATTTTGTCATATTCGGTTTGACGATATTTATTTCTCATAGGCGGTTTTTAAACCGTCAGTGTATGATATCGGTTTTTAATATGGTATCGGTATATCGCGCAGCCCTACTGGCGTGGCGTACATGCTATTTGCGTCATATTGTGGGGCTCCGTAGGTATTATGTTTAGTTCCTTATAAATTCGCTGTCGTGAGTTATTTTAGAACCGTGAAATAATTTCTGAGAAACGGATATATAGGGGAATATTATATCAGCGCGGGTGTGTCAGTCAGGTAGATTACACTATCGCACGATATACTCATAGCTCGCTGATACGACATTATTGTTGTAATTCCACAGGATGATTGGTATACCTGTGTGGGATCGTGTACCGCGGGTATAGTATCGGACTAATTTAAACATACACCTCATATAATGGATTCATTCCGTATATTTTCAGGTACGACAGAGACTTGGTAACTATACTAGACGATTTCAAATATGTTAATGTAACAGTACAGTATCTGCTTAAATTTATATTATATTTGCTATTTTGTAGCCCGCCCCCCCCCCCACTCCCACCCTCTCCCCCTTACTCGGTATTCTGCTTCGGAAAATTGATCACCAATACCGCTGTTTAATTTTGCAGTTAGCTTTTGTCTTTTTACAAGACACAGTACGTATACATCTATGCTATAGATCCTGCTAATTATTATTATTGTTGTTGAAGTCGTCGTCGTCGTCGTCCCACCTTTTGTCGTTGTGGTCTATGCAGCTGTTCTGTTATTGTTGTTGTTGTTGTTGTTGTTGATGTTGTTGTTGTTGTCTTTCTGTTGTTGTTGTTGTTGTTGTTGTTGTTGTGGTGGTGGTGGTGGTGGTGGTGGTGGGGTGGTGGTTTTTGTTGTTGTTTTTGTTGTTGATGTTGTTGTTGTCCTCGTTGTTGGTGTTCTTGTTGTTGGTGTTGGCGTTCTTTTCTCCATCGCTCTTGTTGCTTTTGTAGGCCTATTGTTGATGTTGTCATTGTCGGTTAACAAGCTCAAGTTTCAAGTTTCATTATTACTCCCAGGTCACACAGTGACATATAGGGAAAATTGCATATTACATACAGTAACAGGCGGTGTGCTTAACGTCGTCATCTTTATCTTCGTCGTCATCATTGTCCTTATCGTCACCATCGTCGTTGTCGTCATCCTCATTATATTCGTTGTCGTTATTGTTCTTAGGCAGCAACAGTGCCCAGTCGAATTAGTTTCAATATATTCAACAGAATGTTTATTAAATTATAAAGACATGCATAATTCGTACAACAACGCTTACTCTGCCTTCAATTAAGCGTTCGTGACGTACTTATCTACGTCATTCATGATGTTCATCTTCCACGTCACGTAGTTGATTATGACGTCATGACGGATGGATAAACTGGAAAGGTCCATTACCTGCGTTCCTCTCTCACTATTTATTAAAGTGTGATTTCACTAAAGACATACATTTCAGACACTATCGTGACGGGCTTTAATGGCTACATGTTGTCGCCTGTCTAAAGTCGTCCTACACAACAGGTCAGACTGTAATCAATGTTTTAACAGTTTCATCTACACATCCTTGAACAAATTCTTTACAACATAAAACTTATTCTGTTGAATAATAATTATTGAAATTAACTTGACTTGAAGCCTTTGCTAACAAGTGACGGAATTGATTTGCTAATAGTTAAGTTTTCCTGTATGGGTGCCTTGAAAATGTTATATGTAGACTTCGTCAATGAACTGGTTAATATACAGAGAAATCAGGTTAATCGCTAGGCTCTGATAATGCCGACATGTTTTTACCCCTAAAGGTCTGTTATTGATATAGTATGTTATTGACACATTATATATGTTAATGTATACTATCTGATCGAACCTGTCTATAACAGACACCTGATCTTTCAGGCCAAACACGGCATAAAAAAAATCGCCTTTTAAAGGATCTGCTATCGTGTGCTCCCAATAGCCATTTAGTATGTCAAATGAATACATACATACATACATACATACATATATACATACATACATATATATATATATATATATATATATATATATATATATATATATATATATATATATATATATATATATATATATATATATATATATCTCGATACGGGAACGTAGTGGGAGGGCGAGGATCGTGCAATAGGACGATGGCATAAATGGGTTTATTAGGGTTGCAAAGACATGGAAACTTTCCGGGAATTTTGAAAAGTTTCCATGGAATATTTCGGGAATTTTCAGAAGGCTGGAATTTTGGGAATAATGGGGAATTTTCATTGTGATGGTCTATTCATGAATTTAAAAATGCATGATTATTTACATTAAACAATATGGCCACCGGAAAAAAATTGACCAATCAAAATTCTGAAAGGAGTTCTGGAGCCGAGCATGAGAGGATTCTTTGGCACAAATTTGGTTAAAATTGGTTGAGGATGGTTAAGGAGGCATAGCATTTTAGAGTAATGGTTGACAGATGACGGATGGTTGTCATTGCTATCAGGCCAGATGAGCTAAAAATTGACGAATCAAAATTCTGAATGAATGTTCTAGAGTCTATGATCATAATATCATATCAGCCAAATGTGGTTAAAATTGCTCAAAGCAGTAAGAAGAAGCAATTTGCCAATTTCCTGTAAATGTTTACTAACATGTAAGATTGTTACCAAAAATGTGAATCAAAATTCTGAATGGAAGCTCTAGAGCCTATGATCATAGAATCCTTTTGGCAAATTTGCTTGAAATCAGTTAAGTTGATAAGAAGATTTAACAACTTCTGGTAAGTTTTTCATAAAATCTCATAAAACCCAAAAATTGACAAATGAAAATTATGAATGGAATTTCTAGAGCCTACCATTAAATGCTCGTTCTAACTCAATCTGGATGAAATCGGTCAAAATGGTAAGGAAAAGCAATTTGATTTCCAGTAAGTTTTCAATAAAATCTACGATTTTCGCCCAAAAAATTTACGAATAAAAGTTCTGAATGGATGTTCTAGAGCCTATGATCATAGGATCATTTCAGCTATGTTTGGTTGAAATTGCTCCAAATAGTAAGGAGAAGAAGCAATTTGACAATGTCTGGTACATTTTTAATAAAATCTCAAATTTTGACCCAAAAACGAATGGGTCAAAATTCTGAATGACTGTTCTGGAGTCGTGCATGATAGGACACTTTGACCCAAATTTGGTTAAAATCTGCCCATTGGTTAAAGTTCTCGTGTCCCATTAAATATAGATACTTTTGCACGAGATATGAGATGCCTGCTGATTGTTGTTCAATTTACCCAGCATGCCATGCTACCCAGCAAGCAACGCTACCCAGCATACAATTCCCCGACTACATAACAGTTGTGAGTATTGAGCGCCATATTCGTTTAGTCTATTGTCTGTATAGGCCACGATTTCTCAAACAACCCCCCCCCCCCAACCCCCCCCCCCCCTGCACTTGCAAATAGTCATTTGTCCGTCAGCTCTGGAAGTGTAAGCATGCACGTAGAACATATCCACAGCAGTGCATTCCACAGCTTGCATTTCAATACTGTTAAGCCAAAGTGTGTCAATATCCAGAAAATTGGAGAAAGCTTTTATAATGTGACCTAATACGTATTTTGATTTGCATTTTGACAAGATAATCACATGGTAAGATACATTTCTATCTTATTTGGCTTGATAACTGTGTATTTATGTTAAAACTAACAAAGCTGTCATTAGAGAGATTGGTCCACAAAAAGTAAATTCCTTACTCACTGGCAATGGTGTGAATATGAAGACTGCCTGGGAATAAGTCCACATAGAATACACACACATAAGCCTGGTGTACAATGAGCAGCACAAAACCTCGACCTTCTTCATGATCATTATCACGAGATTGAATTCAATGAACATCCTCCTCAAGAAGGCAATGCCTGATCATACATATAACATCATTAAGTGATAAATGTAACCTTTTCTCCAAAACAAACATTGAATAAAGGGGAAATCACGCCTGAATTTAACAAGCAAAGTAACTAAATCAAAGCGGGGAGGCGAAATAAAAGGAATTGGTCTCTTTAAGAATTGGCGATCATGGAGCATCTGACAGGTGAAAAAGAAGTCAAGAAGGTTATCTTGGACAATGATTTTGGATATGAGCAGCCTGATGACCATTCAACAAATTGCCACTGCAATAGGTAACAATGGTTAAGAGTGATAATGTTCCAAATCTATTCTCTCATCTTGAAACAAAATAAAAACTTCACATTTTTCCACATCAGTATCGACACAAGAGGAATACAAGTTTTTGTGTTGTAAACATATCAAGGAGATTTCGAGTTATCCAGCAGTACACATTTTTCTGAGCAATCTCACGTTTTGCAGGGATAACTTTGGTGAATATGGATAGACTTTGCCGAAACCAATTCACTAGACTGCGTCTATAGATAATATGTCCATTTAAAACAAATACAAAGCTAAGTTCAAAACTCTATAAGATTTGACCAGGCAAGAAAAGTTTGCATTAAGTCTTTCAATTGAGATATCTCTGACGTATATGGATGGATCTTGCAAAAACAATATCATGAGATTTCGTCTAGCGTAATGTATCTGTTGAAAAAGCTTTGCCAGTGAAAATTGAAAAACTCTTTGAAATCTGGACCAGGCAAGAATTAGACTCAGTTGACAATTTCATCACTGAGTGGCCATAGCTCTGTATGAAGTCAACCCACATTGCCAATATGCTAGATCCTGGTTATTTAAGAGTCACAGTGATGAGAAAGTGGACAAGGGTTATTGATGGATAGCGAGTATAGAACAGATCTGTAACATGGTTAAGCAAAAATACTAGTACAACAATATTGGCCAAATATGAAAAAGAGTGTCTCGGGACAGTAGAATCAATATTGGTGGACTGGTCTGTATGGTTCAGGAGTGTCATGCATTGCTACACTTCTTCTTTGATCACCATCCACAATGTGAAACTGGTAAATAAACTTGTTGGCAGTAGATCCAATCTAAAAACTCATTGAAACAAACAAATATAGTTCATCCTCATTAAATTTCACTTTATGGTTTTTTAATGCTTTCAACAATGTTTCAACAATGCTACATTTCTCTCTCTCTCTCTCTCTCTCTCTCTCTCTCTCTCTCTCTCTCTCTTCTCTCTCTCTCTCTCTCTCTCTCTCTCTCTCTCTCTCTCTCTCTCTCTCTCTCTCTCATATCCAAAGCTTTTAAGAACCATGAAACTGTCAATGAATCGAACAAGTTGAGATGAAATAAAGTACACGGTTTCGTAAGGTGTCATTCCCTACCAAGTGTGAACCTGACATTTGTGTTCATGAATCACATTTTGTGTCTTTGAAATAGAAGATTTAAAGAAGATGTAAAATATGTAATCAGGTTGTAGTTTCATCTAAGATGTAATACCACGCTATGAATGCTAGTAGAATGTTGGTCCTCTAAGATGTAATGCCACGCTATGAATGCTAGTAGAATGTTGGTCATCTAAGATGTAATACCACGCTATGAATGCTAGTAGAATGTTGGTCATCTAAGATGTAATACCACGCTATGAATGCTAGTAGAATGTTGGTCATCTAAGATGTAATGCCACGCTATGAATGCTAGTAGAATGTTGGTCATCTAAGATGTAATACCACGCTATGAATGCTAGTAGAATGTTGGTCCTCTAAGATGTAATGCCACGCTATGAATGCTAGTAGAATGTTGGTCCTCTAAGATGTAATACCACGCTATGAATATTAGTAGAATGTTGGTCGTCTAAGATGTAATACCACGCTATGAATGCTAGTAGAATGTTGGTCATCTAAGATGTAATAACACGCTATGGATGCTAGTAGAATGTTGGTCATCTAGGATGTAATACCACGCTATGGATGCTAGTAGAATGTTGGTCCTCTAAGATGTAATGCCACGCTATGAATGCTAGTAGAATGTTGGTCATCTAAGATGTAATACCACGCTATGGATGCTAGTAGAATGTTGGTCATCTAAGATGTAATACCACGCTATGAATGCTAGTAGAATGTTGGTCTTCTAAGATGTAATACCACGCTATGAATGCTAGTAGAATGTTGGTCATCTAAGATGTAATACCACGCTATGAATATTAGTAGAATGTTGGTCATCTAAGATGTAATACCACGCTATGAATGCTAGTAGAATGTTGGTCATCTAAGATGTAATACCACGCTATGGATGCTAGTATAATGTTGGTCATCTAGGATGTAATACCACGCTATGGATGCTAGTAGAATGTTGGTCCTCTAAGATGTACTGCCACGCTATGAATGCTAGTAGAATGTTGGTCATCTAAGATGTAATACCACGCTATGGATGCTAGTAGAATGTTGGTCATCTAGGATGTAATACCACGCTATGGATGCTAGTAGAATGTTGGTCATCTAAGATGTAATACCACGCTATGAATGCTAGTAGGATGTTGGTCATCTAAGATGTAATACCACACTATGAATGCTAGTAGAATGTTGGTCCTCTAAGAAGTAATACCACGCTATGAATGCTAGTAGAATGTTGGTCATCTAAGATGTAATACCACGCTATGAATGCTAGTAGAATGTTGGTCATCTAAGATGTAATACCACGCTATGAATGCTAGTAGAATGTTGGTCATCTAAGATGTAATACCACGCTATGAATGCTAGTAGAATGTTGGTATGCATGTCTATTGTCTAGGTATTTTAGAGTTAGACAAATAATGGTGATGTTTTCTAAAATTCTATGAAAATTCTCCAAATTCCCTGAAAATTCTCAATATTCCTTGAGAAATTCCCAAAATTCCCGCGGATATTTATCATCTTCAAAATTTCCGGGAATTGTGCAACCCCAGACGACTTCTACAGTGGTTTTGAAAAATTCCAATTTGCAGACCAAGAAAGGACTATTTTTGAAAATTTACCACTGGAATGACTGGCTCGATAACGGAGCCAGTCACTCCAGTGGTAAAATTTCAAAAATGGCCTTCTCTTGGTCTGAAAATTGACATTTTCTTTGAGAAAATTTAAATTTCTTTAACAAATTTAAGGGTTAATACAAATCATTGTCTATGCTTAATAGCTTTTGGGCCCAATAAATTGATGGCGGTTCTTTAAGACGGGTACGTGCTCTGATAACCACTCGTCATAAAGAACAACCATAATTTGGTCCCAAAAGTAAGTGACCGCTATAAACGTGTTTAACTGTACAATACATACTATATATTGCCTCATGCAGCTTTCATCATCTGAGACCACAGAAATATGTCCAGAGGATGGCGGTATTCCAAAATCTCAATATATTCTGATCACGATGCCAATGTCTTGCTCTTCACGATCATCTGCCTCGTGTCTCTAGTGACAATCTGCCATTGTTACAACGGAATCTGCCCAACACCAAATGCAACTGATGGTAAGTTTGACTTAGAGCTGCTGCTGATGCTGCTGCTACCGGAACCACCACTACTACTACTACTACTACTACTACTACTACTACTACTACTACTACTACTACTACTACTACTACTACTACCTACTACTACCACTACTACTACTACTACCACTACTACTGCTACTGCTACTACTACTACTACTACTACTACTACTACTACTACCACTACCACTACCACTACCACTACCACTACTACTACTACTACTACTACTACCACTACCACTACCACTACCACTACCACTACTACCACTACTACCACTACTACCACTACTACTACTACTACTACTACTACTACTACTACTACTACTACTACTACTACTACTACCACTACTACTGCTACTGCTACTACTACTACTACTACTACTACTACCACTACCACTACTACTACTACTACTACTACTACTACTACTACTACTACTACTACTACTACCTACTACCTACTACTACTACTACTACTACTACTACTACTACTACTACTACTACTACCACTACCACTACCACTACTACTACTACTACTACTACTACTACTACTACTACTACTACTACCACTACTACTACCTGTATAGAATCGTTGCAAAAATCGAAGGAATTAACAGGGTATTGGGGTACAGGCCACATTGCCTCGGCAAATACACTAGGTGCCTTCTGAGAGGTTGGAACACTCTCTCCAATACGTTTCTAGAAGCCATTCTGCCGAGGTCCCTGGTAGCAATAGTAGGCCCTATCTGTTCAGACCACTGGCATGTCTAGAAGATACACTATGAAATTTGTACCTGACTATTATAAAAGAAATTATACAGAAGACACAATTAAAGGTCTATTCCAATTATGCAACGAACCTGTTTTAAATCGATTATGTAAACTTTTATTGCATTCCAAGAAAAAGAACAGATAATTGTTCAGTGTTAAAAAACAAAATAAAAGATATGTAATCAAGCAAACACATAACACCGACAACGACGAAGACGACGACAAAAGCAACAACAACAGCAACAACAACAACAACAACAACAACAACAACAACAACAACAACATCTGAATTGCTATGCCGCTGCTGCTGCTGCTGCTGCTACTGCTGCTACTACTACTACTACTACTACTACTACTACTACTACTACTACTACTACTACTACTACTACTACTACTACTACTACTACTACTACTACTACTACTACTACTACTACTACTACTACTACTACCAATACAACAACTGCTACTATGTTGCATGTTATAGATCATTGCCAACCCTATAATAATAATAATAATAATAATAATAATAATAATAATAATAATAATAATAATAATAATAATAATAATAATAATTGTCGAGAAAATAATACTTAACTATAACTTATTATGTATCTCTATATCACGTATAATGTACATATATCTCTACCGTCAACTCTATAACTGTAAAGCACACCTCATATGCTACAGTTGTAGCCCGAGAGAATAGACGTATCTTGACTTGACTTGATATTGGACATCACTCAGAAAGTTGTCATTAGAGGCAGGTGGCCGCTTGTTTGTCTTCAGGAGCCACCATCCTTTAACCCTCACAAAATAGACGGATCCATTTCTAGTTATGCCCCGCCAACCTTTTACCCGTGTTGGGATCTATATCCCAGATAACGCGGCTTCCTGGGCCGATGCTGGGCGGAGACCCGGCCGATACTTTTAGTATCGGCCCGGTATCGGTACGGCATCAGCCCAGTAAGCTGCGTTATCAGGGATGAAACATTAAAACCTACATTTCCAGAATGAAAATTTCAGTTTAACTGTACAGATAAGCTGTTGAATATTTTCAAACGGGTTTGACTGGGAGCTGTTGCTGCTTATCGCAGCAATGGACCTTTCCATTTTAGCTATGCCCCGCCCATCTCTAGCTAAGCTCCACCCACACCTCGTTCGTGTTAGGATCTCTGACTATCAATTTCCAGAAAACTATACAGGTAAACTATTAAATATTTTAGAACTAATTTGACTGGACCCTGGTGTTGCCTATGGCAGCAACATGATCCAGTCAAATTAGATTCAAAATATTGAACAGCATGTTTATTATATAGTAGAGTCATCCTACACGCCACTTAGCTGATTATGACGTCATATGACGTCAGATTTATAGATGGATACTCTAGAAATTTGAATTGAGTGGCAGATCGGATCTGTCCATTAGTTGTCCATTATAGAAAGGTTCGACGGGAACTAATTATTGTTTGCTTCATTTGCAGAATTACATTTTAGGAAGCCGATCGCAAGAGAATCATACACTAACAGTGAACGAACAAAGGTCCTTACCTGCTGCACAACTGGTTATACTTCTCTCATATGGTATAAATACTTCAACTCGAGCAGCCGCTGGCAACAGTATCCATGGCTAGGAACATGCACAAATTGCAGACCACCTTTAAAATTGGAAAATCAGAATCAATCACTCATCTTAGACAAACCCACTCACCCCGTGGACAGTGGACAGTACAGATGTGTCGCGGTTAAACCAAATGTCAATGGCGCAGAAAAATCAATTGAAACCAAGATTCTTCTTCATATTATATGTGAGTTTCTTTGGCCACTTCCGAATGGTTTGGGAACCGAGCATTTTGAAAATGAGTGTTTTACTAATATAATTTTAACATGTGCGCCACGCTATACCACTGACATGACATTGCCAGAAATGTAAAAAAAAAAAAATCGCATTTTGTAAAAACCTACAGATAGATTGGCAGACTGCATGGCACTCTCCCTGCGCCCCATCCTCTCTCTCTCTCTCTCTCTCTCTCTCTCTCTCTCGCTCTCTCTTTCTCTCTCTCTCTCTCTCTCTCTCTCTCTTTCTCTCTCTCCCCTATCTCTCTCTCTCTCTCGCTCTATCTCTCTCTCTCTCTCTCTCTCTCTCTCTCTCTCCATTTTTTTCTCCCTTTCTCTTCACCCACGCGTCACTCATGCACTCTAATTTATTTACATTAAGTCAGATTCGAAATCATTCTTACAAATGCCATTTTCATATCCTCTAAATTAAAAAATTAGTGGTACTTTCTTATTTCTGTTAATATTTTCAACTGTCTCACAATTTTATTTAGTGGTCTGCACTATTGGTTTTGATATTCCTGTCCAGTCATAGAGGGGTCCTAGTCCAAGAGCCACTGGGGTGTTTAATCACCCGAAAGAGGGCAAACAAGCTGATGCTGTTTTAGATAGCCCAATATATGTAATATATGAAATGAGTATTCTTATTTGCTGAATATATTTCGATTTTCTTTAAATTGGATGATCTTAAAGGTACCTTGATATTTGACGTACCTGACAAATTAGGGGTAGGGGAAATTCCTATTTATACACCCAGCCTTACCCAAGACCCATCAAATTAAAGGTAATGAAGGCCTCTTTTCGCTGACACCAAACAAAGAACCCAAGTTTGTTGTGTTGTGTAGATTATTTTAAATAAGAGACGGGACGGGGTAATTTTCGAAAATGTTATTCAAAGTAAATGTTTTCTGTAATGCATTGTATATTGCAACTAAACACTTTCTCTAAAGTAGTTTCTTTTTCAGATGTAGAAGTCCAATCATAAATGGCGCAACAGCAAGAAATGCGACTCAAGTGCATTTTGCATGTTGGGGGCATGTAGTGCCAAACAATTTGATTGAAAGTTGTTTCATCAACGATTTTCAGCCAGATTGTTATCAAAACTTTGCCTAGTGACAATTGTATTATCAGTTGATTATTTTGACAACACTACTACGGCAGTTGTTGCTGCTATAGGCAGCAGCAGTTTTCAGTAAACTTGTTATAAATATATTTGTTGTCACTTGCACCATAGGAAATATACACAACTGGTATTGAATTATGCTATGCACATCTACGAGTTAAACCTTGAAAGCCAGCAGACGAATGACTAGCATTAGCATTACGAGAATGGTTTTATACGAGCAATTGCTCACCGGCGAAGAGGCTGTGAAATAATGGCGCAAGCAAATATTTATCTAAAATGGCGGCTACAGTTCTAGTTAGTTAAAGTGTCTATAAATTAACAAAGAGCCATAAATTTAGCTAGAATATGCATCTTTTAAGAATAAAAAGATCGATGCAAGCGCATTCACCCTTTGCTAGCACTTGCATTTCGCACACGTCATATGGCTAGGAAGAAAAATCAATATGTACATATCCAAGATGCGATGTTTCCGATCCAAGGATTGGTGGATGTGCCAGAGATATTGGGAGGGATTGCCAAAGTCATTCGGAGAAAGCTGTGTAAGGTTGGTGATGATGTGCATTTTATCTGCGACAGATACTCAGAGAAATAAATTAAGGGAGCAGAAAGAGCAAGCCGTGCCTTGCAGGAAACTGTGCCAGCATCAGACTTCAGAGTAACTGCCCCAGACCAAAGACGCCCAAAACAGTTCCATTCGCTTCTTAGATCAAGTGTTTTCAAGACGTCTTTCCTTCAGTTTCTCACTGACGAATGGCAGGACAGTTATGCGAAGATGTTAGAGAGGAAAATGTTAGTCATGGGAGTAGAAGGTGTGTGTTGCGCATTCATAGTTTCACAGGATGGACGCGTCGTCCGCAGCACTAATGAAGAGTTAGCCTGCAACCACGAAGATGTAGATACAAGGATAGCATTGCACATAGCTTTATCTCTACGCTGTCGGTTCCCAATATGGTCATTCGTCGTAATGACACAGATGTGTTCATCATTCTTCTGTATCATCTAGGGACAGACAATATTAAAGCAAATGTATGGATGGATCCAGGTGTTGATGGTAACAACACAAGAAGATACACTGATGTTACATCTCTGTCCAAGCATCTTGGCAGAGACCTATGCAGCGCTTTTCATGGTCGGCATGCATTTACAGGCTGTGATTACACGTCCGCCTTCCTACGAAAAGGAAAATCACTTCCCTTACAGATGACGGAACGATTTGTACAATTTACCGGTGCTTTTGCTGCACTTGGGGAATCACCTTTCCTCATGGGCCGCTACCAGGACATGTTAGAAGCTTATGTTTGCATAGTTTATGGGAAACAGAATATGCAGCAAAGAGCTGATGTTCGTTATATCATCTTCAGGATCAAGTATGCCCCGACAAGCCAAGACAGACCATTAACAAGGATCAAAGGTGCTGATGCCGCTGTTCTACCATCTTGTGGACATGCGCTTAAACAGAAGATCAAGCGAGCTAACTATGCAGCACCTATTCGGAAGCATGCAGACGAACAGTCAATTCTGGAGCTAGATCCTTGCAAGCACGACTGGTGTTGTGTTGATGATATGTTCATAGTGAACTAGTTTGACGGTAATCAGGTTCCATCTGAGATTAGTAACGTCATTTATCCAGAGACATTCGCAGAGGAAGGGAGCGGGGGACTGTAATGATGAACTGCGTATTGTCTCTTCTGATGATGAGTCTGATGTAGATTCCGACAGTGACATTTAAACTAGCCGAAGATGAACGAACATCTTTAAAGCCAGCAAAGGATGGGCATGAACTGGTTGCAAAATGATACGCTAAGAACAATATTGTTGACCTCTGGAATCAAAACCTCAGTTGAAAGATATCTTCATCACCTTTAATATGATGGGTCTTGGGTAAGGCTGCGTGTATAAATAAGAGAGGGGCGTAACTTTGAAATTCCTCTACCCATAATTTGTAAGGTACGTCAAATATCAAGGCATCTTTGCAGAATATATTCAGCAACTAAGAATACTCATTTCATATACTACATATATTGGGCTTTCTAAAAACAGCATCAGATTTTTTCGCCTCTTTCGGGTGATTAAACACCCCCAGTAACTCTTGGACTATCCGATCAGTCGCTCAATTATCTGCCATCATAATTTAAAAAAGTTTGAAATGGGTAAGGAATAGCGAGAAATGAATCAAGCTTTATTTGCAGATATTAACACTTAGATTTGTTCAAGAAAATGTCGATTTTTTCCCATTCAAAATGTCCATTTGCAGACCAAGAGAAGACTATTTTTAGAAAATTTACCACTGGAATGACTGGCTCGGTTATCGAGCCAGTCATTCCATTGATAAATTGTCAAAAATAGTCTTTTTGGTCTGCAAATAGACATTTCTCAAGACCATTACAGAAGACGTTTTTGACTGATATGAGTATTAAAGGGTTAATACCATCTGCCCTTTTATCGCTTTCTATATAATTCTTCAGCAATATCAGTAATAGTTAATATGATGTTTTAACACCACCACCCTATTGATGAGTTTCTCTCTCCAATAACTACTGTCTTATTATTTCTGCCCATACTTTAGTATGTGACGAGTTGCCACGTGGATCTCTTCCAATACGTGTCCCGTCCAATAAAACTGTGAGCAAAGGAGAGTCTGTCAGTTTCAAATGCTCAGGCTATTTTGGTTGTGGAAGTACGCAGTTAAAGCGAGTTCACTGGAATCGATTGAGAGTTAAAGATGGCATGCTATTGCCTGATAACCTGGCTCGGGTACCCGGGTACTCGGTGCGCGAGTTCAGCATGTAAGTAGATTAAGTAACACGATGAGTTAGTTTCTATGGCCTGCATGCTCTTATGAGACGGTGTTAGTACCATGCTGCATATAGTTGGACCACTAATGATGTCACAGTGGTCAGTCTCTGGCGTGGATGCCATCAACTGTCTCGCTGTTGCAAGCCACCAGAGAGTAATTTCAATCACAAGAAGCTGTTGACTTGCTGAATATTTAGAAAATAATTTGACTGAAAGTTGTTGGTCGCTTAGCCACCAACAACCTTCAGTCAAATTGTTTTCAAAATCTTTATCAGTTCCAGAGATATAACCCCTAGAATATGCCATCTGCAAAAACTCAGCAGTCGGACTTCCATGATAGATTATAATAATAATAATAATAATAATAATAATAATAATAATAATAATAATAATAATAATAATTTATTCCACAATAGGCCATCTGCCCTTGAGTGTAAACATAATTTAAAATAGTGTGGCGGACAGTATATAAGGCATATTTTAAATAGTGTAGCGGACAATATATAAGGCATATTTTAAAATAGTGTGGCGGACAGTATATAAGGCATATATAAATATTTATGGTGTACATTTTATAGAAACATATATATCATGTATTCATTATCATTGCTAATATTGTCATCAATATTTATGCTGTATTTTCCCTATTTCAATATGTCTTCATCGTCATTTATTATCCTCTATCACACTCTCAATTGTCAGGATCATCTTTGATTTCCTTGGTGTTTTTACTTGTTATCTTGTTTCTTTTGTTTGTTTGTTTTTCTTGTCATAAAAAACAAAGAGAGTTCTGTCTTATACAATGAGATTACAAGCCCCTTTCCATCATCCATAAAATTACCATTCAAACTGCATGCGGGCGACACGCATGACATGAGCAACCCCAATAGACTTGCCTAAACCAATACGATCATTCACACTGCACCGCTCGTAAGCGGTGTGAATGGTCGCACTGGCCCGTGCATGCCTAAAGAGATGTACTCATTTCACATGTCACCCGCATGCAACCTGAATATCCCTTAAATTCACAATATCACCCTCCTCGTTTCGTGGTACGAAAGGTAGCCAAAGGGAAACGATGAGTGAGGCTTGGTTTCTGAAATATCATATTTGTTTCCACCATCATCGTCAACGTGTAATTATTGTTATCACAATTGACATCCTCAACAGCAATATAAAGGTGGTGGTGGTAGTGGTGGTGGTGGTGGTGGTTGTGGAGTTGTTGTTCGTCGTCTTTGTGATCATCAGTACGAAATAAGAAGGGATTTTATCACTAGAATAATATTGTCATTTTTTTGCCCCATTCACCACCCTCGATTTGCAATAACATCTTTGCAAATAACAATGGTGGATCTGGCATTAAATGTCATTCATCATATTATTCTTAGTCTGAATTGTATCATACTCTCTTTTGGATTCATTACTAACTGTGATATAATAAATTGTCACAAATCCATCCACCGTGTCAATACTAATCCCCACCTTATCATCAACCTCGTCAACCCCATCATCGCTTAATGTATCCTATTCAATTGTTGTGACTGGAGAAAATGTCTAAGTCATATGTTCGCTGCGCACATTAAAAGTATTATATATAAAGATGCTAAGTTGCTTAACGTAGTCATGTTTGAACACTGCAGCAATTCTGTGAATTTAAACATACTGGGTCTTGCATAATAATAAGGTTTTATGAGTTTTTTCCTTAATTCTTTATATATGGGACAAAGTATTACAAAGTGGTATTCATCTTCTACATCATGGCTACAAAATGGACAGATTCTATCAGAAAATGGTGTTGGTGCTGGCTTATGCCATCACCCAGTGTCCACGTGTAACCTGTGTAACCTATGATATAATGAGAGCCAGTACGGAATCTTGATAATGCGTTTCTATGTTTAACTATTTTTATCTTGTCTAGATAACACTTATAAATTAATTCCCCGGTGAAATGCTTATATAACCGAGTTTTACTGTTTGTTTCTAGTTGGCCCTTCCATTCCTGTAAATAATTATCAAATGCTCTTTGCTTACATTTTAATATGAATTCTTTTTTATTTATATGCTCGCCCTGCTGCTCCCAGACATAATTAAACACCCCCTTCTACATAGCATATCTCTTAATTCGCCCGCCCAATTATTACAGTTGTTATTGTGAATCCAATCATTGTGTAAAACATTCTAAATAATTTTAGGTAATTTATCTGGTCGAGCATCCAAAATCTTAAAGCAGTATTTTAATATTCTAATTTCTCTAGTTAATACTAGTGGTGCCCTACCCAATTCCCCATAAACAACGCAGTTTGAAGTGCTCTGCTTCACATTCAAAAGCTGTTTGCAAAAACGTAGGTGGCATTTTTGAATGTCGGAACTTTGATGACACCATCACACCTCACTGGCATAGCATAAAATCGGAAGAATTAATTTATCAAATATTCCACAAATATGAGCTGGTGACAGGCCTAAAAATTTACTGATGTGCTTATTTAATGCAAAAATTGCTTTCTGTGTCTGTTCAGCTAAACATCCTTGTGCCTTAAAAGATGAACCATTTGTGCCAAAAGTAATACCCAAATATTGGAATTCCCCGATTACCTCTATTTCGTTTGTTCCATAGAAAACTGTATCAGTTTGTCTTAATCGACCCCCTCTTCTAAACACCATTGCTTTAGTTTTCTCAATGTTTAATGTTAAACGCCACCTCTTACAATAAAGACGTTTACGCCCTTCTGCATATCTGTTACCGTTTCAGCCATTAAAACAAAATCATCTGCGTATAAAATCAAAAATAACTGTACCCCTCTATCCCTCGCAAAGCAAGTTCTCCCTCGAACTCATTTATATACATGGCAAACAAAAAAGGTGATAAACTTTCCCCTTGACGTACCCCCGTACTGCATCCAAAGTTTTCTGATAATTCATAATTCACACGCACACATGTTTTTAACCCCTGGTACATCGACATAATAATATTAACTATGTTACCGTAACTCCCAATTTGATCAATTTATACCACAAGCAGTCCCTTACTACATAGTCAAAGGCTTTGCTAAAATCTATAAAAAGACAATGTAATTTCTTTCCTTGATTCAACATACGAGATATTATACCATTTAAAAATTTGATCAATTGTGCTAAAACCCGCCCTGAAGGCCGCTTGTGCCTCTACATATATCTTATTAATTTCGGCCCACTTGTTTAGTCTGTTATTTAGCACTTTAGTAAATAGCTTGCCGAGAGTACTTAAAAGTGTAATACCCCGGTGGTTATTTACATCGTTTAAACTTCCCTTTTATGTAGCGGTATCAGTATGCCTTCTGACCAGATTTTTGGAAACTTTCCGCTCCTAAAGATACCATTAAATAGCGCCAAAATATAATTAATAAGTTCATCTAAAGCATTTAAATAAAATTCATTTATATACACCTAAAAAAAAGTAAGTTCCCCCTAAATATGGGCTAATGTTTTCTGAGATATATAGTTGGTTGCAATACAAATTCGCACACAGCACCATCCGGACTAGAGGAAGGATGTATAAAATTGATTTCCCCAGTAACGGCGTTATGCATGAATGACCGTGGATCAAATGAAATATTGACCCTTTTCAAAAATATCAAAATGCTGATTTAATTCAATATGAATTCAAATCACCGCAACAATACGAATTCCATTGAGTCACAATCAGATAACAACGAATGAGAGTGCATTCACTCTATCACAGTTTTAATGTTGCTAATACAACATATATCCACCCAGGCTTTTGGACCACTTGACGGCACCGATTTCGCATGGAGTTGATGAGCCGAGTGACACGATGCTGTGGAATAAGCCATCCACTCCTCTTCTAACAGGTTAGGAAGATCTGCAATTTCCCCGATGCGTGTTCGATAAGCGGGGCATTGCTAATTTACAAAAACTGCTTAAATACATAATTAATTGTGTGCACACACTGGCACTGACCTTACAGTTACAGAGAATTGGTCAGAATGCCTGCTAGTCATCCAGCAATAGGCATGCATGGTTTCAAGATTTTAAAAATGGGTCAATCTTTCATTCAATCCAAGCCTATTCATGCATAACGCCGTTTCTGGAGGTAGGGGAGATGGGGGCACGTTGAGCCAAAAATTGTATTGCAATATAACTCTCCCTTTAATACAATATATCAATTTGCTTTATGTTCACATCAATGACTATATATGTAGTGTGTGAAATTACTCAGGAAGAATTCTACCCTTCCTCCAAAATAAAATGTTACTGGTGGATTTGTGGTTGAGTGTTGTGTGTCACAATGTGCCCCGGGACCGGGGCACTTTGTTACAGAACCTGGGGCACATTGTGACATACTACAAATAACTGTTTAAAGTGTCAAACAAGTAAGGCTTGTCGACAAAGACTTCTATTATAAGCAATATACATCTAAATTATTGAATCATTAAGGTAATATTACTGTGTGGGGATTGCAGGACCATAGGCAATGTTCCATAGTACAGATCATGTTAGCACGAACGGAGCTGTACGAAGTGTCAGAAAACGTCAAACCAATCTGCATTAAACCATATCAAACGAATATAACAAGGAACAACCAACAAAGAAACAAACGTAACATCGACGTTGACCATTCAACGTGGTGGTCCGTAAAATTTCAATCTGAATCACAACCTGAATCACAGTTGTCACATACATAATATCTAGTGTCACGAGATGTACCCTCTTCGTGAGCCCAATGATGACATTGCAAACACTGAACCCACTGTTCATCAGAGCGACTGTTCTCATAGGTCTCACAGCAGACAATACATATGCTATCTTCTTCATCGTCTGAACTGGATTCATATTTCAACTTCTTTTTCCCTCTCTTTCCTTTACCCCTACCCTTATGCAGTTGCGTTTTAGCTTTCACAGTTTGCTGTTTTGATGATTTGCCCTTGGTGTTCTGCCTCTGCACCACGGGCAGCGATTGCCTCCTTTACTGCTATTTTCTCTGGTGTGTCTGTGAGCAGACGTGTGCGCATCTTTCGTCCAGTATTTGGTCTTTTACGCGCATCTGCCTTTGGATAGGGAAGGATCTCTTCTGGCGTTCGCAAAACTGCTGGCGTATTAGGACTCCCAACGGCTGTATGTTGTTGCTCCAACTCACTGGCCTTGCTTGTGGATGGATCGGGACATGGCATTGTCGATTCTAGGTTAGATGGCGAAGTTGGAACTGGCGTGTCTTGGTCAGTTGCTTCATTTGCTGTGCTAGTTGATGGACTAGATACAGATATAAGCAATGCTGATTCTGGAATGGACGGAACAATGCCAGATGACTCACTCGCTTTACTTGTTGTGGCGTGGTCAGTCGGTATAGTTGGTATTGGAGTAGTAGTATTGGTTGCGTGATGGTTCGCTGGAACACTTGAGTCTGCTGTTAGTGATGTGAGAGGAAGGTGGGCAGACATTTGCTTATCACTGATTGCGGGTTCTGAGGTTGTATCGTCATGTGCATCAGGATTTGGTCGATCTGTTACATACGCTGAAAGAAACTCACCTTCTCCAAACACATCACGATTAAACGGCATGCCAGTAGCAGAAAACCCTGACTGGATATTCTTAGGTGTAAATGCCAACGGATATGCTAGCCCTACTACCCCGGCGATATCATAGATCGTCATTGGGATGCCAGGCGCCACATGCTGCATTGTAGTATCGTTTGAATGGGCCATACACCGAACGATCTAATGGCTGTAGTTTATGACTGCAATGTGGTGGGAAGGTAAGTAAGATAATGTCATTGTTCTTTGCTAGCTCTAATAGGCCAATCGAAATGTGACTTTCATGATTATCTAGCACAATAATGATAGGTTTCTCCTTAGAACAGTTTGAGTGGTTTATGAAATGTTCCATCCATATCAGAAAGTTATCAGCAGTCATCCACCCACTAGTATGAACTGCTCCGATTGTTCCTGGCGGTGCTCCCTTCAGCATGTGGTCCTTCAAATGCACGCGTGGAAAGATCATTAAAGGAGGAATAGAGTTTCCAGGCGCATTTACCACACAGCACAGAGTTACTAAAGTACCAAGCTCTGCGAAAGTCAGTCTGCCAACTTGGTTCACACCTTTTAACGCAATGACCTTAACAGGCTTTTGGACAGTGGTCACTCCAGTCCCATCTACATTGTAGATGCACTCAGGTCCGTACGAATGTCGTGACAAGGCATCGTGAAGGTTGTAAAAGAAATCAGGCACATTCTTCCTATTAAAGGATGTAGAACGCGACAAACTAGTTGCTTCCGGCGTTCTGAGTGAAAGGGTTGAGTGCCGTTTTAGGAAACCTTGCATCCAGTCTTCACCCACACATTTATTTTCAGTCCAAGACGTAGGTATATTAATATTGTTAGCTCACATGGCCAGAATGGCGAAGTGAGCCTATGCCATGCCGACCGTCCGTCGTCCGTCTGTCTGTCCATCTATCTGTCTGTCTGTCCATCAACCGTTGCTTTAAAATGTATATCTTCCTTAACGGCTTGCCAGATTTCAAGCAAATTTGACTAGAATTCTCCTATGGGGTTAGGCTCTAGAACGTCTATTCAGGTTTTTGATATTTCAATTTTGGATTCTATTTAAAATTTGCCGGAAATTGTCAAATTGCTTTAAAACGCTACTCATCCTTAGTTTATTGGCAGATAACAACTAAATCTAGCTAGAAGGATCATACCGACATAGGCTCTAGAAAATATATTCAGATTTTTTATATTCTAATTTTGTGTGTAAAAAACTTAGATTTTGTGCAAAATTTACCGAAAACTGTCAAAACGCATCTTCTTGGTTTCTTGATAGATTTCAACCAAATTTGGTTAGAAGGATCCTCTGGACGCTCTAGTTTAAAATGTCTTTAAAAATCTCCGAAACCGCTTGGGGGATTGATTCAAAACTCATGAAATATCATCTCGTTCCGGTGGTCATCTCATTTTGTTCGGATATGTCAGTGGCCAATAAGTCCAGGTGAGCGATACAGGCCCCTTGGGTCTCTTGTTCATAAATGCAAACTCATAGGCAAGTTTTCTGGATGCCACTTTCGATAAACCATAGTTAATCTTGGCGGCTTGTGATAGATAGTTTACAATGAGAGGTTCGGGTTCACGGGAAAATACTTGACGTGTGTTATACTTAGCCACATACGATGCGTCAACGTCACGTTTAAGTTTTGCAATAAACCTAGTTAGTGTAATCCTATCAATATTAAATTGCTTAGTGGTTTCATGAACTTTCATTCCATCGTCTATTACTGCTTTTACTGCCCGTTTCATAAGGGCTGGGTCTACCGAACCTCTAGTCGTCTTTCACGTCCTATCGCGAGCCATGTTAGTCGCCTAGAACAGAGAACATAAACTATGTGAAGGCGTAGGATACAGCCAAAAATGAGTAGGGCCTATGACAGTAGTAGTAGTAGTAGTAGTAGTAGTAGTAGTAGTAGTAGTAGTAGTAGTAGTAGTAGTAGTAGTAGTAGTAGTATGCCCCTAGTAGTAGTAGTAGTAGTAGTAGTAGTAGTAGTAGTAGTAGTAGTAGTAGTAGTAGTAGTAGTAGTAGTAGTGGTAGTAGTGGTAGTAGTAGTAGTAGTAGTAGTAGTAGTAGTAGTAGTAGTAGTAGTAGTAGTAGTAGTAGTAGTATGCCCCTAGTAGTAGTAGTAGTAGTAGTAGTAGTAGTAGTAGTAGTAGTAGTAGTAGTAGTAGTAGTAGTAGTAGTAGCGTAGTAGTAGTAGTAGTAGTAGTAGTAGTAGTAGTAGTAGTAGTAGTAGTAGTAGTAGTAGTAGTAGTAGTAGTAGTAGTAGCGTAGTAGTAGTAGTAGTAGTAGTAGTAGTAGTAGTAGTAGTAGTAGTAGTAGTAGTAGTAGTAGCAGTAGTAGTAGTAGTCCCCTAGTAGTAGTAGTAGTAGTAGTAGTAGTAGTAGTAGTTGTTGTTGTTGTTGTTGTTGTTGTTGTTGTTGTTGTTGTTGTTGTTGTTGTTGCTGCTGTTGTTGTTGTTGCTATTGTTGTTGTTGTTGTTGTTGTTGTTGTTGTTGTTGTTGTTGTTAAATATTTGTCTATTTTTAACCACTCTGGTTCAACTGGAGGGATCTTCGCCTAACGTTGATGGAGGCGTAGTTGTGGAGGTCCCGAGGACGTGTGCCAAAAGTTAAAACGCGTTAGATACTTTTGTATTTGTATTTTGTACGGGGTACATTGAGCCACATGAACAATGTGCCCCGGTAGCAATGGCGCAATGTACCCCAAACTACCCTCCCACATGTTACCGGACACCATGCCAAAACTGTATAATGAATCGAGGTCATTATTACGGCTATGTTTAGTGACTAGATCTATAAATTTAATATAAGACATATGTCTGTTTGTAGCAAATTATTAGTTGGAAAGATAATGCGAAAAATTTACTTAAACTTACCTAAATTGAAGTTTTCCGCCTCTCTCATCAACGCAGCGTTCCTGATTCAAATTGTCAATGTCATGCAATGGAATACCCTCGTTAGCTATGCATGACGTCATAATATTGAGATCCCCCTGTATATTTATCCTTATGAGGGGACTGGATCAATGAACCCGGTGGCTCAACGTGCCCTCATCTCCCCCAATCAAATTCACACGTGTTCTTCTAGTCCGGGCGGTGCTGTGTGACACGTTTTATTGCAGTCAAGTATATATCACCAAAACTATTAGCCCATATTTAGGGGGGGGGGGGACTTACTTTTTTTTAGGTGTATATTTAGAATCGCTAAGTTCAGAATAGATACAAGATTCACGATTCAGGATTATTTATTCAATAATTTGAAGATAAACATATTCACGAATCATACCAGGTTGTCCGCCCAAGGCAGTGCCTATTGTTATGGCGGACACCTTACACACACATATACAGATATATATATATATATATAAATTAGACAAGACAGTACTTACACAAACAATTATAAATTCAAACATTACATGTACTACTTCCTTATTAACCCTTTGACCCCTGATCCACATAAACAGTTTAAATTTCAGAAAGGAAATATGTTAATTCGCAGGTCAAGAGGAGACCACCCCAATCCCAACACCCCCACACACCCCAGTCATTACAAGGTTGGAAAGAAAAACTCCAGGAGTGGGCCTCTCAGTCTGCGAACCAACATATAATACTGTAGCAGCAGGGTGTGTAAGAGTTAAACACTTGGGGTATTATTATTATTATTATTATTATTATTTTTATTATTATTATTATTATTATTATTATTATTATCATCATCATCATCATCATCATCATCATCATCATCATCATTATTATTATTATTATTATTATTATTATTATCGTCATCATCATTCCAATTTTTTAGTTTTATAAATATATGTTTTATGGTTTGCGATACATATGGGTAGTTAAGGACAAGACAGACAAGTAGGGAACATAGTCAAGTTCAATATTAAACATGGATGTCTATGATTATAGATACGACAATAAACATATATATATATATATATATATATATATATATATATATATATATATATATATATATATATATATATATATATATATATATATATATATATATATATATATATATATATATATATTTTGGGGGGGGGCGGGTACTTTTACTTATAATGGTGATATACTGTTTACAGGATGCTGGCTAATGGGGAGCATCCTTGGACAAGGGAAGGGGGATGGAGGGGATGGGTGCTCATTCTCCTGCTCGTCCTGTAGTTTGTTACTATGGTAATTGAAATTATTATTAGGTATAATAGCAAGTGGAATCATCTAGTCATATTCTAGTAGTAGTAGTAGTAGTAGTAGTAGTAGTAGTAGTAGTAGTAGTAGTAGTAGCATCAGCAGTAGTAGTAGTAGTAGTAGTAGTAGTAGTAGTAGTAGTAGTAGTAGTAGTAGTAGTAGTAGTAGTAGTAGTAGTAGTCGAAGTGAACGCACGCGTTTATTTAGCTCTGCAATTGCTGCCCGAATTTGCTAGTTTCTAGCGCGATTTTGTAGATAAATTTTATACATATATTTCGTATTAGTATTTCCTTTCAAACTTTATATTTAATTTGTAAATTTTTGTCTTGGTTGGAGCGCATTTTGTGTCTCCATTTTCTCAAGGCATTCCTCTTAGCTGGTGGTTTCCGCCATTTAATAGAGCTCCTCTTACTGTGGTCAATGCAATACATTTCTCGCTGCGCCAGTCTGCTATTTCTATAGTTCGTAGGCTAGCGCATTATATTTGGCAAGATCGCTTGAGTGAGTGGATTTAATTCCTTTGTCATTTGTAAGCACAAGCCTAGTTCTTTAACTATATAAATCCTTATAGTCAGTTGGCTGTCCCCGGTCAACTCGAACAGACTAACAAATATATGACTTGACTATTTAATCATATATTTGTTAGCATACTTTAATCGGCTAGGTGTTAGTGAACCACTTAGAAAGTGGTTCAAACTAACAAGTATACGACTGTACTCTCTATTCGTATACTTGTTGGTAGACGTCAGGGTTTCAAAAGAGGACACTATTTATTTAGTGTTTAGCTCTTTCCCCGACGTCTTGGTGTTATATATTTGTATTATATATTGTAGTAGTATGGGGTACTGCTTTTTATAAAACACCATGGCCACCTCATATAAGCGTACCCTGAGTCTTAAAATCACGACAAAGGGGTGGGGTGTTTCGGCAATTGAGGTGTATCATGGGTTGAAGGATGTAGTTGGGGCAGGGCCACGGGTCCTTCAAGGTCTTGTTAATGTTTCCAAATCTGTATGGAATGTCACCGTAGTTAATGAAAGTGTGAAGGAAAAGTTGCTTGACGAGGTCCTTGTCGTGAAGGGTGAGGTGTGTAATGTGGAGGAAATAGATTCTGATCGTCTATTAGTCAAGATGAAGGTTCCATTAGAGATCCCAGATGAACGGGTTATCATTGAATTGACCAAGTATGGCAAAGTGGACAAAGTAGAACACGAGACCTATCCATTTGATCGAACCTTAGAAAATGGCATCAGAAGAATTTGGTTTGAAAAGGTAGAACAACCTCTCCCAAGCAAGGTCACCATAGATGGTCGATTTATCTTGCCATTATGGTACAGGGGGCAAATCAAGGAGTGTAGAATCTGCTTAAGCACAGAACATCTTGCAACAGATTGCCCTAACAAAAACAAATGTCTAGTTTGTGGATCATCTGATCATTTTAAGTGGCGATGCCCGCAGAACAAATATGTCAAAAAGGGTGCTGATAAAAGTGCAGAGCAAGTTGTCTCTAAAGAGAATGTCATAGAACCGGTAGCTTCTGAGATTGTAGCTGAAATCCATACTAATGGGAAGCACGTTGCTAAGGAAAATGTCATCGAACCAGTAGTTGCTGAGATTGTAGCTAAAGTCCATGTTAATGAGAAGCATGGGGAAAAAACTAAGAATCCAATCGCTGTAGTTGCAGGCGATGAAATAGAGGTTCTAGATGAGGGGCTAAGTCTTACTCCAGTAACAAGTCAATCCAAGTTTGATGAGAGAGAGGCTAGTTCCACACAAGTTGAAGATGATGATAAATACCCTCTGGAAGAGAGTTTTAATTTAGGACAAGTAAAATTCAGGTCGCAAGATACTGAAACTAACTTTGATTTTCCACTGAGTACACTCAATCTAGATGATTTAAATAATATAGAGAAAGTAATTGGTGTCTCGGATCGATTGAGTGGAACAAAGCGACAGAAAGATGGAGAGAGTTCTGAATCAGAAATAGAGGAAAGTGATATAGAAGACGATAATATGTCAGTCGCTGAATCTGATATATCCATTCAAACACAGAGTTCTAAATCACCTGATGAAATGGTCATGTACAGGTCAGAGGCAGGAGAGGTGTTAGTTCCATATGTGACAGCAAATGGTGTTAAATATAGGCATCTGCGTCATGATTCAGATATATTAAAATATAAGCATTTGGAAAAAGTTGAGCTAAGTAATGAAGCGTTTGTGAGTAAAATAGGTAAATGGTCTAAGAGAGGGTCGAAAAAAACAAAATCTAGTTAGCTTAATAATGGCGGTTTTACACAGCATTTTATTACCTTTTATGCTAATTTGCACACTCAATTGTAGAGGCTTAAATAGTGACATAAAGCAACGTCACTTACTAGAGACTCTTAAAAATGAGCAGATTGACATTGCTTTGATACAGGAAACAAAAATTCAGAAGTCAGAATTATACGATAATTTAGAAAAGATTTCTGGATCCAGAATATTTTATTCGTTATCTCAAGATAATAGTGCAGGCGTAGCAATTGTTATACTCCCTCGATGTTCAGCCTATGTAAATATTATCTCTTCAGTATCAGGTGCAAATGGTCGCTGGGTGAGAGTCACTCTAGATATACAACAAACACGTATCACGTTGCTGTGTATATATGCACCTACATCTCATCAACTACGTCGTAATTTTTTTAAGGAGATGTCTAAAACAGCACTAGATAACATCACTGAAAACTTAGTAATGGGTGGTGACTTTAATTGTGTCTTAGACAAAGAAAATGACAGGAATGCAACTTCAACTTATACTGATACATCACATAGACTCTTAAAAGAAATATGTGATAATGAAAATTTAGTGGACACCTATAGAATATCAAAACCTCATGGTAAAGATCTTACATGTTTTTCGGTAGATGGTAAAGTTGGTTCAAGGATCGACAGAATTTATGTGAATAGTTTGTTAACAGGGTACTGGAGAGATGTTAATATTAAGCCAGTTGCATTCTCCGATCATAACATGGTTTGTGTAACCTTTGCCAATGCTGACTGGGTAACAAAAGGGGTCGGGTTTTGGAAATTAAACACAACACTGTTGGGAGAAGAATTTTATAAGAATAATATAGAGAGTTGTTGGCAACATTGGATTAATAGGAAAGCATCATATAAGAGCACATTGCAATGGTGGGAGGATGTTAAACTGGATTTAAAGTATGTTTCCCGAAAGTATGCTATTAGAAAAGCACAGGAAATACGCAAACGCAAGAAAACACTTCATCGATCACTGATGAAAATTAATGCTAAAGTAAATAATGGTGAAGAGAATTATTATGAATTACTGGTTAAAATTAAAAGTAAAATAAGAGATATAGAACAATATGAGTTTGAGGGTGCAAAAATTAGAGCAAGAGCCCAGATGCATGCAGAAGGGGAAAAGCCAACCCGATATTTTTGCGCATTAGAAAAAGCACGGGCAATAGATAAGGTGATGTGCTCATTAAACATGCCGGATGGTTCAACCGTCTTTACCAACAATGAAATGAGTACTATTGTATGCAATTACTATGAGTCATTGTACAAGTCAGGGGGAATTGATGAAGATGCAAAATTGGATTTGTTAGCAAATATAGACAAAAAGGTGTCAGACACAGGCAGTGAATTTTGTGATCAACCCTTAACACTAGAAGATTTAACTAAATCCCTTAAAGGTATGAAACTAGAAAAATCACCGGGGTGTGATGGCCTTCCAGTTGAATTTTACCAAACGTTTTGGCACCTTGTAGGTCCAATAATGGAAGAATTAGGCGCTGAAATTTTTGAGAAAGGCCATTTACCACCAACTATGGCTAGGGCATACGTAAGGCTAATATATAAAGGAAATGACAGACGTCTAATTCAGAACTACAGACCAATTTCTCTACTATGTGTAGACTACAAAATAATATCCAGAGCACTAACATTGAAACTAGGTAGTGTTTTAGGAGAAATCATTGGAACAGAGCAGACATGTGCTGTACCCAGGAGGACAATTCTAACCAATACCATGGTAATAAGAGACCTTATACAATTGGTTGAGAAGGATAGCATCCCTTCAGCTGTGATTGCCTTGGACAATGAAAAGGCATTTGACCGTGTGGAATGGGATTTTCTTTTTAATTCTTTGCAATCGTTTGGGTTAGGCTCAAACTTTATTAAATGGGTAAAGATTTTATATACGGATATCAAGAGTAGCTATTTAGTGAACAATCAATTATCCAGAGAAATTGTCTTAGAACGTGGGGTTAGACAGGGGTGTTCCCTATCGCCATTATTATTTGTTATTGTGATGGAATCACTTGGCATAGCATTGAGGCAAAATAATAACTTTCAAGGCATATGTATTCGGGGCATAGAAAGACCACTTAAGCTGTCACAATATGCTGATGACACAACTGTGTTTACCAGTTCAAACAATGATTTTGCAATTTTAAACCACGTACTAGAAAAGTTCCAAAATGCATCTGGTTTGAAAATCAATAAAGGAAAATCCAAAGGATTATTTCTGGGGCCATGGAAAGAGCGGAATGACCAGCCACTTGAAATCAATTGGTCTAATGATACCATTAAGATTTTAGGCATCTATTTTGGCAGGAAACCGAATACAATACAAAATTGGAATGAACGAGTATCTAAGCTTAAGAGAATATTAGCAAATTGGAAGCGTCGTCGTCTTTCAATCTTTGGTAGAGTGTTTGTTGTCAACAACTTGGCATTATCTGGGCTATGGTATACAGCATCTGTTGTACACATGCCAAAACATGTAGAAAAGGAGGTTAATGAGTTGATATTGTCATTCATATGGGAAGAAAAGAATCATTTAGTTTCCCATCGTGTTCTCAATAATGCTAAGTTAGAAGGAGGACTTGATTTAATTGATATTAAAGTGAAATGTGTTTCTTTAAGGTTAAAATTTTTGGATGATCTTATTACATCAGATGAGACGTGGGCATGTGTTTCACGAGCTCTCATGGAGAGAATTGTAGAACCATTTCTGGCGGAGCATGTTTTTACCTCAAAGAAGCCACCTCCGAATAGCCAAATGATACCAGATGTGTTTAAAGATCAAGTTAAGGAGTTAGAAATATTTGACAGATACATGCCTCCACCTACGTGCTGGAAGGAAGTACTAGAACAGCAATTGTGGGGCAATAGTAATATATGTTATAACAATGCAGTACTTTATCTACCGTCCTTTGCAAAATATGGCATTCAACATTTATCGGATATGATACACCCTCAAACACGTAGATGGATTTCAATGCAAGACGTAGCTAGAAAAACACATATGAGGCATATAGATGTCCAGCGGTTGCTAAATAAAATAAAACATGCTGTACCAATTGAATGGTTTCGTCTACCAAATGTAAATAATAATAGTTTGACTCCACAACCCGCATTAGTTCTTGATGATGAGATGTTAAAATACAAGATGAGATCCAAGGAATGGTACCATATTATGAGACGAAAACAAGTAACACCTCCCATAGCAATTAGGAGATGGGATGAATCAAGCTATAAACCATCCAGTTGGAAAAATGTATGGAAAATCTTACATTCTCCATCCATACCAAATATGGCTCGTGATTTATTGTGGCGATTACTACATCGACGGCTATGGGTGGGACACTTGACATACAAGTGTAATATTACGACTTCTGATAGGTGTTACTTATGTCAAACAGACGAGGAAACAATCGAGCATTTATTTGCGGAATGTCCAATATCGTCACAATTTTGGGACTATATCAGCCAAATCTTGGCAAAATTTGGAGCGAAGCCCATTGTTCTAGACACGCATGTAGTCTTGTTTAGAGAGTTTGGATCAAGCGGTGTAAATATCATAAAGTCTGAAAGGACTATTTTAATAACAATACTAACCATAGGTGTTTGGGCCATTTGGAAACATCGGTGTGCACAGACGAAAAATCCATCTATGGGCAATCACAATAGAGCAATAAAGGCAATATTTCGTTCATTGCTGCTGAATCATATTCCTTGCGAATATTTTAGATTAAAGCAGCAGGGTAAAGAAAAAGTATTCAAGGACATATGGTGCAAAACAAACATAGTTTCAATGGAGTTGGGAGCTGTAAAAATAAATGAGCCTGCACTAGCTTAAATCATTTAATTACTACAGCTGCTTTATCTGTGTCTTTTAATTGATCTGTGTCATGTAATTCATTTTAGTCTGCACTTTGATATTGTTATGTTTAATAATTCATGTTAAGAAATAAACAGACTGGGGTAATTTAATAATCAATCGATAAAGTAATTTGCCATTGAATTATAAAATTGTCCCAGGTAATTTTAGGAATTTGCACAGAGTTTTATAGGGTTATTTGTTCCCGGGTAATTTACAAAACCTTACAACAAAGTAAATCAAAAATGGAAACAAGAGCGCCATCTATTTCCATCTATTTTTCTGTAATTTTCTTGCTGACTATATATGTTATGCTACCCGAATGCTACTACGCCCGCTGATCTTTAAGACTCAGCCCACTGGCGTCAATGATTGACTTATTTGTCATTGATTGACGAGTCACTTTTCATTTGTTGAATAGTTGCACTCGCCACACGGGTCTACTACCACACATGGATTGAATGGTAATTTACAAACCCTTACAATAAAGTAAATTGAAAATTTAAACAAGAGGGCCATCAATTTTTCTGGAATTTTTCTGCCGACTATATGTATTATACTACCCAAATGCTACTACGCCCGCTGATCTTTAGAGAATCAGCCCACTGGCGTCAATGATTGACTTATTTGTCATAGATTGACGAGGCACTTTTCATTTGTTGGATAGTTGCACTCGCCACACGGGTCTACTACTACACCTCGGTTGAATAGTAATGCCTTTGTTAAGTTTTGTTTTGCTATCGGAGCTTTATCAGCATATTGTTTTGTATCTATACCTTTTACGCCATATGTATTTATAGATTGTATTAATGCTCATTATTTATCATTGTTTTGGTGTAATATTAATCAAGATTACTAGTTCACCAGGTTTTTTTCTGGGGGTTTGCAAGCCTTTTTAAAGGAGTTCCTCCGTGAAGTTTGTCCGACTGCGTCAGCGTCGGTTTTTCAAAAAAAAAAAAAAAAAAAAAGTAGTAGTAGTAGTAGTAGTAGTAGTAGTAGTAGCAGTAGTGCTAGTAGCATCAGCAGTAGTAGTAGTAGTAGTAGTAGTAGTAGTAGTAGTAGTAGTAGTAGTAGTAGTAGTAGTAGTAGTAGTAGTAGTAGTAGTAGTAGTAGCATCAGCAGTAGTAGTAGTAGTAGTAGTAGTAGTAGTAGTAGTAGTAGTAGTAGTAGTAGTAGTAGTAGTAGTAGTAGTAGTAGTAGTAGTAGTAGTAGTAGTAGTAGCAGTAGTGCTAGTAGCAGGAGTAGCAGCAGTAGTAGTAGCAGTAGTAGCATCAGCAGAAGTAGCATCAGTATTAGTAGCAGGTCAATAGTTTTTTCAAAACAAGAAAGAAGCATGTTATATAGATAGAACACATTTTCTGTCAAATACTATAAACATATTTGGACCGAGAGACATCGCTGTCATATTAGACAACAATGTCTTAGGATCCAATTATGCACGAGTATAAAACGACATTTTTACCTTGTTTTGTAGATGAGTCATGCCACTTTTGAGCTGCGTTGCATGAATTAGATAGTACTAGGATGTCTTAATCAAGTAGTTTCTTTTTATTGTTTTCTTGCACAATTTTGTTAATAGAATTTTCTCACGTGTTTCCTGTTTTGTGTTGTTCCATAACTTAGTGGCTGCACATGATAATCGGTGTTTTCCTATGTCTGTCCGTGCGTATTGTTCATGTAGTTTGTGTCTGCTTCTAGTGTTATGTTGGTGGATGCTAATATTGTTTATAAAGAAGGGGTCTCTACATTTTGGGTAAAGTGTTGTGGTGGAAGTCTTTGACAATAGTTATCTTTGACAATAGTTCGCAATAACTTGCGAATGCAGGTCAGTATGATAACTGCTATTACACAATCGGTTAAAACTATCAGTCATGGTCACTTTATACAGCTTCTGATTATGACTATACTGGAGAACATGTCTTCAAATTATGTGACTCGGTTTGATTACTTGATTAATTATCTGGTGTATCATCAGTAATTTTAAGCAATGCTAGAAATATCAAAATACTAAAGACATGGAGAATATACTCCATCAAAATTACCTCAAAAGTCTCTTTACGGTTCTTTATATGACCACCAGATTTTGCTATTTCAAACAAAAATATACCACTATGGGCCTGTTAAGTATGACGTCACTGCGCGTGATTCAACCCGGAAGTGTGTATTGTGCTGTATTACGTCATAAGTACGTGTTTATGACGTCATCATTTGTTGTTAAACAAAAACATTGTTGTGTATGTATCGAGCTGAACCCGGAAATACATCATCACTTAACACGCCCAGTCTATCCATTTATGAAATACCAGTATGTTTTTGGGAAAAAGCTGTGTCATGGTGATGCCATGCAATACAGAACCGAGTTGACAACTATTGTTAATATCCTGTCTAAAAACTGCAATAAACCGTTTGGCATGGGGTTTTTTTACCCTTTAACACTCATATCAGCCAAAAACGGTCTCTGCAGTGTTCTTGAGAAATGTCCATTTACAGACCAAGTGAAGACTATTTTTGAAAATGTATCACTGGAATGACTGGCTCGATAACCGAGCCAGTCATTCCAGTGATACATTTTCAAAAATTATCTTCTCTTGGTCTGCAAATGAACATTTTCTATGAGAAAAAAAATAATTTCTTAAAGAAATTTAATGGTTGAAAGGTTAAATCTCGCCTTTACTATCTAGCCCATATATCGCTATGAAACATTAATGCCCGAATTATAATGAACATGAGTATCGTTCTGAAATCGTCTTTATTGCGTCTAACATAATACTTAATGGACATATAACAGTAAGTACTATGATTGACCTGTTACGGGTCACAAAGCACACTTGGAAATGAATGTTTTAAAAAACCACCACCCGAACGTTCGCTCCCAATGGCAGAGTATCTTTCAAACTGTTTTGAATATATATCTGCTTTGTACTAGCCGACTCTTATTTACAACAGGGATAATGGGACGATTATAGGCGCTACGCTGACGATCAAACGTGTTGATGAGTCTCATTATAACGAACTACTTTATTGTGACCTCATAACTCCGCAGGTGGTGCAAGGCAACTGGAGACTCGCTGTATCAGTGCACAGACCCAGTAAGTGAAACTTTAAAAATTAGTAATTTTATTTTTATGTCAAAGATAAAAATCTTAAGGACTCGCTTAAAGAAAGCGATGGACAGATGCTGGATGAATTGGCAGATGAGGCAGCAACACCGTTACGTCAAATTAGTAACAAACTATTCTACCGCTAGTGCGTATGAAATAAGCAATTTAAATTATCGATCGATCTCTGAACTCCCTGACTATTTCCAGAAAACAATACAGGCAAGCTGTTGAAAATTTTGAAACTAATTTGACTGGGTGCTGTTGCTGCCTATGGCAGACCCTGTGTGGGTACAACAATGATTTCCCAGATGGATCCCGGATTGGCCCAAATGCATATATAAATATGTAATAGCAAATGGATCACAAATGTGTCTTATATGAGCCCACTTATGGCTTTGCCCAGATGAATCCCAGATTGTTGTAACCACATGGGTCCTAAATGGGCCCCACACGGGTCCCATATGGGCTTGTCCAGATGAACCCCAGATTGTTGTAGCCATGTGGGTCCTAGATGGCCCCACATGGTCCCATATGGGCTCGCCCAGATGAATCCCAGATTGTTGTAGCCATGTTGGTTCTAGATGGCCCCACATGGGTCCCATATGGCCTCGCCCAGATGAATCCCAGATTGTTGTAACCACATGGGCCCCATATGGGTTCTCCCACTAAGCATGTTATAAAATCTTATGAAATAAGCAATTTAAATGATTTCGCACCCTCTTGCTTAGCCATATTGGCATGGTGTGCGTGCGTGCGTGCGTGCGTGCGTGCGTGCGTGCGTGCGTGCGTGCGTGCGTGCGTGCGTGCGTGCGTGTGTTCTTACGTCGTGCAGACTGATGATAACCCATGACAAATTATTTCTGCCTTTGCATATGGTTCACACGTCAATTAAAATTTTGATTTTGAGAGTTGCTGTTGATTCTAATATCCCTTGTTATAGTGTTTCCACATGTCTGCACCCAGCCGCCCATCATCTCAGATATATTCTATTCTATCCACTAAGCAGGGCATTAACGGAGCGTGGACCAGTATCACTTCAAAATTCAAATAGTATATGACTTTGTATCTTATCTTTGCTTGCAAAGATACACCAAACGTTTACAGATATAAAAAAAAAGTCAATATGTAACTGCCACTACATAAACAGCATATTTTGCATTGATGATTTGAATCATCGCTAAGGCCGCTCAGTCATGGGTTAGCATCATTAATATAATGCGATAATGCGGTTATCATCAGTCTGTACGACGTAAGCCTACACACACACGCACGCACGCACGCACGCACGCACGCACGCACGCACGCACGCACGCACGCACGCACGCACGCACATATCCGGCTCAGAAGCACCCGCATTACTTTATGGACGTGTGTTAACCCTGTAATGACAAAGTTTGTTAAAAAATTAAAACATTTACTTATTGAATGTCCGTTTGCAGGCCAAGAGAAGACTATTTCTGAAAACTGGAATGACTGGTGCGATAACCGAGCCAGTCATTCCAGTGGGAAATTTTGAATAATAGTCCTCTCTTGGCCTGCAAATGGACATTCTCTAAGACCAAAACAGAGGCCGGTTTTGGTCGCCTTCGACGTGAAAGGGTTAATGCCAAAACAACCAAATTTTAATACAACTGCTCAATCTGCTCTGAAAATTCAAAAAATCTCTTTTTTAAAAAGTTTACTCATTATCGCATAGAAATGGGTAAAGGGTACATCTGCCACCGCTGCCCCCCCCCCCCCTTGGCCAAAGGGCAATGGGGGTAGCTGCCCCCCCCCCTCTGCCCCGTGCTTGAACTTGGCAGGGGCAGAGGCAGGGGTCACACCTCTCCACTGAGGAATATTTTGAGAAATAATTTGGGGGAAATTATCATTTTCCAAATTATTTCCCCAGAATTCTTCACCCGGAATGCAAGAAATGGCCGCGCATGACATCTAATTTTCAATTGTTAACGATTCTTAATTCCCTGAAATTTGATCAAATAATGGGGGAAATGGTTGACTATTTGCCTCTCTAGGATCGCCACTGCTAGTAGTTCTGGTAGAAATGTAGACAAAAAGGCAGCCTAAAGGATAAGGATGCGATCAATGCCACGCATACTAATAACAACTACAATATGTATGTTAAGAGCGCGCTATTTAATTAAGTAGTTTAGTTCACTCCCACGCCCATAGTAAATCATATCCGTGTTAATATCGCGTTCATGGCTTCATACCCGTAGGGTAATACTTATTATACCTTTGCGTTTTCATATACAAGACCGCTCTTCAGAGCAGTTAAATGACCGAAACTAATTCGCGTTTTAGCTGTCAGTCAGCTGAACTAAAGCAATCACTCCTGGTCTGGCATCTGTCTCTGTCTGCCTGCCTGCCTGTCTGTCTGACTGGCTGTCTGCCTGCCTGGCTACGTGTCAGCCTGTCAGCCTGTCTGTCTGTCTGTCTGTCTGTCTGGCTGGCTGGCTGGCTGGCTGGCTGGCTGGCTACCTGTCGGTGCGTCGTCAACAATGGTGGTACATTTTATTATTTCTGGACAGATTTAGATCAAACTTGGTCAAAATGTCCCTATACTAAGCTAATTTATCCATTATGAAAATTTGTTTGATCACAAACAGCGGAGTTATATCCCCCTTCATGCAGTATGAGACATAATGGGGAATGATATTAATTATTACACGTTTCATAATTTGTCTAGCTGATTAATTCAAACTTGGTGGGTGGGTTAGTGGGTAGGCCTACCTATTTACATAAGCTACAATCCATAAAATAACTAGTCCAGTCTAACATACTTTGTTGACAATATAGGTTAAAGGTCAATTTTCCCATTAGAATCAATAGTAAATTATTCGGGCTTTAGTTTCAACAGGTAGTTATATAGCAACCAGCCTTCGTGTATGGATGCACTGTAGGCTAATGGTTTGTTGGCTTACATGGCCACAATGATCAAGTGAGCTTATGCCATGGCGGCAGTCCGTCATCCTTTTGTCGCCCATCTGTCAACTTTTTCTTTAAACTGTTTGGCCTATTTAAATTATGTCTGGCAGGAGGCTTCCATAGGGCGTAGTTTATTGGAAAGAAGCTTATTGGCCGACTTGGCTGGTGGCCATCTAGGAGTGTGGGTTATTCTTAGAAACGCCTTTAAAGATCTTCTCCGAATCTGCTTGGCGGATTGATGGGGAATTCTAGAAACTTCATCTGTCGCAATAGCTGAAACAAGTTTGTTGAAAAGAACCTGATTGGTCGATTTGCTTGCCGACCATCTTGGATGACATATTCTTCACAAAACGGCGTCTCCTGTACCGCTAAAGGGAGTGGGCCACAATTTTGGTAAATATGATTAGGGACTGATGGCCATTCAAGTTAGTTCAAGGGAAGTTGGCATGTTAAAAACTATCAACCAATCCGAACTCAACATTTTGGCGGCCATATTGGAATTTCTTATCTGATGGATCGTGAAGCCAAAATTGGTTTTATATGTTTTTGTATATGTCAAATGTCTTCTCAAGAACCACTGGGCCGATTTCAATTATAATGGCTAGAACGCATCCTTATGGCATACATATCCAAAGGCTTTTTTTAAAAGAAGGGGGTTGACCAATTTGACCGGTGGCCGTGTATGATTTTGTGTTATTTTTAGAAGCACTTAAAAATCTTCTCGAAAACCACTTGGCAAATTGATGTTAAACTCGAGAAACTTCATCTAGGGCAATAGCTGAAACAAGTTTGTTCAAGAGAACCTGATTGGTCGATTTGCTTGGCAGTCATCTTGGATGGCTTATTTTGTGCACAAAATAATTTCTCCTCTTGAACCACTGAAGGGATCGGGACGCCATTTGGTAAATATGACTAGGGACTAAGATCCATTCTAGCTTGTTCAAGGGAAAGATGGTATGTTTAAAAACATGGCCGCCATCGCCCAATCAGAATTCAGTGTTTTGTCAGCCATATTAGAATTTTTTTTTTGATGGATTTTGGAGCCAAAATTGGTTTTACATAGACTTCTGGGTATGATGACCATCTTGGATTAATTTGCCGCCAATACTAGATCATTTAGTGGGGTTGAGGTGGTGGTGGTGGTGGTCGTGGGGTGGGGGGGTATGTTAAAATTCAAATGTCAGCTCATGAACCACTGAGCCAATTTCAATTAATGTTGGCAGGAAGCACCCTTATGGCATAGAGATAATGTAAGATTGTTCAAATGATGCCAAGCGGCCATTTTGCCCGGCGATTATCTTTGAATTTAGACCCTTCGATAACCATGTAGGAAATGAATGGGAACAGGTTTAAAAGAATTCTTTCTAAGCACCACTTGGTCGATTTCAATAATATTTGGGAGGAAGCATCCTGAGTGGTTCATGATTCAAGTTGTTCAAACGAAGCTGATTTGGTAGGTAGATATCTTGAATTATACGCTATTTTAGAAACACGTTTAATGATCTCCGAAATTGCGTGGCCAATTGATTTAAAACTCAAGAAACAGGCAAGGCCGAATCGAATTGGTTCAAGAGAACATGCTATGATTGGTCAGGTTGCCTGGCGGACATATTTGGATGACCTAGGTCAAGTTCGACTGGCTAACCATAGTCAATTAGCTGGTTTACTGAACATGCGCATTTGATATTCCCAGTCGGACGGTGGATAGTTAACTATAGTTCATTGGTATCCATACAATTATAAATTAAATATTAGTTACCTCTCCGGGATGTAGAAATTGTTTGAGTGTAGCTTTCGTGAACTTCTTCAACACTAACTAACGGTCGCTGGCAACGTCACTATATTTTTATTATGAATCATCCTGGGACCGGGAGGTCTGTTTTGCAGAAATTTTGAAGCCGGGTACCAGTCTCGATTAACCCTTTCTGTTGTTTGTTTTGATGGTCTACGAAAGTGAGTTATTTTTCGTCCACTAAGACGTCAAGGAAAACGTCCATATGAGATAATGTTGGAAGAAAATTGGCCTTGGGAACATTGATATACAATAGTAAAGTATAATTTAATCAAACCTAAATTATTTAGTGAAATATTTACACTTATAAGCATTTATTCGTGGCAAGCGAGTGGTATCCATTTTGAAATTTACGCACATACATTTGTAAGCTGGAACCGAGCTCGGGGGCTCGCTCGACTATGATTAACCAGCGAGTTAACGATTTCAAGTTCGACCGGGATCTAACTAACTATAGGTAACTATGGTTCGCCAGCCGAACTTGACCGGAGTTTTAACTCAAACGACATCTGTAGAACCGCTTATAGTCTACCAGCCAAATCTGAATTCGGCACAATGGCACAAGTGGGCTGGTAGAAAAGTGCCAACCGGGAGCTGTAGTGGTAATCACCAGGGTGGATGTAGGGTCTGAAAGTGGTGCAATTATTTTGTGCAAAATTGTTTCCATGGTAACCATAATCAATTACCGCGAAAAAATATACTTCGTTTTAACTATCACAACTTTCATAACCTATGACGTCACAAACATAAAAAAATTTAATTTTTCTCATATTTTCATGTTGACCATAATAATTTTGTAAAGATTTGTGTTCTGGTTCGTATTCTGTTAGCTCAATATTGTTCCATTTATTTAAAAATATGGCTGGCTTATCAAATTGGTACATTGAATGGGATGTGTGGTTTGGAAAATATGTAATACATCATTTTGGAAGTCATACCCTAAAAGTCAGCCTAAATGTAAGCATGAATTTTGATGCCGCTCCAACCTTGGTAAATGCGATTTCTTCGCAGAATGAATCATTCTATGAATGCAAGAACGATGTGTAGGTCAGTAGTGTAGGTCAGTTCATGTTCCATATCATTAATATGTATCTGATTCAGAGGACGAGTCATCCATATTCAATTCACGGTTACTGCAGCTATCAGCACAACATTTACATACATCAGAACACACAATATCATCTTTACGACACCTGCATCTCCTTGTTGAACAATCCGCTTGGCACATACATTGTGTAAATGCGAGTATTGCCTCAGGTGCTTGAGGGAGCATCATCATACATGGCACAGGTGCCCATCTTAATCGAACACCCAGCCATTATCGACAGGTGATACATTGAGGTACGGAACCTTTGCATGATTCCATATAAATGACTGATAATTTGCTCGTTTGAGATGCAAACAGAAGCTATCCATTGTTGGTGGTAATTTCTCAATTTTTGCATTGTTTTTGCAAATAATTCATAACGAACTACATCAAATGATACATGTTTCTTTCTGCAATACAGTAGACACACTAGTGTTACCATGACATCCTCAGTTTCCCGGTTGCTGTCAGAAGGACTGTCTCCTAAATGTTGTAGCCCACTGTGCAATTCTTGGTGCTTTTCAATAAGATTCAGCCATTTTTGTTTGCCTATCCCACTGAACGCCGAGGTTGAATCGCATCCAATGGCTGCGTGGATCGCTGGTAGCGTATAGCTCATACTTTTTCCAAGTTGGGTCGCCATGGTATGCATTGGAAATGAATCTCTTCTTTTGTCGTACAACTGTCTTTGGATACAAGTAAAGTACCCAGCAGTATCGTGGACACATGGCTGCAACATATGAGTCAAGACACCAAAGAAGTACACGGTTGACGCCTAATTTATATCTCGCGTGTGAAATTTGTAGAAACATTCGAGAATCGGCTTCCTCATTATCTGACCCTGGTACTTCATCGTTCCCACCAAACACAACCTTCACTACTCGATTAATGTCATGGAATCCACCGATTGGTAAATTTTGGCGTTGGCCATCTTGGCTTTTTAGAAACCGGTTTAAAGATCTCGGAAACCGCTTGTCAAGAGTATAGGTCAAGAGTTAATCCAATTAGAATCTATAATAAACTACTCGGTCAGCACATTGTGTATTATTAGTAGCCAATTCGACGACAGAAATTCCTTTAAGAAACATATAGAGCATGCAGTTTTAGTATTAGGCAGCTGAGCGTCAAGATGATTTTCATGTCCATGCGAAATACTGAACCATAACCCTTCGTCTTTATTATTGTTTCAGAGACATTTGTCTGGATCCGTGTCGTATCGGCTGTGACGATCATTGTGGTGATTCTCTTGGCATTATCCTCTGCCGTGTACATGTTATACTGGCCACAGATCTCGCTTTTTCTCCGTCATAGATGGTGCTGTAAGCTCTCTCGTCCAGGTATACGCGTATGCACGGGTGCTGGGGGTGAGTGGGGTGGGTATTGTGGGGGACTGCGCTATGTGTTGGTCTGGCCAATCGGGCGGGATGGTTAGAAGGGCATTGCTAGAATCAGATTTTCGGCCCAGTTTATGAATACACTCTGAAATTATTCAACGTATTGTTGAAATATAGCAGCGCTGGTGTTTTATTCCTTCATACTCATTATGCCATTTAGTGTTCTTTGTCGTGGCGTGTGTAACCTTTATGGCTGGTATCTACTGAAAGTTTTCATATTACATGTATGATCGTTGTGGTAGGCATATTTGGAGGGGGTAACGCTATCAGAAGCATTCAAACTTAAAGGACTTTGGTGTATTAGTAGTATGGGTTCAAGGGATTAAACGACAATTGACCTTGCCAGTTTATCCATCCATCATATGACGTCATAATGAACTACGTGAAGTGTAGGATGACGTCATAATCATTACATCATGAATTACTCGATTTAGTCTGTCTTAACGCTTAATAGTCCATCAGGTTGTATGAATTGTGGCTTTACTATTTAAAGGTCCCGTGTTCCATTAAATATAAACCCTTTTGCACGAGATATGAGATGCCTGCTGATTTATGTTCAATTTACCCAGCATGCTATGCTACCCATCATGCAATTTCCTGACTCCATAATCGTTGTAACTATTGGACGCCATATTCGTTTAGTCCGTTGTCTGTATAGGTCGGGATTACTCAAACAAAACCAACCCGCCTGCACGTGCAAATAGTCAGTTGTCCTCCATCTCTGGAAGCGTAAGCACTCATGTAGGACATTCACGGCAGTACATTCGACAGCCTGCATTTCAATAGTGTTCAGCGCAAGTGTGTCAATTTCCAGATAATTAGAGAAAGATTGATTATATATATATATATATATATATATATATATATATATATATATATATATATATATATATATATATATATATATATATATATATATATATATATATATATATATATATATATATATATATATATATATATATATATATATATATATATATATATATATAATCATATATTATATGTTATATGTTATATATTATATATTATATATATTATATATATTATATATCTATATATATATATATATATATATATATATATATATATATATATATATATATATATATATATATATATATATATATATATATATATATATATATATATATATATATATATATATATATATATATATATATATATATAGACAATAGTTTGCGTGAAAGTTGTTGCTATCAATGACAGCAACAACATTCAGTAGAATTATTGTCAAAATAATTATTAGGTAATACGATTACTAACTGGTACAGATTTGATACTAATAATGAAAAATGTTGCTACAACAGCTTTCAGTCTATATATTCTAAAACAATCATCATAACTTTCGTCGACACTCGCTACGGATTCGAATATCTAAGGCACCAACAACATTGTCGAATTATTACCCACACATGTGCAATCAATATATTACTATTTAGGTAAAGTGAGCATAAGCCTATAGATGCTTTCTCGCCAAGAATGAATGATTAGCAAACAACGTATATGTTTCGTTGACAGATTTGTGCATTTGTTTGAAATTCATTGATCGAACAGAAACGTACACGCGGTAGCTAGGCGAAATATTTACTTCGCTACTTAGATAGTAATACTGAGCGCCTTGTGATTCTATGGACAACAATTTGAGAACGTTGTTGGTGCCTTAGTCAGCAACAACTTAGTCAAATTGCTCTTCAAAACCGTAGCGAGTGTTGACTGAAATTTATGATTATTTTAGAATATATACACCGAAACTGTTGCAGCAACAATTTTCATTCAAATGGTTATCAAATATGTAGCCGATAGCAATTGCATTACCTACTATTTATTTTGACAATTTAACTGAATGACTTTCATGCAAATTACTGCAAATGTATATAAAAGCTGTATCCTATTTTCTCCTGGACATTGATACACTTTGTCTTAACAGCATTGATCGAATACAGACTGTAGAATGTACTGCAGTGAATACACCCTATGTGCATGCTTAAGCTTCCAGACCTGGAGGAAAAATGAATATTTGCATGTGAAAGTAGGTTGATTTTGTTTGAGAAATCCTGGCCTGTGCAGACAATAGACTAAACGAATATGGCGTCAGTTATAGCTACAACGAGTATGGAGTCAGAGCAGCGTAGTACGCTGGTTAAATTGAACAGGCATCTCATCTCGTGCAAAAGTGTCTATATTTAATGGACCATGAGACCTTTAATAAACATTCAGTTTAATATTTTGAAACTAATTTGGCTGGGCGCTGTTGCTGCTATAAGCAGTAACAACACCCACTCAAATTAGTTTCAAAATATTTAACAGGTTACCTGTATAGTTTTCTGGAAATTGATAGTCAGGCAGTTCAGGGATCGATCTATCCCAACACGAGCGAGGTGTGGTGGAGCTTAATTAGACATGGGCTAAAAGCTCATTAGTTTGAGGCTAATAGCTAAAACTGGAAAGGATAATCATACTGGGGTTTCAAAATGCATTTTCTGTGAATATTGATACAAAATAAAATACGACTGGTCATAAGTACCACGCGTTTGATTGTCTATTTATATTGATATCGTTCACAGATCAGTATACCTATGATGCTATCGTGGTTGGCAGTGAAGAAGAGAATCACAAGACATTTCTCAGCAACGAAATGATGCACGCTCTCAACGACTATAAGCTGCATAAAGGCTTCATCCAATTGGTACCAGGACGCAGTATGTCTACTATATATAATACAGGGAAATATTCCTAAAACGAACCCTCTAAAAATCGAAAAACATTCTAACCTGAACATATCTTATAGAATTAATTTAATTCTCACATGAAAACCCCTCTCTAAAATCATACAAGTTCTTCAGTGATTTCGGGGTTTGGAGTCACCTCAAAAATCTCAAAATCAAGTCAAGCTGTAGATAAATAGCTAGGTAGAAAGGTATATTCTGTCCTATTAACTCTTGCACGAGGAAGTTTTGAAACGGCACCAGCGGTATCACAATTTTAGACAATCTGAATGTAACATGAGACAAAAATGTACGTCTGCCGATAGCTACATACAGAGAAACACGGAATTAATTGTCATGATGTGACAGAAGCGTGAGGAGTCCATATCTGCTTAGTTACAACTACATTATTTCATTCACACATAGCACATGGCACCACTTCTAAGTATATGAAAGTATGAACCTAATGACTCTAAACCCCATAGGTTCCTAATACACATGCAAAGAATCACTTTCACAGCATAAGCCATAGCTGTCAGAATTTCAGTCTATAAGCTATGTCACTGGAGAACACACCGCATTTGAGACAAATATCTCTGTTATGCTGGGTGGACTGGTAAGAAGTAGAGCGATAGTCGACATACTGCCTAAAGACGGTTTGAGCATTAGCTACAATGACGTCCTTATCCTGCGTCATTTCTGGGTCGTCAATGATTTGAAGCACTCATTGAATTTCCCTTTCGAGCTGCTAAGGGAAAGCCTACTGCCGTTATAGTAAATTCAAGAGCGACACACTGGCCGTTACCGGTCAGCCACACCACACTAATGTAAGCTTGTACAGGCGGAATCTTTAGACATAGATTAATATTCTGAGAATCATGGAGATTTTTTGACCAGTTGTCCTAGCGCTAAACGAACTTCCCTCTCCACCCCCACCCACCCCCCCCCCCCCCTCTCTCTCTCTCTCTCTCTCTCTCTCTCTCTCCCACAGGGTGAAAAATTAAATAAAGATCAACCTATACAAAACAGTGAAGCTTGGAGAGCCACGCATGAGGAAGCATCCAGAAAATCAGGCCATTACCCCTAACACATCTGCTCAGAGGGCACACGGCGTAATCCATGCATTGGCCAGGGCTGAAGATGACAGATCAAGATCCAAGACAGAAGAACAGACCGTGCCTGGTTTTTCCATGTTTCATGCTAACATGTCAAAACCATAAGAGAAAGGTCGAGCAATATACCATATGACCTATCCCGACCCACTCATTAATACAATTGTCTATGATGCGATGTGTAAACTCACAAAATCAATCGATGAAAAAAGGATGCTCTTGGCAATCATTATCGGTGATCATCCTATCCATGTGTTTATGCTATCTAGAGTACAAAGGTGAGAATGCCGCCCAATTCACCAAAGTCTTACCATTCATGGGACCCATCCACGCCCCAATTTGATTCATCCATTCCATTAGTATCTCAGATGTGTTGGGTCAGCGACCGTAGTAGCTGATGGGTCAGTAGATCAAGCACTCAGTGGAAAAGCCTTCAAGCATGGGATACGTTGTCTGCGGATTTCCTACAAGACACTGATCCAGCATGCTATAGACAAGTGGTTGGGCAGCACCCCCTATATTCGAGGACGTCAAGACCACAGAGAGCAAAGCAATGTGCAGGATTAGTAACCTGCTGAAGCATCTACCTATCTAGAGAGCAACGCAGAGCTGAAGGATCTCGTTGATACTCTTAAAGCCCTGCAAAACGTCCCATAAGCAGAATGCTGGATGTTCTTCACGGAGCGGGTGGAGGTTCTGACATAAAATATCCATGCTATTAGAACAAGAAACTCATGATTCCTTGGGTGCAAGTCTATGATAATGGCAGGTATGGTCGGCATCATCCAAATTCCACCACAGTACTTGACACCCTTCCTGCTAATCGGGATGCATTCATAGAGAGCTATGTGTTTGCGCAGTCGATGCACTTTTGTGTCGGCCTCGACCTATGGATAGAGACTACAATGAATAAGGGATTCAAGCTAAAGTCTGGTTGGCTGGCCATTCTCAACAATAAAAAACAGCTCCCTTCAAACATTCGCAACACGAATAACGTCAATCAGGCGAGGGCAAGCATCCATCACCATGTGGATAACAAGAAACGGACTAAAGGGAAGCATGCTGATTCCTCGGCTGGTAAAATGAAGAAGGACGAGCAAGCCATTCAGGACATAAGCACACATAATTCTCGATCCATTTGACCATACCAACCGGATGCTTCGATCTCTCGAGTCGGGAATCCTGACGTCAGAAGTACTCGCTGTTGACTTGAAATATCTCGTCCACAAGATCTGCCTACGGTCATTTCTACACATGGTTTAACCACTTACCGGAGCACTGCAGATACAACTAACATTGGCATTACCTGCTGTGTAGTGGGCAGCAGTACAAAGAATCTCACTGCTGACAAGCTTGTGCCAGAGTTCGCATGCTCTCATGCAGAGGCTGACACAGCCTTGTTCACAGTGTATAGTGTGCTCCGGTCAGAGGGCTAGACAGACTCACAGAGGCTATCATTCTCGACACAGAGGACACTGACAACTATGTACAAGTTGCGTATGTTGCTCTATAGATAACAGAGCTCATGTGTGTGAAACGGAAACGTTAACTGATCACTGCCAAACGCTTGTGCAATGAGGATGTGTCCGCATCCATTGACATACCACTGCACATGCTCTCAGGATGTGACCACAACTCTGGCTTCTATGGAGCAAGCAAGAAGATCATTGCAGATGGCCTCCAGAGGTCTAAAGATACGGGTGATCTGGTAGCAGCATGTGGCAGACAGCTTCCAGCTCCGTGAGCGCAGCGAAGTAGAGGACATAAAAGAAAGAACGCACAATCCAATTCGCACCTGACTCAGAGACAGTCTCAGCACTCTGGCTGACATGGAGCCTGCAAACTCTCTCAGGTATTGGCAAAATCATTTTGACCTCAAATATCACTCCTCACCGGCCATCCATAGCTGGCATCTCATAGATGTCCCCTGTCTGCCTATCCGTCGCACCAAGCCCTCACTAAACTCATCCGGCTCCCTGCCTACAAACATGCAGAGAGAGGAGGACTGATGGTGAGTGATCATAGTGACCTCCAAACCAGAACACAAACGACCATTTGAGCGGATTTTTATGGTAAAATTAGTGGCAAAGTATACCTCGTTATCTGGTCCCAGTGATATTGCATTTTATGTGTTTTCAAAATGTTGTCTGCTACCAATTGGTCACAGATTCCATGGAAATGACCCTACTAACCGTGTACATTAACACAATTTCCGTCAACTTGATTGGACCTGAGACCTGGTTTATATCATCCATCCAAGTCACTATAGGCACGAGCGTGGATGCAGTTTTTGTATTATAATATAATGACTCAACAAAATCAGGGCAGTACTTAGAACTCAGCGGGCTCTATGCAAAGTTTCTGAGATTCTCACCTGGAGCCCTCGGAAATGCCATTAGGATCACGAGAAAGCTATAGGGTCAAGTTTTGGCCATAATACCCAGCTAATGCTGCTGGGGATCAGAGGTCAGAGGGATGTGTGGGGTGGCCATAACCGTCTTATACAGCACAGCTCAGAAACTATTTAACACATTTCAAACACAAATTCGAATAAAAAGAAACCTTTGAATATGTTGTGCATAATTGAATTAGACGATATCGCTGACTACGGCAGCAATGCTTTCCAAACCAATTATATTCAAAATATTCAACAGAACATTTTTACATTGTATTCAACATTGTTTGCTTTTGGAAACAATTAACTGATTCGCGAGTTGTACTATAGATGTGACATCTATGCATGTAACTTGAAGTTACGCAGGGTCCCCAAACATTAAATCGAAAAAGAATTTTCGTGTCACTTTTTGTGGACCCATGGAAATTTGATGGTCTGTGCAAACGCACGTGTTGCACTGCCTTATGTTCGGCCCTGGACAAAGTGGATCGATAGCGTGCTCAAAGATTCTGATCAGCACCATCTTCCGTGTAGCATATATTTTCCCTGATGAGTATTTGATCCATGGGATGTAGTCCGATAGCTGGGTGCATGGCGTGGTGCACCACCGGGTGGATAGATAGATAGATAGATAGATAGATAGATAGATAGATAGATAGATAGATAGATAGATGGATGGATGGATGGATGGATGGATGGATGGATGGGTGGGTGGGCGGGCGGGCGGGCGGGCGGGCGGGCGGGCGGGAGGGAGGGCGGGCGGGCGGACGGACGTACGGACGGACAGACAAGCGGGTGGGTGGGCAGACAGACAGACAGTCAAATGTAATACCAAAAGGCCATCAGGGAGCAGATAGCTAACATCGACGTCAGCTCTGATCCAAACGAAGCCCTAACCAATATACCGAAATCTATGGAATCCTCAGCTACCAGCACTGTGGGTGTTCTTAAAAACAACCAAACTAGGTATACTGACGACTCTCTCGTAATAAAACTGTCAGCAGAGCAGAAAGCATTATGGCTGCGCATCTATCAAAGTGGCCAAAGTGAAGACCGCACCAAACTACGCCGGGAGCACAATAACATTCTGCGCCACATTAGCGAATGCTTAAAAGATCTTGCTATTCAACAAGCAGACTCTCTAGCAGATGAAATTACTGCTACGGATGACTGTCACTGTACACAACTCTGAAGGACACTTTATCGGGATTGACAAAGGAAAGGCCGAGGCGATTCGAGAATGGTTCAAGGAATAGTTCACTGACAACGATGATGAGCACTTGCACACGTTCTCATGAGGCCCCAGGCCACTACTAAGACCAATTAGAACAGCAGAAGTTGCGAAAGCACTTAAAGTCCTGAAAACTGGACGTGCATCTGGACCTGATAGCATGCGCAATGAACTATTAAAATATGCAAGTGACATTATCTCAAAACCGATCACGCACCAAATCAATTCAGCTTTTATGCACCATGGCACCCTTATCGCACTACCCAAGCCCAAGAAGCGACCTGTCCCCCAGTAGTAGTGGCGGAATTAAAATGATACCACCTCCCTCAACTGGATTTTACATTTAGACAAATGGCCATGGCCATGGCCAAGAATATAAAACTCCCGTGCGGACCCCACCATGCGAGAGAACCTCCTCAGGATACTGGCCAGTGGCCGGCCTTTCTTATTCTGGCCGGTATCCTGAGGAGATTTTTCTATCTGTGGGACATTTTTCTACCTATCCTACCTATCCTATCCTACCTATCCTGCCCCACCTATCTCTTACCCCACCCTTTTATTCCAGCCGGCTGGTGTGTGTGTGTGTGTGTGTGTGTGTGTGTGTGTGTGTGTGTGTGTGTGTGTGTGTCTGTGGTGCTTTTACCCCGCACTGGGGAGTGTTACAGTGGGTCTTTATCTAACCGGGTCATATTACCCCGGCCTAGCATCTTACCTAGTTTCGAAATTTCAGGTAATTTCTCGCGAGGTCTTTTGAGTGGATTTAAACCCCAATCTGCAGGCTGGGAATCCTATGCAATACTCGAGTGAGTGACCCACCGCAAGAGTACTAAAATTTCGCCTCTTAGTAATCTTATCTCTGAGCGTGAGTATTGTGGTTACTGTGCTTATCAGGCTGACGTCACTTCGAGATAACGCAGTAACAGCAATGCATAACTTATCAGCTATAATTACTAATGCATACATGGCCGAGGTAGTTAAGGCGTGAGATCCTTGTTTTGTGTTTATTAGCAAACACAGGTTCAAATCTCGCTATTACCATTTGTGGATAACTCAGCTTCATTCCGGTCCTAATCGGTGCCAAGAACGCCGAGAATGAAGTGATTTCTCGGTACAATATAAGCATACACTCTTACTGACACGTGGATCTGATGCGTGCTATGCGTTCTTACGATCTTAGCCATACCTCTCTCATAGGGCTTTATACACACACGCGTACTATCCTATCCAGGGGGCATGCATCGCACCGCCTCCCCAGACACATATGAACGCCCATTTAGAGACAGGCATCCACAGGGATATACACCACCCACAGGTACTGATCGCCACGCATAATAGGGTCTGAAAGCCCATTTAGAGACAGGCATCCACAGGGATATACACCACCCACAGGTACTGATCGCCACACATAATAGGGTCTGAACGCCCATTTAGAGACAGGCATCCACAGGGATATACACCATGATTACTGTTGCACAGCTTCGCACTATTGCAAAGCAATTCGGCCTTAGAGGCTACTCTAAGGCCAAGAAAGCTGAGCTGCTCCAGATGATTGGACAGGTCTGTGCCGAGGAGTGGCAGAAGCGACTCTCCTGAGCAATGAAGACGGGAAGGTTTCCAGCACTTACCAAAGATGATCCTTTGATATCCCCACAAGAAAGCGCAGCGGATACATGAACTTCGTCAGTTGGACGAGGAGGTGACTGCTAGCTTGCGAGCCAAGACTGTGGAGAGGTGGATGGCGGCCCATCCACAGGAATGGTTCACTCTCCAACACAGAGGTCTGAACCCAGCCCGGAGCATAAGTGGGCCGAGGTCTGAACCCTTAGCCTGGAGCATAAGGCGAGAAGGCGAAAACATTCTCGACCAGCGTCTCGGCGAAAGGGAGACAGAGGATAAAGGATGCCGGTCAGTATGCGGGACATTCTTGAGAGGTCTAGAAGGAGACCTCACAGGCCAGATCATGCAAAAGATCCAGCAGACTGTCCAGAACGCCTTCTACCTCCACTACACCCATACCTATCGCATCCGTCAAAAGAAATACGGTAGGGTGATGCTCTTCCACAAGAATGCTCCAGGGAGCCCGTAGCTGAACACGATAGGAACAGCTCAGGACTGTGTGGCAGCAAGAGAGCAAGCCCGCCTCGACACAGACAATATCGATCGACCCAACACCAAGTGGGCTTTCATTCGAGCAATCAACGTACAGGTCAGGGCTGTCATTGACCGCTAACCTCTGCTTGGGACAGGCCCCCTCCCATACTGGCCACGACAGAAGAAGAGTATGACTGCCCTCGACACCTACAGGGACAACATGTGTCTTTGGAGATGTCTAGCAGTCCACCGAGGAGCTGGAGCTGATAGATGTACAGCTCCTGCACGAGAGCTTGCCACACAGTTCTACGGCAAGACAGTACCTGATGTCCGCAAGACCTCACTGGATCAGCTGGACACGGTAGAGTTCTTCGCCAAGATCGGGATTCACGTGTATGAACCAACCGAAGAGGGCACCTGGCATATGATCAGGTAAGCGGCTCACTACCGTGACACCATGACCATCGGAGTGTGGTACCACCACGCCTTCTACATCAAGAACATCTCCAAGCTGGCACATACACTAGTCTGCAGTCACTGTCAGCAGAGGTTTACACAGGCATGCAATCTTCAACGCCACGCTGATCACTGTACAGGCGGCAAAACAAAAATTGTGTGTCCTGCCTAGAAGGTTGAGGCACCACAGACAGCGTATGAGAACGCCTTCTACCCGCCCAATCATCCAGTTCAGCGGCTACTCGTTGGATCGAGTATGAATCTAGAAACAGAGGCGTACACATACACCGTGTAGAGTGTGGGCACGGTGGCGAGCGTTGGATCGAAGGCGCTCCCGTAGATGGTTATGATCCGACCACCAACACCGTTTACCAGTTCCATGGCTGTCACTGGCACGGGTGTCCACAACACCAGCGAGGTGAGGATGCCGAACAAAGATACTGCAAGACAGTCCTGAGAGAGGAGAAGCTGAGAGCCTCTGGATGCATGCTTGTGGTACAGTGGGAGTGCTGTATAAACGCTGCCCATGCGTCCCTAAACGAGTTCGGACTGTCCCATACCCACACTTCATAGTTTACGACTTCGAAGCACTCCTAGATGGTATCAAGCCTTATCCTATGGAGACTCTCACGATCGAGAGTACTCACATACCTATCTCTGTGTCAGTTGGCTGCTCCTTAGAGGGCGCCACGAGTAAGCCCACTCACCTCTGCAATCCTGACCCCAAAGAACTGATCAGAGAGTTCATGCTGGTGATCCAATGGCGAGCATCTCTAATTCGGACAAGGGTTATGGCACAGTACATACCGACAGACCTGGACAAGCTAAAAAAGCAACAGCAGTGACTGATTAACGAGTGGTGTGACCAAGTGCCTGTACTGGGGTCCAACTCTGGGAAGTATGACCTGAACCTCATCAAGAAGTACTTTGTCCATGAGCTGACTGACAGTACAGGTACAGTGAAAGTCGCCAAGAAGGCTAGTCAGATCATGTTCCTCATCACACCTGAGCTACTGTTTCTCGATGTGTTGAACTACCTCAGCCCAGGAGTCTCGTATGAGGTATGGGTCAAAGCTTACGGGTGTACACAGCAGAAGAGCTGGCTCCTGTATGAATGGTTTGACACACATGAGAAGCTCAACTATCCAGGGCTTCGTGACTACACAGCATGGACATCTAAGCTCAAGGGGGGCTACCTCTTGATGCAAACAGTGTGGAAACCGTGTAACCAGACATTCAGTGAGCATGGAATCTGGACATTCGCCGACTGGCGGCGATACTACAACAACCTGGACGTCAGTCCATTCATCGAAGCCCTAGAGCAGATGCGGGAGTTCTACACAGAACGAGAAATAGACATCCTCAAAGATGCGGTGTCTCTCCCAGGTGTGTCACTGCAGTACCTCCTATGTGGAACCGCTTAGCACATGCCGGATGTTAGCCTCTATTTACCGAACAAGGAAGCCTACGAGATGCTGAAGGGTGCTGTTGTTGGCGGTCCCAGTATCATGTTCACCAGATACCATGAGGCCGGTGTGACTCGAATCTGCCAGAGTGAGCGTGTCTGCCAACGTCTACTCGGCTATGACTCAAATGCTCTGTACCTGTCAACGATGGCCAAAGAGATGCCATGTGGTAAGGAGAAAGTGCGCCATTGGTCCGGTGCCAGTGGGGTAGCTAGCATTAAGGTGGCTCTCCTAGCAGACAGCTGGTTTGGGTTTGCTGAGGCGGATATAGCGGTCCCCAAGGCTCTGTGGGCAACGGTCGAAGAAATGCCTCCTCTCTTCTATAAGCGCGAGATCCCTGTAGAGGCAATCTCGTCTGAGATGCTGGCATATCTAGGGTGAACAGGGAGGAAGCAACCCACCACCCAGAAGCTGGTCGGTGCCCTCTCTGGCAAGAAGCTGCTGCTGTACGCACCGACCCTCAAGTGGTATATAACCCATGGCCTGGAGATCACTGCTGTATACCGCACCATAGACTATGAGGCCAAGCGCCCATTCGAGTGGTTCATGGAGAATGTTACGGAGGCCCGCCACTCGGGAGATGTAGATAAGAGCAAAGCGCTCTTGGCAGATCTCTTCAAACTCCTCGGCAAAAGTGCCTACGGGAAGCTCATCGAGGCCCTAGAACGTCCTAGCAACACCAGCTTCATGAAGGATGAATGCGTGGTAGACAAGGCCCTGCGTAGTGCATGGTTCAAAGATCTCGAGGAGATTGGTGAGTCATCTGAGCTCGAGAGTCTCAAGCCGAGAATCACAATTCGAAGGCCCTTCCAGGTGGGGATAGCCGTTTATGAGCTTGTGAAGCTGCGAATGCTGGAGTTCTACTACGACTTCCTAGATCGCTACGTAGCTCGTGACAGCTTTAAGTACCTGCAGATGGACACTGACTCTGCGTATATTGCTATAGCAGGCTCCAACCTCGACGACGTCATTCGCCCTGAGATGCGAGCAGAGTACCAAGCTCATAAGCGGGACTGGCTAGCTTGGGACAAATGAGCTGGACGGACTCCGGGACTGTTCAAGTTCGAGTTCGAAGGCTCTCGTGGCATCGCTCTCTGCTCCAAATGCTACTACGTGGAGAGCGCAGCTGCAAGTAAGTGCTCGGCTAAGGGAATGTCAAAGTTTCAGAATGAGGTCTCTTGGCAGAGGTTCTGTAGCACCCTACATGGCGGGGTGACAGAGCTAAAAACCAAGGCGTACGCATGCGCAACCAGGGTATGGTGACGTATGCGCCAGAAAACTCAGACTCTCCACTTACTATGATAAGTGCCATGTGCTGCCAGATGGGGTCCATACCGAGCCCATCGAGTATCATGTTAGCATCCTAGGGGGTGGTAGCTGTGTGTATTCAGGGACTAGCTAAAACTCTTCTATGACAAATGGTCGCCTAGGCACTCCATGCTGGCGTGCCAAGTAGTACAGTGTAGGCCGCCCCTCCAGCTCCACATACCTGTCAAGCTTGTGAACATCGACCAGTCAGGATCTGTTGCACACCGTCGACCACTTTCCAGTTCACCAGGCTCATACAGGTACCGAACCAGAGTATCAGGGTTAGGCACTCCTCTCCCTTGTACGCTCCTCTAGAGCTGTGACCAGCAGAGTGTCTGATAGCCTCTACCAGCTTCTTCCCGATTATCCTAATAATCTCGGCATTGGATCTCTCCACCACAGCAGGCAGCCCTCTCACCCATACTCTAGAACATTCACTCGATGTGGCCATTTTCTGGGCATATTGGTGTGGGAACAGTCTCTCTGCCAGTGTCCAATTCCACCACTCAACGATAGCCTGGGCACAGAGATGCGCTAACTCGCCTTGCCTAACTGCCACACAGTGTTTCTGCATGAGGGCTACACACCGGCACTCCATGCCTCATATGCTGCAGGGGTCTCGTGATCGATCTCTCACTATCCAGAGGGGTTAAACGTAGGTGACAATGATCTCAGCCATTGCACTCGTTGCTAGCCCTAGAACCGCGGCCTCCATTAGTGTAACACGTTCACCCATGATCTTGGTGGCAACAGTGTAGGAGGCACCACTGAGGCCGATCTTTGGGATGGGGTGAGTTATTCCGAGACAGTGCCCGGTCACCCCACTCACCACTGTAGCGAGGACAGCCGCAGTGGTGGCAGGAAGAACCTCATTTCTCCCTGTCGTCTTCACCACAGCCACATTCGCCGCCACGTTACTGGCGACATGGGCTGCCAGAGGTTTTGCTTTGGTCAGTAACTTCTGTGTCTTGGTTCGCAGCAGTTTCTCCACCTTCTGAAGACTTGCCGGGCTCTCGGGCAGTTGCTTCACGATCTGTACCGTTAATGTCATTGTTTAAGCACTGAGTATACATTAAACGTCTGTGTCCCCTGTCGAGAGAGCTAATAAGATCTTCCAAGTCTGCGTCTACCAGGTGGCCGGGTTGGTACTCAGGAATATTCATCTCTCTATTGAGACATCTTAAACATGTCCGGGCTCACGCTATGCGAGAAGTACTATGATGTCTTCCGGAGGGAGTTGAAGGACTACAAGAAGAAGACACCAGATGAGCTCGCTCAGCTCTCCGGTGCTGAGCTGACAGAGGAGCTGACAGCTGTGAAGCTCTATCTAGGATTTGGCAAGGGACATATCTGCTTCCTCGAATACCTTATCATGGGCGGGAGTATCGTCTAAGGTTTCTACAAGGATCGGGAGTATCTGTCAGATGTGTTCCAGCAGTTGCAGACCGCCATGGCCTCACCGGACACAGAGCTGAATAAGGCTCTGCGATAATACAAGCTGGTAAAAGGCTGCGCTGCCGAACCCTCCAACCCTTGGATGTGCATGTTGGCAGCGGGTATATAGGCTGTAGGGCATGCCAAGCTGGTCCAGTGGCTCACCGTGGTCCCCACTGCTACTGTAGAGAGTCAGGATAGTCTTATAGCTGATTTGCTAGCGGCGGAGTAGGCTGATCCCGAGCGCCATGATAGCTAGGTCTGACACCACACATAGAGCTACCATGGGAAGCGGTGTCGTGTCGACTGGCTGCAGTGTCGGGGCGCCTGGAGCTGCCGTGTCGACTGGCTGCAGTGTCAGGGTCGGAGCGACTGTATGGCTCGTACTACACATAGGTGCGTTGATGGCAGTGTTGAAGCCGAAGTGGACACAGGGGGAACTCCCCTCAACTGTCATGTTGTTATAGCCCCTGACTTGGAGGTCCTCGATGTTCATGATCATGTTGCTCGGAATCAACCATAGGTGTGGCGAAATAGCAAAGTCAAGTTTGCGATGGGCCTTCTACAATCCCTGCTGGAACTTAGCAATAAGACTACTGGGGTCTGCCACGATGATCATACCCTCAACGAGTCTGATGAACATGGCCTGGATCTCTGCTCCGCTGACACTATCTATGGAATGCCGCAGCTGGGTCTGTGCCGTAAGGAGGCAGCAGCACAGTGCTTCCAGGGACTGGTTGATCCGAACGATCCATGCTGGTGTGAGGCCTGATGTGGTGTGTGGGACAAAGTACTTCCACACATCTGGATAGTACTGCCACAAGCCAGTGATGTGCATATTTTGCACCAGCGCTCCAGGGTCGGAGTCTGGAGCGAATGAGAATGTTGCTGTCTTCCAATGGCCTACTCGTTGGGGGGTTTAATAGGGGAATCCTGAGTAGTCACATCTCAGGTCACCGTACATAACCCATAGACCGCTGTTGTCACCACCATTCCACAGATAGTCTGGGTGAGTGCTGAACTCTCTCTGTAGTCTGCTGGCCGCTGAGACGCTATGACTGTTGAGCTGTGGGTCGAAGGCATTTGTATCAGGGAGGCTTGCACCCAGCTCATGGAGGATTCGTCGCACCGTGAAGTACACGTGAAATCTGAGACAGCTGGCGATGAGCCCAGCTTCAGGGGTCCAGAATAGGAGTGAAGCAGGGTGGAACTTACTCCACATCCTGCCATGGCACACCACACAGCAAAGTTCAGCTGCTAATTCCAGTATGAGAGGCTTGGAGCAGCCATCCAAGTATGAGCTTGCTTCGCATCCTTGATGGTGATGGGCGGTTGGTCAGCGGTCATGGGTTGATGGAGAAGCTGGTTCGGGACCGTCTATCCACTGTGATGGAGAACGGTGTTAGCTCCGGTATATCATCCAGTAGACCTCTCAGGCCAGTCAAGGGTGTACCCAGGAGGGGCGGTTGGCTCCGGATAACTGTCGTGAGGTTCAGTGGGAAATCCAGCTATACTTGCGTTCTTAAAGCTACTGCAGCACACTATTTGTAGTCATCTCGAGTCCAGAGATCAGTGAGGCGACCTCGCCATAACATCTCGTTTTTTAACTCCTCCATATCAACCCACCCGCTGGAGCCTTTGAGGTATTGCTGTCGCACTTTAGGTTTCTCCATGCAGTACAGGGCTTGGACCTTCAATATATGGCGGTACTCTTCATCGGTGACCTGGCCATCCTCGAGAGCTTTGCTGACAGACTCATCGATAGTCTGTAACATATTCTGTGCCAGTGCCACGTACTTAGCATGGTCCTCCAGCCTCCTTGTTATCTGCCGCTGCCCCACACCCAAGCCCGTGGCCAAGACAGTGGCGGCTAGTGCCACACAACCCAGCGGGATGGCGACGATGGCCCCCCACACCTGTAGCGAGAGTGGCCACAGCTGCCACCCCAGTACTGGCTCCAATCACACCCGCAGCAGTGGTTGTATGCGCGAGAATGTTGTAGACTGTCTTATATCGCCTGCACGTTCTGCTGTACTTTTCTGCCTCATGGCCGAGATTCTGTCTGATGGTATCTATCTGCTGGAGTCGCCAGCCATGGATGGTACCGCCCTCGTCAGCCATCAGGGAGGGGTATATTTCTGGTGGTTGCTTCCGCCACTCTGATTTTGACATAGTATACCTGGAGGTTAAACCTGCATCACCTGCAGAATCTGCACATGAATCCTAGAAGGGTACATTTTGGAGAGCCTGGCGAATCATGCCAGCTTGCTGGTTTCGAGACAGACGTCTCTTAGACAGAGGCCATCCAGCACTATGTCAGGTGCCAGTAGCTTTCTGAGACATGGCATCTGGAACGTCACCGTATGACCAAGATAGTAGGTCTGCCGCTGGAGGGCTTTCTTGGTCTTACACTTCTGTGCCATCTCCTCTTCCCACTGTATGACATCTGGCTCATCCTCGTCTGTGAAGACACCTGCCTCATCATCGTAGACATCTGGCTCATTGTCCCGCTTACTCTCTGGCTCATCCTCGTCCACTGTCTCTGCTGCATCGTCCACGGTCTCGCTACATCTGGCTCATCATCGTATGTGAAGAGATCGTCCCGCTTACTCTCCTCCAGGAGGGCCTGCCAGTATCGGGAACCTTCACTGTTCCTTCGCCTCCTTGCAAGGCTCGCGTTCTGTTTATACCAGCTCTCCCGCTGTAGTTGCTCTCCTTCTTGTTGCAGTGCATGCCTCTGTTCGTTTAAGGCCTTTATCTGAGCAGGGGTCATGAAGGGGCAATCCTGTAGCAGGCTCTTCATCATCTTGGCAAAGGTCAGATATTCCTGGTGTGATATCATGTCAGGTCAATGAGTAATAAGAGTGTAAACTCTAAATGGGCGTCCGATATCCCATCCGTGCTGGCATATATGTTAATGGAGGGCTGTCAAACAGGTGATTTACAGGTGTGAACAGGCTAGGACTGATAGCTTTCCATAGGTTGCTGTTGGCACCTGGGAGATACTCTATCACGTCCCGGCCAACTTCTACCAGTGAGCTGCTGTGTCCACTGCCCGGAGGTTGATGTATCACATCGGCGTGTATGTATGTTGTGCGCCGCTGGGGCACCTCGAAGAGGACCCATTCTACTTGGTACTGTACCAGCCGTCTCTAGAGAGGGCGAGATTACGTTCTCACCACCGGAGAGCAGCAGTCGGACAATCGGCATGGTTATATGTCTCGTTTAAACCCCTCCTATAGTGTGTTATGGAACCCATATTTGCTCACTCGACTGGTCTTGCTGACCTGGCAGATGTGTACGCAGTTGATGCTGCCAAGGTAGAAGAGAGCGATGGCAAGTCATTCGCCCTACAGTACCAGGCAAGCTCAAAGGCATTCTCCCTCCACCCCATTGGTGGTGATGGGGTGGAGCTGCTCACAGACCTCAACGATGTGACGAAGGAGCGCCTGGGTCGCAACATAGATGGCCACAAGATTATGTTTCGGTACAATTTCCCGAAGAGGAAGTACATCCTCGAGCCGTTGATTGAGCTCTCGGATACAGAGGTGGCAGACATCAACACCATAAATAACGACCTCAGCTTTCATCTGGTCAAACCCTATTCGAGCGTTGACCCGCCGATGGCCCATGATGGCCTGCTATTGACCCTGGCAAAAAACCTGCAGTTCATATTTGAGAAGAATAAAGTGTGGTACCGCGCTGGACCTGGGGGTGACTGGCAAACATGGTTGCCCCTATATATGCCTCCCGCAGTCATTGATATAGAGGTTACTCCCCTCCCCACTGTTGTAAAAAAGGATGGGACAGTTCGAAAGCTCTACAATCAGGGATCATCCTTCCTCACCTACATAGGTGAAGGTGTCTCCCTGAAGAGGGTGGGTCCCCGGATCGGGGTTACAGGTGGAAAGCGCCTGCTGCATCGTCCATTCGATGGACCAGAAGAAGCTGTTAACCTCCAGGAGGGCACCCTATGGGTAGATGGTGTGTCACATGTCTCCAAATTCAAGGGTGCTGTTAAACTCCTTTAGCGAGTCGGACTCACTAGCCCGCAAACGACTCATATAGTCCTAGAGCTACGTTTCTTAGCCGGTGGCAGAGTGAAGCAGCTAGCCCCTGCCCCTGAGGGGATGAAGACCACTATCGATCCGGATGGAACAGGGCTCGATCTGGCACAGATATTTCTCGAGGGGTTCACTCTGTTCAGTTTAACTCTTCATATATGGCCATGATTCTCACCATATTGCTCGTGCTGGCACCTACAGCTGTGGCACAGGGCGCTGAGACTGCCATGATATTGGATGCCAAGTGGGCCCACTTCCGGGATGACCCTCAGTACAATCCTTGGGTCGACCCCCTGCGGAGAAACATTTACGACCGCTTTCACCCACATAAAGAGATTGAGTCTGTCTGCCACTTCTATGGCGTGGAGATGGTAGGCCGTGGTTGTCTGCTGGAGACCCCTGCTCATCACCAGATTCTTTGCATAACATGTGAACATGCCAGAGTCTGCCGTGGTTCACATGCTAATCACTTTAGCCTCCTCCCAGGTGAGCATTGTCAAGGTAGATGAAAGCCCCTATGGGTGCTCCCATCATGGCGATGCGACGCTGGCAGAGACTACGTGTTTGTCTGAGCCTACACAGAATGGAGAGACCGGTCCTGTGGTTGATGGTGATCAGAGGTGTATATCACTGTGTAGGCTTTCCCTAAATGGGCGTTCAACCCCCCCCCCCCCAGGGATTGAGAGGGTGGTGGGGCTCATTTGTCCAAATGGAAATCCAGGTGGTATCATTTTGATCCCCGACACTACTAACGCGTAGCACGCATGCGCACGCGTCAGATCCACATGTCAGTAAGAGTGTATGCTTATATTGTACCGAGAAATCACTTCAATCTCGGCGTTCTTGGCACGGATTAGGACCGGAATGAAGCGAGAATTTCAAAACTGTTTACCATTTTAAAATCGGACCAGAAATGGCCAAGTTATCCACAAATGGTAATAGCGAGATTTGAACCTGTGATTTTAAGTTTGCTAATAAACACAAAACAAGGATCTCACGCCTTAACTACCTCGGCCAGGTATGCACTAGTAATCATAGCTGATAAGTTATGCATTGCTGTTACTGCGTTATCTCGAAGTGACGTCAGCCTGATAAGCACAGTAACCACAATACTCACGCTCAGAGATACGATTACTTAGAGGCGAGATTTTAGTAGTGTTGCAGTGGGTCACTCACCAGAGTATTGCATAGGATTCCCAGGCTGCAGACTGGGGTTCAAATCCACTCAAAAGACCTCGCTAGAACTTACCTGAAATTTCGAAACTAGGTAAGACGCTAGGCTGGGGTAATATGACCAGGTTAGATAAAGACCCACCGCGACACTCCCAGTGCTGGGTAAAAGCACCACAGACACACACATACCAGCCAGCTGGAATAGCAACAGGGTGGGGTAGGAGATAGGTGGGGTAGGATAGGTAGGATAGGATAGGTAGGATAGGTAGAAAAGTGTCCCAAAGATAGAAAAACCTCCTCAGGATACCTGCCAGATAAGAAAGGCCAGCCACTGGCCGGTATCCTGAGGAGGTTCTCCCGGACAGTGGGGTCTGCACGGGAGTTTTATATTCTTGGCCATGGCCATGGCCATAGCCATGGCTATTTGTCTAAATGGAAATCCAGTTGAGGGAGGTGGTATCATTTTAATTCCGCCACTACTACTGACCCAGCCAATCTGCGGCCCATTGTGCTCCTCAACAGAATACAGAAACTCCTGTCCAATGTTACTCTATAACACATCCGACACAAGATCGATGACTTCACCGGATCATGTCAAAGTGGCTTCAAACGTGGGCGCAGCTGTGCATACATTGTATGGGCTCAACACATGCTTGTGTCGGTAGTCATGTCCAAACACTAGGATTTCCACAAAATGGGCATTGACATGTCACTTCAATGCCCATTCTGTCACAAGTCTTCGACACAATTAAACTCTCAAGGATCCTAGATCTACTACGCCAGGCCAGTTGCAATGAAGATGAGCTACGACTAGTGAGACTACTTCTTGCACACACCAAGCTGAGAGTACGAGTCAAGTCAGTGAAGTCTGTGGAGTTTGAGACATCAGTCGGCTCACCACAGGTAGATGGTTTATCACCAGTGCTTTTCACCTGTTACCTTGCTTCTGCATTGAAATCTGTACGGAAAAGTTCCACAAGAACAAACACGCACGCACGCACGCACGCACGTACACACATACACACCACCACCCCCCTCTCCCACCACCCCCACGCCCCCACACCCAGTGTCAATACTTGGTATGCCGCTAGAGATGGAATATTCCCACGATGTGGACTTCATAGACGAGGAAAAGAAACCCCTTGACAATTTCTGCCAATAACCGCAAGCAAACTCAAAATTGAGAATCCCTTTATGAATGATCCAAAACAGAGTTCACCCACATATACATATCCACAAAGCATTGAACCTAAAGAAACTGACGACCCACTTCGTGGTGGCGAACCATGGAGGAAAAATATAATCCTGGGCTCACTCCTTTGCAGTACTGCTGACATTGCAGCACGCTGCGTCATGGGGAACGTAGCTGTCCAGTCCTTCTGGAAGCTATGGATTCGTAGATCAAAGATGCGCTTGATAAAAAGGCTACGTTTATACAATGCAACCTGCGTATCCTTGATGCTGTATAACTGTAACAGCTGGGCATCTCCAAAGGCAGCTCTAGACAAACTCGATGTCTGCCACCGCAAACACCTACGCACAATCACTGGACACCGATGGTCAGACACCATAATTTCCAACGATGCACTATACAAGATGTGTAATACGTCGCCGCTGTCTGTAAAAGTCGCCCAGCAAAGATGGTCCATGTTTGACCATGTGCTAAGGATGGCAGATGAGACACCAGCACAGAGAGCCTTGGAATTCGCCCTACTCGGAGCCAGCAAATACAATACCAGGAGAGGACGTCACTGCATAAATCCATTAAGCGTGCTAGGAGGTGACCTCAAGAAAACAGGACTCGGTACACCCAAGTCAAGAATGGACCTGAGGAAGCTAAGGATTTCGGCTGAGGATAAGACACAGTGGGTAAAAGCGAAGAAGGATTGATTGCAGCTGAATGATGTTTCTACTACTACAGGCGCAGAGTACAGTAATCATACAGGCAGGCAGGCAGGCGGGCGGGCGGGCGGGCGGGCGGGCGGGCGGGCGGGCGGGCGGGCTGGCGGGTAGGCAGGCAGACAGACAGACAGACAGACAGACAGACAGACAGACAGACAGACAGACAGACAGACAGACAGACAGACAGACCAGCTATATATCAGCCAATTGACTGACCAGCAAATCGATAAAGTTGCTCCAGTGATTCTGATCCCATTTTAGAGGTCCGCGTATCTCTTCTGGAGAGAGACAGCTCGTGTATTCATTGGTCAATGATTTTCAGTGATAATGATTGACCAGTGAAATTACAACAGTCGTCTCGGCAGATATGTCAGAAGAGAAAAGCACCCAGAATGGACCTTTCCTGTTTCCTTCAATCATATAGCATCATAATCACCTAAGTGACGTATATGTTGGCGTCATAAACAATTACATCGTGATAAGTTCATCGCGAACGTTTAATTGATGATGGACTAAGCATTGTTGTACGAATTGTCTGTCTTTACTATTTAATAAACTATCAACTGTTGAACATTGTGAAATTAATTGGACTGGGGGCAGTTGTGGCCCATTGCAGCAACAGCACCCAGTCAATTTAGTGTCAAAATATTCAAGCCATGGGCCACAACTGCACCCAGTCAAATTAATTTCACAATTTTCATCAGCTTAACCGTATAGTCTAGAAACTGATAGTCAGTGGGTTCTGGGGTTGATCGATCCCAACAGAGGCGAAGTGTGGTTGGAGCTTAGCTAGAGATGGGCGGGGCATAGCTAAAACTGGATTCATCCGTTGACATGATACAATACTTTGTTTTCAAATTTTCAGCTGATTGTAACGCATATATGGAAGCTATCCGCGCCTCATATGCAGTCCTGATCTTAGTCTCACCAGAAACCCTGAAATCGGAGTGCCTTATGGTGATAAAATATGCTTTCGCCGAGTCTCGTAACATCGTTCTTTTGGGACTGGAAGAGATCAAGAACGAACAATGGAAAGAATATAAAGGACACTTTCGTGAAGAACATGATTTGAAATATGGTCAACGAATATTAGCTAAGTATAAATGGCCTGGTAATGAAGCAAGTAGTAGGCGAAAGAATAAGTTTTGGTGTCAAGTGAAATCGTATCTACCAGTTCCAAAATTAACTGAAAATGGTGATGAGATACCAATTCCAAAACCAACTGAAAATGGTGATGGGTATAGAAAGATTGCTCTCGCTGATGTGGAATTGCAACAGGAATGAAATAGTGCTGGATCATGTGGAATAGATGACCCCATTTCTAGCAAGGACCCACCCATTTCTAGCTATGACCAGCCCATTTCTAGCTATGACCAGCCCGTTTCTAGCTAAACATCGCCCACCTTTTATGCGTGATGGGATCGATTTATATTCTTTGAAGCCTGAATTCCCCAGAATTCCAATTTCAAGGCAATTATACAGGGGTAAGCAGTTGAATATTTTGAAACTAATTGGGTTTAAACAGAATTTTATTTTGTTCAATGGGAGCACAGTAAGACATAAGTCTTATACACGTGTCTCCCATACATACAAATACAATACATTAATAAATACATCAAGATGGGGTATAATAACACATAATTAAATAGTAACGTATGTATAACTAGTTAAATGATCATTTATATCAACCACTGATTACAATTGTCTAGGTAGTTCGCACGCTTACGTATGTGTACGTGAATATGTGCGTGTGTGCGTACGTATTGGCGTGCGTGTGTGCATAATGCGAGAGAGAGAGAGAGAGAGAGAGAGAGAGAGAGAGAGAGAGAGAGAGAGAGAGAGAGAGAGAGAGAGAGCGGGGGGGGGGGGGAGGATGGAGGGAAGTAGAGAGCGAGAGAGAGAGAGAGAGAGAGAGAGAGAGAGGGAGAGAGAGAGAGAGGTTGGGATGGGGTGTGTATGTGTGTGGGTGGGGGAGAGTTAGGGAAAGAGAGACAAAAAGAGAGGAGAGGGGAATATGAGAAACAGGGTATAAACTAAGAATTTGACAAGAGTGAGAAAGGTAAGGTGAGGAGCTCTTAATGCTGCGTTCACCATGCTTGTATATGTTGGGCTGTTTGCATTTCGCTCTTATAGTTGCGAATTTAACAAATAGGAAGTTACTTAAAGCGGTTGGTATTGACTATGTATTGGCATACGGCGTTACATATTGTAATATTCTTTTCCAAGTCGACATTGGTAATGCCGTATAGAAGTTGATTAGCTGTCAGTGTGGCAAGAGAGATATTCTTTAGGACGAGCTGATTTTGGAGAGAGTTTTCGTTAAAAAGAGGGCAGTGGAGGAGATAGTGATTTGTGGATTCATCAGTGTATCCACATGGGCAGCTAGCTGAGTCTGACAGGAAATTTTCAAATAGATGCCGATTTAAATTACTACAGGCATTGCGAAGCCTACATAGGATTACATTAGCTAACCTTTGGCCGACATAATACCAGGGAGGAGGCGGTCGTATAGGCGACATGGCTTTAAGTTTGCTCTTGAATTCCGTGAGAGTGGCGGAACACGTGACCGGCGCTGGGAGAGTATTCCATGCGCGGACTGTTGCTGGAAAAAAGGATCATCGGAAGAGCTCAATTCGGCAACGAAATGGAGTAAATAGGTTTGCGTGACGAATGTTGTAGGGGTTTCGTGCCTGGGATAATGCGGGACGGTGATTATTCAGAATTTCACACGTCATCCCGTTGATAATTTTATATAGCATAACTAGTCTGTGAGATTCCCGTCTATGTGAAAGCGTTTCTATTCCTGTTTCGGTGTACAAGTCTTCTGTACGAGCACTACGTGTCATTCCACATACTGTTCTGAGAGCGTCTTTTTGGATGTTCTCCAGTCGTGTTACAAGATTCTGTGGTATGTTATCCCAGACAACGTCTGCGTATTCTAGAGATGGCCTAATAAAGCTTTTGTACATAATTTCAAGACATTTCCGGTCTAGGATATATTTTAGGCCCTTGAGTAAAGAAAGTTTGTGTTGAGCATTTGTTATTAAGTCTTCCACGTGAGTAAGCCAAGTGCCTTTGTTATTGAAGGTAATGCCAAGATGTTTATGGTTGTTTGACGGGAGTATTTCAGAATTTTTGAATTTAACTGGAAAGACAGTGGGCTCATTACGCAGAGAAAGAAACAGACTAGTAGTTTTGGAGGCATTAAATTCGACAAGCCATGTGTTAGCCCATTGCGTCATGATCAGGATATCATGGTCTATTGTTGCAGTGTGCTTCTAAGTTTTCAGACATTACAGATAGGCAGGTATCATCAGCAAACAGTCTAATATTGTTTAAAATATCGCTGGGCATGTCATTAATAAAGACTAAAAATAGCAAGGGACCAAGGACTGAACCTTGTGACACTCCAGCGTGCAAGCGAAGTAAGGTAGATTCATTGCCGTCTATAACTACTCGCTGATAACGGTTTTCGTGATAGCTTTCAAACCATGCCAGTAAATTTCCACAGATACCGAAATTTCTCAATTTTTGTAGAAGACCACGATGCCCCACTCGATCGAATGCTTTAGAAATATCAAAGAACAAGAACAGTATTTCCTTTTGATCATCGAGAGCCTGAGCGATATCAGTGTAGATGTCTAACAGTTGGTTTACTGTAGAATTTGACGGAGGAAATCCGGATTGGTATGGAGTTATATCGTGTCTAATGTAGTTGTAAATATGTTTAAAAACAGTTCTCTCCATAACTTTGCTTAGGCAGCTCAAGAGAGATATTGGTCGGTAATTTGAACATTGGTTCTTTTCACCTTTTTTAAAAATAGGAGTTACATTAGCAATTTTCCATGGGGTCGGAAAATGTGCGCTAATAATGGAATGATTAAAGAACTGCGCTAGTATTGGGACCAAGACCGCCTTACTCTCATATAACAGTTTCGGGCTTAATCTGTCTGGGCCAACGGCTTTAGAAATATCCAGATTAGACAGTACATCTGAGACATCGAAATTTGTTATTGTGATTGAGTTTAAAGTATTCTCCGTATACAGAGATAGAGGAGGTAGGTGGGCATTAGTGTCGTCAATTGTGGCGATATTAGAAACGTAAAGGTTAAGTAGATCTGCCTTTTCAGAAGAATCGTAAGTAAATGAGCCATCTTCACTAATTTGGAATGGGGTTGGGGCTGTTGCTGTAGCAAAAGCTCCCAGCCAAATAAGTTTCAAAATATTGAACAAAATGTTTACGAAATAGTAAATCCATCAAAAACATATAATTCGTACATTTGACCGGCTTTCAATGTTCATGATGGAGCTAGATACGTCTCTCTGTATTGTGACGTCAGCCTACATGTGGCGTAATTGATTATGACGTCATATACTTGAGTAAGGGTTAGGATCCCCCCATTGCGACAGGAATGGTGCCATAAATCTGATCAGGAATAACAGAGCATAATCTAATTAGAGACGGTCTGTGCCCGGAGGTTATCACAATTATCAAAAACCACACCCCATGGCTCTCATGTACAGTACTGATAGGAAATAACACTCAAAAGCAAAAAACAGAAACATATTAGTTAGTACAATATTTTGAACACGATATATAAGAAATTTGAATGGAAGACATTGCTAACTTAGGCAATCAAATGGACCTTTCCAGAGTAATGACGTCATATTACGTCATAATCAGCTAAGCGGCGTGTAGGATGACGTAATCATTACGTCATAAATGATTATATATGAGATTATATTTCTTTAACTCTTAATAGTCCGGCACGTTGTAAGAATTGCATGTCTCTACTATTTAATAAACACGCTGTTGAATATTTTGAAACTAAATTGACTGGGCGCTGATGCTGCCATAGGCCGCAACAGGATCCAGCTAAATTAGTTTCAAGATATTCAACAGCTTACCTGTATAGTTTTCTGGAAATTGATAGTTAGGGAGTTCAGAGATCGTTCTATCCCAACACGAGCTAGGTGTGGGTGGAGCTTAGCTAGAGAGGGGCGGGGCATAGCTACAAATGAAACGGTCCATTAAGACTAAAGTATTCAACAGTGCGTTTTATTTTGTTTTGTAGAGCATTACGTTATTTCTGAGCTGTACTGTATTTATGTTTATACCGTGGTCCTGCTCAGGCCCATGGTTTACTCGATTGGTTAGCAGTATATCCCCTCATATTCCGCTATGTCATTATTTGTAAATTTAATTCGTTTATACTTAGAGTAACCTCAGACATATTGCTTTTCTATTTACAAGTATCATCTAAGTAGTTTTCCTAGCATTAGAAGTCCTACATGGAGATTGTATTGTAAGATAATTTTAACACATTCAGTTCTTTCTAATGTTATTGGTGTTATAATATAGTTATCATTTTGCTGGCCTTATACCGTCATGCAAAGAGCATTTTAATCAATTGTATCACCAATAAATTACTTAGCTGTAAAAACCGCGTCATGAATTATCTTCATTGCAGTAGCGTAGATAGAGTGTGAAGGGGGGGGGGGGGGGGCGATGGCACCCCCACACCACCCCCACCAAATGTTTTGGCGGAAAATGTGTGTGCTTGTCCATTACAAAAGCCTGTATCCGTATAAAAAATAGTCCGCCCTGTCGGAAATTTCGTTGTCATTTGATGTTGAAATAGACAGCAGGTGCTGCATTTGTCAAGTTCAAGTTCACTCTATTACACTCAGGCCTTACAAGTATAGGCATATGAGGTATTACAGTTGATACTATATTTTATGACGGTAGATTTTATATACATAATGAACCTTTCCATTTTTAGCTATGCCCGGCCCATCACTAGCTAAGCTCCACCCACACCTCGCCGTGTTGGGATTGATCGATCCCCAAATGCTCTAGCTATCAATTTCCTGAAAACTATACAGGGAAGCTGTTGAATATTTTGTAACTAATTTGACTGGGTGCTGTTGCTGCCTATGGCAGCAAGCTGTTGCTGGCAGCAACAGCGCCCAGTCAAATTAGTTTCAAAATATTCAACAGAATATTTATTAAATAGTAAAAGCAAACAACGCATAGACAGACTATGTTGTACTGTTGTACAACAACACATAGACCGTCTTCAAATATGTGTTCGTGACGTACTTATCGACGTCATTCATGACGTCATTCATTATGATGTCATTGTACACATCATGCAGTTGATTATGACGTCATATGATGGGTGGGTACTCTGGAAAGGTGAATTATATTCAATATAGATTTATCGGCAAAATGCTAGAAAGTGTTGGAGACCCCATTTATATTAGCTTCTCTGAAGTGAATGTAACAAAGAATAGTTAACCTTTTAACAGTCAATTTGAAAAAAACCCGTCTCTAGTGGTCTTGAGAAATGTCCATTTGCAAACTAAGAGAAGACTATAACTGAGCCAGTCATTCCAGTGGGAAATTTTCAAAAATCGCCATCTCTTGGTCTGCAAAGGTACATTTTCTATGAGAAAATTGAAATTTTCTCGAACAAATTCAGGGATTAAAGAGTTAAAGAAAGTGGCAATGGTTCCAACAAAGACGTGTCATAATAATTGGTGTGCATGGGGGCTGAACTTGTGATCTTCTTCTTCTTTTCGATCGCTGGTATCACACTTGGAGAGCCGTTCTCAAGATGAAATCTGTGGTTTTCTGCAGTTCTTCCACAGGCCCATACAGCTTTTCAAGAAAAGAGGTTGACAAAGGCCAGATCTCTTCTCTCAGTAGCTGATACGTACTGCAGCATTGAAGTATGTGCTCTGTGGTCTGTTCTGCTTCTCCACAAGGACAAGCGGGCGATGTTGTAAGGTGGAACCGCCTGTACATGTGTTGGTTTAGTCTGTTGTGTCCAGTTCTGAGACGAAAAATGGTCACTTGCTCTGGCCTCGAGAGATGATGGTAGGCATCTTCTGATTGAGGTGTTCTATAGAGTGACTTGATGATAGTCTTCATCTCTGTATGGGTTACCATGTTTTCTGTCTGATTCTCTTCTGCACCCACCTTTGCCATCTTGTCTGCTTCCTCATTTCCTTGGACTCCACAGTGTGAGGGGATCCACTGCAGTGCTAGCCGAAAGCATTTGATGGTTTGTAGTGCTTCTTCAAGTTGTGGCAGCTTACCTTTGGTGATAGCCTCAAGGACGGAGCGGGCATCAGATAAAAAGACAATCTGTGCAATAGGGTCTGCTGTTCTGCTGATGGTATTAGATGCATGAACCAGTGCTTCGACTTCAGCTCTGTAGTTTGTGCAGTGTTTGCCTGTCGGTATTGCAGCTGACTCATATTGTCCGTTTGGATACTGTATGTGCAGTCCGGCAGCTCTGCTCCTAATTGCATCTGATCTATGTAGATCCTTATCCATGTCTCCTGAGGGTACATTCCATCCAGCACGGCTAGGGCCAGGGCCTTCTTGCTCACATCACTGTGTCCATCTTTGGTTGTGAGATGAGGTACTGTGGTGCGAATAGCTATGCTCTCTGGTTTGTTTTCCCAGGGTAGAGGATCAAGGGTGTGGTTTGGGTCTTCTATTTGTGCTGGAAACATTTCATGGTGTTTCCTTTGAAGTGCTTTTGTCTGTTTCACAAAACTTGATCTTTTAAGTCTTCCTGATGACGGCTGTGCTTGCCTGATCTTCATCGTGTGGTTGTTGAACGATTTGAACTTTGCAGCTTGGATCAGTGCTTTGCATTCCCTTCCTTTGCTAAGTGGGGGGATGCCTGCTGTCTGCTCCATTTTTTCTATTGGTGTTGATCTCATTCCACCAGTGATGATGCGCAGTGCCTGGTTTTGTACTCTGTCGATGTTCTGTTGATGAGATTTAGCTGCTGTCATCCATGAGCTGGATCCATACCAAAGGTGTGGTCGTACGGCACCTAGGTAGATGGTCTTGAGGATCCTTTCATTGGCACCCCACTTTGTTCCTGCCAGCTTCCTCATGATGTTTAGCTTTCTTCTGGCCTTTGCCTCTGCGTTCTGGATGTGCTCCTTCCATGTTAATCTTCAGTCATCGGTGACTCCCAGGTATGTCTGCTGGTCCTCGTACTCGAGTGGAGTATCGCCCAGTGTCAGATTGCCAACCTTGGGTTTGGTGGACAGTGAGAATAGCATGGCTGATGATTTTTCTTTGTTGATGGTAATACACCAGCGATTGGCCCAAGCTGTAATTCTGTCGAAGGTGAGCTGCATTCTGTACGTGGAAGTCGTTGTGTACTCCTCGGTGCACCAGAGTACGAGGTCATCTGCATAGAGGGCTGCTTGGATTCCATTGGGCAGCTCTGCTACAATGTCATTAATGAAAAGTATAAACAGAGTTGGTAATAATACTCCGCCTTGTGGCACCCCTTGTCTCAGCAATACATCCTGTCTAGATTGTCCATCCACCAGCACCCTAGCGCTGAACTTGTGATAAATGCAATCAATTTTCACGTGACCTATTTTTTGCGTGGGTCAATGCGCAGTCGAATTCTAACACCATTACACGTGTTTGCATAGGATTGGTCAATTCTCTGAAGTGTGAGTAGCCAGTTTCTTATTCACTTCTTTCCAGCGCCTTATTCAGATGACCTATTTCTTTTCAGCTCCTTATTCAAATGACCTATTTCTGGTTCAAGTGATCTACATTTTTAACGCGGATTAATGCGCAGTCAAATTCTAACAACATTACACGTGCTTGCATTGGATTGATCAATTCTCTGAAGTGTGTGTAGCCAGTTTCTTATTCACTTCTTTCCAGCTCCTTATTCAGATGACCTATTTCTAGGCCACGTGGCCTACATTTTTAATGTGGGGCAATGCGCAGTCTATTGATGATTTTACTGTCGTACCGAGTATTGTTGTCCTGTGTACACGTAGATGTTGATGTCCTGTTGATGGATATCATAGGGGCGGTGGCCGTTATGGCATAATGCATTTATAGGTAGATTATATGTGTTATGTCAGATCATGGTTTTCTGATAGGGTGAAGTGGTGATTTTGGCGCATTAGGTCCAGTTGTGGAATTCAAACATTGAGGGCAAAGTGGTGTTGTCTGTGTTTCTGTCGTTATGTTTGCATGTGGTGCTTGATCACTTAAGGGATGTGGTTGGGGTAGTGGTTGTGATTTTGGTTTTGGAGTTTTTGGTACTGGAAGGTGGACTTTGAATCTTCAGTGTACAAAACAGCTGGCACTACTTTTTCGAGAACTTATTAATAAGGCCATTTATTCGGCTATTGAGTGTGCGGTTGGGCCCGATTCACTCAGGGAATTAAGTTCTCTTATACCAGTGAGTGTGAGGGTGTTGGGAATGTGATGACTAAATTCGGCGATGATGTTGTTCACGCCATCAGGGAACTCGTGTGGGGCAGTGGTTGGAATCTTGGGCGGAAGTTGGGATGGAATTGGACGTTGCCAAATTTCTATTTTCCCATGTTCATTATAACATGCAGAGGATCCATCTGACCCTTTTACTTCCAAACTGTCTATCACGTATATCGCAGCTGACAAAACAGAAGGGCTAGGACATGCCTTGGCTTCGGCTTGAGGTAGCTCAATAATCGGCGCAATAGTGTGAAGTGTGGTGGAATGAGAAGAGGAAGGTGGAACAACCTTTCTACCCATCTACTTAGACAATACAAACGAGAAGGTCTTCAGATACGGCTTCCCTGACCTAGTATGGCCGATCTGAGGACAGAGAGGGCGAGAATGAAACTCGTCATCGTCCTCATCCTTAACCAATGTTCGGGCCGATTTCTGGCTTGATAGGAGAGGGGCCGTACGTGCACCATCGTGCAGGGGGTTAATGTCGAATGTACGTGTTCCAGCAGAAACAGCGGTCTGGGTGCCTGCGTTCAGTAGCGTACCAGGACGGATCTCAGGCTCTGGGTCAGCACCAACCCACGTCCGACATCTTACCTACTACTACGTAGGGACCATTCCACTGGTAATTCAGTTTACTTGGTAAGATTGCAGAATGTCTGGTATCACGAACCCAAACCATTTGTTCTTATGGGTTTCCATGTACTCGATGGTCATGCCACGTCTTTTGACGCTGATGTACAGTGGGAAAAGCGTCTCTTACGAGTTCATGGACCCGTTCTATACTTTGGTACATGAGTTCTCTGTAGAGAGGTGGCAAGTTTATTTCATCCGGGATCCTGAGCATGGTTATGTCCACGGGTAAGGCTAACTCGTGGCCTAACATTAGTTTATCAGAACTGAAACACGTGATGGAGTGGACAGAAGTGTGGTATGCGAGAAGTGCATATGTTAGCCGAAGGTCCCAGAACCGACAATCAAGGTGGCTTTACTTAGTTAACATAATTGTTAAGGTAAGGTGTGGTTAAACCATTCTACCATCCTGTTGCCACGCCAATGATGAAAGGCATGGTGCACGTTTTTACTACGTGGAAGAGCTTGCAGAGCTCGGTGATCAAATGACTCTCAAAATTAGTACCTTGGTCAGAGTGTAGTTCATAAGGCATACCAAAATGGCAGAACAAAATTGCTGGCCAGGACATCCGCCACAGTGGCTGCCTGTTGGTCCGGCAAAGTGAATGCTTTTACCCTCTGTGAAATAGTTTTGTAGTATGCGGATATATTTACTGCCTTCATTCGTCGTATTTAAGGGTCCAAGCACATTGATAGCCACTCTTCTTCTTTTCGTTCGCTGATCACACCGCCAGTCCTGTAAGTGACTATCGACATGATCATAAGCGTTAAGTGCGTGGATCCATGGTTTATTAGAGTGCGCCGTGCGGCCTGGAACCTCCGTCTTCAGCACTCGAGGTTTCTGTCAGGGTTACCTCACCCTTACCTCCTTTAGTCGCCCCTTACGACACGCAGAGGATACGGAAGGTGTATTCTAAGCCCCACCTACTGGGCGATTGATAGCCACTCATTCCCACGCCGTGCTATGTAACCACATGAGGTGCTGTTGGTCAACAGAACGGCGTTGACAGAGCACATATTCAGCCACCCATGCATTTACGCTATCACCCATATTTATCCAATAGAAGCGGGTCTTAATCCTTTCTGTGGTTCGTTTAATGGCTACGTCTCCCACATTGTCAACTCGTCCATTGAAATGGTCAGTCCTTTTCCGTTATTTGAAACAATGGGGTGGCATTTTCACGAAAATGGCGGATGTTTAGTTGATAATACTGACAAAGGCCGAGGAAGCTGCGAGTATCAGTTACCGTGGTGGGTGTTTTCCATTTTGGCACCGCTCGAGTTTTCTCAGATTGAGTAGCTAGGCTTTGGTGGATATTACATGGCCCAAGAATTCAACCTTTTGTCTGAAGAAAGGACACTTTTTGGGTGTATGTTTAAGGTTGGGATTTCTAGAACGTTCTAATATTACAGCTAAGTTTACCCAAATACTATGACATCGTCCAAATAACACAAATAGATTTGCCACTGTAGTTTACAGAGCACCTGTTCCATTAGGCTTTCAAACATTCTAGGTCCTTGCAGAGCCTATAGGACATTTTATGGAATTGGAACAGGCTGTCTCGGCATGTGAAAGCTGTCTTTTCACTATCGGCCACCTCCATGGCCACCTGCCAATAATCGCTTGCCAGGCCTAGGGTGCAAAACCACCTGGCTCCTGCTAACAAATCAAGAGCTTGATCGATGCGGGAAAGTGGCTATGCATCTTTCATACTCAGGTCATTCAGGCGCCTGTAGTCAATACAAAAGTGTAGGGAACTGTCCTTTTTACCAAGGAGAGGCAGAAGGTTCGATGACGCCTGTCCTTAACACATCCATAACTTGTTGATGGGCCACTTCTTCTTTGTGTATGGGAGGACGTCAGACTTGTTGCCGAAGTGGTTGGTTGTGTCCGGTGTCAATAGAGTGGCGTACTAGGTGCAATTCTCCAAGGTCTAGATCACCTGAAGAGAAACTGTCCCTGTATGGCGTACAACACGTTTTTGTTCCATACTTAGGCCTAGTGTGACGCATAAGTATAGATCGTGTAAGTGTTCAGGTAGATGATCGTGTGTTAGTGCTGATGGTGTATGCTTGTCTGATTGGTTTACCATCACCCCCACTAAGTGGACACAGCGAACGCATGGTGTGAGTGTGATTATGTCGGCTGTGCAATTGAATACCCTAAAAGTTATCTGATCTTTATTAGTGGTTGAAACTAATATGCATGGGCTAATGCATTATGAAGTGGCTATGTAATCGGGATCGGGTTCCGGAAAAGCTGTGCATGTAGTGTTGCGCAAATAGAAGTTCATCTTGGCCCAGCTCAATTGTAGTGGTGCTAGCGAGTATTAAAGCACATGTTTCATACAATGATGACTCTGGCGCCAGGTGTATGCCTCGGCCATGTATGTCTAGTTCATGTTGGGTGTAATGTGTTATGGCTTCAGCGCTGCAAAGGAAATATGTGCCAAGTAGGGAATCGTTTTGGATAGAGGCAACAACAACTCATATAAATTGCATCTCCTCTATCTATATGATGATATTGACTATTCCTTCCACGTGGACATTATCTCCAGTTGCTGTTTGCAGGAAAATAGTCGCTGGCTTAAGTGAGGTCCGTCTATGAGGTGTGATGCTCTCATATCAGCATGTGTTGAGTACTGTTATCAAAGCCCCAAGTATCAACGGTGGTGCTAATAGGCACACCAATAAAGAGACAGACGCATATACACACAGTTTTACAGTCTTCATCCTTGGCATTGTGGTCCTCTATGTAGAAGGCATGTTTGGTGATAGCTTCACTTAGTAAGATGGGTGGCTTAGTTAGGAAAGGGCCGACATGTATGTGCTGTTGTTGAATCTGCACAGGTGCGGACGAAATTGGTTGCAGCGATGAAGCCATTGGTGTATGGGGAGTGGGCGACTTGGCTGCAGTGGGTGAGTCAGGCCGTTTCGGTTCATCTTTTAAGGCACAAGAACAGACAGTACACTGTTCGACCCATTTGTGGCAATGCATTATTTTCACGATGCACCCTTTGCCCTTCCCTGTGTGTTTCCGGTCGTCGCTACGCTGAGCGACCACCCAGTACTTTGCACAGGACGCAACCTAGGTTAGATACCTTTCCCGCATGTGTGTGAGATTGAGGATCGTGGTCCATGGGATAATAACCTAGTTGACTCCTGACTGGGAAGACACAGTGCCAGAAGCCGCTAAATAGTTGTCATGGCTAGGGCCCACATCCCGACTGGACAATACTAGGAAGGTCACCACCCTTCCAGAGTACTGGCATCACTGACTGCTCTACCCCCCCCCCCCTGTTCAGCAAGTAACATGTTACACCCTTTCACACATATACCCTCCTGCTTTACAAAGCATCACTTTTCATGAAGTCTGATCACAGAAGGCATAAGTCGCAATACAAATGCTTGCCATGGCTTGACTGTACTTTACGCCATCTTGACCACACATAACCAGGAATTGGTTGATGTATTTACATGGTTAAAACAACCTGCCGGCGACCCAGTCGATAGCGATCACCATCTGGGCTCATACCGAGGGGCTACCGACGGTCTGATCCGTATCCATCTTTTCTAACGGTATGCAAAATGTGACCATTTCCCCCAGCCTGGCCTGCAGGCCATCCCCAACAAACACAGTGCACTTAAAGTCTGCTAAAGATGTCCTGGGTAGGGACTATCATCCCTCTACCACGCATGTCCACTTTCTGGCGTAGGGTGGCCCGAAAGCTCTAGGGAGCACAGAAATCTCAGTAGGCCGAACAGTGCGCTGACTAGACGGTACCACAGTAAGATGTTAATTCATCCTTTGTTAGACACGGAGGCCTTCAGTCTCTCCTCTGCACTATACATCTAGTTTTATATGTCCCTTGGCCCGCAGGGGTCCACTGCCACCTGTTAAACACAAACTTTCGAGCAGCCTATCCCTCTTTGTCTGTGTTTAGGTGATGCTCAATAGAAGCAGGTACGTTGATATCTCTTACTTCGTATGCCTTATCCAGACCATTTCATGACCTGTGCCGTTTGGTGCTGGTTGTTGTTGCTGATAGTGATTGTGGTGGAGCATTGATGTTACAGACCGATAGAGGCCGCAGACGATTCTGTGGCATATGACTGGGCTTGGGGCGAGTATAAAGGTAGGTTCGGTGGCGTTTTTAGCGGCTACCACTACCGTCCTACATAGGAAAGAGGGCGTAGAAGGAGGCTTAGCTATGGCAGTGGTAGCCTGGGATAGTGTCGATGTTGACGCTGGAATTGTTGACGTAGTTAGAGCCATTGCTATGGGCGCAGAAGAAGTTATGTATTTGGCTGTGGTTGAAGAGCTTAGAGTATGAGTAGTAGAAGTGGTTTGTGTGGAGGTGTTATTAATGCTGGCCTGGTTGTTGGCCAGAGTTGAGCCAAGATGAGGGAAAGGGCGCTGAGCAGACTCTGAGTTCGGCACCTATTTTAGTTAGACCATTTTCTCCGGGCTGGCCTGCAAGCCATCTCCAACAAACACAGCGCACTTAAAGTCTGCTAGAGATGTCCTGACTATCATCCCTCTACCACGCATGTCCACTTTCTGGCGTAGGGTGACCCGAAAGCTCTAGGGAGCACCGAAATCTCAGTAGGCCGAACAGTGCGCCGACTAGACGGTACCACAGTAGGATGTTAATCCATCTTTCATTAGGCATGGAGACCTTCAGTCTCTCCTCTGCACTACACAGCATTTTTAACGTGTCCACAGGCTTTCACAACCCCGCTTCCACCTGTTCTGTGAAAACCTTCGAGGAGCCCATCCCCCTTCACCCAGTGCAGTGTCACCAAATCGCCAGAAAGAGCGCCTTCCAGGACTATGTAAGTAGGTGCAGTGGCTGAGTCGAGATCAGCCAATACTTGTAGGACTTTTCCGAGAAATGATTTTGAACTGGCAGCGGTACTTTTCCCAATCAGAATTCAGATGGGAGGATGATTCGGCTGCTACCAGGGGTCAGGCCGATGGGTGCAAGACCAGGTGGTACCAATGTAGGTATTGGTGTCGTATCTGAAGACTTTCTCGTTTGTGCTGTCCAAGGTGAAGGATAGAAAAGTACTTCCTCCTACCTCGTTCCATTCCAACCCACTTGCTTTTCTCCCAATTATAGCATTGCCACAAGCGGAGGATAAGACTGTCCCGGGCCCTGCCTCCTGTGTGGTGGAACATATAATAAATAGCATGGATGCGCTGTTCTTGACAACAGGAAAACCACACAACTCGGTGTACTCCCCATCCAAACCCTCAAGCCGCCGGACCACCCCCACTCCAGGTTGCACCCCAACTATTAGTAACACCACCCCCACTCCAACTGGCGTCCCTCATCTCCGCACTGAGTTCATACATTACACGTCCCATCCTTTTCACACTCCACTCGTCGTCTGTTAACTGTCAATCTTGAAATATGAGAGAGTCTGCTGTTTCAGAGGAGGAAGCATCCCGCACCACAACAACCCCCCCCCATCCCCCTCCCCCCCCCACCTCCACCCCCCCCCCTACACCCACCCCGACACACCCCGGCTGGTGGTGAGCGGGGAAGCAGCCTGTTCAGTATACTCTCGGCTCGAAGAGTCCCGGTACTTAAAAATTATGACAGAGTACCAACCGTTGTGCAATGGGTGATGTCCATCCCTGGCCAAAGGGAACCTTGACTACAACTGCCCTATCAAGCACCCGTGAGCAGTCAGAACATCACACCAAGACACAGAAGGCCAGGAGCACCACGAACACACTTGCCTTCAAGGCTGGACACACACACACGCACGCACGCACGCACGCACACTCACTCACTCACTCACGCACGCACGCACGCACGCACGCACGCACGCACGCACGCACATACGCACGCACGCATGCACGCGTGCGCGGTTATAGAAGGTATAATGGAGATATTCTGCATTTCATTACAACGAACAGCTTAGTCTTCACCATCTAAGTACATTACCAACAGCATAGCAGCATGCACCTAGCTTTTGTAACAGAACAAGTTAGAGACACCTTTTTCCACAACATTCACTACCGCACGAATGCGGTGAGCTCATCACCCACCATACCCCTACTTTTCTGCAAAGCTACAGTCTCAGCATTCGCCAGCTTGGAAACCTACACTACGCCAGCATCACACAGCAACCCAGACTTCCCTACAACAGAACACTACCAGCATCAGAACAATCAATATTTTCTGCAAGCACCACCCACCGTGGTATACGGAAAACTGATCATATGGTGAGGAGGGAAACATCGCAGCCATCAACATCACATGCCACAAGAACAGCCCCCTCATTTTGGAAGCAATATATGAGACAGCTAAAGATAAACATTCTTTATTAAGAGAGTCTGATGACCACAGTCTGTCGTCGGTAACTAGTACTGGATAGGCACAGAATGTGTAACTCGACAATGGTCTGATTCAAGTTACGACAGCTCCAATCTTGGTCATCCTCACTCTAAGTACCTCTGTCCTGCCTGCATAAGGATCGACCATTACAGAGAGAATACATACAATGTCTGATAAAGATCTCACCGCAATCACCACAGTCTCCCTCCTCCAACTGCAACAAACCTCTTTGACACCTCACAACAGCGCAAGTTTCATCCGCAAAAAATCAGCCACGCATATTAATCAAATTCACCAACGCAACAGAGACACAGACACTCAGGATGAATGCTTCACAATCTCCATATGACGGCCCTGTAAATGGTACAAGCTGAAGCACGCATTTTCCGAGTTGTACTGTAATAACTAAGTTTGGTCTAGGTATGGTGAGACAAGTCCTACCCACAGAGGAGGATGCTTGGCAGTCTGCCCACCCAGAAAATACAGTCCAGCTTGGCGGAGTCAGTAAACTTGGAATCTGCAGACATGGATCTGTTTAAACCAAACAATAAATTACAGTCAACTATACTGTCCTAATTTTGATTAAGAACATAACTGTGCTACCGTGTATATAAATCATTAGCATGTGGGCTGGCAAGGCAGCTTCAAAACTTAGACAGTACAACACCGCATAGAATTTTAAATATTCTCTTACCTACAAATTCCGCCCAAGATTCAACACGAGCAAGAATAAAAGGAGGAAAGCGTGCACTAGAATTTCATCTTTCCTCCAAACTCGACACTATGGAAGATTAGGCATTAGGCCACTTTCGTGTCGCAAACCAAATTCTGCTGTTTTCATTTATTATTTATTATATTGGCTAGGAAAGTTATGAAGAGTTAGGGCAAGTTAGGAAAATTTAGTTGAGTGTCTACGGTTCCGCAAAACAGCCATTATGCGGAAGTAGTATGTCGCTCGCAGAGGATCTAGGTTTATCCGATAGTTCGGAAGATCAGCGAGAATGTTCCAGGAACTCGGATCTGAAACTCCATGTTAACCAAGATCACTTACTACAGAGAGCTTATTGTTTGGACTGCAGATATTTGTACTCTGCCACTCGGTACAGTGTTACTCACACGTTAATCTCAGAAACATCATATATTAGTAGTGACATTAGAATCTGGCGAAACAGACGAAGCCATAGAAATCCTTGCTCCATGTTTCAAAGCCCGGCTACCCTTGATAGAGATTCCAACTGGAAAAATGGCTAAAACAAAACGGACAAAAAGACATCAACCTGACTTGACACATTCACACCCAGCTTCCGCATCTGTACCAGCAACGCAGTCAGTCATCACCACCACTGCAGCAATCATCAGCACAGCACTGACAGCGCCATTAGCATCAGCACCGGTAGCACTCGCAGTACCGGCATCAGAACCAACTACGGTATCCGCACTGGCAGCACCTGCAGTGACCACACTGGCACAGCATTCACCACATCAACACCATCCGCATCCACGATGGGTCAGGCTATATCAGTGGTTATAACAGTGCTAATGACAGTTATGATCCAGTTTTACCTGATCTTTCGGACTGTTCTGTTTCACCATCAGGTTTAATGATCGACGAGGAAATCAGCCTCCTAGAAACCAGCACCACGATTCCTACACCTAGCACCAGCAATATGACACCCACGCGCAGCATTATTGCATCTATGGATCTCACCATTAGGAAAGCTACCACGCCGGACAGACCATACTCGGAGAAGCGTCGCATAGCATATCAGCAAGACATCCGAGCAGTACGTCGTACATCTGCCAGTAGACTTATCCAGGCCACGAAAATCGGAAAGCTATCCACAGCAACAGAAACTACCTCCAGTCGCATCATCACCACATTCCACAAAAGACCGCCAGCCCACACTGCAACCACCAGCATGTGTTAAATTTATCTGCAACATCTTCAGACACTAGTGCAGAGAACATTAATGTAAGCAACAGTATATCATCACCAGTTGATCACGCCCCATGACCAGCTTATTCGGATCGTGGAACCCAGACATTCTGGGGTAACTTTTCAGCAAACACATGTGGCCACTATTATCGTGGATGCAGCAGAATGTTTGATTAGTTGTGCGGAAAAGTGAACTATTATGTTTTATTTTTGAAATATTTTTCTTTTTATTATGATATCTTTTTAAAATTGAAACCCCATCCCTAGGCTGACTACGGTCATCCTACACAGCTACGCAAATTACTGCATAGCTGTGTCTCAACAAAATAATCGCTGCGGAACCTTATGCTGTAAATACACTTTGTGCTGTGTAAGAATAAAGCATACCACAGGGAATGTGTTTAATTATCATGTCATCCCAGTTGTTGCTGGGGCTGCCTGATAGACGTTTTAAAACCTTATTATGTCCTATTTTTCTTCTTATTATTTTCTTCCCATTTTAGTATAGCGAGACGGATTTGTGGATGGTGAGAGCTATCCGTGCGGACCTGCCAAAATGGGCTGCACCATATGCTTGTCATCATATATTGGCATGCAAATGTAATTACTGTACTTACTTGTTTTGTGATATGTATATAACATATATATCTTTTATATTAAATATATTTTCATATATCATTAATTTAGGTACGTTGGAGCTTTGGCATTCTCGGTGGAAATTTAATTATCCATCACCGAGAGAACGCCCATGCAAGCTATTGTTTTAGGAACCACTGTACTAAAATAAAATAAAAGAGCATGGACTGCGATATAAAAAAGCAAAAAAAAAGAAAGGCCTGGAAATATATACCAGGCCAAAAATCAAAATCAAAAGTAGGCTTCCCTCCCAAACACTTTTGCACCTCTATGTGCTCTTCTCTATTAAACTATGCGTCTCTCGCATCACTACTCCTCCCGGTTACGCACCTGCTCGAGAAGTCTATAATTCTCGCCTAGCGTGATTCTGTGCTCTTGATCCGTGTCAAACTAGGAGGGGGTGGTGTAGTGTGGATCGGCCGTACAGGCACGGACTGTCCCAGCCCAACTGGGTACGGGATGATTCTCCCAGGTACATTCCGAGCATACCCCTACCCCCTTAGTAGGATAGTACGCGTATATATATCCTACTAAGGGGGTGGGGGCATGCTTGGAACGTACCTGGGAGAGTCGTCTTGTACCCAGTTGAGCTGGGACAGTCCATGCCTGTCCAGTCGATCCGCACTACACCACCCCCTCCTAGTTTGACAATCTTAGGCAATCCAGAAAACCTCTCTTATATGGCTTTATATATCTATAAGTATATAATATATGTACAGATATATAAAGCCATATAAGAGAGGTTTTCTAGATTGACTACGTCCGTAAGATTGCATAGCATGCATGCACACGTGTCAGAGCCTCCCTGACAACACGTGTCAGCGTTGGGATAGAATGCATACTAAAATGTACTGAGTTGGTGCATATACTTTCTTTAAAGTATGCCATCCTCGCCATTCCTGGTATTTATTAGGACCGGAATAAAACGAGGAATCCGAAACTGTTAACCATTTTAAAATCGGATCAGAAATGACAGAGTTATCCTTGTTTTTCTCCCTAAATTATGCTCAAAATATTGAAAATGTACTGAGTGAATGGGGAGGATGTTTATCACGTGATAATGTCCTTGCGCTTGCCACTCGCACGTTGATTGGCTACAGTTTGTGCGTTGATTGGCTGGACGTTCTAGCCATGACGTCATGAGGAGTATAAAAGGAGCTAAAAACTGAGAATCGAGACTACACTTCGACGAGAGAGAAAGGTGGTAGGTTGTGTAGCCAGACCAGTACAAGATGTGGGCAACTGCTTACTGACTGTTGGTTACCATACAACCACAGCGGTGCCTCTCGAATTTCAGCTCTTGGTCTCTGGCACACAACCGTCGCATCCACATCTAAGTTTTTGTATGCTCTCGGGAGAATATCACCCGAGGGCAAATAAATAAATCTAACAGAAGGAGCTCTCACTTCCAACAACTTCAGAGGAGCCTTCCTGTGGATGGGCCTTGCGGCCCCAATGTAAAGAACTCGTAGCATGTAGAACGAGTGGTGATTCTTGGTTGACGACTCGTCAGATCTGCCGGACCACGCTGAAAAATGGTAATCAAACTCCGTGCAATGTATCATGTGTAACATTTAACTTTTAGATCACAGTCTAGTAGAACTTTTCCTGGTGCACCACACGAGCTATGTGGTGCATCATGTACTGTGTACATGGAAGTTGCCCATGCATCATTATTTAACTTTCAACTATAGCCCTTCATTACTACAGGGCAGCTTCCAATTTCCTTTACAGTACATAACTTTTTGTCATACCGCTTAAATTAACATGACTATCTAGTGGACATCTGCAACCGCAATCATTCTTTTTCACCGTTTTTTAGAGTGGGCCGTATCAACAGTTCGCCGCCGGATATTGTCCAGCAACTTCAGAATTGTGCCACCCCGCAATCCTCATCTGTGACGCATCATCCACAGTGACCTATGAACTTTTTCCATACCAATGACTAATACGTACTCTTCTATGCTTATTTGTAGGTACTGATGACTAATATATATGGCAGTAGCCATCCTAGTTACTTGTTTTGTTTATTTTATATATAAAATACTAGGACCGCAGTATGCTAGGCTAAGCTTTTCAGCTACAATAAATCTGCATCACCTTTTTCCCCCAGCATCACTTTTTCACTGAGGTCACTGATCAGGTTCTCACCAAGCGAACCTGACATGTGATCGACTAAACCTGGCTATTCTAGCTAGATAGGATAGGTTTAAGAGTGGTTAGGGATAATCGCTCTGTAGGAGTTATTTGGGTAAGCCTCTTTTCCAGATGTAGTGGATATGTAACACTGCACACCGGCTAGGTGGTATAAATTGGCCATATACCTTATGGCCTCCTTATTAATTTATGCTCCTCCAGCCACAAGGCTTATAATAGTCTGGACCTCCCTTCAACACGTTGGTGTGATCCGACTCCGGATACTATTGGGGTTTCCGAGCAGTGAAGACTAAAGTGTCGATTCTGCAAACACTCCCTCTGTATCTTCAGATACCAGTTAGCATAAATACCCATAGGTTTGAACAAGAGAGGGGCCCTTTTTGCCAGCTCTCTTCCTCTGGTTCGGCGTTGAAGGCATTTTCCTGTGATGGAGGCCCGGTGCGAGGCACGTTCCTCTCGCAACAATAATATTTTGTTAGGGGTATAATGGTTTATATTAAACCTCATAAGTGACTGCGTTAGGACTCTCCATTGCAGAGATACCTCGCGGTTTTAAAGATTGGCAAGGTACCTCTGACGAACACACGATAAACAAGACACCAACTTAGTTCCATGTACTACATTTTCTTTCTCATACTAACAAACGAGTAGTAGTGTTTGTCTGTAAATCACTTTATTAATTATGTCTAATCTCCTAAATTAAGCAATGGACTGTCATACAGGTGTCACGAACAGTCGGGATGAGACGGTGTTGTTCAATCTTGGCGACAATGGTCGCACGGCCCCACTGAACGTTATCGTTACACTGGCTCTAGAAGTCGGTCTTTGTATAGTCCGGAGAGTCACGAAACAAGATCCGTAACCCGGATAACCGACGCTTTCAGACCTTTAGGCGAACCTCCAATGATGGAGTGATTTGAGCAGATTGCCAGCTATGGCAGTGACGTCTGATTTGACTATGCCATGCCACTTGTACTTCTACTGCTGTAAGCGTCAGCTATGGCATCGCCACCTGTATGTCTACTACTGTAAGCATCAGTTATGGCGTCATGGAGACACTGATGGCAGCATTGACATCTGATATCTATATAAACTATCAGGGCATATTCTCAACTGAGCTCCTGATACAGGGCCTGCCACTCGGTGTGAGTTCTTTTACATCCCCCATGGCACAGACACCACCCAAGATGGAACCAACGATTTTACGTCCACTCCGAACGACGTGTCATGTGAATTAGACCTTGATGACATGCCAGAACGTGGGATCGAACCCAGCTCTTTGGATTGGAATTCCATGCATGTATCTGTATCTGATATTCCAGTCTCAATGTGCTCACCGTAGCGGTAAGAAGGGTAGGGTAAGAAAAGTCAATTTATTATTACAAAATTCAGTACTCAAGACTAGTATGTAGTCGAATATAAGCGGTCACATCGGTAATCCTCTCACAGTAAGGTGGGGTAAAATAATAGAAGTAATGTAAACCTGATGCTTTTTCGCAATATGTTCAAGACGTAGTGTACAAGTCACAAACACATGTAGGTTGACAGCATAAATAAATGTAGAAGCGTGCACAATTAATATTTATAGTGAAATACTCCATAATGTTAAATGGTAGACCTTTCACCAATGCTTGGAGCAGTACATGTGCATTGCTCTTTCAGTTGTGTATGCGCCAGATGCAGAGAATAGCAAAGAAAGCATGTGACCTTCACTATTTCAAGTGAGTTTGTGGAGGAGTATAGTGTGGATCACTTGGTCAGGTATGGACTGACCCTGGTTAGCCGGGTACAAAACGACCCAGTCTGAGTTGCACCAAGCCACTCCCCCATTGGTTCTATAGGTCAGTGCATGTAGCCGCCATATTGAGAGCTCAAAATAATAGAGTCCGTAGGAACGACTAGTGCACATGTGTGCCAGTAAGAGATAGCTCACTCACGCTATGAGGAGAGCGTGGAGAATGGCATTTCTATGATATAACTATCAGTAATTTACGGAATACTTAGTATGTGCCCCTTTCCAGCCATCTTGATGTGAATCGACACCAGGATTCGTTGGGAAACACTAATCTCTGGAATCGGTTCAGTATCGGCTAAGATATCAGTAAAAGGAAAAAGGTCTGAATAATTCTCCAAAGTTGGTTTAGATCACCATCGCACATGTTTTGGTAGCATGACGTCTTAAACACGTGGTCATCATATGCTATCTCCCTATGAAGTGCACAATAATTGGTTGCGCTCTGCTGTGGTGACGCTGGTGACCATACAGTATAAAAGGACTTGCTCTGACGATATTCCTCAGTCGGACTGTGGGTCGTCCTGAACAAGGAAAACATCCGAATCAGTATGTGAAATGATTGGCCTGTACTGATGTCTCGCTGAACCTGCCGAACCTGCCGTACCATGCCAACCAGTGGAGATTAGAAAAAGCACGTACTAGTGCATCAATATGTTTTGAACTTTCGTTTCTGTCTGTGAACATTGCCTTCAGCGTCGCCAATGAGCCAAGCGACACGGATCGTCTTGTGCCAAAAAATTATTCCCAAGTCTCTTCAGCAAATTGGGCCATCTTCACCAAGCACCAAGTTTCGTGTGCTTTTACCGAGCCGCAAATTAGACTGTAAAATAACTTATGTTTTGTTGGTAACAGTGACTATGAAGCGCAACCAATTTCTATTACTTCACTCATTCCAAGAGCTTCACCAACAGACGCCCACATCAAGCTTCGACAATTCGGCAATTTGTCAATTCAGCAACTCGCCACTTCACCAATTCGGCAATTCAACAACACGCTGATGCAGCCATACACCACTTTGCCAACAGCGGCCAGAATACGCTGATTATTAACAGGCGCCAACCAAGACTGTTTTGAGCTGTAAGAATGAACATTGCGCTGATGACTAATAGGTGCTATTTTATGTAGTATAGTTATATTTTTTTCTGTAGCGCTGATTACAAGTAAGCACGATAGGTCAGTCTGACCTGATTATATTGTATAGAACTGTAATACGGCGACCGCCATTTAAAAATTGTATTAACTTTTCATTATTACTTTTTGTTACGGTTAAATAGTTACATATATAATAATAATAATAATAATAATAATAATAATAATAATAATAATAATAATAATAATAATAATAATAATAATAATAATAATAATAATGATGATAATAATAATAATAATAATAATAATAATATTAATAATAATAATAATAATAATAATAATAATAATAATAATAATAATAATAATAATAATAATAATAATGAAAAGTTAATACAATTTTTAATATTCTTTAAAATGTGCAGACGCTAACCATATAATAAACAGCTTCACTAATTACAACACATACTAATCCTAACTAGTATTAGGCTCAGATATTTTGTTAGGATAGAGTAGATAGGGACGACTGCTCAAATAATGGAGGGCTGTTTATTGTAAAGCCTCTGTTCCAGTACTGCTGTTACATTACAGAAGCAGACTGCTATTTCCATAATTGGCCACTATTTTACGGCCTTCTAAATTCCTAGAGAAGCTGTCTCTTTCTATGCCAATCCGGTCTCTGGTCAACTAATTATTTGGTAGTCCCCTCAGCCGGTTTGGTTAGTGCCGACCTAAGAAATTGCAAAGATTTCTTGACATTGAAAATCAAAACGGGATGCTTCGCGCACACTTCCCCAGTACCTCCACCGGTACCTTTAGCTAATCTTTAAGCCAAAGTAGGATTCACTGCGCTAATGTTAAATATAGTAAGTACGTCCTAATAGTTAACCTCATGGCAGTTACATAACACTAAATGCAGCTATGCGGTAGCTCCATGGAGCAAATCTCATATGGTTCGCTCTCACCATGCTTGACGTGGGCTGGAAACGTGGTTTGTAGACTAGCTCCATAGTGACTGGGAGAAGCCAATCAGCTCTCAACGTCTTCCAGGAAAGTCGCCGATGTCTGCTACCCACTTCTTTAGCCTTTGCCATAACTAGATACATTGATTGCTCAATGCTTTTGTGTGTTAACGTCTTGTTATTCGTGGATGTGCTGAGATATGGTTAGGAGTCGCTCATTGGCTCTGAACTCGTCGACCGGCAACATGTTTGCGCCATCACCCTGAGGGAGTAGTCCAATGGGTACATGTCAAGAAAGGCTACCCTGGCTCATCTGCCAGGATAGCAACCACCCCTAAAGCTAAGTAGGCATAAGCCGTTTGAGACATAAACTCACAAACTCACATGTGTCTGGACTTAACAACTAAAGGTTGGCCTAGGCTCCTCAGGAAGGACAGCTAAAATAATGCGGCATCAACTAAACCAGCAAATACCTTAAGAGACAATGGTGTCAGATTCTGTTGAAACTGGCGCCCATCCTCCACGTAATACAGCTTGCACCCCTCACCTAAATAATTATATACATATATCTCTTGGCACACTTTATCATTGATCTAGATGGAAGCATGGCAGTTTGACAGAGGCACGCACGAGGCACTGACCCTCTGCATCCCCCCTGGGCCAGCACAATAGTCCTCGCAGGTAAGAAGGACAGGTCGTTACGCTTTTGCATCGACTACCATCGCTTTAATGTTCTGAGTGTGAAAGATGCGTATCCATTGCCACGCATCGTTCATGCTCTGGATTCCTTGGTTGTAGCCAAATGGTTCTGCACATTAGACCTTACGAGTGGTTATTGGATGGTGGCCATGGAGGACGCCGATTGTGTGAAAACTGCTTTTACATGCAGACGGCCGGTTCCTGTTCCGAAAAATGCCCTACTGCTTGTATAACGCCCCGGGAACATTGACATTCGAACGTCTGACAGAGCAGGTATTGACCCAATTACAATGGCAAATCAGCTTATGCTATCTGGACGATGTAATTGTCTTTGGCTCTTCATTTGAGCTAGTGTTGGCCAACTTCGATGAGGTATTGCAATGGTTTTGTAACGCCAACCTAAAGCTCAAGCCGAAAAAGTGTAATTTTTTCCAAATGAAGATAGAATTTCTAGGACATGTAATATCTGCCGATGGGGTGACTACACAAACGGAGAAAGCGCACGCAGCAGCCAAATGGAAGACTCCTTCTTCCATAACCAACACCAGGAGCTTCCTCGGCCTCTGTCATGACTATCGCTGGTATATTCACCACTTTAGTGAAATTGTGGCCCCACTGTTCCAAATAACAGAAAAGGGCAGACCTTTCGAGTGTTCGAGTGAGTGTGAGAAGACTTTCAAGGCGCTGAAAGCACAACTAACCACCACACCAATTCTCGCTCGACCAAACCCTAGCCTTGATTTCAAAACACCAAACACATATACGCGTGCATCCAGGAGGGGGTACGCCTTTCCAAGGAATCGGTTAGTCCCTTCTCAACTGTGGCAAAGTATTATTACCAACGATATGCAGAATGTCATGTGAACAATGACATTCTGTATATCAATAACTGTATAATTGTCCATGAGCATTTCTGTGTCATGATTCTTGAACAACTACATGACAACGCTGGACATTTAGTCATTGAATTAACAACAGAATGAATCAAAAGCCGATTCCATTTGATCAATAACCGCGGTAGCGTAAAGGCTTGGGTGGCCAAATGCATACATTGCCAATACCACGCTGTTGGCCAACAACACTCTGCGCCATTACAAATCAGAATAGCAGCCACACCATGGGAGCGAGTGGCTATCAATGTGCTTAAGGCCCTTAAACACGATGGATGAGGACAATAAATACAAATAAAATTCTCGAAGTGGGTTGAGACATTTGCTTTGCCGGACCAAGAGGTAGCTACTGTGGTGGATATCCTGGCCAGCAATGTTTTCTGCCCTTTCGGCATGCCCTATGAGTTACACTACAACCAAGGTTGCAATTTTGAGAGCCGTTTGATTGCCAAGATCTGCAAATTGTTTCATATAGTCAAAACACATACAATGCCCTACCATCTGCGAGGTGACGGGATGGTATAAGTTTACGAGAAACCTAGCGGTCATGCTGACTAAGGAGATGCTCCTTGATTGCTGTGACTGTGATCTTTGGCTCCTTTATGTTCTCATGGTATACCGCACTGCTGTACATTCCAACACAGGCTTCACCACTGCTAGGTTAATGTTAGTCCACGAGTTAGCCTTACCCTTGGATATAGCCATGCCTATAATCCCTGGAGAAATGAAATCTCTCTATGTCGAACTCATGCGCCAGACGATAGAACAGGCCCATGAGCTCGTCAGAGACACCCTTTCCACTGTGCACCGATGACAATAAACCTGGCATGATCACCGAGTACATGGAAATCCCTATGATGCTGGAAAGATGGTTTGGGTTCGTGATACTATAAATTCTGCAAATGTACCGAGTAAACTGAGTTACCAGTGGAAAGGTCCCTGTGTGGTAGTAGGTAAGAAATCGGACGTGACCTACCTGATCATGCCCCGGATTGCCTGACCTCAGTCATCTACTTCGATTGACTTAAGCCATGTGTTGGCTCTGACCCAGAGCCTGAGCTCGGGCTTGGTGACATGCAAAACATGGGCACCCAGACGAGGTCTCTCCAAAGACAAGTACCATGATGTTGACCTCGGCGTGACGGCACTGGTTCGGCCCCTCTCACACCAAGGTGAGAGTTGGGCCAGCCAATGGTCAATGATGAGGACGATAACGAGATACCTTCTCGCCTTCTCTCTCCTCAGCTCGTGTCTACTAGGTCTGGTAAGCCATATCTGAATACCTTTTCGTTTGTATTGTTCAAGGGGAATGGTAGAAAAGTTGTTCCACCTTCCTCTTCCCACTTCCAGCCACTTCGTGTGATGCCCCTGATTATTGAGTTGTCCCAGGCTGAAGCAGAAGCTACGTATGCTTCTAGCAAGGTGGTACATATAATAGCTAGCATGGAAGTGAGAGGATCCAATGAGCCATTGGCCTGCTATCTTGAGCAGACGAACCATGAAACTCGATGCCATTCCTGTCCTCCCCAACTCCAACCGACTACCCCATACGCCACACCAACTCCATTGCAAACAGCACCCACTCCAAATTATGTTGTTCCGCTCCCCATCCAAGTGGCAACCATTCTGACCATGTCGGGTTCAGACATAACATTTCCCATCTGGTGTAGCACGGATTGACCGGTCGGTTACTGGCCGTACCAGCTAAGCTGGGTATGGGCCACCCGTCCTGGATTCATTCCTATAAGCGCCTGCCCCACCAGCCGGGTAGAGCAATAAGTGTGTATAAGCCTATACGAGAGTATTTTCGTCGTGAAAACGACTAAGTTCGTTAGAACACGTGGTGGGCATGCACTCGCCTGCCGCTGTTTCGACGACACACATGCAGCATGTCCAAGAGCGAGTTGGTACTCTTTAATTGTTATAAATTACTTGTTCCCGTCACTTCTGGTATGGATCAGAATCAGAATTGGACGGGCTATTCAGAACTATAAACCATTTTAAAATGGCTGAGTTATCGCCGATTTCTCCCTGCAAATTATGCTCAAAATATGGAAATGGCGTCATAATCGCGTACGTCATCTATACATCTATATCTATAGTGATTTTTAGATAATTGTGTACACGTCACAAGATTACAGCGTGCTGATTGGATGGTTCAGCAAATCCTGATTGGTTGAGGCAGTCAGTTATGCCGTCCCTTTGAGTATAAAAAGGGATGATTTCAGTAGATCGAGAGCATCATCGGCCGGGGGCCGAACAGTTGGGAGCTGGCCAACGTATGGGAACCTGACGAACTAACCGAAGACAGATACACACATCATCTCGGTTTCAAGAGGTTTTCCGATCAGCCCGCACCGAAGCAGTTCCCGTCTCACCGCACTAAGAATTTTAGAACTTAAATAGGTTCCTATTTAATTATCATTTATAAAGGAACTGTTCTTGCAGTGAGCCCTTGCGGGCCAGTCATGTAATTCTACGTGATGTAGAGTGGCGATGTTCCTTGATGGATAACTCACCGGATCTGCCAGCCACGCCGAAAAGTGGATCTTCAACCACCACACAGCATGTCGTGTGTGTCCTGTTTAATGTTTTGACAGCAGCCAAGTAAACTTTGCCTGGTGCGCCTCTAGAGCTATTTGGCGCACCCGCACGGTTACGCTTTAATATGTACAGGCATAATTACAATTATGTTAATAACCCTTCCTGTTAATTGGTTATAATTAACTTTCTTAACTTACCGTCATCGGACGGGAACTTTCGTCGCTACAGTATTATTATGTAGGACTTACTAACTATTCAGTAGACATTGCTTATACTGTGTTTCACTGTCCTGAGTTTGTACCGCTTCCGTCCTGGACGTATCCAGCTTTCGTGAACAACTCACGTCACAAGTATAGTGACATCTCAATTTCAGTAACATAGTATCCCATTAGAAGAGTGGCTACTGAGTATTCAAGTAACTATACATGATATCCTTAATTACATCTTTAATTATTACAATTTATTACTGTAGAAAGGTACCGATGACTAATAGGTACCGTACCGGCCCTCGGACCGCATCTTATAATTTCTTTATTATTATTGTCTATAGTTATCTTTGTTTACTGTAAAGTGTTTTAACTAACAACACCGTATTAGGTCTATCAACCTGTATTACCACTGTTCTAATCTAATAATATACTACAAGTACACATATTGATGCAAGGTATCAATGGCAAATAGTGTGACCGAAGATTATTATAATTCAAGTTGAGCTTCAAATTCATTTTCATATATAATTTACAATTTGCAGTAGCACAGCAGGTTGGCCACCAAAGGCTGACTATATCTAGACCTCGGACCCCTACATAGAACAAAAAATAAATTATACATATAGAACTGGCACAGGCACTATATAATATGGTCAACAAGATGGATGGAAAGATGGGTGGACTGCCCAAAATATAATCTGCTTCTTCCTATAGCCCATAGCTAATCCTATCCAGGGTCGATGCCATTACAACCATCTTAAAGATATGACACTACCAAGAAACTATCATTATTACAATCGCATCCACCATAATTAATATTTAATGTTAATATAGCAAGATAAACACATTTCTCTCTATCCTGCAAATATGTTGTCAATTTATCACATGTCTAATGTCTATATCTGTATAGCCATTAGCTATTCTAAGTTAGGCTATTCAACTTGAAGCCCATGTCTTCCTATATTATATAGTGCCTGTGCCAGTTCCAACACTGCGAAGGGTGGGTGGAGCTTAGCTAGAGGTGAGCGGGGCATAGCTAAAACTGGAAAGGCCCATTGCCTATAGGCACTGCCATTTTGCGCCAGGGATTGTGGTCATTCATGTTCTCACGAGAGCGAGGTAGCTCGCTTCTATTTAGATTGGAATCGTAGATTTAAGATATATTGTCTAGATCTCTCCTGTGCATTAAACGCATACCCTCACGATTGGGGCTAGATGTACCTACCGCTGGTAGCCTGGGCTAATTTCTTACTGTACATTTGCATCAGAAATAAAATGGTATTTTAATCTGACCCACTGTACCCACGTACATCCCTTAATCTCCACTTCAACACTCGTCCTGATCAAACTGGCCAAAGTGGCTTCTGCAGTAATCTTGAGAAACTACCATTTACATCTAACAGGTAGACATTTTTGAAAATTTACAACTGGAAAACAAGCTCGATAACTGAGCCTATTATTCCAATGGTAAAGTGCCAAAAACAATGGCCTTTTGGTCTGCAAATCGGCATAGGATATCTCTATGATAAATGGATGGAACTGATCTGTCACCCAAGCATATGACGTCATAATTATTGACGTCATAGTAGGATGATGTCACAATCAAAATACGTGATGAATGGTGTAAATAGCTTCATCAGGAACATTGAATAGTCCATCAAGTGTACGAATTTTATGTCTTTACGATTTAATCCCAGGGATTTAATCAATCAATCAATCAATCAATCAATCAATCAATCAATCAACCAACCCCCCATGTTTACCATGAAATAATTTAATTCGTTGTACACGATTTCATACCAAAAATTGGCTGAAATCTTAGCCAATTCAGTCTTCACTGCCTTATTGTATGTAGGTTATGCTCGGCCCCAGATTGTCACCCACATAAACTTCAGTTTAAAAAGTTTAATTTAGCCTAAATTACTTTCAGTATTAAACAATATGATATCATATCACTGCTAGCTATAGTCATAATTAAAACAAATTCTACAATGAAATAATTCCATAGTCCGCAATTCCATACCGAAAATTGGCTTAAATTTTGACACATCAGTGATTTTCAGTCCCATACGGTCTGCAATAAGTTCCGCCCATATTCGGTTCAAAATTCATATATATGGTCAGATCGGTATATGAATACGCTAATGAAGTATCAAGCTTAAAAATGTCTACCATGAAGTAATTTCGTAGTACACAATTCCATGGCAAAAATGTGGACAAGTTTTGGCAAATCCATGGTTTTCGGTAGCCTACTGTCTGTAATAAGTTTGGCCCCAAAATGTTAGATAGCTATATAAATACGCTAATAAAAATATCGATTAAAAGAATTCCACCGTAAAGTAATTTTATAATACCCAACTTAGTAGTGACCAAAAGTTGTCAGATGCCAATAATGTACATACTGATATCTATGTACTCTGTTTGTAACCAGTTTTCGAACATCTAGCCATGTAGAACTCAATATGTATTATTATGTACTAGTGCTGTACGAAATATTACACAATTCTACGATCAAATAATATCATAATTACCAAGTATGTCTATGTAGTTACTTCATCGGAATATGTCCCCATTGAAAGATAGTTGGTTCACATTAGCCACAATCGAATAGATGTCAATATGGCCTGGCATATCGCTTGTAATAGTTTCGGCTCCAGAATTTCACCAATATGTTTACATAGATATATATCAATGCGCTAATAAAGTATAGAGTTAAAAAAAATTCTACAATGGAGTAATTTCGAAATACGCAATTTAATCGCAACTTAGTTTTCAAATGCTAATAATTTACTATATATTCCGTATCAGAATCTCTGTACTCGGTTTGTAACCAGGCCTTCTAACATAATACCATCTAGAACTCACTAGATATTGCACGATTCTATCATCAAATATTTCTTGCCATAATGTGAAATTCTTTCTATATATCCTATAATTTATCTCCTGATAGAATCTGAATTATCAAACAAAACCCCCCAGAATTTACGCATATGGTCAACAAGATGGATGGAAAGATGGGTGGACTGCCCAAAATATAATCTGCTTCTTCCTATAGCCCATAGCTAATCCTATCCAGGGTCGATGCCATTACAACCATCTTAAAGATATGACACTACCAAGAAACTATCATTATTACAATCGCATCCACCATAATTAATATTTAATGTTAATATAGCAAGATAAACACATTTCTCTCTATCCTGCAAATATGTTGTCAATTTATCACATGTCTAATGTCTATATCTGTATAGCCATTAGCTATTCTAAGTTAGGCTATTCAACTTGAAGCCCATGTCTTCCTATATTATATAGTGCCTGTGCCAGTTCTACATGTATAATTTATTTTTTGTTCTATGTAGGGGTCCAAGGTCTAGATATAGTCAGCCTTTGGTGGCCAAGCTGAAACTGGAAAGGTCCATTATGTCTTCATGACGTACTTGTCTAAGTAATTCATGACGTCATAATGACGTCATTGATTATGATGCCATTCTACACGTCATGTAGTTGATTACGACGTCATGTGATGGATGGATAATGTGGAACGGTCCATTCTAGACACAACCAAGGGAATGGGTAGAGCTGAGCGGCCACGGAAAGAGATGATAGGCTTACAAGCACATTCGTCGTAGTCATCGTGATTTATTTACATACTTTGAACCATGACTTCCCAGAATCGACTTTTCACGGTAACTATGGAGGTGAGCTGTATATTTTGGAATTAATTTGACTGGATGCTGCTGCTTATTAAATAGTAAAAAGCTCTTCAATTCGTACACCAAAAGGACTTTTCAATGTTCCTGTTGGACATAGTTTACGCCAGTCATTACGTATGTTGACTGTGACGTCACCCTATGGGGGGGGGGGGGGGGGGCGGGGCTAATTTATTATAAAGGCAAGGCTCTACAATATCTGACCGCTCTTGCCAAAATATGTGCTCACTTATTACAAGTGAGTCGACTGCTTAGGCTACGTTATACATGTCATAAATAAGGTAATGTACTACAGACCTAGTAGACCTACAGACGGTCGGTACTGGGCAGCAACTCGTTCCAGCGGTAGTCCTTCCCTTGCTTCCACATAAGGTTTTAGGGGGTCAAAATGGAGGAGGACCTCCAGGTTATCTGGCACATGGAAGAGGTATGTCACATCTAACCTGCGCTGAAGAAGCATATAGGGCCCTTTCCATTTGTAACTTAGTTTGTGACTGGCCCCGAGCAGCCATTTCGAGTCGCTGACCCAGACGTGGTCATTAATGGCGTATGGTTCACTATAAGCACGATGGTCCTGTCATTTATACACTTCCGTAAAGTGCACTTGCACGCTCTCGTGCATGTCTTCTAATCTTTGATGACGCAATTCCACATATAACGATGGAGGGTTAGGCTCCCCTGGTGCACATGGCATTACTATGTCCAACGGAAGTGACAATTCATGGACTAACATCATGTGCGTTGGTGTAAATCTGGTGTTAGAATGGATTGAGGTATGATAGGCCATTAAAAAAAAGGAAGCCACAGGTCCCAGTCACTGCAATGTAACTGGGTTTCCTTCATTAACATGGTGGTGTGGCTCCATTTAAAGAATTCAACCATACTGTCACTGCATGGGTGAAAAGGTGCAGTTCACAACAGAGTTCCTGGAACAACCGGCTCTCAAAGTTAGTACCTTGGTCCAAATGTAACTCTTAAGGGATCCAAAGCTGGAGAAGACTTGATTTACCAAAAGGAGCCACAACAGTAGTGGCTTCTTGATTCTGGAGCACGAAAGCTTACTTCCACTTGGTAAAGTAGTCTTGAAAGACAAGAATAAATTGGTTTCCATTATCCGAAGTTGTCAGAGGTCCCATAACATCAATAGGAACATGTTCAAAGGGAGATCCTACTTTACAGGTTTGAAGAGCAGCGGTACAAGTCTTCGTAGCATGGCGTTGGCACAGAATATATTTTGCTGTCCAGATTTTGACAGTGGCATCTATTCTGATACAATGAAAACGTGGTCGAATCTTTTCCAGCATGCGATCACATGTAAAATGTCTCGCACAGTCTTGCAGTTGCTCCAGAATGGCTTCAAGGTAGTTCCGAGATACTACAAGACGATTGCGGGAGTACAGTATCCCATCATGCAGGCGACATTCTTCTAGGCGCTGATGGTAATACTTGGTGGTACTGGAGGAAGAAGAGATTTGCTTGTGAGAGGGATATTCGTGGTTATGTAGCCAAGTCATAACAGGGCCAATGGGTGGGACGTTTGAAGTGTGGATCGCTCAGTCGGGTACAAACCGATCCGGAATGCCTGGATGCGAAATGGCCCGATCTGAGATGCTCATACAACAACCCCGTTGTTATATAGGTTTGTGCGTGTAGCAAAACGAGAGAACACTCAAACAATCAGTCTGCAAAAGTGCCCAGTGCGTGTGCGCATCATTCGAGACGTATGGGGAATGGCTGCCTTATATATATAGTTTCCCATGTTACTTAATTTCTTAATATGGGTCCAATTCATTACGTTTTGGTATGAATCAAGACCAGGATCCATCGGGGAAAACGAATCCAGTAACAGAATTGAAATCGGTTCAGGGATGGCTGAGATATCAGTATATTGGAAATTGGCCATAATATGTGTTTACAACTTGTTAAGATCGTCATCACGCAGGAGTGAGGTAGCATGACGTCATAGACATATGACCGCTTTACGCTAGCTTAATATAAAGTGCGGGATGATTGGTTGAGCGCTATGATGTCGCTTGCTGATTGGATGTCATTCCCTATAAAAGTGGCCCACTACACCGTAATCTTCAGTCGGATGAGAGAGTGTCAGAGTGGGTAGGCATTCAGAAGCCTACTACGTAGAGCGCGTCCATTGGCAATCTACACCAACATATATTAATCACAGAGCTTGCGCCCCATTCCAGCTTCTCGCTAAACACATTGCCATACTCAGTCTTTGACAGCCCCGCGCCTGGGGCTAATAAATTACATGCTAATGTAAGGTTGCCCAACCACCAATCATTGGGAACCAGTAGAGGAGTAGTAGTGTCGGTAGTAAAATGATACCATCTCCCTCAACTGGATTTTCATTTAGACAAATGAGCTCCCACCTCCCTCAACTGGATTTCCATTTAGACAAATGAGCCCCCACCAACCTCTCAATCCCTGGGGAATAGGTTGTTGAGACTGGGGACACCACGGATCGCCGAATGGCTGCCAGGGAGGCAGGATCATCCCGACACTATTACTACCAGGGGCTGAACGCCCATTTAGAGACAAGCCTCCACATTGATATACACCACTGATCGCCATCAACCACAGGGATGGCCTCTCTCTCTCTATTCTGTGTAGGCTCGGACAAACACGTAGTTTCTGCCAGAGTCGCATCGGGCACCGCCTTGTGATCAACCCCACACACATCTGAACATATATGAACGCCCATTTAGAGACAGGCATCCACAGGGATATACACCACCTACAGGTACTGATCGCCAGCACCACATATAATAGGGTCTGAACGCCCATTTAGAGACAGGCATCCACATGGATATACACCACCCACAGGTACTGATCGCCACACATAATAGGGTCTGAACGCCCCTTTAGACACAAGCATCCACAGGATTATACACCACCCACGGGTACTGATCACCACACATAATAGGGTCTGAACGCCAATTTAGAGACACTCATCCACCGGGATATACACCCCCACAGGTACTGATCGTCAGCACCACACATAATAGGGACTGAACGCCCAGACAGGCATCCACAGGGATATACACCACTCACATGTACTGATCGCCAGCACCACACATAAACGGTCTGAACGCCCAGACAGGCATCGACAGGTACTGATCGCCACACATAATAGGTTCTGAACGCCTATTTAGAGACAGACGTCCACAGGAATATACACCACCCACGGGTACTGATCGCCACACATAATAGGGTCTGAACGCCCATTTAGAGACACTCATCCACCGGGATATACACCACCCACAGGTACTGATCGCCAGCACCATACATAATAGGTCTGAACGCCCAGACAGGCATCCACAGGGATATACACCACCCACAGGTACTGATCACCACACATAATAGGGTCTGAACGCCCATTTAGAGACAGACATCCACAGGGATATACACCACCCACAGGTACTTATCGCCAGCACCACACATAAACGGTCTGAACGCCCAGACAGGCATCGACAGGTACTGATCGCCACACATAATAGGGTCTGAACGCCTATTTAGAGACAGGCATTAACAGGGATATACACCATGAGTACAGTTGCACAGATTCGTGCTATTGCAAAACAATTTGGCCTTAGAGGCTACTCTAAGGCCAAGAAAGCTGACATGCTCCAGATGATCAACCAGGTCCGTGCCAAGAAGTTGCAGAAGCGACTCTCCCAAGCAATGAATACGGGAAGGTTTCCAGTGCTTACCAAAGAGGATCCTTGGAATCCCCACAAGAAAGCGCAGTGGATACATGAGTTTAGTCAGTTGTACAAAGAGGTGACTGCTAGCTTGCGAGCCACAGCTGTAGCGAGATGGATGTAGGCCCATTCACAAAAGCACTTAACTCTCCAACACAGCGGGCCCCCGCACCCTATGCAGGCATCCACAGGGATATACACCATGAGTACTGTTGCACAGCTTCGCGCTATTGCAAAGCAATTCGGCCTTAGAGTCTACTCTAAGGCCATGAAAGCCGACCTGCTCCAGATGATCGGACAGGTCCATGTCGAGGAGTGACAGAAGCGACTCTCCCCAGCAATGAATACGGGAAGGTTTCCAGTGCTTACCAAAGAGGATACTTGGAATCCCCACAAGAAAGTGCAGTGGATACGTGAGCATCGTCAGTTGGATGAGGAGGAGACTGCTAGCTTGCGAACCAAGACTGTAGCGAGGCAGATGGAGGCCCATCCACTGGAGCGCTAAACTCTCAAATGCAGGATTGTTAAGTAATGCCGAGGTCTGAGCCCATCCCAGAGCATAAGGGGGGCCGAGGTCTGAACCCTTAGGCCAGAGCATAAGGCGAGAAGGCGAACACATTCTCGACCATCGTCTCGGCGAAAGGGAGACAGAGGATAGAGGACGCCGGTCAGTATGCTGGACAATCTTCAGAGGTCTAGAAGGAGACCTCACAGGCCGGATCATGCAAAAGATCCAGCAGACTGTCCAGAATGCCTTCTACCTCCAATACACCCATGCCTATCGCATCCGTAACATCGAAGATGATAGGGTGATGCTCTTCCACAAGAATGATCCAGGGAGCCTGTGGCTGAACACGATGGGAGCAGCTCAGGACTGTGTGGCAGCAAGAGAGCAAGCCCACCTCGACACAGACAATATCGATCGACCCAACACCAAGTGGGCTTTCGTTCGATCAATCAACGTTACGGTCAGGGCTGTCATCAACCGTCAACCTCTACTTGAGACAGGCCCCATCCCAGACGGCTACGACAGAAGAAGAGTATGACTGCCCTCGACACCTACAGGGAGAACATGTGTCTCTGGAGATGTCTAACCATCCACCGAGGAGCGAGAGCTGATAGAAGTACAGCTCCTGCACGAGAGCTTGCCACACAGTTCTATGGCAAAACAGTACCTGATGTCCGCAAGACCTCGCTGGATCAGCTGGACAAGGTAGAGTTCTTCGCCAAGATCGGGATTCACGTGCATGAACCAACCGAAGAGGGCACCTGGCACATGATCACGCAAGTGGCTCAGTACCGTGACACCATGACCATCGGAGTGTGGGACCACCACGCCTTCTACATCAAGAACAAGCTGGCACATACACTAGTCTGCAGTCACTGTCAGCAGAGGTTTACATAGGCATACAATCTTCAACACCACGCTGATCACTGTACAGGCGGCAAAACAAAAATTGTGTGTCCTGCCTAGAAGGTTGAGGCGCCACAGTCTGCGTATTAGAAAGCCTTCTATCCACCCCAACCATCCAGTTCAGCGGCTACTCGTTGGATTGAGTATGAGTCGAGAAACAGAGGCATACACATACACCATGTAGAGTGTGGGCACGGTGGCAAGCATTGGATCGAAGGGTCCCGTAGATGGTTATGATCCGACCACCAACACCATTTAGCAGTTCCATGGCTGTCACTGGCACGGGTGTCCACAACACCAGCGAGGTGAGGATGCCGAACAAAGATACCACAAGACAGTCCTGAGAGAGGAGAAGCTGAGAGCGTCTCTTGATGCACGCTTGTGGTACAGTGGGAGTGCTGTATAAAACGCTGCCCAAGCGTCCCTAAACGAGTTTGGAGTGTCCCATACCCACACTTCATAGTTTACGACTTCGAAACACTCCTAGATGGTATCAAGACTCATCCTACGGAGACTCTCACGATGGAGAGTACTCACACACCTATCTCTGTGTCAGTTGGCTGCTCCGTAGAGGGTGCCACAAGTGAGCCCACTCACCTCTGCAATTCTGACGCCAAAGAACTGATCAGAGAGTTCATGCTGGAGATCCAACAGCGAGCATCTCTAATCTGGACAAGGATTAGGGCACAGCACATACTGACAGACCTGGACAAGCTCCCAAAGCGACAGCAGCGACTGATCAACGAGTGGTGTGACCAAGTGCCTGTACTGGGGTTCAACTCTGGGTGGTATGACCTGAACCTCATCAAGAAGCACTTTGTCGATGAGCTGACTGACAGTACAGGTACAGTGAAAGTCGCCAAACAAGCTAGCCAGACCATGTTCCTCATAACACCTGAGCTACGGTTTGTCGATATGCTGAACTACCTCGGTCCAGAAGTCTCGCACGAGGTATGGGTCAAAGCTTACGGGTGTACACAGCAGAAGAGCTGGCTCCCGTATGAATGGTTTGACATACATGAGAAGCTCAACTATCCAGGGCTTCCTGACTACTCAGCATGGACATCTACGCTCAAGGGTGGCTACCTCTTGACGCGAACAGAGTGGGAACAGTGTAATCAGACATTCAGCAAGCATGGATTGCGGACATTCACCGATTGGCTGCGATACTACAACAACCTGGACGTCAGTCCACTCATCGAAGCCCTAGAGCAGATGTGGGATGCTCTCTACCTGTCAACGTTGGCCAAAGAGATGCCATGTGGTAAGGAGAAAGTGCACCATTGGTCCGGTGCCAGTGGGGTAGCTAGCTTTAAGGTGGCTCTCCTAGCAGACAGCTGGTTTGGGTTTGCTGAGGTGGATATAGCGGTCCCCAAGGCTCTGTGTGCAACGTTCGAGGAAATGCCTCCTCTCTTCTATAACCGTGAGATCCCAGTAGAGGCAATCTCGTCTGAGATGCTGGCATATCTAGGGCGAACAGGGAGGAAGTGGCCCACCACCAAGAAGCTGGTTGGTGCCTTCTCTAGCAAGAAGCGGCTGCTGTATGGCCTGACCCTCAAGTGGTATATAACCCATGGCCTGGAGATCACTGCTGTATACCGCACCATAGACCATGAGGCCAAGCGCCCATTCGAGTGGTTCGTGGAGAATGTTACGGAGGCCCACCGCTTGGGAGATGTAGATAAGAGCAAAGCGCTCTTGGCAGATCTCTTCAAACTCCTCGGCAACAGTGCCTACGGGAAGCTCATCGAGGCCCTAGAACGTCATAGCAACACAAGCTTCACAGAGGATGAACACATGGTAGACAAGGCCCTGCATAGTGCATGGTTCGACGATCTTGAGGAGATCAGTGAGTCATACGAGCTCCAGATTCGCAAGCCGAGAATCACAATTCAAAGGTCCTTCCAGGTGGGGATAGCTGTTTATGAGCTAGCGAAGCTGTGATTGCTGGAGTTCTACTATGACTTCCTCGATCGCTACGTAGCTCATGACAGTTTTGAGTACCTGCAGATGGACACTAACTCTGCATATATCGCTATAGCCGGCTCCAACCTCGATGACGTCATTTGCCCTGAGATGCGAGCAGAGTACCAGGCTCATAAGCGAGACTGGCTAGCTTGGGACAAATGGTCTGGACGGACTCCATGACTGTTCAAGCTCGAGTTCGAAGGCTCTCGTGGCATCACTCTCTGCTCCAAATGCTACTACATGGAGAGCGCAGCTGCAAGTAAGTGCTCAGCTAAGTGAATGTCAAAGCGGCAGAATGAGGTCTCTTGGCAGAGGTTCTGTAGCGCCCTACATGGCGGGTGGACAGAGCTAAAACTGAGGCCTATGCATGCGCAACCAGGGTATGGTGATGTATGCACAGGAAAAACTCAGACTCTCCGCTTACTATGATAAGCGCCATGTGCTGCCAGATGGGGTCCATACCAAGCCCATCGAGTATCATGTTAGCACCCTATGGGGTGGTAGCTGTGTGTCTTCAGGGACTAGCTGAAGCTCTTCTATGACAAATGGTCGCCTAGGCACTCCATGCTGGGATGCCAGGTACTACAGTGTAGGCCGCCCCTCCGCCTCCACATACCTGTCAAGCTTGTGAACATCTATCGACCAGTTAGGATCTGTTGCACGCAATCGACAACCTTCCAGCTCAGCATGCACGTACAGGTACTGAACCAGAGCATCAGGTGGTAGGCACTCCTCTCCCTTGTTCGCTCCTCAAGAGCTGTGATCAGCAGAGTGTCTGATAGCCTCTACCGGCTTCTTCCCGATTAGCCAAGTAACCTCAGCATTGGATCTCTCCACCACAGCAGGCAGCCCTCTCACCCATACTCTAGAACATTCACTGGACGCAGCCATTTTCTGGGCGTATTGGTGTGGGAACAGTCTCTCTGCCAGTGTCCGATTCCACCGCTCAACAATAGCCTGGGTACAGAGATGCGCTAACTCGCCTTGCCTAATTGCCACACAGTGTTTCCGTATGAGGGCTGCAGTCTCCCCTCTGAACTCCTTACCCTCATCCACCTGCAACAATTCCGGCCTCGTAGACACCCTGGAATGCCTGGGCCACCTGGCCAGCTGACTTGTCTGTGAGCCGTACTGCCTCCTTGTACCTGCTGGCGACATCGATGATGGTGAGGGCATACTTGTAGGTCTTACGACCAACCAAGTTGTGTGGAAGGAATAGAACATCTGCCTGGTGAACTCTGTTCAGGACAGTTTCCTCGAAATGGGCATGCCTGATGCACCATGGACGAGGTCTGTATATCTGCCACATCGACTGGTGGCTGAGCCACTGGCTAACTGTCTCCAATGTGAAGTTGTGGCCCTTGCGACGTGCAGCCTCGAGTAGTTGAGGTGGTTCACGGTAATATCCACCAGGATGATAATATAGTTCCTCAGGAAAGACGGTTGAAAAACTCCCGGATTTCATCACTGACGTCCACTCCTGTCCTGTCACGCACGGCCTGGGTGACTCTAAACAGATGAACAGATGGCCGTCATTCATTCGACCGTCACTGAAGACCTCCTCAAACACCTCCGTACACTGGCGTCTAATCTCTGCTGGATCCTCACTGAACAGTAGTTTATCGACCAACCCTCGGAAGTTAAGGGCCTTGATCAGGTCGTAAGAGAGACTTATATAGTATGGCTTAAATGTTCGGCAGCCCAGATGGCCGCGCGTGCTATGGCAACGTATGGTAATCAAGGGCCTGCGACTCCGAAGAACATACCTACTCCTGAGGCATTGGCTGGTATGGCTTCAGAAATCTTCTCCACCTCATGGAGAGCATTGTTGGCGATCTTGCGAACCGTCTCGCCAGCCTTCATTATGAACAGAGCGTTCAGAGCCCCAACTACTGCCAGCGGACCGATAGAACCTTTACGTAAGTGCGACAGTTTCCTTTCACTCTGTGTACTAGCTTGTGGGATTCATGCACAGTCTCCGCTACATCATCATACTAACATGTGGTCTCCGCTACATCGTAATCGTCTGCATAATCCTCCTCATCATAGTCCTCCTCATAGTCCTCGACATCTATATCCTTGACTGGATCAGCCTCTGGTTCATACATCGCTCTGGGGATCCGTCGCTGGGGCAGTTATATAGTAGCTTTAAACCGTAGTCTATAGCATGACCTCCGCAATCTTGAATGTGGGCATGTTTACCTTAGCGAACTGTGGACTCAGCTTCACAGACAAGAAGGCGGCAGAGGTCGAGTGTGAGCATCATAACCAGGCGATGGAGAAGCTGCCTAAGGAGAAGTTTGAGTACAGCAAAGCCCTCGAGCATATGCGCCAGAGGGAGGCACGCCGATGCCAACTCCGAGCTCAGGCCAACCAGAGCCTCAAAGAGGCAGATGAGAGTCTTGATGAGTACTACGAGGCTGTAAAGATATCTGAGCCAATGCTCGAATATGAAGCATCGACAGGTCAGAAGACAGCAGAGCTTATAGTAGTGGTGGCAGCTGCAGCGGCGACTACAGGAGTCGTGCTCTACACACGCTCAAGCTGAATACCTGATGTGTTCGACACGCATACCTTAGCATAGCCAAAGTAAAGTACCGTCGCACCTAATTTGTGAGTCCCAGCTATGTGGGTTCCAATGTTGAAGCTGAGCCAGTTGCCCTGATTAGGTGGGATGTCCCTGCCCCGAGGTGGTGACGGCCCTCGAGTGCCGACTCGAGGTTGTCGCTTCCACTGGTTAGGCGCAGAAGTGCATATGACTTAGTTTTCTGTCTGTAGAGTTGGCAATCAGCCAGCTCGCATACCTCACCAAGAACATTGTTCCCAGCAACCACAGGCTTGAAGTCGTCCAGCTTATCCACCTGCTGGATGGCTCCTCCCTTCTGAACCAGGACCGCAACAGTGACACAGTCCGATGCACCACGATGCTATGTCAGCTCTACCCGTTGGTTAGCTGTGGCTTGGACCTGCTGGTGTTCTCACTCCACATGCACAATCCACTGTTTGGACCCGTTTGCTTCAGCTCCTGGTCAGTCTCGTCATGTCAGACATGAAGTCTTGGAGCATTCATTGTCGCATCTGCGAGCTGCTCAGTGTACACCCGGAGGAAAAGCATATCCTGCATGGCAGCCGGATTCACATGTGTGTTCTTGAGGAGGGTTAAGAGTGGAACTGCCACGGGCTTCTTGACACCTGCCCGTAGATCAAATTCCATGAACCCCTCATTGCTCCCCACACCTTTTCCTTCACATAGAATGTTGGGCCACGAGCCAGCGGACCTAGGACTCGGTACTCATCGTTCACATAGGTGGTGTCCACGGTGCTGTTGCTCTGCATGATCTCCCACCTGTTCAGAACCTGCGGGAGCTCTACCATCTGTTCTATTATGCTATGAAGCTTGAACTCGAGTGTCATGCTCTTGATCTCGTGGATCTGTGCCGAGATTGCAACGTCAATGTACAACAGGCTCTCATCGTGTATACTGGGTCGAATGACTGTCAGGCAGTCCTTCCGAGGATCAGTGCGGTGCGATGTCGCAGGTTCAATGGCCCCATCTGGATGTTGCACATACTGCAGCAGGTTTAAGGTCTGGGTATATAGAGGGGTTAAATGGCTGCCATGTTTGGTAAAGTTCTCCAGCAGATTGTCTATAGGTAACAGGACAAGTCGGCACGACAGTCAGCACGACAGTCAGCACGACAGCCACGGCATGCAATTTCCCACTGTGATAGGGTCCGAGGACTGCTTTGTGACATCAACATTATCCACGAGCGAGCCAAGGTCGCACCTCTGTCTGATGCGGAGATACTGGCCGCAATAGAGCAAGGAGCGCCAGCTCATAGTACAAAAGAACTCCTGACTCGGATACTCTACTGGAAGTTTGACATCACCCAGGGAAGGACACTTCGACCTACCTCCGGTGGCCCAAACCAACAGTCCTGTTATTCTAGCTCTCCAAAGGGCGAGGGTCGACCCCAAAGATCTACTAATGGTCGGGAAGTGGGATACCATATTTAGCCACAATAGCCAGGAAGAGCGAGATATGCTGGATAGCCTCCAGTCTGGAGCAAATAACTACTTCAGGTAGGAGGTCAGTGCCACTGTAGCGGAGAGCCACGACACCGGTCATACAGAAGGTACTCAGGAGTGGTTCACTGTTGGCTGCAAGGAGGCTGTTGAGCACATCTTCAATAAAAGAGTTCACAGGAGATTGGCCAGTATTCTACGAACATTTCTGAAATTCCCAGATAACTACCAGGATTTCCTCATCAAATCCGCTCGCAAATCAGATGCTCATCGCACATGGACAAAGTGGATCTTCCGTGAGAAGTTCCATAAGAAGAGAGTCATGGACCGTCAGTTGGTAGAGTTTTGGCGACAGTGTGGACGTGATAAAACTGCCGAAGTAGCAGTGGAGACTGCTGACGAAGGTCCTCAAGCAGAGGAGACTGCGGACGAAGTAGCAGAGACTGTGGACGAAGTAGTGGAGACCGTGCAGCCTTCTGATGAATGAAAAAAGGTTGCAGCTGCGGTCTCCGCTCAGTCTGTCAGCGATGAGGCATAGAGCAGGCTAGTTTCCTGGCTGGATTGTCCACCAGCCGATCTAGAAGATCCGTGAACCACGCCCTGCTCGGCCAAAATGGCACTATTAGCAGGACCAGGCACGATTCCTCCCTGATCTTCACCAGTATTTTTGGCAGAAGGATGGTGGGTTGGTACGTGTAAGCGTGCATCCCTCTCCAGCTTATCGCCAGAGCATGTGTATCGATGGCATTTAGATCTGGAATCAGCGAGACATAAGTCATGATTTGAGCATATTCCTTTGTGGCAAACAAGTCCACGTTGGGTTTGCCCCAATGCTCGAAAATCCTGTGAAGAACTTGAGGGTTGAGAGACCATTCTGTTGGCAGAATTCTCTGTCTCCGAGGAATGTGAGCTGCTTTCAAAACAACCGAGTAATTCCTGCACCATTGAATCAAGTGCCACACTTTCATACATAGTGTGGGTGACTTGGTCCAGCCTTGGTGATTTATGTATGATACTACTGTCGAGTTGTCTGACCATATCAATATCGCCTTGCCCCTGACTTTTGGAAGAAACTTTTCCAATGCCAGTTCCACTGCCATCATTTCCAACAGATTGATATGCAGCTGGCTCTCTTGGAGAGTCCATGTGCGCGAGACCTGCTGCTCTCCCAGGCAGCCCCCCCCCCCCCCTCATCCATCCAGCGATGCATCCGTGTACACGGACAGCTGCAGGTGAGGGAGGTGCAGTGAAACCCCTACTAGGAGATTCTGACACTTTTTCCACCATACAAGATGTGACATTATTGGCTCGAAAACTGGCACCAGCTTTGACAGGGGTTCTGTTCCCTGTTTCCACAGAGACATCAGATACAACTGGATAGGTCTTCGCATCAGAGCAGCGTATGGGATTACATGCTCCATGGAGACCATCATGCCAAGCATCTGAAGAAACCGTCTCGTCTGATTGTGGTTTCCCACTCGAAAACCCTTGAGGATGGCTAACAGAGACACCACTCTGGGCTCTGATGGGTAAACCCTGCCCTCCTCGAGATCGAATCGCATCCCTAAATAAACAAACTGTTGAGTGGGTGTCAACTCGGATTTCTCCTTGTTGACGATCCAGCCTAGATCTGAAAGTAACTTCAGAGTCAGAGCCGTATCCACCTCTAACCTGGCTGATGTGTCTGCTTTGATCAGCCAGTCATCTTTGTAGGTGTCAAACGCCACGTTCTCTTTTCTGAGAAACGCTGTCACCGCAAGGACCACTCTGGTGAAAACCCATGGAACTGTCGATAGACCAAATGGGAGGACTACACACTCCCACACTTGATTCTGAAACGCAAATCTCAGAAACCTGTGACAACTCCTGTTCATTGGAATGTGGAAAATGCATCTTTCAGATCGATCGATACACACCACATTCCCTTCCTCAATCCTGGCATTACCGACCTCGGAGTTTCCATCTGAAAGCGAGGCATATGGATAAACCAATTTAATGGGCTGAGATTGAGTATGGGTCTCCATCCCCTGTGCTCTTGGGGACAAGGAACATGTTTGAATAGAAGCCTGAAGTGTTACGGTTTGCTGGTTTTCTTGCTCCCTTCAGAAGCAAACCTGACACTTCGTTTTGAATGGCTTCTAACTTGTCTGGTTCCCTTGGTACGGGTGTCCACACAGATTCCAAAGACAGTTTCTGTGGTTGAAAATCCCACCACTACGGCATGTACCTCTGGGATAACCATCCCAGGACCAGACTGTCTGACGTCACACCTCGCCAAGCCTCAACGAAGCGCATGAGCCTTCCACCCACTATAGACGCATCAACCAGTCCATAGAGTAGGCCCGCACGGAAAACCGTGCGGACCCCTAACAGTTGAAGAGCCGCAGCCAAACACGGGCGCCGGCGGCACCCCATGCCTGTCTGCCGGACCAGGCGAGATAGGTGAATACCACGCCTGGCCGGCCACACCCATCACCATGTCGGTTGGCGGCAAACCAACCATCATGGGACTGGTGCCAGGTACCAAAGTGGCCTCAACCACAGGCGGAGCCGCTGCCCTGGCTTGCGCCAAGGCAGACAGATGGAGGATGGTTCCGTCCAGGATGGAATCGACCTCCATGCTCTCCACCCATGGCATCTCAGGCCACAGCAATCTCTCCTCCTCGGCCTCCTCATCTTCAGACCCCGAAGAGTCGTCACTAGACGAGGAAACCGTGGAGCCATCCTGGTGGATGGCTCCCTTCCCTGATGAACCGGCCACCGCTACTGGACCACCTGGAGGTGGCCGCAGGGAGACAGATCCCATCAGGCAGGAGCCAGACAGGACTGCCAGGGAGCTGTATGAGATGGCTCCCTCGGTGGCCAGTCCACAACCTTGTCCAAGGACAGGGTCCGAATCAAGCATGGGAAGAGACTGCCCTACAACTTTTGGCAGCAGGGATGACACCAGCGTGGGTAAGAAGCCTTGCATAGCAGGACCAAACCACGGCGGCGGTGCCATCTCCGCCACCTCCGGTTGCAGACGTGGAACGCCGCCAAGGGTCGAAACGTATGCTCCACGATTTGCTTTCAGACCGCCTGACCTCGCGTCAGACCCTGCCAAGTCCTTCTGGGCAAGGAACTTGACCATCATGTCGGATGACCACACTGCACAAACGTTACACCTACTGTCACGATTACATTTGGTACAATGGAAACAGACATGGTCCTGGAATAGAACCCTCATGAATTTATGCCACTTGTCACATGATGGCGGGGCTGGCTTGGCCTATAAATAAGCACAAACCTACAATAAGCAAGCGGAACGAACAGGAATGGAAGGCAGGCAATTAATTTTCAAATAATTCGATCATAAATTAACTGTTAACCCTCACGCGCCCCACCCCGCAACGTTACAGCAAAGATCGCATTGACTATGATGACAAGAACGAAGTGGTCAATAATACACCCATAAACTGATCCTCAAGGATGTATAACGGAAGCAGCAATCATATCGCATAGCATTCAGGGTATATTTACTAATAAATATAAATTATACTCCTAACGAAGGCCAAAACCATATGTGAAGAAACAACAAAATGTAAACAAACTGCTGTAGCACATGGTAAATCCGCAGACCACACATCTAAATCAAGAATTTTGAAACCACCGATCATTGCAAACAGATTATGATAACACGCAAAACTTGAAAATTCCAAAGTTTTTCTGGTACCAATTAATGTACGCAGCACCTAGAATCAGATGCGCGAATTAATGAAACATTTTCTTCACATAAACATCAGAGTAACACGGGTGTGACATCACCCGCTCGGATCTTACGGAGAACGACGTCAGCCGATTTTCGTGTTAAAACACCTTAAAGCCAACACCTTATTTCATATCTGCCGATCACCTGTTGGGTTAAAGGAAGGCGATCAATCTGGCATATTTTGTTGTTAACACACATCCCAGATTCGTGGTCAGAAATTGGAACATGCGACACAGGCGAAATTTTGAAGACTTAAGTCTTTTAACTATGGAATAACATGGAATTATACAACCTGGTTATCATCGGCTCCATCCATGGTAATCCAATATAATCCTTAGAGAGCGCACAAAGCTATCACAATTACACAGAAAAAGACTTATAAACTTAAGACCCCAACTGCACAAAAAAGCATGTAGCTCCTGTTGCTATGCAAACAAGAATGCGCTTCATGGCAAATGGGTACTCGGCATTGGGAGCCGAGTACCCGGTTCCAGAAGTCGGTAAAGCTTACTAAGTCTATAGTCCTAGGGCCAGCTATCCAGGATAGCTTGTATCAGAAGTAATAGAATGGTGAGTATTGATCGAAGGAGAAAGTGAATTCCAGGCATAAATTATTCTATTGGTAAAGTAATGTTTTCTGACATCATGTGAAAAGTGATGTTTCTTTTGCTATTGAATTGTTTAATGTGAAAAGATATTTTGTTAGATGTGTGTCATAATATCCGTTTATATAATTCAACCATATCTCCCCGGTGTCGTCTATATCTTAGAGTTGGGATATTTAGTCTTTTTTTAGCCAGTTAGGGTAGTTCAGTCCCTTCAATGATGGAAGCTGTCTGGTTGGCCTCCTTTGAAATTTTTTGATAGTATTGATATCTTTTTCTTTGTATGGGCACCAGACAATGTTAGCGTATTCAATGTGAGGGCATATTAATGCTTTGTACAGCAGGATGAACTTGTCATCATTTAGGTATGTGTAGGTGCGGCGAATTATTCCCATTATCCTGTTGGCTTTATTTATCTGTTCCCGTATATGTTTTCGAAAGTTAAGTTGTCTCTCTAGAAGTATGCTGAGAACTTTTTCAAACTCAACAGATTCAAGTGTTATTGGCAGACCGTCCTCTCCACATGGGTGAGAGGATCTGTTTTCAACATTTTGTTTGCTTTTTGTTTCCAGAACTCTACATTTGTTTTGATGGATTTTTAGTAGCTAAGGGGAAGCCCAGTTGGTCATGGAGTCAAGATCATCCTGTATTATTTTACTGTGTGTCTTGTCTTGAATTTCTTTATAAATCTTTGTGTCATCTGCGAATAAGTACATTTCTGAACTGACCTTATCCGGCAGGTCAGTTATATAAATAACAAACAGAGTGGTGCAAATATCATATTTACAAACTAAATGTGTCCACTCAGTCAACCCTCAGCCGATGAAAGAAAACCCTGTTTAATATGGGGGTACTCCCAGTGGCCCGGCACATGCACAGAGTTGGGGGACTTGTATCTTAGACATTTTCGCAATCGTGCATGCTTTAGGTACAGGCGTCTCCAGAGCGTCCGTGGCGTGTCCTAGAGGGTGGGTTACTGGTTCTGGGTTGGCTAGTCCTTCCCGTCACCAGATCACATTATCCCTGAGGATGTTTCCTAGCAATGTGAGTTTTCTACAGTCTATAATTCCGCTTGGATTGGACAAACCCCCATTATTATTATTATTATTATTATTATTATTATTATTATTATTATTATTATTATTATTATTATTATTATTATTATTTTTATTATTATTATTATTATTATTATTATTATTATTATTATTATTATTATTATTATATAACCCTGAATAATAGACATGATCACAAGCAGAGAGATGGTGTTGTGGCAGTGGTTTTTTTGTATAGAGACTGAAGTTACTTGTGGACAGTACGCTGGAATTGACTGATGGAATTTATATCTGTTTGCGATAACATGACGACTTCCAGCCTTGGTACACATTACACATGTGTTGTTGTTGTTGGTGGTGGTGGCGGTGGTGGTGGTGGTGGAGGCGGTGTGTGGCACAACGGATTTGTCTACGACGCCAATCTGCCAATTTCTTTTGTTAATGGAGGCGAGAAAACTGCATTGGCCCACCCAAAATGGCGTAGGCGAGAAACATATGAATGAATAAATCTCGTTATAATTATTACGGCTTTTAGCACACTTTCTACGTATTTAGTCATTTCAGAGCTAGATCGAGTAAACAGTTGTGTATTCTAAAAAAAGCGTGTTAAGAAATTATTCGTGTTAAGTATAGCGGTATAGTTAAATGTCTAAGTGATACAAAATCAAACAAAAGTTCACATTTAACTTTTAGTTTTACTAGTTTTTCTTAAATTAATGTCCAGACCAGTATCTAAGTGATGATAAACTGATTGTGAGTATAATGAGAACAACACCACTCGACCAGATCAACTGACAAAGCAAGTACATATGTATGTGTTTGATGAATAATTTGATTTAACAGTTGTGTGCCTTAGAATTAGAATCCGATTCTAATCTGTAGACTGTTGACTTGCTGAATCTAATAGTCATCCTCTAACAAACTGGTAAATCATTTCAACAGATGGTACCCCTGCTGGAGTATGTGGCATACCGCAGCTGACTCTAGCCAGGTACTCGGCCATAGGTGGTCCACCGTAGCTGACGGTTACCATCTCGTTGAGGAATGAGCAGTAGCTGTAGTTATATGCCAAACATATAAATAGTAAATGTACCTAGATCATAATGCCTAATATTATGTAAATACGCAAACACAATATATGAATATTTAGTATGATAATGAAATGTACATATATAGTTTTAAAATTTATATCGTCTAGTAAGGTTTTCAAGGGTCATGTGATTTCGAGGGTAAATACTTTTGACGTTCTCACGTGCGCGTCACTTAGGTGATTTCAAACAAATCATATATCTTTAAATAGATACACTATTTTTACACCACAAGTGTAAACTTGCGCAGAGAACAAGTGATTATTTTATGCATTTTGACGTCAATGTAGTAAAAAACATGTATTTTCAGTATTATTGCTTTTACTCATAATAAAAATACTGTTAACTCGTAAGGAATTTATACGGATAAATCCAGTTTTTGCGTCCAATGACATCTGCCAATTACGAATCTGGGTCGTTTCACCCCCCCCCCCCTACCCCATTCGCACCCATACCGTTTCGCGCCCTGTCCTGTTCGCCCCATGTCGTTTGCCCCCCCTATTCCCGTTCTCCCTAGGTCGTTTCGCCCCCCCCTATATAGACATGTGCATTATGAGTTAATAAGGAGATCGGTAATTCAGAGAAACTGATATCTAAATATAGTATAATGAATGTTTGATGGGAATAGGATTGTAATTTGCTAAAATTCCAAGTTTTGTAATGTATGTGGTCACTTGAACACATTCTATGATGACTAACTGTGCTTGGCCGTATTCATTCAATACATTTAATACGTGGTCTCATAGACATCTGTCTATCATTCATGTTGAAAGACTACTTTTATTGCGACGCACGCACATGGCCCTTTCTCCTTCGATCAATACTCGCCATTCTATTACTTCTGATACAGCTAGCCCTGATAGCTGGGCCCTAGGACTATAGACTTAGAAAGCTTTACCGACTCCTGGAACTGGGTACTCGGCTCCCAACTGCTGAGTACCCGTTTGCCATGAAGCTCATTCTTGTTTGCATAGCAACAAGAGACACATGCTTTTTTGCAGTTGGAAGTCTTGAGATTGTTCTAAGTCTTTTTTGTGTGTTAAATTGTGATAGCTTGTGCGCTCTCTAAAGGATATTTGGATTACCATGGATGCTGCCGATGATAATCAGGTTGTATGTTTCCATGTTATTCCATAGTTAAAAGACTTAGGTCTCTAAAATTTTGTTTGTGTAGCATGTTCCAATTTCTAACCCCAAAGAATCTGGGACGTGTGTTAACAACGAAGTATGCCAGATGATCGCCTTCCTTTAAACCCAACAGGCGATCGGCAGATATGAAATTAGGTGTTGGTTGATGGGGTTTTTAACACGAAAATCGACTGACGTCGTTCTCCATAAGATCCGAGCAGGTGACGTCACACCCGTGTTACTCGGATGTTTATGTTTATGATTCTAGGTGCTGCGTACTTTAATTGGTACCAGAAAAACTGGAATTTTCAAGTTTGTGTGTTATCACGATCTGTGGTTTCAAAATTCTTGATTTGGATGTGTGGTGTGCTACAGCAATTTGTTTACATTTTGTTGTTTCTTCACACAGCATTTTGGCCTTCGTTAGGAGTATCATTTTTATTTATTAGTAAATATACCCCGAATGCTATGGGATATGATTCCTGGTTCTATTATACATCCTTGAGGATCAGTGTATGCAGTGTTGCCCACAACATCTGACTTGTGGGGGTCCCGAGGACCCCACACTCAGATTTGGGGGTCCTCATCTGAAATATTGGGGTCCCATGTTTTTTTCTTAAAATAAACACAACACATTGATCTAATTATAAAGCACTTTATTAAACATGTTGAAAGCACTAGGTATGACATTGTGTAAATAATGTTAATGTGTATATAGAGAATATTAACTATGCATAGTTTATTAACCTTTAGCACTTAACACTTTTGGCCACTATTGTAGATCAGCAAAATACCTATTTTTGAAAGTTTAACACTAGAATGATTGGCTCTAAACAGTGCCAGTCATTCCAGTGGTAAATTTTCAAAAATAGGTATTCTGTGATCTACAATCGTGGCTAAAATTGATATATTGAAATGGCCATTGTATATTTAACTAATGACATTTGAACTGCATATCAATAAACAATAACTTAAAGCACTGTACTTGTTTGTTGTCTAATAAACCAACCAACCTACATTGACAACCTTGTATGATTAACATTTCCAAAGACCACTATATTAGTAATTAGCTAAGACCACTGCATTAGTTTTCTATAAAACCCTAACTTGACTTTGGACGAATTGAAAAATTACGAGTACCCATGGCGAGTTTGCTCAAGGACGACTTAACCTACTTCGATATGCGCGCTTATTTTTTTATAATGTAACTGGAATGACTAAATATAGTGGAATACATAGGCTAAGATCAGACAAAACAATAATTTATAAAAAATAATCTGTATAAATCAGATTAAAATGCGTAATTAGTGAAAATATATCAGCCAACAACCTGATATGTATAATTCGCGATTGCTGATTGGTTGAAGCATAGATAACGCATTAGCGCTTGTATCAGGGAGCTTTGAGCTATATGCTGTTTGGAAAAATGACGATATCGTTGCTGGGATGAGCTTTTGAGTTGAGAAATTGGGAACACCTAACGATCGAGTATTGTTAAACATTATAAACACTAATCCATCAGTCAATCAGTCGACCGCTATTGCTAAATAAAAGACGGCTTATAGCGCTTATTGATACCGTTATTCAAACAGCAATACACAGACACCGCCGCTAATCCGTCAAATGACGATTCAAATGTAAAAGATATCACAATATCTTCCATATATTCCTTCATCCATTTAGATACTTTGATAAGTAAATGGAAAAACATATTTTGGCTGTAGTCGTTGCTGCTGTAGGCATGCGCAAATTAATTTCAAAATATTCAGCATATTAGTGATAACAACTTTGTGATCTGTCCAGGGTTCTGAGATGTGAAACGATTAAGACGCCCAGACTCATCTGTATACGCTTGATCAGTTGTATTGGATTTCTTAAGCATGAGTTCCTCTAGAGGGAGATTCCGCTGTTATCCAATCAAATACTGACGTGTCACACTGACGTTTAGCACAACAGACAGAAACATGGCAGGTATTTTTTGCAATTTGTAGGCCAAACAAGGCGACTAACATCGGGCTTGTAAACTCATTATTTATCAAAATTAGATCAAATAGAATACTAAGGATGATTTGGGGATTGTGTTTACAATTAAATGTGGTGGTTGAATCTGATTTATGGGCATTAACAACTTTGAGTTGTGCAAGAAAACATACAACAAACCATAGTCTTAAACAACACAGTAAGTTCATTTTTATTGAACACACAATGCATTAGGTATATTTCTTAAAGTAAAAACATGCACAAATAAATAAACAGACACGATAATATAATCGATAATTAAGCACACGCAAAGTTACCAGTTTCTGTTACACTTTTTCACTGCGTCCTCAGGGACGCAGAGGGTTAATTTTTATGCGTCCCTCTGACATTTTTATGCGTATATATACATGCAAAAGGACGCATACGGGCAACTCTGAGTGTATGGGTGTATTATTGGCCGCTTCGTTCTTGTCATCATAATCAATGCGATCTTTGCTGTAACGTTGCGGGGTGGGGTGCGGGAGGGTTTACAGTTATTAAATTTATGGTCAAAATATTTGAAAATTAATTGTCTGCCTTCCATCTCTGTTTCATTCCGCTTGCTTATTGTAGGTTTGTGCTTATTTATAGGCCAAGCCATCATGTGACGAGTGCCACAAATTCATTCGGGTTCTGTTCAAGGACCATGTCTGTTTTCGCTGTACGAAGTGTGATCTTGACAGTATGTGTAATGTGTGCGTAGTGTGGTCGGTCGGCATGATGCTGAAGTTCCTTGCCCAGAAAGACGTGGCAGGGTGTGACGCGAGGTCAGTCGGTCCGAAAGTAAATCGTGGAGCGTCCGTTTCGGCCCTTGGGGGGAGGGGGCGCTCCACGTCTGCAACCGGAGGTGGCGGAAATGGCACCGTCGACGTGGTTTGGTCTGGCTATGCAAGGCTTCTTGCATGGCGTTCTGCCCACGCTGGTGTCGTCCCTGCTGCCAAAGGTTGTAGGGCAGTCTCTCCCCATGTTTGATTCGGACCCTGTACTTGGTCCAGTAGCGGTGGCCGGTCAGGCATGGGAGCCATCCTCCAGGACGGCTCCACGGTCTCGTCATCTAGTGACGACTCTTCGGGGTCTGAAGATGAGGAGGAGAGGTTGCTGCGGCCTGTGATGCCGCGGGTGGAGAGCATGGAGGTCGATTTCGTCCTGGACGGAACCGCCGTCCATCGGGCTTGGCGCAAGCCAGGGCAGCGGCTCCGCCCGTGGTTGAGGCCACTCTGGTACCGGTCCCGTGGTGGTTGGTTTGCTGCCAACCGACACAGTGACGGGTATGCCGGGCCAGGCGTGGTACTCCGGCGGTCAGACATGGGGTGCCGTTGGCGCCTGTATTTGGCTACGGGTCCGCACGGTTTTCTGTGCGGGCCTACTCCATGGACTGGTGTATTCCATGGGGTGGCGGCGGAACCGTACAGTACCGGAGTTCCTGGCATATTAGTAATGGCTCCTAGCCTGGAGGCCGTTGCTGGTAGGGCCATGAACATGTCAATGGGTGACGTGTTCACGGGAGTGTCCTCCTCGGAGACGGATTGTTCTCCTTCGATCAATACTCACCATTCTGTTACTTCTGATATACAGCTGGCCTTGACAGCGGCTCTAGGATTATAGACTTAGAAAGCTTTACCGACTCCTGGGAACCGGGTACCCGGCTCCCCACTGCCGAGTACCCGTTTACCATAGAGCTCATTCTTGTTTGCATAGCAACAAGTGCAATACATGCTTTTCGCATTAAGGATTTTAGTGTTTTTTAAAAGAATCTAAGTCTTTAATCAGTGATAGTTTGTGTGTTCTGAAAGGATAACTAAGGACTATGGAGAATACCGCCCAAGACAACCAGGTTGTATTGTTCTTTATATCCATAGTTAAAAGACTTAGGTCTCTAAATTTCGTTGTGTCGCATGTTCCAATTTCTGACCCCATAGAATCTGGGACGTGTGCTAGCAACGATATATGCCAGGCGATCGCCTTCTTTAAACCCCAACAGGCGATCGGCAGATATGAAAATAGGTGTTTGCTACAGTATTTCTAACACGAATATCGGCTGACGTCGTTCTCCGTAGAATCCGAGCGGGTGACGTCACACCCGGTCGCTCGGATGTTTATGTGAAGAAAAATTTTTTCATTAATTCGCGCATCTTGTTCTGGGTGCTGCGTACTAAAAAATGGTACCGGAAACTTTAGAATGATCAAGTTTACGTGCGATCACGATCGGTTTGCAATGATCGGTGGTTTCAAAATTCTTGAGTAGATGTGTGGTCTGCGGTTTTACCGTGTGAGACAGCAGTTGTTATACATTTTGTTGTTTTCTTCACATATCGTGCTGCGTTCGTTAGGAGTATAATTTATATTGATTAGAAAATATACCCTGAATGCTATGCGATATGATTCCTGGAGCCGTTACACATCCTGTAGGATCTATTATGGTTAAGTTCCTTGCCTAGAAGGACTTGGCTGGGTCTGACGCGGGGTCAGGCGGTCCGAGAGGAAATCGTGGAGCGCCCAGTTCGGCCGGTGGGGGTGCTCCACATCCCCAGCTGGAGGTGGCGGAGATGGTACCGCCGGCGTGGTTTGGTCCGGCTATGCAGGGTTTTCTGCATAGCGTTCTGCCCACGCTGGTGACGGCCCCCTGGCGGGCCCGTCTGGCTTCGGCCAGACGGGTTCTGTCTCTCTGCGGCCACCTCCGGGTGGTCCAGTAGCGGTGGCCGGTCCGTCAGGTGTGGGAGCCGTCCGCTAGGACGGCTCCACGGTTTATTCGTCTAGTGACGGCTCTTCGGAGTCTGAAGACGATGAGGCCGAGGAGGAGAGGTTGCTGCGGCCCGTGAAGCCGCAGGTGGAGAATATGGAGGTTGATTCCGTCCTGGACGGAACCGGCCTCCATTTGTCTGGTTTGGCGCAAGCCAGGTCAGCGGCTCCACCTGCGGCTGAGGCCAATCCGTTACCGTGCACCGGTTCCGCGCGGCTTGGTTTGTCACCAGCCGTCAGGGGAACGGGTGTGCCGGGCCAGGCGTGGTACTCACCTATCTCGCCTGGTCCGGCAGCCGGACATGGGGTGCCGTTGGCGCCCGTGCCCAGCTATGGTTCCGCGACGGTTACGGGTCCGTACGGTTTTCCGTGCGGACCTACCCCATGGACCGGAGTGTTTCATGGGGTGGCGGCGGAACCATGGGTAGCGGAGTGCCTGGCGTGTCAGCCGTGGCTCCTGGCCGGGAGGCCATGGCTGGCAGACCCGTAAGCATGTCAACGGGTGACGTGTTTGCGGGGGTATCTTCTTCGGAGTTAGATTGGTCTGATGCTCTGGCGTGGCTAGCCAGAGTTGACCCGTCTGTGGTTTCAGCCACGGCCGATGAAGATGCGCCCCGTCCGTCGGTTGCGTCGATTAGGACGGGGATTTTGCCCGCGGCCCGGATCCAGTCAGTGGGACTGGATCCACGGTTCATTGATTTGTTGGATGCTATTTATAGTAAACAACTAATGACCAAGGGTCAGCTCCCTGCGGCCTCCAGGGAGGTGCGGGCAAGGTGTCGTATTCCGCGGGGTGAATACGACAGGTATGGTGTAGTCCCGTCGGTCACGGAGGATGACCGATGGGTACTGGGCGTCCAGAGTGCCGGGTCGGGTGGTCCCGGTCCGGCACTAATGGATAAGGCCCAGGTACACCAGGAAGAAGTCCTGGCCCTATGCGATGAGGGTGTGAGGGCAGCCATGAGCGCTGTCAATCACTCCTATCGTCTACTTCAGTCGGTGTGGGCTGAAGCGGGGGCAGGCCACCCTGTGCCACCTGTGGCGCTATCGTGCGTTAATGACGGCTTGGTGCTGTCAATGGACGCATTGGCAAGGGTGCAAGCGCGTGTGACGAAGTCCAGGAGGCAAATGGTCATTGACCATATGCGTCCGGCTACGGCAGTCAGGGAGCGTCTTCTTGGGACGCCCCTGACAGGGCCTAGCATCTTTGGTGGCCAAGCGCGGGCCATCTTAGAGGACACCGCCAGTATTGCGCAGAATCGGTTAGCGGTAAATCTACAGCTAGAGCTGGTGCGGCAAGCGCACGCACTAGGGGCTGTGGACAAGCCGCTAACCGGACAGCCTTCAAAGAAACAGAAAAAGCATAAGGGCAAGGCGAAAGCCAGGCGAGCCGGACAACCCCGTTAGACGTCGAGGCGTCTATGGTGGGTGGAAGGCTCATGCGTTTCGTCGAGGTTTGGCGAGGTGTGACGTCAGACAGTCTGGTCCTGGGATGGTTATCCCAGGGTTACATGCCGGAGTGGTGGGACTTTCCGCCACAAAATCTGTCTTTGGCACCAGTCTGGACACCCGTACCAAGGGAGCCAGACAAGTTAGAAGCCGTTCAAAAGGAAGTGTCGGGTTTGCTTCTGAAGGGAGCAATAAAACCAGCAAACCGGAACACTCCAGGCTTCTATTCAAACATGTTCCTTGTCCCCAAGAGCACGGGGGGATGGAGACCCATACTCAATCTCAGGCCATTAAATTGGTTTATCCATACGCCTCGGTTCCAGATGGAAACACCGAGGTCGGTAATGGCGGGATTGTGGAAAGGAATGTGGTGTGTATCGATCGATCTGAAAGATGCATATTTCCACATTCCGATCAATCGGAGTTGGCACAGGTTTCTGAGATTTGCGTTTCAGAATCAAGTATGGGAGTTTACAGTTCTCCCGTTTGGCCTGTCGACAGCTCCGAGGGTTTTCACAAGAGTGGTCCTTGCGGTGACAGCGTTTCTCAGAAAAGAGAACGTGGCGCTACACACCTACATAGACGACTGGCTGCTCAAGGCAGACTCGGCAGCCAGGTTGAACGTGGATACTGCTCTGACTCTGAAGTTACTTTCAGATCTAGGCTGGATAGTCAACGAGGAGAAATCCGAGTTGACACCCACTCAACATTTCGTTTATTTGGGGATGCGATTCGACCTCGAGGAGGGCAGGGTTTACCCGTCAGAGCCCAGAGTGGTCTCTCTGTTAGCCATCCTCGGGAGTTTTCGAGTGGGAAACCACATTCAGGCAAGGCGGTTCCTTCAGATGCTGGGCATGATGGTCTCCATGGAGCAGGTTATCCCGTACGCTGCTCTAGTGCGAAGACCTATCCAGTTGTATCTGATGTCTCTGTGGAAACAGAGAACAGAACCCCTGTCAAAACTGGTGCCAGTTTTGGAGCCGATAATATCGCATCTTCTATTGTGGAAACAGCGTCATAATCTCCTAATAGGGGTTTCGCTGCACCTACCCCACCCCCAGCTGTCCGTTTACACGGATGCATCGCTGGAATGGTGGGGTGCCTGCCTGGGAGAACACCAGGTCTCGGGCACATGGACTCTCCCGGAGAGTCAGCTGCATATCAATCTGTTGGAAATGATGGCAGTGGAACTGGCGTTGGAAGAGTTCCTTCCGATGATCAGGGGCAAGGTGATATTGATACGGTCGGACAATTCGACAGTAGTATCATATATAAATCGCCAAGGAGGGACCAGGTCGCCCACCCTGTGCATCAGGGTGTGGCACTTGATTCAATGGTGCAGGAATTACTCGGTTGTTTTGAAAGCAGCTCATATTCCTGGCCGATTGAACATTCTGGCGGATGCTTTGTCTCGCAGACAGAGAATCCTGCCAACAGAATGGTCCCTCAACCCTCCAGTTCTGCGACAGATCTTCGAGCATTGGGGCAAACCCAACGTGGACTTGTTCGCCACAAAGGAAAATGCTCAAATCATGACATATGTCTCGCCGATTCCAGATCCAAATGCCGTCGATACAGACGCTCTGGCGATAAGCTGGAGAGGGATGCACGCTTACGCGTATCCACCCACCATTCTTCTACCGAAGGTATTGGTGAAGGTCAGGGAGGAACCGTGTCTGGTCCTGCTAATAGCGCCGTATTGGCCGAGCAGGGCGTGGTTCACGGATCTTCTAGATCTGCTGGTGGAAAATCCTGTGCAGTTGCCCGAGATTCCGAACATAATCTCCCAGGCCAAGGGACGCTTCCTACACGAGCGTCCCGAAATGTTCAAATTGACTGCGTGGATGTTGTCAAACAACGTTCCACGTCGGAAGGCTTTTCTCGACAGGCTGCTGATAGGCTGGATAGTCAACGAGGAGAAATCCGAGTTGACACCCACTCAACATTTCGTTTATTTGGGGATGCGATTCGACCTCGAGGAGGGCAGGGTTTACCCGTCAGAGCCCAGAGTGGTCTCTCTGTTAGCCATCCTCGGGAGTTTTCGAGTGGGAAACCACATTCAGGCAAGGCGGTTCCTTCAGATGCTGGGCATGATGGTCTCCATGGAGCAGGTTATCCCGTACGCTGCTCTAGTGCGAAGACCTATCCAGTTGTATCTGATGTCTCTGTGGAAACAGAGAACAGAACCCCTGTCAAAACTGGTGCCAGTTTTGGAGCCGATAATATCGCATCTTCTATTGTGGAAACAGCGTCAGAATCTCCTAATAGGGGTTTCGCTGCACCTACCCCACCCCCAGCTGTCCGTTTACACGGATGCATCGCTGGAATGGTGGGGTGCCTGCCTGGGAGAACACCAGGTCTCGGGCACATGGACTCTCCCGGAGAGTCAGCTGCATATCAATCTGTTGGAAATGATGGCAGTGGAACTGGCGTTGGAAGAGTTCCTTCCGATGATCAGGGGCAAGGTGATATTGATACGGTCGGACAATTCGACAGTAGTATCATATATAAATCGCCAAGGAGGGACCAGGTCGCCCACCCTGTGCATCAGGGTGTGGCACTTGATTCAATGGTGCAGGAATTACTCGGTTGTTTTGAAAGCAGCTCATATTCCTGGCCGATTGAACATTCTGGCGGATGCTTTGTCTCGCAGACAGAGAATCCTGCCAACAGAATGGTCCCTCAACCCTCCAGTTCTGCGACGGATCTTCGAGCATTGGGGCAAACCCAACGTGGACTTGTTCGCCACAAAGGAAAATGCTCAAATCATGACATATGTCTCGCCGATTCCAGATCCAAATGCCGTCGATACAGACGCTCTGGCGATAAGCTGGAGAGGGATGCACGCTTACGCGTATCCACCCACCATTCTTCTACCGAAGGTATTGGTGAAGGTCAGGGAGGAACCGTGTCTGGTCCTGCTAATAGCGCCGTATTGGCCGAGCAGGGCGTGGTTCACGGATCTTCTAGATCTGCTGGTGGAAAATCCTGTGCAGTTGCCCGAGATTCCGAACATAATCTCCCAGGCCAAGGGACGCTTCCTACACGAGCGTCCCGAAATGTTCAAATTGACTGCGTGGATGTTGTCAAACAACGTTCCACGTCGGAAGGCTTTTCTCGACAGGCTGCTGATAGGCTGGATAGTCAACGAGGAGAAATCCGAGTTGACACCCACTCAACATTTCGTTTATTTGGGGATGCGATTCGACCTCGAGGAGGGCAGGGTTTACCCGTCAGAGCCCAGAGTGGTGTCTCTGTTAGCCATCCTCGGGAGTTTTCGAGTGGGAAACCACATTCAGGCAAGGCGGTTCCTTCAGATGCTGGGCATGATGGTCTCCATGGAGCAGGTTATCCCGTACGCTGCTCTAATGCGAAGACCTATCCAGTTGTATCTGATGTCTCTGTGGAAACAGAGAACAGAACCCCTGTCAAAACTGGTGCCAGTTTTGGAGCCGATAATATCGCATCTTCTATGGTGGAAACAGCGTCAGAATCTCCTAATAGGGGTTTCGCTGCACCTACCCCACCCCCAGCTGTCCGTTTACATGGATGCATCGCTGGAAGGGTGGGGTGCCTGCCTGGGAGAACACCAGGTCTCCGGCACATGGACTCTCCCGGAGAGTCAGCTGCATATCAATCTGTTGGAAATGATGGCAGTGGAACTGGCGTTGGAAGAGTTCCTTCCGATGATCAGGGGCAAGGTGATATTGATACGGTCGGACAATTCGACAGTAGTATCATATATAAATCGCCAAGGAGGGACCAGGTCGCCCACCCTGTGCATCAGGGTGTGGCACTTGATTCAATGGTGCAGGAATTACTCGGTTGTTTTGAAAGCAGCTCATATTCCTGGCCGATTGAACATTCTGGCGGATGCTTTGTCTCGCAGACAGAGAATCCTGCCAACAGAATGGTCCCTCAACCCTCCAGTTCTGCGACGGATCTTCGAGCATTGGGGCAAACCCAATGTGGACTTGTTCGCCACAAAGGAAAATGCTCAAATCATGACATATGTCTCGCCGATTCCAGATCCAAATGCCGTCGATACAGACGCTCTGGCGATAAGCTGGAGAGGGATGCACGCTTACGCGTATCCACCCACCATTCTTCTACCGAAGGTATTGGTGAAGGTCAGGGAGGAACCGTGTCTGGTCCTGCTAATAGCGCCGTATTGGCCGAGCAGGGCGTGGTTCACGGATCTTCTAGATCTGCTGGTGGAAAATCCTGTGCAGTTGCCCGAGATTCCGAACATAATCTCCCAGGCCAAGGGACGCTTCCTACACGAGCATCCCGAAATGTTCAAATTGACTGCGTGGATGTTGTCAAACAACGTTCCACGTCGGAAGGCTTTTCTCGACAGGCTGCTGATTTCATCGCGGCTGCGAGAAGGAGGTCAACCTTCAAGTCATATAACAACAAGGTTAACAGATTTGCAGACTGGTGTGAAGAAAAGGGTATTGATACCTTTCAATCCACTATTCAGCAAATAGCAGACTTTCTCTGTGAGCTGTTCTTTACAGGACTAGCTCCCGTCACAATTGCTGGATACAAGTCAGCTTTGGCATCAGTTATCCCTTGTCTAGCCAACAGGGATAGTCCAGAGGTGGCCCAGTTAAACGTGATGTTGAAGGGAATGAGCAATCTCCGCCCGAGACAACCGGTAGTCATTCCAGCCTGGAGTCTATCTTTAGTGCTTAATGTACTGGCCAAGCACCCATTCGAACCGTTGCGTTCGGCTAGTCTAAAGCATTTGACTCTAAAGGCGGTCTTTCTATTGGCAGCTTCCTCAGCTAGAGGGCGCAGTGAGATCCATGCGCTTTCGGCAGAGAGGAACCGATTTATTGTTTCCGGAGAAGGTCTGCGTTTTCTGCCAAGAGCAGAATTTATGTCAAAGAACCAATCTTTGAGATATCCCGGCAAACCGCTCATTATACCGAAGTTAACCAGGTTTGATTGTGATGCCAGTGTCTGGTGCCCGGTCCGTGCTTTGACTAAGTACAAGAAACGGACTGACTCGTTACGGTCGAACGATAGACATCTGTGGATCTGCCATAAAAAGCCTTATGGCGCCGCATCCATGGATACTATCTCTCGTTAGGTGGTCGAATGCATTCAGACTACTCATGAGATGGCGACTGGGCACCAGGTGCAGGGCGTAAGGGCACACGATGTTAGAGGAATAGCCGCCTCGACCGCCCTTTACAATGGTGTTCCGTTAGAGGACATCATGGCCGTTGCACAATGGCACTGTGAGTCCTCATTTACGGATTACTATATGAGGGATGTGTCAGACTCAGCCAATCCACTCGCTTTAGCGGTTTTGAAACGATAGTTAGTGACCACACTGCTTTTCCCCTTTTTTCACTTTGGTAAGAAAAGAACCTAAAGCAGGCATGGTTAAGCGAGAGGATGTCAACCAGATTGTGTCACTGATGGCCGAACCGGTGAATGGTTGTAGGCGGTACGTCTGAAGTCCTGTTATCATAAGGTAATTCAACAAGTGAGAGTTTTTTGTATTATGTATATGTATCATGTTCATTCATCTTATATATTCATGCTCATTCCCAGGCTAATACAAGCGATATGCAGGGAGTAGTTAACCCTCTTGGCATATTGGTGTTTTCAGGCGAGATACATGTTCGTTAGTTCTCTCCCTTTTCTTAGGAGGAAAAGGGGGGGGGCTGTGACGCGAATGTGATTCGGTTCCGTGAACTTGACGGTCCTTTTAGGTCTCCGTTAGTCAAGTTTGAAGTCTAAAATCTTTCTCCAAGGGGCAAAATTAGCATGTATGGCTTGCCCCTTCCCACCAGGTTACTGATCAAATCTGGTGTATATCAGAAGTAACAGAATGGTGAGTATTGATCGAAGGAGAATGCAGGAAATGTCAATTTCCCTTTCTCCGAGATCTAACAATACTCACCATTCTGTTACGGACCCAGCCTCCCAGCCCCACGGAGGCAAGCCATAGTTTTCTCTTGTTTGGTGGCTATGCAAACAATATGAGCTCTATGGTAAACGGGTACTCGGCAGTTGGGAGCCGAGTACCCGGTTCCCAGGAGTCGGTAAAGCTTTCTAAGTCTATAATCCTAGAGCCGCTGTATATCAGAAGTAACAGAATGGTGAGTATTGTTAGATCTCGGAGAAAGGGAAATTGACATTTCCTGCATTCCCCGCATTAACTGCGGTGTGCCGCCTACACTCATGGTTACATCCTGCTGCGCCTACATGTAGCATTTGTTTGCATGCTGATTTGTGGAGGCGGTGGTTTGTCTTATTGCTGTTGTTTTCGTTGTCTGTGTTCATCGCTATCCGAGTCCTCTATGCTAGTGTCTCTTCATGCAACCACAAAAGTGTGGATGTGGAAGCTGAGGTGAATCTACTGGTAATAGGAATCGCTACTGAGCATGTTCCTGTCTATACATAGTAACTAGTGTAGTGGTAACCGTGATGCTCATGCTATTTCTGGTGATTGGTGACTGGCAATCACCCAATGAGTAATTATCGCCACCCATTTTGAAAAAATGGAGGGAATATTACACCTACAGATATATCTAGATTATCGACCCTTCCATAGGCCATGGCCATAGGTTTACTATGGGCTTTCAGGTTGCCATGAAATTTGTTTGAAACATTATAAATAAAATAATCTCTAATGTTTTCAATGCCTATAACATTTTAATAAGTAAGGCTATGCTTCTATGATGCTTTTTTGGCATTCGAAAAAAGCGGTAAAACTACGTAAATTTCCTAAATATCGGCCCTGATTCAATGATTCAATTTAACCCAGACTTGAAAAGAAACTGCGCCCACTTGCCAGGTAATACATATGAAAGCTCAGCGGATGTGCGGCCCAACTGAGCACATGCGCAGACTGTCACCTCTTTTCCTGATATTCAGGGTTCATACCGGTCATGGAAAATCATGGAATTTGAAAATTTAAATTCCAGGCCTGGAAAGTCATGGAAAATCAACATTTTTGTCTCGCCTGCGAAGCAGAAGCGAGACAGGGATTACTCATTCCGGCGGTGGCGGCGTTGTCCATATAGATTTGTACTTTTGTTTAAGGTTTTTTCATTGGCTTATATCTCATCAATGGCTCATCTAATTTCAGTGAAACTGCAGAATTGGCCTACACTATACATATGCTATCTCTATGGCAACCAATATCATTTTGGAACATCTTGGCCATATTTTTCATGGTTTTGGACGGAAAATTTTTACGTATTTTCTGTGCATGTACTTTTGGTTACGGTTCTTTCATTGGCTTATATTTCATCAATTGCTCATCTAATTTCAATGAAACTTTGCAGAGTTCATCTACACTATACAAGGGTGAAATCTCCATGGCAACTGTTGTTAGAATTTTAGGATATTCATGAATTTTCTGTACAGAATTTTCATTTCATTTGGTCTCCCTTGGTATTTTTGGCTACGGTTTTTGGTTACGGTTTTAAAAGCAGCTATGCCTCTGCAATGCCACATCAAATTTTGATTAAACATCATGACCTTGTTTTCCTTCACATTTGATGTGTTACCAGTTTTCTGTATGTGCATCATATGATGTGGCTATGGTGGTTTTTGTCTCGCCTGGATTGGACATGGAGTTATAATGTGTTCGCGGTATTAGAAAAACGATTACGGGTAACGATTACAGGTATCGATATCAATTTCCATACCAGGCCTGCCCTATTGCACATGCGTGGAGATCACGAGAAAACCAGGAGTGATCGTTTCATCCCAAATAAATGTGACCAATGTTACTTTTCAAACAGCTAAACCTGTTCAGATTTGACTGCATATTAAGAGCCAAAAACGTCGTAAATGGATATAAACTTATATTTTACTGATTATCCCTCCCCCCCCCCCCCCCCCCCCCGTTTTAGCGAAAAGCAGGGGGATTATGTTTTCCCTTCCGTCTGTGCGTTCATCACACACACACAGGTTTTCTTTCGATAACTACTTTTGCTTGGAATATTGTGACAACATTTCATGGGAAGGTTGGCTATGGTAGTATGCAAATGCACTTTAGTTTGAGGGTCAGTCAGCCCGTCCCTCCGTCCATCCATCCCTTTGTCTCTGAATTTGTCTATCCATCCATGGAAATTTTGGGTTTTCGTGCAATAACTTTATCTTTGCTTGGAGTATTGTGAGGAAACGTCATGGGAACATTGGCTATGGTACTAGGGAAATGTACATTATTTTGTGGGTCAGTCAGCCCATCCCTCCATCCATCCATCCCTTTGTCTCTGAATTTGTGTCCGTCCATCTGTGCAAATTTTGGGCTTTCGTTCAATAACTTTATCTTTACTTGGAGTATTGTGAGGAAACTTCATGGGAACATTGCCTATGATACTAGGGAAATGTACATTATTTTGGGGTCAGTCAGCCCATCCGTCCATCCCTTTGTCTCTTAATTTGTGTCTGTCCGTCCGTGCAAATCTGGGGTTTTCGTTCAATAACTATCTTTGCTTGGAGTATTGTGACGAAAGTTCATGGGAACAGTGGCTATGGTACTAGGGAAATGTACATTATTTTGTGGGTCAGTCAGCTTGTCCGTCTATATATTTGTCTCTGAATTTCTGTCCATCCGTGTAAGTTTTGGAGTTTTCGTCCGTATTTCGGACACAGTTACTTGCGGTCAATTATTTTGGACATGGTTACTTATGGTATATAGTTTGTGGTGAAGTTGCTCATGCTGCACATAGTAAAACCGTCACTCAGCTGTATGAGCATCGCATCAGCTGAATGAGTTACAACAGATGGTACATACTAGGGCTGGGGCGAGCATTCGAGCCTTCGAACAATCGTGAACTCTGGGAAGATGAATCATATTCGAACATTTATTTGACGAATCTTGTTAACCACACATTAATTTTTTTTCGCATGTATTTTCCATCTGTCTACGGCAAATATACAGAAATCATGATGAAATCATTTTATGAAGCACTTATTCTAGCCGTATACACGTTTTGAATGAGTAAGTTCAACCCACACCCATGATAGCATAATCGTCCAAGAGTAACACATACCTTCCTCGCTTAAATGGTTTAATTTACCGGCGAACGCTTAAATGGTTTAATTTACCGACGAATATCGACATTAGAAGCCAAGAAAATGTTTTTATCATGTGTATTACACCATCTCAACATATTACAGGCTTATAAGGTCTACGCGGCACGCGTGATCTGTCAAAGAAAAGGCGAACGTGATATATTTTCTTTGTTATTTGCGAAATCGGCCATGATTTCCGAGAAATGATACAGTGTTCAAATTATTCTTCTAATCATTCTTCCATTACGTTTTCATTGACTATTATAATGAACACCAGTCAGTATATCCAATCAAAATGCGATGTGCTTTCTCTGATTAAAATCGAGAATGTTCAGCGCGCAATTGTTACTACTGCAAATTGGTCAATGTCATAAAATGCTAGATATAGATATACAATTACAGTATAGATTGCACTAAATGAACTACCAGTAAAATCGCTGTTTAGAACAGTCTTCTCGACCAACTGCGTTTATATGGGCATATTTTTTTGCAAAATGTTATGCATTCTAATTATCTAGTAATATCTTGATACAAAATCCAGTTCAAAGTAGCCGAGAATTTGTATTCAGCAAAACTATTTTAGCTGTTTAAACTCACAAGGAGATCTATCAGATCTAGATATCTGTTGTCTAGATGAGGTTCCAGTACTATCCTGGTTCCCTGTATCGATTTATTTAACTAATGTCGTCTATAAAATGGCAAGAAGTAACCAACTAACCACGCAATGAAACTTAGTTGAGTGTATTGAACTTATCTGGCTGTTATATACTAACCATTTGTTGTGTATTTTGTCACTAAAGCCACTTAGAATTTGCAAATGATTTTGTGTAATGATCTTGTGTGTCACAATATTTCTAATTCTATGTCATCAGTTCAGATTTTGAATATGAAATGGTTCGCGAACCGGACTAGCGTATCGCGAACCGGTTCGGTTCGTGAAAATCTTCAGAAACCACATCCCTAGTACATACTATTGTCTTGCTACTGTAATGCTAGCATCGCGCCTTTAACACAGCATCATTCAACGGAAGGGTCCAATTTAAATAATGACACTGAGCTGTCAATACCGGTTGTGACCTCCGCACGCATTAACCACCGCCGTACATCGCTTTCTCATGCTTCGAATTAAGCACCTGATGTCACGAAGAGGAATCGTATCCCATTCCTGGAGCAGTGCAGCTTCCAGCTCCTGCACGTTGTGTAGATGTGGATGGTTCTCACGCACCATACGGCCAAGAATGTCCCACACGTGTTCGATAGGAGACAGGTCCGGTGATCGCGCTGGCCAGTCCAACACCGGAACGTTGTTAGCCTCAAGGGAATCACTGGTGACCCTAGCTGAATGAGGACGGGCATTGTCTTGCTGGAACATAAAGTCTGCATGATGCTGCATAAAATGGATGACAACAGGGGTGACAACTTCTTCACAGTAACGTTGAGCCGTTAAATTTCCGCGAATCAATAAGATCTGTTTTGCCATTCTCCTTCGATCAATACTCACCATTCTGTTACTTCTGATATACAGCTGGCCTTGACAGCGGCTCTAGGATTATAGACTTAGAAAGCTTTACCGACTCCTGGGAACCGGGTACTCGGCTCCCAACTGCCGAGTACCCGTTTACCATAGAGCTCATTCTTGTTTGTATAGCAACAAGAGCAATACATGCTTTTTGCATTAAGGATTTTAGTGTTTTAAAATAATCTAAGTCTTTAATCAGTGATAGTTTGTGTGTTCTGAAAGGATAACTAAGGACTATGGAGAATACCGCCCAAGACAACCAGGTTGTATTGTTCTTTATTATCCATAGTTAAAAGACTTAGGTCTCTAAATTTCGTTGTGTCGCATGTTCCAATTTCTGACCCCATAGAATCTGGGACGTGTGCTAACAAGGATATATGCCAGACGATCGCCTTCTTTAAACCCCAACAGGCGATCGGCAGATATGAAAATAGGTGTTTGCTACAGTATTTCTAACACGAATATCGGCTGACGTCGTTCTCCGTAGAATCCGAGCGGGTGACGTCACACCCGGTCGCTCGGATGTTTATGTGAAGAAAAATTTTTCATTAATTCGCGCATCTTGTTCTGGGTGCTGCGTACTAAAAATGGTACCGGAAACTTTAGAATGATCAAGTTTACGTGCGATCACGATCGGTTTGCAATGATCGGTGGTTTCAAAATTCTTGAGTAGATGTGTGGTCTGCGGTTTTACCGTGTGAGACAGCAGTTGTTATACATTTTGTTGTTTTCTTCACATATCGTGCTGCGTTCGTTAGGAGTATAATTTATATTGATTAGTAAATATACCCTGAATGCTATGCGATATGATTCCTGGAGCCGTTACACATCCTGTAGGATCTATTATGGGTGTGTTGTGCCCGCCGCGTACTTGTCGTCATAATCAATGCGATCGTTGTTGTAACGTGGCGGGGTGGGGTGCAGGGAGGTTACGGTTAATTTATGAGTCAAAATATTTGAAAATTAATTGTCTGCCTTCCATCCGTGTCTCGTTCCGCTTGTTTATTGTAGGTTTGTGCTTATTTTATAGGCCAAGCCAGCCCCGCCATCATGTGACGACTGCCATAAGTTTGTCCGTGTAATGTTCAAGGACCATGTCTGTTTTAGGTGTGCCCTGTGTAATATAGATCATAGGTGTAATGTTTGTGCAGTGTGGTCCGTCGAAACGATGGTTAAGTTCCTTGCCCAGAAGGACTTGGCTGGGTCTGACGCGGGGTCAGGCGGTCCGAGAGGAAATCGTGGAGCGCCCGGTTCGGCCGGTGGGGGTGCTCCACGTCCCCAGCTGGAGGTGGTGGAGATGGCACCACCGGCGTGGTTTGGTCCGGCTATGCAGGGTTTTCTGCATAGCGTTCTGCCCACGCTGGTGTCGTCCCTGCTACCAAAGGTTGGGGGGCAGTTTCTCCCCATGCCTGGTACGGATCCTGTCCTCGGACAGGATTCTGGACTGGTTACCGAGGGGGCCGTCTCGTACGGCCCCCTGGCGGTCCTGTCTGGCTTCGGCCAGACGGGTTCTGTCTCTCTGCGGCCACCTCCGGGTGGTCCAGTAGCGGTGGCCGGTCCGTCAGGTGTGGGAGCCGTCCGCTAGGACGGCTCCACGGTTTATTCGTCTAGTGACGGCTCTTCGGAGTCTGAAGACGATGAGGCCGAGGAGGAGAGGTTGCTGCGGCCCGTGAAGCCGCAGGTGGAGAATATGGAGGTTGATTCCGTCCTGGACGGAACCGGCCTCCATTTGTCTGGTTTGGCGCAAGCCAGGTCAGCGGCTCCACCTGCGGCTGAGGCCCAATCCGTTACCGTGCACCGGTTCCGCGCGGCTTGGTTTGTCACCAGCCGTCAGGGGAACGGGTGTGCCGGGCCAGGTGTGGTACTCACCTATCTCGCCTGGTCCGGCAGCCGGACATGGGGTGCCGTTTGCGCCCGTGTCCGGCTATGGTTCCGCGACGGTTACGGGTCCGTACGGTTTTCCGTGCGGACCTACCCCATGGACCGGAGTGTTTCATGGGGTGGCGGCGGAACCGTGTGGTAGCGGAGTGCCTGGCGTGTCAGCCGTGGCTCCTTGCCGGGAGGCCATGGCTGGTAGACCCGTGAGCACGTCAACGGGTGACGTGTTTGCGGGGGTATCTTCTTCGGAGGTAGATTGGTCTGATGCTCTGGCGTGGCTAGCCAGAGTGGACCCGTCTGTGGTTTCAGCCACGGCCGATGAAGATGCGCCCCGTCCGTCGGTTGCGTCGATTAGGACGGGGATTTTGCCCGCGGCCCGGATCCAGTCAGTGGGACTGGATCCACGGTTCATTGATTTGTTGGATGCTATTTATAGTAAACAACTAATGACCAAGGGTCAGCTCCCTGCGGCTTCCAGGGAGGTGCGGGCAAGATGTCGTATTCCGCGGGGTGAATACGACAGGTATGGTGTAGTCCCGTCGGTCACGGAGGATGACCGATGGGTACTGGGCGTCCAGAGTGCCGGGTCGGGTGGTGTGAGGGCAGCGATGAGCGCTGTCAATCGCTCTTATCGTCTACTTCAGTCGGTGTGGGCTGAAGCGGGGGCAGGCCACCCTGTGCCACCTGTGGCGCTATCGTGCGTTAATGACGGCTTGGTGCTGTCAATGGACGCATTGGCAAGGGTGCAAGCGCGTGTGACGAAGTCCAGGAGGCAAATGGTCATTGACCATATGCGTCCGGCTACGGCAGTCAGGGAACGTCTTCTTGGGACGCCCCTGACAGGGCCTAGCATCTTTGGTGGCCAAGCGCGGGCCATCTTAGAGGACACCGCCAGTATTGCGCAGAATCGGTTAGCGGTAAATCTACAGCTAGAGCTAGTGCGGCAAGCGCACGCACTAGGGGCTGTGGGCAAGCCGCTAACGGGACAGCCTTCAAAGAAACAGAAAAAGCATAAGAGCAAGGCGAAAGCCAGGCCTATTGCGACGTCTGTTTCGGCTGGGTTCTCGGAGCCGCCGCCAGCGAAGAAGCCCAGGACGGTTGTAGAGGCGCCTACCCTCCCCAATGTTGCTCCTGACCGCCCTAGAGGCGGGAAGGGTAAGGGTAAGGCCTCAAAGGGCGGACAGAAGGGGCCGAAGCGTACCTGAGGGTACGCAAGCTCCCTTCATATCCGCCGGGACCGCACCTGTGCGACAGGAACAGCGGTGCCAGTTATACCCGTCGTGCCTAGAACGAAATGGTTCTCACTCTCTCTCGTTAAGAAATGGGGGGGGGAGGACTGCGAGCCGGACAACCCCGTTAGACGTCGAGGCGTCTATGGAGGGTGGAAGGCTCATGCGTTTCGTCGAGGCCTGGCGAGGTGTGACGTCAGACAGTCTGGTCCTGGGATGGTTATCCCAGGGTTACATGCCGGAGTGGTGGGACTTTCCGCCACAAAATCTGTCTTTGGCACCTGTCTGGACACCCGTACCAAGGGAGCCAGACAAGTTAGAAGCCGTTCAAAAGGAAGTGTCGGGTTTGCTTCTGAAGGGAGCAATAAAACCAGCAAACCGGAACACTCCAGGCTTCTATTCAAACATGTTCCTTGTCCCCAAGAGCACAGGGGGATGGAGACCCATACTCAATCTCAGGCCATTAAATTGGTTTATCCATACGCCTCGGTTCCAGATGGAAACGCTGAGGTCGGTAATGGCGGGATTGAGGAAAGGAATGTGGTGTGTATCGATCGATCTGAAAGATGCATATTTCCACATTCCAATGAGCAGGAGTTGTCACAGGTGTCTGAGATTTGCTTTTCATAATCAAGTATGGGGGTTTATAGTCCTCCCGTTCGGCCTGTTGACAGCTCCAAGGGTTTTCACCAGAGTGGTCCTTGCGGTGACAGCGTTTCTCAGAAAAGAGAACGTGGCGCTACACACCTACATAGACGACTGGCTGCTCAAGGCAGACTCGGCAGCCAGGTGGAACGTGGATACTGCTCTGACTCTGAAGTTACTTTCAGATCTAGGCTGGATAGTCAACTAGGAGAAATCTGAGTTGACGCCCACTCAACATTTCGTTTATTTGGGGATGCGATTCGACCTCGAGGAGGGCAGGGTTTACCCATCAGAGCCCAGAGTGGTGTCTCTGTTAGCCATCCTCGGGAGTTTTCGAGTGGGAAACCACATTCAGGCGAGGCGGTTCCTTCAGATGCTGGGCATGATGGTCTCCATGGAGCAGGTTATCCCGTACGCTGCTCTAATGCGAAGGCCTATCCAGTTGTATCTGATGTCTCTGTGGAAACAGAGAACAGAACCCCTGTCAAAACTGGTGCCAGTTTTGGAGCCGATAATATCGCATCTTCTATGGTGGAAACAGCGTCAGAATCTCCTATTAGGGGTTTCGCTGCACCTACCCCGCCCCTAGCTGTCCGTCTACATGAATGCATCGCTGGAAGGGTGGGGTGCCTGCCTGGGAGAACCAGGTCTCGGGCACATGGACTCTCCCGGAGAGTCAGCTGCATATCAATCTGTTGGAAATGATGGCAGTGGAACTGGCGTTGGAAGATTCCTTCCGATGATCAGGGGCAGGGTGATATTGATACGGTCGGTCAATTCGACAGTAGTATCATATATAAATCGCCAAGGCGGGACCAGGTCGCCCACTCTGTGTATCAGGGTGTGGCACTTGATTCAATGGTGCAGGAATTACTCGGTTGTTTTGAAAGCAGCTCGTATTCCTGGCCGATTGAACATTCTGGCGGATGCTTTGTCTCGCAGACAGAGAATCCTGCCAACAGAATGGTCCCTCAACCCTCCAGTTCTGCGACGGATCTTCGAGCATTGGGGCAAACCCAACGTGGACTTGTTCGCCACAAAGGAAAATGCTCAAATCATGACATCTGTCTCGCCGATTACAGATCCAAAGGCCGTCGATACAGACGCTCTGGCGATAAGCTGGAGAGGGATGCACGCTTACGCGTACCCACCCACCATTCTTCTACCGAAGGTATTGGTGAAGGTCAGGGAGGAACCGTGTCTGGTCCTGCTAATAGCGCCGTATTGGCCGAGCAGGGCCTGGTTCACGGATCTTCTAGATCTGCTGGTGGAAAATCCTGTGCAGTTGCCCGAGATTCCGAACATAATCTCCCAGGCCAAGGGACGCTTCCGACACGAGCGTCCCGAAATGTTCAATGACTGCGTGGATGTTATCAAACAACGTTCCACGTCGGAAGGCTTTTCTCGACAGGCTGCTGATTTCATCGCGGCTGCGAGAAGGAGGTCAACCTTCAAGTCATATAACAACAAGGTTAACAGATTTGCAGATTGGTGTGAAGAAAAGGGTATTGATACCTTTCAATCCACTATCAGCAAATAGCAGACTTTCTCTGTGAGCTGTTCTTTTGGAGGACTAGCTCCCGTCACAGTTGCTGGATACAAGTCAGCTTTGGCATCAGTTATCCCTTGTCTAGCCAACAGGGATAGTCCAGAGGTGGCCCAGTTAAATGTGATGTTGAAGGGAATGAGCAATCTCCGACCGAGACAACCGGTAGTCGTTCCAGCCTGGAGTCTATCTTTAGTGCTTAATGTACTGGCCAAGCACCCTTTCGAACCGTTGCGTTCGGCTAGTCTAAAGCATTTGACTCTAAAGGCGGTCTTTCTATTGGCAGCTTCCTCAGCTAGAAGGCGCAGTGAGATCCATGCGCTTTCGGCAGAGAGGAACCGATTTATTGTTTCTGGAGAAGGTCTGCGTCTTCTGCCAAGAGCAGAGGTTATGTTGAAGAACCAATCTTTGAGATATCCCGGCAAACCGATCATTATACCGAAGTTAACTAGGTTTGATCGTGATGCCAGTGTCTGGTGCCCGGTCCGTGCTTTGACTAAGTACAAGAAACGGACTGACTCGTTACGGTCGAACGATAGACATCTGTGGATCTGCCATAAAGAGTCTTATGGCGCCGCATCCATGGATACTATCTCTCGTTGGGTGGTCGAATGCATTCAGACTACTCACGAGATGGCGACTGGGCACCAGGTGCAAGGCGTAAGGGCAGACAATGTCAGAGGAATAGCCGCCTCGACCGCCCTTTACAATGGTGTTCCGTTATAGGACATCATGGCCGTTGCACAATGGCACTGTGAGTCCTCATTCACGGATTACTATATGAGGGATGTGTCAGACTCAGCCAATCCACTCGCTTTAGCTGTTTTTAAACGATAGTTAGTGACCACACTGCTTTTCACCCTTTTCTCACTTCGGTAAGAAAAGAACCTAAAGCAGGCATGGTCAGGCGAGAGGATGTCAACCAGATTGTGTCACTGATGGCCGAACCGGTGAATGGTTGGAGGCGGTACGTCTGAAGTCCAATTATCATAAGGTAATTCAATAGTGAGAGTTTTTTGTATTATGGATATGTATCATGTTCATTCATCTTATATATTCATGCTCATTCCCAGGCTAATACATGGAATATGCAGGGAGCAGTTAACCCTCTTGGCATATTTGTGTTTTCAGGCGATACATGTTCGTTAGTTCTCTCCCTTTTCTTAGGAGAAAAAAGGGGGGGGGTACTGTGACGCGAATGTGATTCGGTTCCGTGAACTTGACGGTCCTTTTAGGTCTCCGTTAGTCAAGTTTGAAGTCTAAAATCTTTCTCCAAGGGGCAAAAGTAGCATTTATGGCTTGCCCCTTCCCACCAGGTTACTGATCAAATCTGGTGTATATCAGAAGTAACAGAATGGTGAGTATTGATCGAAGGAGAATGCAGGAAATGTCAATTTCCCTTTCTCCGAGATCTAACAATACTCACCATTCTGTTACGGACCCAGCCTCCCAGCCCCACGGAGGCAAGCCATAGTTTTCTCTTGTTTGGTGGCTATGCAAACAATATGAGCTCTATGGTAAACGGGTACTCGGCAGTTGGGAGCCGAGTACCCGGTTCCCAGGAGTCGGTAAAGCTTTCTAAGTCTATAGTCCTAGAGCCGCTGTCAGAGCCAGCTGTATATCAGAAGTAACAGAATGGTGAGTATTGTTAGATCTCGGAAAAAGGGAAATTGACATTTCCTGCATTCTCCGAGATCTAACAATACTCACCATTCTGTTACGGACCCAGCCTCCCAGCCCCACGGAGGCAAGCCATAGTTTTCTCTTGTTTGGTGGCTATGCAAACAATATGAGGTCTATGGTAAACGGGTACTCGGCAGTTGGGAGCCGAGTACCCGGTTCCCAGGAGTCGGTAAAGCTTTCTAAGTCTATAATCCTAGAGCCGCTGTCAGGGCCAGCTGTATATCAGAAGTAACAGAATGGTGAGTATTGTTAGATCTCGGAGAAAGGGAAATTGACATTTCCTGCAGTCTCGGGCACATGGACTCTCCCGGAGAGTCAGCTGCATATCAATCTGTTGGAAATGATGGCAGTGGAACTGGCGTTAGTAGAGTTTCTTCCGATGATCAGGGGCAAGGTGATATTGATACGGTCGGACAATTCGACAGTTGTATCATATATAAATCGCCAAGGAGGGACCAGGTCGCCCACCCTGTGCATCAGGGTGTGGCACTTGATTCAATGGTGCAGGAATTACTCGGTTGTTTTGAAAGCAGCTCATATTCCTGGCCGATTGAACATTCTGGCGGATGCTTTGTCTCGCAGACAGAGAATCTTGCCAACAGAATGGTCCCTCAACCCTCCAGTTCTACGACGGATCTTCGAGCATTGGGGCAAACCCAACGTGGACTTGTTCGCCAAAAAGGAAAATGCTCAAATCATGACATATGTCTCGCCGATTCCAGATCCAAATGCCGTCGATACAGACGCTCTGGCGATAAGCTGGAGAGGTATGCACGCTTACGCGTACCCACCCACCATTCTTCTACCGAAGGTATTGGTGAAGGTCAGGGAGGAACCGTGTCTGGTCCTGCTAATAGCGCCGTATTGGCCGAGCAGGGCGTGGTTCACGGATCTTCTAGATCTGCTGGTGGAAAATCCTGTGCAGTTGCCCGAGATTCCGAACATAATCTCCCAGGCCAAGGGACGCTTCCTACACGAGCGTCCCGAAATGTTCAAATTGACTGCGTGGATGTTGTCAAACAACGTTCCACGTCGGAAGGCTTTTCTCGACAGGCTGCTGATTTCATCGCGGCTGCGAGAAGGAGGTCAACCTTCAAGTTAGGGTTGGGCGATTTTTCGATATTATCGTCAATATCGCGATATACCGAATACCGATACCGAAATCGTCATAATTTCGAAAAATCGTAAATATCGCCAATACCGACAGGACGATATTGCACTTTTAACTGTGAGCATAATATAAATAACTAAGTTAGAAATGTCATACTCTTACCTCTATTCGGTCCAGTAATAGTCGTTAAGTAATAATCCAGTCTTTGTCTAAGGTAATAAAAACTTAATAAACTCCAAAATAATCTGTGTTCATTTAATTCATGGTTTGTTTGCGCTAATAAAATGATTTAAAGTACAAAATAATCCTTTGTAGTTCACTTTTCATAATTACATAAATAGACGACGCCATGGTTTTTCTTGCCTCATTTTGAGTGTTGGTCAGTGGGGAATACCATTTGCACTACCCACATTCCAGTCTGATGACGTCATTACTACAGGTCAAGCTATTTATCCATTAGTCATTGATCTGCATGGTTAAACATTCTTCTGACCGTGAACGATTTAAACTTTAAAACTTTTTAGGTCGATAGGAAACCACACACACTTAATCCCTTATCAATACCACAGCTTGGAACGGTGGGTGAGGGGGAAGTTAATCTCTTGCTTTACCGTTATACGTTTTTATGTAACTTTATACAATATATTTAGCATTTTTAAACGGATCAGATCAGAATTCATTCCACATAAAACATTACAGGTTTATTCTAAGTGAGAAACAGCCTTAAAATAAATAATGTAGGCCTAATTATTTCCAGTCTTCGATCTGTTGTGCCAGTTTTGGTTGCAGTGTTAACTGGGTTAATTTCACACATCCCGGCTACGCCTTGAGATCAATGGATAGGACCGCTAAGTGGTGAGCGAATTTGAATAGGTCTACAATGGGGCAAATTAGTATTTAATATTACAGACCAAATAAAATCCGATATAATTGTTTCCAGTCTTCACGCTGGTTCTCGTTCAAAATCATGCAGTGTTATTTTATTAATTTGCATCGTCTACGCTAGCGGTGGGCGTGATAACAGCTGTCGGAATTCTGCAGTGTGAATTCTGATTGGCTCAAGTATGATACGGCGGCCAATCAGATTTGGCTCTGCGGAATTCCTTTCTGAGCAATGAAGTTAATGCGTATTCCTTGCTCAATCTTTTGACAGTTGTCGTGAGGTAAAGATAACACAAAATACAACACAAGAACAGAAGAAAATCCTTTATTTTTCTTAGTTGTGATGAATATGGTTAGTTGCATTACATTCGTTGCTTTAAACTGTATATTGAAGGGTGTCAAAGTGTGGAATTTCGTGTATTAAATATGCGGAAATGGCAATCAAGGCGATCTCAATTTACGGTTTCAATGCAACAAATTTAATGAAAATAACTTGTAGACGCCACCAATTTGAAATACATGTTATTCTATGTTTACACCATAACTCCACACCCCACCCAAATGACGATATATCGTGATACCGCGGTATTTTAATGAGATACCGATATCTTCATGCCTTGAGCAATATCGCCCAACCCTACTTCAAGTCATATAACAACAAGGTTAACAGATTTGCAGACTGGTGTGAAGAAAAGGGTATTGATACCTTTCAATCCACTATTCAGCAAATAGCAGACTTTCTCTGTGAGCTGTTCTTTACAGGACTAGCTCCCGTCACAATTGCTGGATACAAGTCAGCTTTGGCATCAGTTATCCCTTGTCTAGCCAACAGGGATAGTCCAGAGGTGGCCCAGTTAAACGTGATGTTGAAGGGAATGAGCAATCTCCGCCCGAGACAACCGGTAGTCATTCCAGCCTGGAGTCTATCTTTAGTGCTTAATGTACTGGCCAAGCACCCATTCGAACCGTTGCGTTCGGCTAGTCTAAAGCATTTGACTCTAAAGGCGGTCTTTCTATTGGCAGCTTCCTCAGCTAGAAGGCGCAGTGAGATCCATGCGCTTTCGGCAGAGAGGAACCGATTTATTGTTTCCGGAGAAGGTCTGCGTCTTCTGCCAAGAGCAGAATTTATGTCAAAGAACCAATCTTTGAGATATCCCGGCAAACCGATCATTATACCGAAGTTAACCAGGTTTGATCGTGATGCCAGTGTCTGGTGCCCGGTCCGTGCTTTGACTAAGTACAAGAAACGGACTGACTCGTTATGGTCGAACGATAGACATCTGTGGATCTGCCATAAAAAGCCTTATGGCGCCGCATCCATGGATACTATCTCTCGTTGGGTGGTCGAATGCATTCAGACTACTCACGAGATGGCGACTGGGCACCAGGTGCAGGGCGTAAGGGCACACGATGTTAGAGGAATAGCCGCCTCGACCGCCCTTTACAATGGTGTTCCGTTAGAGGACATCATGGCCGTTGCACAATGGCACTGTGAGTCCTCATTTACGGATTACTATATGAGGGATGTGTCAGACTCAGCCAATCCACTCGCTTTAGCGGTTTTGAAACGATAGTTAGTGACCACACTGCTTTTCCCCTTTTTTCACTTTGGTAAGAAAAGAACCTAAAGCAGGCATGGTTAAGCGAGAGGATGTCAACCAGATTGTGTCACTGATGGCCGAACCGGTGAATGGTTGTAGGCGGTACGTCTGAAGTCCTGTTATCATAAGGTAATTCAACAAGTGAGAGTTTTTTGTATTATGTATATGTATCATGTTCATTCATCTTATATATTCATGCTCATTCCCAGGCTAATACAAGCGATATGCAGGGAGTAGTTAACCCTCTTGGCATATTGGTGTTTTCAGGCGAGATACATGTTCGTTAGTTCTCTCCCTTTTCTTAGGAGGAAAAAGGGGGGGGCTGTGACGCGAATGTGATTCGGTTCCGTGAACTTGACGGTCCTTTTAGGTCTCCGTTAGTCAAGTTTGAAGTCTAAAATCTTTCTCCAAGGGGCAAAATTAGCATGTATGGCTTGCCCCTTCCCACCAGGTTACTGATCAAATCTGGTGTATATCAGAAGTAACAGAATGGTGAGTATTGATCGAAGGAGAATGCAGGAAATATCAATTTCCCTTTCTCCGAGATCTAACAATACTCACTATTCTGTTACGGACCCAGCCTCCCAGCCCCACGGAGGCAAGCCATAGTTTTCTCTTGTTTGGTGGCTATGCAAACAATATGAGCTCTATGGTAAACGGGTACTCGGCAGTTGGGAGCCGAGTACCCGGTTCCCAGGAGTCGGTAAAGCTTTCTAAGTCTATAATCCTAGAGCCGCTGTCAAGGCCAGCTGTATATCAGAAGTAACAGAATGGTGAGTATTGTTAGATCTCGGAGAAAGGGAAATTGACATTTCCTGCATTTTCATGGATTCCAACCCACACCATGACACTGCCGCCACCGAATCTGTCATGCTGAATGATGTTGGCTGCATCATACCGTTCTCCTAAACGTCGCCAAACCCGTTGCCTACCATCCGCCACATCCACACAAAACCTTGACTCATCACTGAACAAAACGTGGCTCCATTGTTGAGCACGCCATCGCTGATGAGTTCTTGCCCATGCAAACCGATTCTTGATGTGACGCTCTGTAAGCAGGACAGCAACAAGTGGACGACGGGCATGCAGTCCAGCATCATGGAGTCTGTTTCGCACAGTTTGTGGATGCACTGTAGTGCCGGTAGCGGTGTGCAAATTACAGGACAGCCGCGGCGCAGTCTCAAACCTGTGATGTTGTGATGACGTCACTAAGTAGCGGGCTTCTCGTGGTGTTGTTGTCTCGGTCTGCCAGATCGTGGTCGGTCATTAACATGTCCAGTTTCCTGCTCACGTTGGCGGAGACGGTAAATGGTTGAGGCGTGAACATTAAAATGTTGAGCAACAGCGCGAACGCTCTGCCCAGCAGCGAGTCTTCCCATTGCTTCATGGCGCTGATTTTTGGGTAGCCCTGGGCGGCGGCCTATGTTCGGTAGGGTAAACTTTTAAACGTTTTCTGTTAACGTTCGTTATCTGCTTTTCCAATATGGTGAATTTTTGCCTTCGCTACCCGCCAATGTAGGCCAGTGCATGAAAAATGCATTTTCACATGCATTAAGCGTGCGGCCGAGAAATGCAAGAAATGATTTCTTCATGATCAGCGAGACATTACATTGACGAAACATGTCTGAAAATTTGGTTATAAATGGACGCATAGTTTTAATACAACAAACCAGTCTTCACTGTTACTAAACCTTTTTGGCTCAATATATATATATATATATGTATATATACTAGTCAAAAAAAGAAACTTCCGCCCCAAATATTGGGATAGTCAATAGTTACTCTAATCATTGCTACTATAAACTTAGGCCTACTATGTTTGTTTTGGATGCCGAGGTAATGCGTATTGTTGTGTTTTAACGCGCTCAATGATACATGTTCATGTGCGTGCACTGTTTGTGTGATATGCACGTGCATGTCCCACGGGGGTATAACCATGTGCTAGTATCAGTGTCAGTGACTTTCTTCTGGTGTTTTCATGTGTATCGGCAATGGAACACTGTCCTTTTCTCAGACGAATCTCGTTTTTCCCTGTCTGGAAGTGATGGGAGGGTACGAATTTATCGCAGACGCAATGAGTGTTACGTCAACTGCTGTGTCCTGGAGCGGGATCGTTTCGGTGGAAGGCCATCAGTTATGGTGTGGGCAGGTATAGCACATGATTACTGGACTCCATTGGTCATCATTCCTGGCAATCGGAATGCTCGTCGTTACAGAGAAGCAATCCTTGCACCATTCGTCGTTCCTCTTTTCCATAACAAGAGGCCCAAGCGGCCTGTATCGCTCACCTGGACAATATGCATTTCAACTAGAATACTCTTTATCAACAAGATGGCCAGCAAACCATTTATCCGACAGTTTCGAAAATTGCAAATTTGAGATCGGAATACCGGTACCCAAAAACACATATAAAAACAATTTCGGCCTCAAAATCCATCAAATAAAAAAATCCAATATGGCCACCAAACATGCTATATTTTGATTGGCCCACGGTGGCCATTTTTTTTACTGATCAACTTCTCTTGAACAAACTTTAATGGCCCTTAGGCCCTAATCATATATGCCAAATTTCGGCCCGATCCCTTCAGTGCTTCTGGAGAATAAATCATTTTCACTACAACTAGGTCAACCATGATGGCCACCGAACCATTTGACCAATCAAGGTCCCTTGCCATAAATCATATTTCATGAGGTTTGCATCAATCCCCCAAGCCGTTTCGGAGAAGATTTTTAAAGACGTTTCCTAAAATTGGCCTAAGTCCAAGATGGCCACCGGACAAATTGGGCGATCGGGTTCATTTAAACAAACTTAGATCTCTATGCCCTATGAATGCTTCCTCCCAAATATAATTGAAATTGGCCCAGTGGTTCTTGAGAAGAAGTCGTTTAAAGAATTCCCCATTGCTTTACTATGGGCCCATTGCTTTACTATGGGAGCCTTTGGCGGGAAAACAAACCAAGATGGCAGCCAAAGCATTTATCCAACAGTCTCGAAAATGACATATTTGAACTCGCCACACTGATAAGCATATATAAAGCAATTTTCGCCATCAAAATACATCAAATACAAAAAAGCCAATATGACCTAGAAACGCTGAATTTTGATTGGTTGATGTTTTTAACGAACAAACTTCCCTTGATCAATGTTGAAAGGTGCTTGGTCCCTAAGCATATTTACAAAATTTCCTCTTTTTGGCTGATTTCCTCTTTTTAAAAAACTACAAATAAAAAGTTGCCAGTTCTATCTGAAACGCCCCAAAACAAAATTTTTTCTGCTAGGGTCTGGCTGTTAGCCAGAGACCTATCCACCCGTCTTTTGGACGGGTACATTCCATTTTGGACGGGTACATTCCATTTTGGACGGGTACATTCCATTTTGGCAGAAAAAGTCGGACATTAATAAGGACAGGTTAAAATTTACAAGAATTTAATCTGGAAATTTGAAAACTGTTTTACTTTGGAGGATTATAAGTCTTATATTCATTGTCTGTGGACACCATATTTTTAATTTCTAGCCAGTGGCCTGGGTAGGGTGGGTAACACTCTCAGTCTGACATTTCCTCATTTCTTTGGACCATTCTAGTGCCTGAAATTCTTTTCCGGATAATAACTCTATTACCGGTTATCGGATTACTTTGATACTTTATAGGGTGGTTGGACTACGTCTGGAGAAGAAACCTATCAAAATTGACGATAATCTGAAATCCTAGACGACCGTCATCCATCTTGAAAATTGGTTTCCGGATGGTAACGCCGTGACAATTCACCTTTCCAGAGTACCCACCCATTATATGATGTCATAATGAACTGCGTGGCGTGTACAATGACATCATAATGAATGACGTCATGAATAACGTCGATAAGTACATCACGAATGCATATTTGATGACGGTTTATGGGCTGTTGTACAAATTGTTTGCTTTTACTATTTAATAAATATTCTGTTGAATATTTTGAAACTAATTTGACTGGGTGCTGTTGCTGCCTATGGCAGCAACAGCACCCAGTCTAATTAGTTACAAAATATTCAACAGCTTCCCTGTATTGTTTTCAGGAAATTGATAGCTAGGGCATTCAGGGATCGATCAATCCAAACACGGCGAGGTGTGGGTGGAGCTTAGCTACTGATGGGCGAGGCATAGCTAAAAATGGAAATGTCCATTGAGCGGATCGCTTTGAAGTGTCATATAATGTCTGAGGAAGAAATTACTATTTTCTGCTTGCTCTCATTCATTGGTTTGTCCTCATGCTGGGGCATTATGTGCCATTTGCAGAGCTCTTATTCAAATTTACTTAAACTGGATTGTTCGCTTGATGACGCGTCATTGCAAATCCCCACGACTGAGCAATTTACGTTGAACCCAACATCAACCCACCCATTGGGGTGAAGCCAATTGGAAATCTCTTGCACGCCAAATGATATACGTAATTCACCTACCAAGTTTGGTTGAATTACGACGGCCGAGTTCAGACGAGTTGCATTAAAATCAATTTCTTGACCTTTTGACACCTTCACCACCCTTAGGCAGCAATGGCTTCCAGTCATATTAATTTCAAAATATTCAACAAAATATGGTATACATTGTAAAGAATGTACTTTTTCAGGGATTTGTTCTTAAAAGGGTTAATGATAGAATTTTGGAAATCAATGATAAATTGCAATCGCGTACAAATTTTGCATAGCAGATACAGCTATGCGTGTTGCAGAATGTATAGCAACTGCTTAAATATGTGTAGCAAATTGAGATGCGATACCAGAAAAATTATGCCCTGCACATACCATATTTGATTGGATTCCATATAACAGTTTGCGGATATTTGAACTTATGATGCTGCCCCTGACCCCCAGGTGGCGGAGCCAAATATAAATATCGTCTTCCAAAGCGCAATCGTATGGGTAACCCACATATCAAATTTGGTTGAATTCCACCCAGCGGTTTGGGAGGAGATAGCGTGACAGACGGATGGAGGCGAGTACAATATCTCCGGGTTTTTTTCAAAACTTGGGAATACAGATGAACTAGTGTTCATTTTTCAACAAATTGGTGGAAGGTCTTGCTGTCATAGATAGCAACATCGTCCACCAAAATTTTTGCAAAGATTTACAATTTCTTTGCTATTAACATTGTAAAAAATAGAATATTGACATCAGAGTGTTAAGGGTTAAGGTAAAATGATTTCCCTACCTACCCTACTCCAAACATATATAATGTATGTCTATATGAACGCCAAGAGAACATGCGTTGAAAATTTATCACATGATTATCGAGCAAGGCATTCATTTGATACATTTTCAAAAATAGTCTTCGCTTGACCAGCAATTGCATGTGCTTCTAGACTATTACAGGGACTGATGTTGGCCGGCTTGACCATTATTTAACTCTTACCCCTTTGATGTCAATATTCTGTCTTTTACTGCATCAATAGCAAACAAACTGGTGTACAGTTTTCAATTTGGTGGATGATGTTGATGTCTACGACAGCACCATCGTCCACCAAATTTGTTGAAAAATGTACCCCAGTTCATCTTTTAATTTAATTTTAAAAATTAGAAATTTTTACATCCGAGTGTTAAGGGTTAAAGGGTTAATCCACATTAACAGTGGCCTTTACATGCTTTATGGTGTGTTTAACATTATTATGACATGTTGCAAAATGTGTCTTTATATACTTATTCACCTGTACTGTACTTTATTATTCTCAGATTGCTTACATACGTGGTGATTTCATCCAGACTGACCACTGGTCGTTAGATATAATGGTGATGCTCTCGACTACCTGCTTCCAATAATGAGAGAATATAAAGTAGTTATGCTGGGGAGTGGAGGCGTGGGTAAAAGTGCGCTGACTGTCAAGTTTGTTTCGGGAACATTTATGGAAAAATATGACCCTACTATCGAGGATTTTTACCGGAAAGAAATTGAAGTCGATTCTGCACCCTCGGTGCTGGAAATACTTGACACAGCCGGAACTGAACAATTCGCATCCATGAGGGATTTGTATATTAAAAATGGTCAAGGTTTTTGCATTGTGTATAGTGTTACAAATCTACAGACGTTTCAGGATATTAAGACGATGAAGGAACAGATTGTTCGTGTGAAGGGTGAGGACAAGATTCCGATGTTACTAGTGGGGAATAAGAGTGACTTAGAACAACAAAGGGAGGTACCCACAGGTGAAGGAATAACATTAGCACAGAGCTGGGGCTGTCCGTTTCTTGAATCTTCGGCCAAAAATACTCAGAATGTAAATGAAGTGTTTATAGAAATAGTCAGGGAAATGAATACTAGTCCTGTTAAAGAACGCAAACTTGGATGCTGTATACTTCTATAGCAGTTAGGTAAGTTACTAACCTACATATATATATGTATATATTTATACTTATATATCTAGTTAATATTTTGGAAAGTGATAACTTTTGTTCACCTATATCTAAATCTCTATCTCTTATCTCATAAATAGCTTTATTTCAGATGTATGCATCTGGGTCTACATCTACCCACTCCACTTTGGGTGTATCTTTATGAAATACAGCCATAGCACTGCCTAGAGAGTCCCTATTAAACCTGTAGTCTGACTGCTGAAAGCCACTAAATAGTCATTTCAATGGGAAATAACTGTGTTGCCGTAATGTTTTAAAAGCAATTTGACTGAAAGTTGTTGATGACTTAGTCACCTACAACTTTCAGTCAAATTGCTTTCAAAATATTCAGCATATCTAGAGTTAAACCCTGGATAAAAAGAGTAGTTTGCAGAAATTCAGACAGTTAATGGTCAGGATTGGTCTAGAAGATCATAATTTGGGTAAATGGCCATTTTCATTCCAAGATAACACTACTTTTGAGAATTTTCCATGAGATTAACTCGTTTGATTATTGAACCTTATACAGAAATCTGATGGGTATTTTTGGGGGTGCCATCAAGAATTTCCGAAAATATCAGAACATTTGTTAAAAGATGAATCATTCCAAGTGCAGCTTTCGCCCAAACTTGGCTGGAAGGACCTTATGGCCATTATTGTCCATATCAGGAAAGTTAACCCTCAGAACCATGATTATATTTCTGTGGTCACCACACCAACCCTGGGTGTATAGTGATAGTATTTATGTGGTCACCACACAAACCCTGAGTGTATATTGATAGTATAACAATAGGTATGTGCAGGCATGGAAATCCGGCGCCTCGGGTATATGGACTTCTCACTGAGGCCTGAAGTCTTAAATATAGAAATTTGCTTCGCCAATATTTTGACTGTCGCAATCGATAACAACTGATTCTAGTCTACTCATCATTAACCCATTAACCCTCAAATTTGTTCATCAAAATTTTAATTTTTCTCATCCAGAATGTTCATTTGCAGACCAATCCTAGAGCCTATTTTTGAAAATTTATCACTGGAATGAAACAGACTTTACATGCTTGGCTAGGGTGGATAGTTTCCAAAGATGTCGGAGAAATCATTTCATAGTACCTCTCAGCAACAATTTGCTCCTTTAAAATTAAGTATCCGTGTTCCTAACCAGAATTTATAGGCCAATTTCCCTCTATATATACATATATTATAGTCAGATAGTCAGAGGTCATGACCTTTCTTTCTACTTGAAATGTTCCGAGTGAGCGATTTAGCCGGCTTATGCCTGTTGTCATGGTTGTAATACAGCAAAATAGAAAATGTCAGATATGACTGTTTGGAAAGTGATGTTAAATTGCTATTCTTGAAACTATTTAGTTAATTGCTTTTACTGGCATTTGTAAATGATCTGCGTTGTGGCTATCGGATTGACCCTGAGTTAAAGGTCATGATATTTATGTTATGATGGACTGAGGCTGAACAGTTTTAACCCTTTAATACTCATATCAGCCAAAAATGCTTTCTGAAGTGCGTCTTGAGAAATGTACATTTGCAGGCCAAAGATGAATTTCCGCTCCTGCACATACCCATGGTTATAGGCTGACGTCATACAAACATTCAGCACAAGCATGGAGTCCGGTTACAAACATTCAGCACACGCATGGAGTCCGGTTACAAACATTCAGTACGTGCATGGAGTCCGGTTACAAACATTCAGCACACGCATGGAGTCCGGTTACAAACATTCAGCACACGCATGGAGTCCGGTTACAAACATTCAGCACACGCATGGAGTCCGGTTACAAACATTCAGCACACGCATGGAGTCCGGTTACAAACATTCAGCACATGCATGGAGTCCGGTTACAAACATTCAGCACAAGCATGGAGTCCGGTTACAAACATTCAGCACACGCATGGAATCCGGTTACAAACATTCAGCACACGCATTGAGTCCGGTTACAAACATTCAGCACGTGCATGGAATCCGGTTACAAACATTCAGCACGTGCATGGAGTCCGGTTACAAACATTCAGCACACGCATGGAGTCCGGTTACAAACATTCAGCACACCATGGAGTCCGGTTACAAACATTCAGCACGTGCATGGAGTCCGGTTACAAACATTCAGCACGTGCATGGAGTCCGGTTACAAACATTCAGCACACGCATGGAGTCCGGTTACAAACATTCAGCACACGCATGGAGTCCGGTTACAAACATTCAGCACACGCATGGAGTCCGGTTACAAACATTCAGCACACGCATGGAGTCCGGTTACAAACATTCAGCACACGCATGGAGTCCGGTTACAAACATTCAGCACGCGCATGGAGTCCGGTTACAAACATTCAGCACACGCATGGAGTCCGGTTACAAACATTCAGCACACGCATGGAGTCCGGTTACAAACATTCAGCACACGCATGGAGTCCGGTTACAAACATTCAGCACACGCATGGAGTCCGGTTACAAACATTCAGCACACGCATGGAGTCCGGTTACAAACATTCAGCACACGCATGGAGTCCGGTTACAAACATTCAGCACACGCATGGAGTCCGGTTACAAACATTCAGCACGCGCATGGAGTCCGGTTACAAACATTCAGCACACGCATGGAGTCCGGTTACAAACATTCAGCACACGCATGGAGTCCGGTTACAAACATTCAGCACACGCATGGAGTCCGGTTACAAACATTCAGCACACGCATGGAGTCCGGTTACAAACATTCAGCACACGCATGGAGTCCGGTTACAAACATTCAGCACACGCATGGAGTCCGGTTACAAACATTCAGCACACACATGGAGTCCGGTTTACCAGCATTAGGGGTATATGTACTCTCTCGCTGGAGCTATAATATAACAAACAGCCTTTCATGTATATGGGCTTAGTATAATTATCATTATAATGTTAAAAATTTTAATCTTGGCAATACTATCACTATACATGTACACTCAGGGAGGGTGTGGTGACCACAGAAATATATTCATGGTTCACAAGGTTAAGTTTCCTGACTTGGATAATAATGGCCATAAGGTCTTTCAAGGCCAGTTTAGTTGAAAGCTACATCCCTCAGGGAGGTGCCCAGAAAAAAATGAGTGGCGGACGATCCCAGTCCCTATGGGGTGGGGTGGGGGAGACGTTCAGGGGTCTGTTTGAAAACCAGATGTGATGAGAAGCCATTTCCTGCATTTTGAGGGGTTAAAAGAGGAGAATCTGTCCAGAGTGCCAAGCGGACACTGATGAGTGGTGAGCATGTGACCTGGCACCGCCCATCCTGGGCACATCCCTGACCCCTGTATTTTGAACATAATTGCATTGGAAGACATTGCTGCTAGTGTAATTAACAGGTTCCTGTTTTTAGCTCACCTGGCCTGAAATGTATGTTTTTGGGTATTCTGAGCTCATATTTGCCATTTTCGAAACTGTCGGATAAACGGTTTGGCGGCCACCTTTGATTATTTTCCCGGTAAATGCTCCCATACTAAAGCAATGGGAAATTTAAAATGTCTTCTCGAGAACTACTAGGCTGATTTCAATTATATGTGGCAGGAAACATTCTTACGGCATAGGAATCCAAGTTTGTTCAGATGAACCCGATCGGCCAATTTGGCAGGCGGCCGTCTTGGATTTTGGCCGATTTTAGGAAACGTCTTTAAAAATCTCCGAAACCGCTTGGGGAATCGATTCAAAACACATGAAACATCATCTAGGGCAAGAGGTAAGCCAAGTTTGTTCAAGAGGACTTGATTGACCAAATGGTTCGGCGGCCATCTTGGATGACCTATTCTTCCTGAAAACGACTTCTCGAGAACCGCTAAAGGGATCAGACCCAACTTCGGGAGATATGATTAGGGACTAAGGGCTATTAAAGTTTGTTCAAGGGAAGTTGATCTGTCAAAAAACATGGCCGATGTGGGCCAATCAAAATGTAACGTGCTTGGCGGCTAGATTGGATTTTTTTACTTGCAGGGTTTTAGGGCCGAAATTGGTTTTATATATGTTTTTGGCTATTATGAGCTCAAATTTGCCATTTTCGAAACTGTCGGATAAACGGTTTGGCAGCCATCTTGGATTTCCTTGCAAAGGCTACCATATTAAAGCAATGGGAAATTTAAAATGTCTTCTCGAGAACTGCTAGGCCGATTTCAATTAAATTTGGCGGGTACATCTTTAGGGAATATGGATCCAAGTTTGTTCAAATGAACCCGATCGCAGCCATTTTGGATTTCAGAGGCTTTTAGGAAACATCTTTCAAAATCATGTTTTCCGAAACTGCGGGGGGAATTGATTCAAAACTCATGAAACATCATCTAGGGCAAGCGGTAAGCCAAGTTTGTTCAAGAGGACTTGATTGGCAAAATGGGCTGGCGGCCATCTTGGATGACCTAGTTTTCCGGAAACCGACTTCTCTAGAACCACTGAAGTGATCAGGCCGAAATTGGGGAGATGTGATTGGAGACTAAGGGCCATTAAAGTTTGTTCAAGCAAAGGTAATCCTTCAAAAAACATGGCCATTGATTTCGAGGCCTAAATTGGATTTATATATGTTTGTGGGTATTCTAATTTCATATTTGCCATTTTTGAACCTGTCGGATAAACGGTTTGGCAGCCATCTTGGATCTTCCATAATAAAGCAATGGGAAATTTAAAATGTCTTCTCGAGAACCAATGGACCGATTTCAAGTACATTTGGCAGGAAGCATTCTTAGGGCATAGAGGTCCATGTTTGTTCAAACAAAGCTGATCGGCCAATTTGGTCGAAATGTCTTCTCCGAAACCGTTAGGGGGATCAATTCAAAACGCATGAAATATCATCAAGTTTGTTCAAAGGAACTTGATTGGCCAAATGGTTTGGTGGCCATCTTGGATAACCTATTTTTTGCCAAAACAACTCCAGAACTGCTGAACGGATTGGGCTGCAATTTGGGAGATATGATTAGGCACTGAGTGCCATTAAAGTCTGTTCAAGGGAAAGAGCTACGTCAGAAACATGGCCGCAGTGGACCAATCAAGAGGTAGCGTGCTTGACAGCCATATTGGTCTTGCAAGTGAGTTTATGCCATGCGACTGTCCTGCATCCGTCAACTTTTTCTCTAAACGACTTCTCAAGAATGAAGAACCACTGGCCCGATTTCATTTATATTTGGCAGGAGAATAGGTATCCACCTTGGATTTTGGCCAATTTTTAGAAATGTATTTAAAGATCTCCGAAACCACTTGGGGAATTGATTCAAAACTCATCAAACATCATCTAGGACAAGAGCTAAGCCAAATTTGATCAAGAGAACTTGATTGACTAAATGGGGTTCGGTGGACATCTTGGATGACCTAGTTTTCGCAAAAACGACCTCCAGAACCGCTGAAGGGATCGGGCCTATATTTGGAAGATATGAATAGGGACTAAGGACCATTAATGTTTGTTCAAGGGAAGGTGATCCGTCAAAAAACATGGCTGCCGTGGACCAATCAAAATGTAGCGTGTTTGGAGGCCATATTGAATTTTCTTATTTGATGGATTTTGAAGCCGAAATTGGTCTTTTCTCCTCGATCAATACTTACCATTACATTACTTATTGATAAACAGCTTGATTGAAGCTGTGCCCTAAGAATCTTCAGATTTGGAAAGCTCTACCGGCTCCTGGAACCTGGTACCCGGCTCCCAAAAAATGGGTACCCGCCAGCAAGAGCCACCATTTTTGTTTGCATAGCAACAAGGTTAACAAGCTTTTTGTCTTAGGAAATATCTTAGAGTTTTCTGTGGGGTTTTTTTCTATGCTTTTGTGCCCGTTTCTTCCTCTGGATTAACTGGATTAATATGGAGATTCGAGAGTGCCAGTGAACCTCGGAGCGTATTCTTTCATATTATTTCTATAGTTATGTGGAGACCTGTCTGAAATTATATGTGTATTGCATGTCCCATTTTCTGAACCCCAGAACTGGGACGTGTGGTTACAACAAAATATGCCAGAGAAGATCACCTTTAAATCCCAACGGCGATCACGCAGTAATATGAAATATTACGCATTTGTCTACGATTTTTTAACGCTAAAATCGGCTTACGTCGTTCAACCATGTGGTCTGAGTGGGTGATGTCACACCCTTTTACTGCTTGGATTATTTGGTGACGGAAATGTTTCATTAATTCATGCATCTTATTCTTGGTAGCTGCGTGCGCTTTTGTACCAGAAACATTAACTATCTTATATGGCTCCCTGGTGGTCCCGTCGGGCTCCTGCCTGGCAGGCACTGCTTCCCTGCAGCCACCTCCGGGTGGTCCAGTAGCGGTAATCGGTCCATCAGGCATGGGAGTCATCCGCCAAGACAGCGCCAGTGTCTCATCGCCCAGTTATGACTCTGGGGTCTGAGGATGAGGCCGAAGAGGAGAGGTTGTTGAGGCCTGGGTGGAACCGACCTCCAATTGTCTGTTTGGCGCAAGCCATGGCAACCGCTCCGCTCGTAGTTGAGGCCACACCGATACCGGGCACCCGTCCAGTGCTGGTTGGTTTGCCACCAACCGACACAGTGACGGATGTTGCTGGCCAGGCATGGTATACACCTATCTCGTTTGGTCCAGCGGCCACACACGGGGTGCCGTTGGCGCCTGTGTATGGCCATTGTTCTGCACCCGCCACGGGTCCGCACAGTTTTCTGTGCAGGCCTGCTTCATGGAACAGCCTGTTTCATGGGGTGGTGCCGGAACTGTACGGTACCGGTGGTATTGGCTATCCAGCAGTGGCTCCTTGCCGGGAGGCTGCTGCTGGTAGACCCGTGAACACATCAACAGGTGATGTGTTTATAGGGGTGTCTTCCTCAGAAGTGGACTGGTCCGATGCTCTGGCTTGGCTAGCCAGGGTGGACCTGTGCGTGGTCTCAGCTGAGGAAGACATGCCTCGTCCGTCGGTGGTATCCATTCGGACGGTGTCTTGCCCGTGGCTCGGATCCAGTCCATTGGAGTGGATCCCAAGTTGAAGGAGTCACTGGAGGCTATTTATGCCAAGCAACTCACGATGAAGAGCCAGCTCCCTGTGGCCTCTCGGGAGGTGCGGGCAAGGTGCCGTATCCCCCGGGGGAGTACGAACGCTATGGTGTGGTCCTAAGAGCCAGGACAAGAGCCAGGCACACTGCGATGAAGTCCTGTCCCTCTGCAATGAGGGGGTGAGGGCAGCTATGAATGCTGTCAATCACTCCTCTCGCTTGCTTCAGTCGGTGTGTGCTGAAGCTGGGGCAGGCCACCCTGTGCCACCTGCTGCTCTTTCGTGCATCAAAGATGGCCTTGTGCTGTCGATGGCCAGGGTGCAGGCACGTGTGACCAAATCTAGGAGACAGATGGTACTTGACTATATGCGTCCGGCTTCGGCTGTCAGGGAGTGTTTGCTTGGAACGCCCCTGAATGGCCTTAGCATCTTCGGTGGCCAAGCGTGGGCCATCCTAGAAGACACGGCCAACATTGCGCAGTCGGTTATCGGTGAACCTACAGCTGGAGCTAATGCATCAGGCGCATGCACTAGGGGCGGCAGCGAAACCACTAGCTGCTCAGCTTTCCTCCAAGAAGCAAAAAATGCCTAAGAGCAAGGCGAAAGGCAAGCCAGCTCCAACTGCTCTTGCTGGGCCTTCTCAGCCGCCTGCAGCTAAGGAGGCGTGGAAGGTTGTGGAAGCCCCTGCCCACCATAGTGGTGGCCCTGATCGCCCGAGAGGCAATGAAGGCAAGGGGAAGTCCTCCAAGGGCGGAAAGAAGGGAGCGGATCATACTTGAGGGTATGGTAGCTCCCTTCGTATCCGTCTGGACGGCGCCTGTGCGACAGGAACAGCGGTACCAGTCAAACCAAGACCAAAATGGTTCTCTCGTTATGGGGAGGGGGGGGGGGCGGCGAGCGGATCGGGAGCCAGACACCCGCATTAGGCGTCAATGCGCCTATAGTGGGTGGAAGGCTCATGCGTTTTGTTGAGGCTTGGCGAGGTGTGATGTCACACAGTCTGCTCCTGGCATAGATATCCCAGATCTATATTGGGCACATGTCTGGACTCCCGTACCAAGGGAGCCAGACAAGTTAGAAGCCATTCAAAATGAAGTGTCAGGTTTGCTTCTGAATGGAGAAATAAAACCAGCAAACCAGAACACTCCGGGCTTCTATTCAAATATGTTCCTTGTCCCCAAGAGCACCGGGGTGGAGACCCATACTCAATCTCAGGCCATTGAATAGGTTTATCAATGTGCCTCAGTTCAAGATGGAAACTCCGAGATCGGTAATGGCAGGATTGAGGAAAGGAATGTGGTGTTTGTCAATCGATCTGAAAGATGCATATTTCCACATTCCAATGAACAGGGGTTGTCACAGGTTTCTGAGATTCACATTTCAGAACTGTGTTTGGGAGTTTGTAGTCCTCCCATTTGGCCTGTCGACAGCCTCAAGGGTTTTCACCAGTGTGGTCCTAGCGGTGACAGCGTTTCTCAGAAGAGAGAATGTGGCGCTTCACACCTACATGTACATAGATGATTGGCTTATCAAGGCGGACACGCCAGCCAGGTTAGGAGTGGATACTGCTTTGGCTCTGAAATTGCTTTCAGATCTAGGATGGATAGTCAACAAGGAGAAATCTGATTCGATCTCGAGGAAGGCAGGGTTTACCTGTCAGAGCCCAGAGCGGTGTCTCTGTTAGCCATCCTCAAGAGTTTTCAATTGGGAAACCACATTCAGTCGAGGAAGTTTCTTCAGATGCTGGGAATAATGGTCTCCTTGGAGCAGGTAATCCTGTACGCTGCTCTAATGTGAACACCTATCCAGTTGTATCTGATGTCTCTGTGGAAACAGAGAACAAAACCCCTGTCAAAGCTGGTACCAGTTTTGATGCCAATAATGTTGCATCTTGTATGGTGGAAGGAGCATCAGAATCTCCTAGTGGGAGTTTCGGTTCACCTCCCCCACCCCCAGCTGTCCATGTACACGGATGCATCGCTGGAGGGGTGAGGGGCCCTGCCTGGGAGAACACCAGGTTTCGGGCACATGGACTCTCCAAAAGAGTCAGCTGCATATCAGTCTGTTAGAAATGATGGCAGCGGAACTGGCACTGGAGAAGTTTCTTCCAGAAGTTAGGGGCAAGATGATATTGATACAGTCAGACAATTCAACAGTGGTATCATACGTAAATCGCCAAGGAGGGACCAAGTCACCCACACTGTATGAAGGTGTGGCACTTGATTCAATGGTGCAGGAATTACTCGGTTGTTTTGAAAGCAGCTCACATTCCTGGGTGAATGAACATTCTGGCGGATGCTTTGTCTCGCAGACAGAGAATTCTGCCAACAGAATTGTATCTCAACCCTGAACCCTCCAGTTCTACGAAGGATCTTCAAGCATTGGGACAAACCCAACATGGATTTGTTCGCCACAAAGGAAAATGCTCAAATCATGAGTTATGTCTCGCCGATTCCAGATCCAAATGCCGTCGATACAGACACTCTGGCGATAAGCTGGAGAGGGATGCACACGTACACATACTCACCCACCATCCTTCTACCGAAGGTCTTGGTGAAGGTCAGGGAGGAGCCATGCCTGATCCTGCTAATAGCGCCATATTGGCCCAGCATGGTGTGGTTCACGGATCTTCTGGATCTGCTGGTGGACAATCCAGTGCAGCTGCCCGAGATTCCGAACATATTCTCCCAGACCAAGGGCCGCTTCCGGTTAATGCAAAACTCATGAAATATGATCTATGGCAAGAGTTGAACCAAGTTTGTTCACGGGAACGTGATTGGTTAAATGGGTCGGTGGCCATTTTGGTTGACCTAGTTTTAGCAAAAATGACTTCTCCAGAACCGCTGAACAGGTCGGGTCGAAATTTGGAAGAATTTAGCGACTAAGGGCCATTAAAGTTTGTTCAAGGGAAGTTGAACCGTCAAAAAATGGCCATCGCGGGACAATCAAAATATAGCGTGTTTGGTGTCCATATTGGATTTTCTTATTTGATGGATTTTTAGGCCGAAATTGGTGTTATGTCTGTTTTTGGTATTCTGATCTCAAATTTGTAATTTTCGAAAGGGTTGGATAAACGGTTTGGCGGCAATCTTGGATCATTTCCCCGCCATAAGCTCCCATACTAAAGCAATGGGAAACTTAAAATGTCTTCTTGGGCCAGCGGCCATCTTGGACTTTGGCCGGTTTTTAGAAATGTCTTTAAAATCTCCGAAACCACTTGTGGGATTGATGCAAACCCCATGAAATATGATCTCGGGCAAGAGCTGAACCAAGTTATGTCAAGGGAACTTGATTGGTCAAATGGTTTGGCGGCTATCTTGGTTGACCTAGTTTTAGTGAAAACAACTCCAAAACCGCTGAATGAATTGAGTCAAAATTTGGCAGATATGTTTAGGGCCTAAGGGCCATTAAAGTCTGTTCAAGGGAAGTTGAACCGCCAAAAAACATGGCAGCCGTGGGCCAATCAAAATACAGCGTATTTGGTGGCCATGTTGGATTTTTTCATTTAATGGATTTTGAGGCCTAAATTGGTTTTATGTGTTTTTGAGTAATCTGATCTCAAATTTGCAATTTTCGAAATGGTCGGATAAATGGTTTGGCAGCCATCTTGGAACATTTTCCTGCCAACCGCTCCCATACTAAAGCAATGGGAAATTTAAAATGTCTTCTCGATAACTACTGTTTAAGACTATATGCTCGTCCTCAACGTGGCGCAGGGGTGTAACCCACTGTGTGTCAATCCAGACATTTGGAGGGGCTAACCAGAGCATTATGCAAATGAAATGACACTACTGGGACAATTTCAATTATATTTGACAGGAAGCATCCCTAGGGCATACAGATTTAAGTTTGTTCAAACGGAGCTGATCGGCCAATTGGGCCGGCATCCATCTTGGATTTTGGCCGATTTTTAGAAACGTCTTTAAAAATCTTCTCCGAAGCCACTTGTGGGATTGATGCTAACCCCATGAAATATGATCTAGGAAAAGAGCTGAACCAAGTTAGTTCAAGGGAACTTGATTGGTCAAATGGTTCGGCAGCCATCTTGGTTGACCTAGTTTTAGCGAAAATAACTTTCCAGAACCGCTGAAGGGATCAGGCCAAAATTTGGCAGATATGATTAGGGACTAAGGGCCAGTAAAATTTGTTCAAGAGAAGTTGATCTGTCAAAAAACATGGCCGCCGTGGGCCAATCAAAATATAGCATGTTTGGTGGCCATATTGGATTTTTTTATTTGATGGATTTTGAGACCGAAATCGGTTTTATTTAGGTTTTTGGGTATTCTGATCTCAAGTTTACAATTTTCAAAACTGTCGGATAAACGGTTTGGTGGCCATCTTAGATCATTTTCCCCCCAAAAGCTCCCATACTAAAGCAATGGGAAATTAAAAATATCTTCTTGAGAACTACTGGGCCGATTTCAATTATATTTGACATGAAGCATCCTTAAGACATAGAGATTCAAGTTTGTTGAAATGAACCCGATCGGCCAATTGGCCGGCGACCATCTTGGATTTCGACCGATTTAAAAAAAAAATGTTTAAAAATCTTCTCCTCCCAAACCATTTGAGGGATCGATTCAAAACTCACGACATATGATCTAGGGTAAGCGCTGAATCAAGTCTGTTCAAGGGAACTTGATTGACCAAATGGTTCAATGGCCATCTTGGATGACGTAGTTTTCACAAAAACAACTTCTTCCCCAGAACCGCAGAAGCGATCCGGCTGAAATTTGTGATATATAATTAGGAACTAAGGGCGATTAATGTTTGTTCAAGAGAAGTTGATTCGTCCAAAAACATGGCCGCGGTGGACCAATCAAAATATAGTGTTTGGCAGCCATATTGGATTTTTTTATTTGATGGATTTTTAGGCCGAAATTCGTTTTATATAGGTTTTTGGGTATTCTGATCTCATATTTGCAATTTCCGAAACTGTCGGATAAATGGTTTGGCAGCCATCTTGGATCATTTTCCCGCCAAAAGCTCCCATACGAAAGCAATGGGAAATTTAAAATGTCTTCTCGAGAACTACTGGGCATCTTGGATTTCGGCCGATTTTTAGAAATGTCTTTAAAAATCTCGTTCTCCGAAACTGCTTGGGGAATCGATTCAAAACTTATGAAACCTCATCTAGGCAGAGGTAAGCCAAGCTTATTTAAGACGACTTGATTGACCGAATGGTTCGGCAGCCATCCTGGATGACCTAGTTTTCCCGAAAACGACTTCTCCAGAACCGCTGAATGGATCAGGCCAAAATTTGGGAGATATGATTAGGGACTAAGGGCCATTAAAGTTTGTTCAAGGGAAGTTGCTCCGTCAAAAAACATGGCCGCCGTGGGCCAATCAAAATGTAGCGTGTTTGGCGGACATATTGGATTTTTTTATTTGATGGATTTTGAGGCCAAAATTGGTTCTATATATGTTTTTGGGTATTCTGAGCTCAAATTTGCAATTTTCGAAACGGTCGGATAAACGGTTTGGTGGCCATCTTGGATAATTTTCTCGTCAAGCTCCCATGCTAAAGCAATGGGAAATTTAAAATATCTTCTTGAGAACTACCAGGCCGATTTCAATTATATTTGGCAGGAAGCATCCTTAGGGCATAAGGATCCAAGTTTGTTCAAATGAACCCGATCGGCCAATTTGCCCAGCGGCCATTTTGGATTTCGGCCGATTTCAGGAAATGTCTTAAAAATCTCCGAAACCACTTGGGGAATCTTCATCTAGGCCAAGAGGTAAGCCAAGTTTGTTCAAGAGGACTTGATTGACCAAATGGTTCGGCGACCATCATGGATGACCTGGTTTTCACGAAAATGACTCCTCCAGAACCGCTGAAGGGATCGGGCTGAAATTTGGGCCATTAAAATTTGTTCAGTTGATCCACCAAAAAACATGGGCGCCATGGGGCAAACAAAATGTAGTGTGTTTGGTAGCCATATTGCACTTGCAAAAATGTCCACAAACTCATTTAAAAGACTGCTAAAGCACCCACCAACAATTTTGACAAAAATTGATGGTGCTCCAGGCGAGCGACACAGGCCCCTTGGGCCTTGTATTTATCAGCATGTTGATGCCCTAATTACTGATGCAAAATCCTTTTATGAGGCATTGAATTCAGCTAACACAAATATCAAAATTCTCGGAAGCTGAAATAAATTCTAACAAAACCTTCCTTTACCAGAGATGGGAGGATATCAAAACGCTAGTACCAGGGGCACAGAGTGCCCATCATGTTGTAGCTAGAGGTTCTTATCTGGTCGAGGTCAAAAGCTAGTCTGATGCAGACAACCCAAACAATTTTGATTTGAGGTCAGGATCCATCATGTCCAATCCCCTATCTATGCCAGTCATGCCACAAGCTTCTGAGATGGTTGCAGAGAGATTTCAAATTAGGAAATATGTCTTGGCCCTATTCGCCAGCAAAATGTCTGTCAAACAGTTTATCGGTATGTATGTTACTCAAAACGGTGATGAGACTGAGGTATCTTTTTTGAGGAAATGTGGAAATAATATGTTTGTCAAGCCAGCAAGAGGTGGCACATGTTGGTTTAATAAATCAGGCATTTTGAAAATTCTTGAGACACCCATAATGGACAACAGAGGCAGATATATGTTTGCCAAAAATGTAGATGCTACTCAGAAATAACGTAGCTCGTTTACAAAACAAAATGTAACGTGGAATATTTTGTACTTAATTTGATTGGAAGCCATTGCTGCAAATTGTTGCCACAACAGCTTTCAGTCTCTAAAATAATCATCATAATTTTTAGTCGACTCTCGCTACGGATTTGAATAACAATTAAGTTATTGGTTTCTAAGGCACCAGCAACATTGTCAAATTATTATCCACACACCGTGCAATCAATATATTACTATTTAGTTAAAGTGAGCGTAGGCCTATATACGCATTCTCGCCAAGAATGTATGCTTAGCAAACGGCATGTATGTTTCGTTGACAGATTTGTGCATTTGTTTGAAATGCATTGGTCGAACAGAAACGTACACCCGGTAGCTAGGCGAAATATTTCCCTCGTGCTGCAAAGCGTACTTTGGCCATATACTCATTCAACTTATATAGTAATATTGAGCGCCATGTGATTCTACGGACCACACATTTTGTTAAAGTTGTTGGTGCCTTAGTCATCAACGACTTAGTCAAATTAGTCTTCAAATCTGTAGAAAGTGTTGACTGAAATGTATGATGATTATTTTAGAATACATAGACTGAAACCTGTTGCAACACTTTGTATCAAATGCATAGCAGGTAGTAATTGTATTACATACTAATTATTTTGACAACAATTTGACTGAATGTTGGTGCTGTCATTGATAGCAACAACTTTCATGCAAATTACTGTCATTCTCCTATTTTCTCCTGCACATTGACACACTTTGTCTGAACAGTATTGATCAAATACAGACTGTCAAATGTAATGCCGTGCATGCTAACGCTTCCAGAGCTGAGGGAAAATGCTATTTGCACGTGCAAGCAGGTTGGTTTTGTTTGAGAAATCCCGCCTTGATCAGACAATAGACTAAACGAATATGGTGTCCAACAGTTCCACCGATTATGGAGTCAGGGCATTGCATGCTGAGTAGCATTGCACGCCAGGTAGCATTGCATTCTGGGTAAATTGAACAGGCATCTCATATCTCGTGCAAATGCGTCTATATCTAATGGAACACGAGAGCTTTAAGTCCTAAATATTTAACAGAAAATTCCTTATATCGTGTTCAATACTAATATGTTTCTGTTTTCGACCCATTCTACCTGTAACTTATTTATGAGCTGTACTATAATTTTGAAGCGGGGGCAGGCCACCCTGTGCCACCTGTGGCGCTTTCGTGCGTCAATGACGGCTTGGTGCTGTCTATGGACGCACTGGCAAGGGTGCAGGCGCGTGTGACAAAGTCCAGGAGGCAAATGGTTCTTGACCATATGCATCCGGCTACGGCAGTCAGGGAGCGTCTTGGGACACCCCTGACAGGGCCTAGCATCTTCGGTGGCCAGGCGCGGGCCATGCTAGAGGACACTGCCAGCATTGCGCAGAATCGGTTGGCGGTAGGCCTACAGCTGGAGCTAGTGCGGCAAGCGCACGCACTAGGGGCTGTAGGGAAACCGTTAGCTGTCCAACTTTCGAAGAAGCAGAAGAAGCAGAAAGGCAAGGCGAAAGCTAAGCCTACTGCGACTTCTGCTTCGTCTGGATTTTCTCAGCCACTGCCGGCTAAGAAAGCCAGGAAGGTTGTGGAGGCCCCTACCCTCCCCAATGTTGCTCATGATCGCCCTAGAGGCGGGAAGGGTACGAGTAAGTCCTCCAAGGGCGGAAAGAAGGGAGCAGATCGTACCTGAGGGTACGAGAGCTCCCTTCATATCCGCCTGGACCGCACCTGTGCGACAGGAACAGCGGTGCCAGTTATACCTGCCAAGCCAAGACGGAAATGGTTCTCTCTCTCTCGTTAAGAAAGGGGGGGGGGGGGGGGAGCGGAGCGCGAGCCGGACAACCCCGTTAGACGTCGAGGCGTCTATGGTGGGTGGAAGGCTCATGAGTTTCGTCGAGGCCTGGCGAGGTGTGACGTCAGACAGTCTGGTCCTGGGATTGTTATCCCAGGGGTACATGCTGGAGTGGTGGGACTTTCCGCCGCAGATTCTGTCTTTGGCACCTGTCTGGACACCTGTACCACGGGACCCAGACAAGTTAGAAGCCGTTCAAAACGAAGTGTCGGGTTTGCTTCTGAAGGGAGCAATAAACCCAGCGAACCAGAACACTCCGGGCTTCTATTCAAATATGTTTCTTGTCCCCAAGAGCAAGGGGGGATGGAGACCCATACTCGTAATGGCAGGATTGAGGAAGGGAATGTGGTGTGTGTCGATCGATCTGAAAGATGCATATTTCCACATTCCTATGAACCGGAGTTGGCACAGGTTTCTGAGATTTGCGTTTCAGAATCAAGTATGGGAGTTTACTGTTCTCCCGTTTGGCCTGTCGACAGCTCCAAGGGTTTTCACAAGAGTGGTCCTTGCGGTGACAGCGTTTCTCAGAAAAGATAACGTGGCGCTACACACCTACATAGAGGACTGGCTGCTCAAAGCAGACTCTGTAGCCAGGTTGAACGTGGATACAGCTCTGACTGAAGTTACTTTCAGATCTAGGCGGGATAGTCAACAAGGAGAGATCCGAGTTGACAGCCACTCAACATTTCGTTTATTTGGGGATGCGATTCGATCTCGAGGAGGGCAGGGTTTACCCGTCAGAGCCCAGAGCGGTGTCTGTTAGCCATCCTCAAGAGTTTTCGAGTGGGAAACCACATTCAGGCGAGGCGGTTTCTTCAGATGCTGGGCATGATGGTCTCCATGGAGCAAGTGATCCCGTACGCTGCTCTAATGCGAAGACCTATCCAGTTGTATCTGATGTCTCTGTGGGAACAGAGAACAGAACCCCTGTCAAAACTGGTGCCAGTTTTGGAGCCGATAATATCGCATCTTGTATGGTGGAAAGAGCGTCAGAATCTCCTAGTAGGGGTTTCGCTGCATCTACCCCACCCCCGGCTGTCTGTGTACACAGATGCATCGCTGGAGGGGTGGGGGGCCTGCCTGGGAGAACACCAGGTCTCGGGCACATGTACTCTCCTGGGGAGTCAGCTGCATATCAATCTGTTGGAAATGATGGCAGTGGAACTGGCGTTGGAAGAGTTTCTTCCGATGATCAGGGGCAAGGTGGTATTGATACGGTCGGACAATTTCGGCGGTAGCATCATACATAAATCGCCAAGGTGGGACCAGGTCACCCACACTGTGTATCAAAGTGTGGCAATTCAATGGTGCAGGAATTACTCGGTTGTTTTGAAAGCAGCTCACATTCCTGGCCGATTGAACATTTTGGCGGATGCTTTGTCTCGCAGACAGAGAATTCTGCCAACAGAATGGTCCCTCAACCCTCCAGTTCTACGAAGGATCTTCGAGCATTGGGGCAAACCCAACGTGGACTTGTTCGCCACAAGGGAAAATGCTCAAATCATGACTTATGTCTCGCCGATTCCAGATCCAAATGCCGTCGATACAGACGCTCTGGCGATAAGCTGGAGAGGGATGAACGCTTATGCGTACCCACCCACCATCCTTCTGCCGAAGGTATTGGTGAAGATCAGGGAGGAACCGTGTCGGGTCCTGCTAATAGCGCCGTATTGGCCAAGCAGGGCGTGGTTCACGGATCTGCTAGATCTGCTGGTGGAAAATCCAGTGCAGTTGCCCGAGATTCCGAACATAATCTCCCAGGCCAAGGGACGCTTCCTACACGAGCGTCCTGAAATGTTATTGACTGCGTGGTTGTTGTCAAACAACGTTCCACGTTGGAAGGTTTTTCTTTGACAGGCTGCTGATTTCATCGCGGCGGCGAGGAGGAGGTCAACCTTCAGGTCATATAACAACAAGGTTAACGGATTTGCAGACTGGTGTGAGGAAAAGGGTATTGTTACCTTTCATTCCACTATTCAGCAAATAGCAGACTTTCTCTGTGAGCTGTTCTTTTCAGGACTAGCTCCTGTCACAATTGCTGGATACAAGTCAGGTTTGGCATCAGTTATCCATTGTCTAGCCAACAGGGATAGTCCAGAGGTGGCCCAGTTGAGTGTGATGGTGAAGGGAATGAGCAATCTCCGACCGAGACAACCGGTAGTCATTCCAGCCTTGAGTCTATCTTTAGTGCTTAATGTACTGGCCAAGCACCCTTTCGAACCGTTGCGTTCGGCTAGTCTAAAGCATTTGACTCTAAAGGCGGTCTTTCTATTGGCAGCTTCCTCAGCTAGAAGGCGCAGTGTGATCCATGCACTTTCAGCAGAGAGGGACCGATTATTGTCTCCAGGGAGGGTCTGCGTCTACTGCCAAGAGCAGAGTTTATGTCAAAGATTCAATCTTTGAGATATCCCGGCAAACCGATCGTTATACCGAAACTAAGTAGGTTGGATCGTGATGCTAGTGTCTGGTGCCCAGTCCGTGCTTTGACTAAGTACAAAATGGACAGACTCGTTACGGTCGAATGATAGACATCTGTGGATCTGCCATATGGCGCCGCATCCGTGGATTCTATCTCTCGTTAGGTAGTCGAATGCATTCAGACTACCCGTGAGATTACGACTGGGCACCAAGTGCAAGGCGCAAGGGCACGATGTTAGAGGAATAGCCGCCTCTTCCGCCCTTTACAATGGTGTTCCGTTTAAGGACATCATGGCTGTCGCACAAGGGCACTGTGAGTCCTCTTTCACGGATTACTTCTTCTTCTTTTCGTTCGCTGATCATACCGCCAGTCCGGTAAGTGACTATCGACATGATCATAAGCGTTAAGTGCGTGGGCCCATGGTTTATTAGAGTGCGCCGTGCGGCCTGGAACCTCCGTCTTCAGCACTCGAGGTTTATGTCAGGGTTACCTCACCCTTACCTCCTTTAGTCGCCTCGTACGACACGCAGAGGATACGGAAGGTGTATTCTAAGCCCCACCTACAGGGCAAACGGATTACTATATGAGGGATGTGTCAGACTTCGCCATTCCACTCGCTTTAGCTGTTTTGAGACGATAGCTATGTGACCGCACTGCTCTTCTTCCTTTTTTGGCATTTGTAAGAGAGAATTTAGAAGCAGACATGGTCGAGCGAGAGGATATCAACCAGTTGTGTCACTGAGGCCGGACAAGTGAATGGTTGGAGGCTCCAGGTCTGAATTCCAAATATCATGAGGTAATTCACGATTGAGTGTTTTGTATTATGTCTATATATCATGATCATTCATCTTATATATTCATGCACATTCCCAGGCTAATATATGCAAAGAGCAGTTAACCCTCTTGGCATATTTGTGTTTCAGGCGAGATACATGTTCGTGAGTTCTCTCCCTTTTCTTAGGAGAAAAAGGGGGGTGGGCAGTGACGCGAATGTGATTCGGTTCCGATAACTTGACGGTCCTTTTAGGTCCGTTAGTCAAGTTGTTAAGTCTAAATCTTTCTCCAAGGGGCAAAAGTAGCATTTATGGCTTGCCCCTTCCCACCAGGTTACTGATCAAATCTGGTGTATATCAGAAGTAACAGAATGGTGAGTATTGATCGAAGGAGAATGCAGGAAATTTCAATTTCCCTTTCTCCGAGATCAAACAATACTCACCATTCTCTTACGGACCCAGCCTCCCAGCCCCACAGAGGCAAGCCATGGATTTCTCTTGTTTGGTGGCTATGCAAACAATATGAGCTCTATGGTAGACGGGTACTCGGCAGTTCGGAGCCGAATACCCGGTTCCAAGGAGTCGGTAAAGCTTTCTAAGTCTATAGTCCTAGAGCCAGCTGTCAGAGCCAGCTGTATATCAGAAGTAACAGAATGGTGAGGATTGTTAGATCTCGGAGAAAGGGAAATTGAAATTTCCTGCATTCCAGGAGCTGGTAGAGCTTTCCAAATTTGAAGATTCTTAGGGCACATCTTCAACCAAGCTGTTTATCAATAAGTAGTGTAATGGTAAGTATTGTTAGATCTCGGAGAAAGGGAAATTTAAATTTCCTTCAATTTTTTGGTATACTGACTTCAAATTTATTACTTTCGAAATTGTCGGGTAAATGCTTTGGCGTCCATCTTGCCATTTTGGTCAGTGGCCATCTTGGCCAATTTTTAGAAACATCTAAAAATGTTCTCGTAAATCACTTGGGATTGAATCAAAATTCATGAAATGTCTGGGGCAAGAGATGAACCAAGTTTGTTCAAGTAAAGTAAACTTGATTAGTCAAATGGTTTGGCATCCATCTTGGATGACCTTTGTTTTTGCGAAAACAACTCCAGAACCACTGAACAGATCCGGCTGAAATTTGTGACAGATATGATTAGGGATGTAGGGCCATTAGAATTTGATCACGGGAAGTTGATACATGGCCACTGTGTTCCTGTTGCAATTCTGGACCAACTCTTTAAGGGTTTACTTATAGCACTTGGCCTTTCTAGTTGAAATGGCTATGTTCGAGGTGAGCAATACAGGCCCCTTGGCCGTCTTCTTAGCAATACTCCAATAGAACTGAAAATAATTGAGTAACTGTCTATTTCGGTACTCATGATATTTTATTAACTCTTACTACTCTGATGTCAAAATTTTAAATTTTCAAATTAAATTAAAAGATGAATTGGTGTTCATTTTAAAACAAATTTGGCTGGAAGATGGTTTAAAAATGTACACCAGTTGCTTTGATGTTGACACAGTAAAAGATAGAATATTGACAGCAGAGTGGTACGGGTTAATTAATTGTACGACTGGCCATTTTTATTGGGTAAAATATTCAGAGACTCCTCTTATCTAGAGCTCTGCCAGCGACATTTTTAGCAGCCCAATTTTCAAAATTCACACTCAGTTATCATGTAATCACATGCATTTTTAGTGATCTGAGTAAGTGAAGACAAGTTTACAATTCACCAGTACCCTTTAATGGTCAAATTTGGTCCAAATTTTTTAAATATTTTCTTATTGAATGTCTATTTACAGGCCAAGAGAATACATTTTTTGAAAATTTATCACTGGAATGGCTGACTCGGTAATCGAGCCAGTCATTCCAGTGGTAAATTTTCAAAAATTGTATTCTTTTGCCCGGTAAATGGACATCGCACAGAGACCGGTTTTGGCCAGTATGACCATTAAAGGGTTAACATCACTGCATGGGAATGTGTGTGTGGGAGCTACCCTGGTTACCAGTCATGTGTGCTGTACTGCGATGCATCATGGGAGATAAGTCTGATTGATGCTTTATAGATTTAGAGAAAGATTAAATTTTTGTATAGCCCTTAAGCGAAACAAATGAGGGCTCGGCTTAGTGATCCGAATGACACCCGATCTGAGAATTAACTAGACAGTGGACATTTAATTCACCAAAGAGTTATAAATCCAATTTTAACCCTTTTACTGTCACCGTCCATAGCAAGTAATTTTTTGTGATTGTAGAATTGATTGAGTTTGCTATTTTGAAACTAATTTGACTGGTAGCTGTTGAACAAGTTCCAGACAAAACTCTCAAATTAGTTTCAAGATATTCGACAATTTTTTCTGTATAGGTGTTTTGAAATTAAGACACTGGCATTTCAAGGGTTAGAGAGTTATGGGCCATAATTCTAGAGATAGACATGACAGAGGAGATGCACTCATTTCTATAATCCTCACCCAGAAGGTCACCTTCGTGACTTACCCACAGTTAATGACTGTGTCTGTGAATAATCATATGTGGAATCCACATGGGTATTCTGATTTCAAATTTGCCATTTTCGAAGCTGTCGGACATATCAGATAAGTAGTTTGGCTACCATGTTGGACCATATTCGCGCCAAAGGGTCCCATACTAAAGCAATGGCAAATTTAAAATGGCTTCTGGAGAACCACTGGTCCGATTTCAAGTAGATTTGACAGGAAACATCTTTACAGCATAGGAATACAAGTTTGTTCAAAGGAAGTTGATTGGCCAATTTGGCCGGCGGCCAGCTTAGATTTGGGCTGACTATTAGAAACCACATAGGGTATCGATGCAAACCTCATGAAATATGATCTAGGGCAAGAGTTGAAACAAGTTTGATCGAGGAAATTTGATTTGCCAAATGGTTTGGAGGCCATCTTGGATCACCTAGTTTTTTAGCGAAAATGACTCCAGAACCGCTAAACAGATTGGGCTGAAATCAGGTAGATATCATTTAAGGCCGAAATACCATTAAAATTTGTTTAGGGAAAATTGAAATGTCAAAAAAACATGTCTGGCATGAATCAAGCAAAATTTAGCATTTTTGCCAGACATCTTGTATTTTCTATAAATTTCTGAGAAAATCATAAAACGACTACTTGTTAACCACTGGGCCAATTTTAATAGAATGTAGCTAAGCCGTCTTCACAGAAATTTCTAGTGGTCATCTGATCTTGTTTTTTTATGCCAATGGTCAATAATTATAGGTGAGCGATACATGTATTGGCCTCTTGTTACAATTCTCTTAACTCCTTAGGGGTCTACTTATAGCTGATGGCCTTTCTAGTTGAAATGCCATATTCCAGGTGAGCGATACAGGCCCCTTGGGCCTCTTGTTTCAAAAATGGTTTTATTGGCCTGAAAATGAACATTCAATATGCAAAAATATAGATCTTGATCAATTTTGGCCATTAAAGGGTTAAACATGACCAGATGTAAACGAGGACAAATTGTCCAGTACCTGCATCGTTGATATATTTGCCAGTTCTCTATTTTGAAAACAATGTTGCTCAATGCTGTTGCGTTTTAGCCTTTAGCCACAAAATTGCCATATGTGTTCTGGATGACATGAGCAAATTTCCACCCCAGCTTGTAGGAGATTGCACCAGCAGCACCAGAGTTATTAAAGAATGCATAAAATGCTAGACCTCAACATTGCCAGTTTGGCACATGTGCTCGGAACCACATGGACAAGCTTCAGCACAAGTTTTGGGAAGATTGCACCAAGAGAACCAGAAGTTATGGAAGAATGCATAAAAATGTCTATTTTGAAAAGTGTTGCTAAGAGCTGTTGTTGTTGTTGTTGACTTTTAGACCCCAAAATTGGCTGATCTGCTCGTGGCCCCACAGGCATACTTCTCTCCAAATTTCCAGTAGAGTCAGAGTTATTCAAAAGTGTCTTAAGAAGAAGAAGCAGCAGCAGCTCCATACTGGCATAAAGCCTTGCATCTAGTGATGCGGGTAAAATCTTAATTGTTGAATCTTATAAGAAAGATTGATGTACATTTTGAAAACAGTTCCATAACCCTTTAACCCTCAAATTTGTTTACAAAAATTTCAATTTTCTCATAGAAAATGTCCATTTGCAGACCAAGAGAAGACTATTTTTTTAATTTATAACTGGAATGACTGGCTCGGTTATCGAGCCAGTCATTCCAGTGATAAATTAAAAAAAATTGTTTCTCAAGAACACTGCAGAAAGAGTTAGTGCTGAAGAAGTGACCAAGATGGTCACGAAAGCTACACTCAAACAATTTCTACATCCCGGAGAGGTAACTAATTTTTCCTTATTATGAATCATCCTGGGATCGGAACCAACTTTTTCGGAAATAAACTTCAGAAACCGTTTTTGGCCGATATGAGTGTTAAAGTGTTGTAGCGGTATTGTTTCTAGAATGAACACCATTTGGCATAGAATGAAAGTGAATTGAATTTAGGAATCTGAAGTCTCAGTTAATAAGTAACTCTTTAATGATCAAGATTGGTTTAAAAATACCAGCGGCAAATATAGTCTTCTTAGTCTGTAAATGGATATTCTTCAGTGGCATTGGTCAAAGAGGCCGGCATTGACTGGCGCGATAATCAAAGACTTCATTATATTGATTGCTTTCTGTTTGCCTTTCAGTGATCCATAACATTTTCTACTTATGCCAATAATCTGCATATGCCATGCAGTGTACCAGTTACTATGCAGAGTCATGTGATCATGGACTTCACAATCAGCTCATCGCCTCAACTGATCAACCCGGCTCTACCTAACAAACGATAATGGAAGAGTCTTACCATTGGCCAATGTACAGGGACAAGTTCATTCTGTGCGATGACAAGTGGTGTGCAGGGATAAATAATACATGACATAGATCTGTATTTAATATATATTGTTATACTGTTTTCTACTAGTGGGCTGGTGGGTGAGGTAATTTAATTGCTATTTGACCAGATTTGTCATAGATAAATAACAGGTAACCGGATATGCGATATATGAGTTAATCCCCTTGGCATATATGTTCAGTAACATGATATTATTATTATTTAATTGCTAACACTACACATCTTGAAATGAATTCTTTTGATCAGGCTTGACTTCTGTGCAGTGGTCTTAAGAAAACTCCATTTGCATGCCAAGTGGAGACTATTTTTGAAAACTCACTTCTGGAATGGCAGCAATTACTTTTCCAAAAGTCTTCTCTTGGCCAGCAAATGGACATTAACTTGAGAGATTTTTAATCTTTATTGACTTGTGAAGAATTACCATGGCGAGTGAAGTAAATTCTGTCAGCCTAAACCTTTTAACCCTTAAACACTCATACCAGCCAAAAATGGCTTCTGCAGTGGTCTTGAGAAATGCCCATTTGCAGACCAAGAGCAGACTATTTTTGAAAATTTACCGCGGGAATGACTGGCTTGATAACTGAGCCAGTCATTCCAGTGGTAAATTTTCAAAAATAGTCTGCTCTTGGTCTGCAAATGGACATTTTATTTGACAGATTTGTGGGATAATGGGTTAACATTCAACTTAACCATTAATGTCTTCAGCAGTGGTCTTGAGAAATATTCATTTGTCACGTTTCTAGACTAAAAGCATACTATTTTTGAAAATTTCACACGAATGACTGGCTCGATAGTCGAGCCAGTCATTTGAGCGATAAATTTTCATAAATAACGTTCTTGACCTGTAAATGAAGATGTAAAATTACAATTTTCTTGAACAAATTTGGCGGTTAAAGGGTTAATGATTATGTTCTAGCCATTGAATAGCCACAGCGTGTCAGATTCAGTGCTTAGTCATGTGTTATTCTTAGCCCCTACACCGCATAATTGTGAACTTGTATAAATATTCAGTTTATTTTGTACGAAAACTTACCATGCAATCCTGAAAACAGTATTACTGTTGATTTCGGGAACACTGTTTTCAAGATGATACCAGGTTCCCACCTCCTATGGAATATGTATGTCAATCCCTGGCAAACTTCTTATTCTAAGCCTTTATGTGTACAGTAGCTTGGTATCATTAGCTTCATATATCAATTCGTTTCCAGATACTTGTAATATAGTCAGTTAACCCCTTAACACTCGAGTCATATCGGCCCAAAACGGCTACTGCTGTGGTCTTGAGAAATGTCTATTTGCAGACTAAGAGAAACCTATTTTAGAAAATTTACAACTGGAATGACTGGCTCGATAACCGAGCCAGTCATTCCAGTCATAAATTTTCAAATATAGTCTTGTCTTGGTCTGAAAATTGACATTTTCTACGAGAAAATGTATTTTTTTTAAACAAATACAAGTGTGAAAGTGTTAAAGCTACAAGACAGAACTATTTCTAATACATATTTTATCATGTAGATCTGTAAGACCATAGATATTATGAGATGTAAATACCTCTATGATGATAGATTTATCTGTTTCATGGCCATAATTGTAGGCACAGTGGCTTTCCATTTCACAATTTGCCATTTTCCGTTGCACAAAATTGCTGAGCACAAAATGCTGATTCCGTTACACTTCAGTTTCACAAACTTACACCATCTAAGCTGCATGTAGACTTAATGAAGTCAATATTGAAATAGTTACATTTGTGTGGTGCTATTATTACTATTCCCAAACAGTACAGAGTTAGGGTGACAAAGGTATAGGTGGGTAAAGGTTTACAATTTTACACAAGAATGTCTCACGTCCGGGATGAAAATGCATTTAACCCGTTAAATTTTGCCTGAATATCATGTTTCCATCTCAATTTACAAATGTTTTGCAGAAAAATGTGGCTTTCTGTTGATTTACATTTGAAAATCACTTCCGTTTCACATTACTAATTCCGTTTATTTTCCGTTATCGTGGAAAACCACTGTCCCTATAATTGGTCATGGAAATCTAAATTATTTTTTTTCTTATGGAATATCCATTTGTAGATCAAGAGAAGTTGGTTTTGAAAATGTATCCCTTGCATGACTGGGTCGGTAAGCGAGCCAGCCATTCCAGCGATAAACTTACAAAAATAGTCTTTTGTTGGTCTGCAAATGTTTTGTTGTAAAACACTTCTTTTTACTGAATTGTTTATAGAATCAAACCCTTTAACCTTTGAACACTTGAATTTGCTCAAGAAAATTTCAATTTTCTCATAGAAAATGTCGATTTGCAGACCAAGAGAATATTTTTTGGAAATTTACCACTGGAATGACTGGCTCAGTTATCGAGCCAGTCATTCCAGTGGTAAATTTTCAAAAATAATTTCTTGGTCTGCAAATAGACATTTCTCAAGCCCACTGTAGAAGCCGTTATTGGTTGATATGAGTGTTAAAGGGTTAGGGCCTCACGTGTGATACATCTGTCTACACTGTGCTCTATGCTTCAAACATTTACCATAACCCTTTAGCACTCATACCACACAAAATGGCTTTCTGCAGTGTCTTGAGAAATGTCCATTTGCAGAGCAAGAGAAGACTATTTTTGAAAATTTACCACTGGAATGACTGGCTCGGTAACCGAGCCAGACATTCCAGTGGTAAATTTTCAATAATAGTCTTCTCGTGTTCTTCAAATAGACCTTTTCTATGAGGAAAATTGAAATTTTCTTGAACTAATGAAAGGGTTAATTTGATAAGTGTCTATGTAGTGATGTAGTATAATATTCATTTCCAATAATTTCAGATTTAGTTTAATTATTAAGTGCCATATACTGTATTGTTACCCTCACCCTGTAAATGAAAGAGAATATTGTATTCAGCCATGATTCGGGTCTCTGTTTCTGAAGCTGTATCTGTCAAAAACTGCTGATACGATTTAACTCAAATCTTAACACATCAAAAAATCTTATCGTGAATGAGGATTTCCAGACTTTGACAGTGGTCGGGATAAAAGAACGTGGCTCCGGACAAAATTTTATATCTATGGATGTCACAGAAATTACTCATCAAATTTCGCTTTTAACAACAAATAATGTGTCTTCAACTTTGATTACGATCCAAAGTAGGATTGTGCGATTATGTGATTAGATTGAAAATCGCGATTACTTTTTAAATTGTGAATTTTTATGATTAAAAATTAAATAAGTGAATAATCGTGAATAATTTCTACTGCTTAAAATATTTCAAAGCTGCATTTTAGTTACACATTGTCATTGACATTTTGCTCAGTGAATGTAAGCTCATTTGCAAGAGATTATTTTTGAAAGTGTCACTGGAATGACTGGCTCGAGCATCCAGTGACACATTTTCAAACATAGTTTTCTCATTGCATACAAATTTGCGATCTGGGTAATTTGTACCCACGCTGATTAATCGAGTAGTCATGATTATTCGTAAATAATCGTTCGTGATCACTCAAAGAAATAATCGCACAAACCTAATCCAAAGAATTTAAAAAAAAAATCAACAGAAATATAGAATGTGATAAAAGCTGGAGGGTGAGGACGTGCAATCTGTGACTACTCTAGTTTTTGTTTCGTATCCTGGATGTTTTTACTTACAAGTTTAGACATGTTCTATTTGCTACTTGAACAAATGATCTATTAACCAATAGTAGATTTACGTTGACTGTGATAGCAAGCGTGATATAAAATGTTATTAACCGTTTAATACTCATATCAGCCAAAAACGGCTTCTGCACTGATCTTGAGAAATGTCCATTTGCAGACCAAGAGACCAAGACTTTTAAAATTTATCACTGGAATGGCTGGGTCGAGAACCAAGCCAGTCATTCCAGTGGTAAATTTTCAAAAATAGTTTTCTCTTGGTCTGCAAATGAACATTTTGTATGAGAAAAGTGAAAATTTTTTGGAACAAACTCGAGGGTTAAATGGTTTAAAAAACACTGCAAATAGTTTCTTATCCAATTAGGAGAATTTTACTAGATCTGTCTCTCACATTAAATTTTGAAAACAGTGTTGCTGTTTGTGTTTTAGTCATGTTAGACAGTGCCATTATTAGAGCTTCCATTTTGATATATATGTAGTGTAATAAATGTAATCATGCTTTATATATAGATGTATGTTAACTTAGAACTGGTTACACCTTTTCACAAGTCCAAGTTAAAATGTCGATAATTCACCTTTCCAGAGTATCCATCGATGATACGTGTAAGAATCATTTCGTCATAAATGATTCTATTAGGCCCTGTCTTTAACTCTTAATAGTCCGACACGTTGTACGAATTGTATGTCTCTACTATTTAATAAACATGCTGTTGAATATTTTGGAACTAATTTGACTGCGTGCTGCAGCAACAGCATCCAGTCAAATTAGTTTCAAAATATTCAACAGCTTACTTGCATAGTTATCTGGAAATTGATAGTCAGGGAGTTCAGAGATCGTTCTATCCTAACACGAGCGAGGTGTGGGTGGAGCTTAGCTAAAGATGGGTGGGGCATAGCTAAAACTGGAAAGGTCCATTACCACTTTAATGGTCGAAACGTGTCAAGAAAGTTAACATTTTTGCTTTGTGAATATCTATTTGCATGCCGAGATGAGAGTATTTTTGAGAATTTATCCCTGAAATAACTGGCTAAGTTATATATAAGTGATACAGAAATATTTCTTTCTGAACTCTTTAACACTCATATTAATCAAAAATTGCTTCTGCAGTCGTCTTGAGAAATGGCCATTTTCAGACCAAGAGAACAGTATTTTTTTTTTATTTACGACTGGAATGACAAATAATCTTTGTTCTGCAAATGGATATTTTCTGTGAGAAAATCTTAATTTTTTCTAGAACAAATTCGAGGGTTAAATGGTTAAATAGCCATTCTTCAAGACCATAAGCATTGTAGACACAAGTTTTTGACAACTTGACCAGTAACTGGTTAAATGAAAGCTGCTGAATATTTTGAAAGTAATTTGAATGCTATTTCTAGTAAAATTATTTTAAAAAAAATATTTTTGACAGCTGAGTGAATCTTGATTTCGAAGCAGTTTTACAGAATGGATAGATATCCACATTTGCACATGTATGTTAGGCTAGTAATAGTATGGGCAGAGGTACTCGCTTACCATTTCTCTGGTTTCATCGAATACATCTTATAAAGTTATTAGATACAGGTGATAAAATAAAAATAAATGTTCAATTTTCTGCCATACATCGAGAGCATATAATTTGTAAATATAAAACAAATAATAATAATAATAATAATAATAATAATAATAATAATAATAATAATAATGCATTCAACCATTGACCCTTTAATGGCCAAGCCGGCCAAAATGGGCCTTTGAAGTCGTCTTGAGGAATGTCTATTCATAGGTCAAAAAGCTTATTTTTTGAAAATTTACCACTTGAATGCCTGTCTCATTAACCGAGCCAGTCATTCTAGTTGCAAATTTTCAAAAATAAGCAAATATTTAGATTTTCCTGACCGCATTTATCCATTAATGGGTTAATATAATATATTTATATTCATTTATTATTTAGCAATAGATACATATATATATATCCTCACATTACACATTAAACTCTCATACTAACCAGGGTCTAATCCAGGGATGTGATTTGGGCACCCATAGCTGTGTAGATGGTGCGAAAGGGGAGTCTCAGAGCTGATATTTCGCACAAATTTGTTGAAAAATTTATCAGAAGCTACTATACAGCTCCCCTAGCAGCTTTTTCTTTGATTTTTCATAATTTGGGCACCCAAACTGATGGCACCCAAACCCTTTATAACGGGTTCAAAATCACTCTGGATCAGGCCCTGCTAAGAGACTACATACAGTACAGCTCAGAGGTAAGTTAGAATGCTTCCAAAACAAAAACAGAAACGTGTTAGTAAGAAATGTTCTGTTGAATATTTTGAACATACTTATATTGGAAGATATTGGTGCCTCAGGCAGCATGTCTTCCAATCCTATTATGTTCAAAATATTCAACAGTACATTTTATTGTTTTAAAAACATTTTAAGCTGTTTCTCACCTAGACAAGAGTTTTATATTTTATCAGTGTTTTGCCATATAATCCAATTTTTCATTTTATTTATTTTGACCCCAAGATTATTGCCCCCTTATATGATCTCTTAATTGTATATTAATTATTATTTTATTTCATATCTTTGCTATCCACCCATGTCTCTCATATGTTTCACAACTATATAGTATAGTCTTATACTGTAATATAATATGTAATTTATATAATGACTTTTATACAGTGTAATTATTTATATGTACGTAAGAGTAACCTTTGTCTTTCTCAGTCTGTCATTATCTCACTTTCGCTTAATGTCTGATCACGAAAGCTCACTCAGTAAACCATAGAAATTGTATGTTTTTTGGTTTTTTGAAGACTCGCATTACAATGGTTTGCAATGTTTATACTAAGTAGTACATGTAGCATGGTAGTTTGCAGTTCTAAATTTGAAACCATCATAGATCTTACTCGGTGTCAGTCACTACGACCACACATTATGAATGTATTGTTATGTCTTTATTCTGCGGCTTTCGGTGATGGAAAAGGGGCGACTGCTCCGCTTTATTGATGCTGATTGGATCCAATGGGAATGGATCAAATAAGATTCATGTTTCCTTTGAGGAGTCTTAGTCTTAGTGGTTGGCTAAGTCCGCAGTATCGTGTAGAAGCACTATGATAGTCCTATAAGCCTGATGGGTCCATTGTATGATTAGTGGACCAAATAAGATTCGCTTTATTGACTTGTGGCATGTTGGAGTAAGGCTTGTTCCGTAAAAGCTGGCTTGTTTCCATCAGTGCTTGCTTGTCTGCAATTTTCAAATCTTGTGAGAAATGAGCTTCACTATTCGAGGAGAATTTGCTGGCTGATAACACCTGACACTGATCACATCGATTCTTCACCTGATCAATCCTCGATAAGCATCAAGTGTTTATCGGGCAACAAGTTCTAGAATAGTCAAGATGATAGTTACGTTATTACTTGTGACTCGCAACTAGTATAAGTGCGTTTGTTGGTCGGTCAGTCTGATCAGTTAAATTTGAGGCATTTCTGACAGAGATGCCAATGTTGTAATTAGTGTCACACTTGTTGGTCAATGTACTAAATATGACAGATTCATTACTCTAATATCAATGTACTGTTGAAGCTAATGGAGATAATTTTGCTTAAGGCCCGCATTCCATGTACGCGTTTCTGCTCGCATGTTCCCGCGCACGTTTCGGCGAGCGTGCATGTGCATTTCCATGCAGGCGAGATTTTGAGCCTATAAGCACGCAGAATTCTCGTAGTAACACTGAACACGCATGCACACAAAACCAACACGCGCGCTGAAAAACAAGCGCGCTGAAATTTCACTCTCTGATCGACTTTTTTTTTAGCGCGTGTAGTCAGCGCGTGGAGACGCTTACATGGATATGACTATATATAAAATGTATTGAATCGATTTTTTCGCTAGCGTTTCAGCGAGCAGAAACGCGTACATGGAATGCGGGCCTAAGTGAGGGAAATGTTTATTTGCAGAACAAGAAGGCGATTTTAGAACATTTACTACTCGTATTACTGGCTCTATTATTGAGCGAGTCATTCCAGAAGTTAATTTTCTAAAATAATCTAATTGTACAAAATTAAATGGTCAAGATTGGACAAGATAATCGACAAAAAGTCAAGAGTCTTGCTTAGTCAATGTTTATTTGCGGACCAAGAGATGACTATTTTTTAGAACTTGCTGCTGAGATTATTGGCTGTATCATCAAGCCAGTCATTCCAATGGTAAATTTTCAAAAAGGGTCTTCTTTACCTGCAAATGGATATTACCGTAGACCACTTTAGAAGCAGGCCTGATGATTAAAGTATGTGTGCATGAGTAGGTCCAGGACTGAGTGTGCATGCATATGTTTACTGAGATACTTGGGGGTATCTTGACCAAACTAATGTGTGTGGAAGACTGCACTTAAGGCCGCAAATACTCCTAATTTTGGGGTCAAAAGTTCAAATGCAATTTAAAATGGCTTGCAGATGACTCGGAATTCTTCAGAATGCCAGTACTTGCGAAAAGTCAGTTTGTTAGTCATCTACACAAAGAACATGAATTGCCTAATTAGTAACTCGCTGCTAAGCTACTGAAGGCCATGAAAGCTCGTTTTCCGTCATGTAGATAAGACAACAGGTTTTGGAAATAAAGTAATTAGATTTAGTGCTGCTTCAAGCTTTCATTGTTAAAATTTAAATTTTAAATATGACAATGCTAAGTTCAAATTTTCAAGATTCTGTATCTGTAAATTTATGAAATACATGTACTATGTTGAATAATTTAACATTAATCTGACTGAAATAAGTTCCTGTCTAAGGCAGCAATGGCTTCTAATCAGATTATATTTACAAGTTTCAACATTTTTCCCGTATGTGTGTGGCCTGAAATGATGATACTGGGATTTCATATTTGGACAGTTTAATGGCTTGAGAGATCTAGATGTGCGCATGTTTGAGGATATTGATATTATCAAAAGTCTGATGATTACAAATGTATTTTGAGAATACTTTGATTGAAGTTTGTTGCTCGCCTTCAAAAAGTCTCCATATTTAACTGCCATGAGAACCAGTTTCTGTGGCATCGTGATGAAATATGTTGACCTTTATGGTGTAGTACGTGTAAGACTAAGCACAATAGAATGGTTATTGATTGCATCCTTTCATATGTTAATGAGACTGTTCAAATTTGCATAACAACTGTGATATTGATAGATGGGGGTTTTCTGACAGGGTTTGTTTATGATGTGTCTTAGCAACAGATTATATGGTTATATATGAAATCATTCACTTCCACACACAAATGTCTAGGAAGTATTATAACACTGGAAGATAACTGGTATGACATTTTGACAATTGTGTTGCTGTTGCTTTCTTATATTGTCGCAGCTTACATTGCTTTTATTTTCAAAATAACACCAAGTACAATGGACCGTTCCAGTTTTATCTATCCCTGCCCATCTCTAGCGAAGCTCCACCCACACTTCACCCGTGTTGTCATCAATCGATCGCTGCATTCTCTGAATCTCAATTTCCAGAAAACTACAGGTTAGCTGTTGTATATTTTGAAACTAATGGCAGCAACAGCGCCCAGTCAAATTAGTTTCAAAATATTCAACAGCATGTTTATTAAATAGCAAGGACATACAATTTGTACAACATGTCTGACTAGTAAGCATTTAAGACGGACTAAATCGAGTCATTCATGCTGTAATTGATTATGACATCATCCTACACATCAAGTAGTTGATTATGACATCATATGGTGGATGGATAAACTGGAAAGGTCCATTTTAAAGGGGTGGGTGGGAACGTATGAGTAATGCAATATCTATCAGGTTTATAACATTATGCTGATGTGTTACTGCCTTGCCTTTGTATTTTATCCTATGTTAATTCAGCACATGCCAGGTCTTGACATAATACAAATTAATTGTCACATTATTCACAATGTTGCTGTCGTATTGTCAGCGTTATTGTATCGTTATGCAATAACATTATTGCAAAGCGATTCTCTATTTTAAGAAAATAGTTTTATAAGGGTGTTATCGAAGTCTAAGAGTAGGTTCAGTTACTCAGTCTGATTACACGGATATGGATATCCAAACGCCGAGAGTATAATCGGATTGCGCTATCATGTCATTCATGTGGTAAAAATTATTTGAATCGAGTAATCCTGCATCCAGCGAGAGCAAAGGCATAGGCATGTAAACCAAGATGGTGTCTCCTGATAGAGTGAGAAATTTAAAGACGCTAATGGCACAATCTTCTACATCCATATCACCATCTTCATCAGTTTTTGTTTAACATTCATCCTGAAAATGTTGCCTAGCTTCAACAATATTACTACAACTCAAGCTGTCATTTTCGGTTTGTACGTGCCGCCTTATTGTAATCAGATATATTATACTCTTGTCGTTTGGAAATGAGAATCTTACACTTTGTACTTGTACACTACGCATGCCCAGACATTTAATCACGGTACGCCTAATTGGGTATCCGAAGTATTATATTTTATACCATGTTCCGTATCCACCTGCATATACATGATCGCGTGCTATTTCAGTTTGTACTGTGCAGCTCCGAAATAACTTCCAAAACAAAATGCAACATGCTGTTAAATATTTTGGACTTAATTTGATTGGAAGACACGGCACCAATGGCTCCAATCAAATTAAGTCCAAACTATTCAGCAGAATATTTCTTACATCGTGTTGAAAATTTGACTAACATGTGTCTGTTTTTGTTTTCGAATCATGTTAAGTTGTTTATGATCTGTCGTGTAATCCAGCCTACCTCTTATTGTTCTTAACCCTTTCAATGATAAATTCCCCATCATCTCGTTTTCATGGCAACCATACAAAAAAACTGTTGAATATTTTGAAATTAAATTAATTTGACTGGAAGACATTGCAGCAACGTCTTCCAGTCAAATGAATTTCAAAATATTCAACAGAATAACTTATATCGTAAAGAATTTACTTTTTTAGGGTTTTGTCTGTGAAAGGGTTAATCTGAGAATTCAGCTGAATTACTCCGCTGATATACTGATGACCATCGTGTTCAGGGTTGTTACCTTTATGCTGGTGACAATGTTCTACACTATAACATTTCTAAATATACATTTAAACAAACGCAGTAATGCGACAACAGAGCCAGCCATGTAACTAATCTCGCTCAATTCACTCAGCATTTATTGAATATTCAGATGACATATTTTTCATCATATGATAGTTAAGTTCTTTAATTTTATATGAAGATTTTTTAATAAAATTTTATGTCTAGTGTCATAACGTATTGGATAACGTCTCTTTTCTCAGGCACATTCAGGAAGCATCATTGATCCCTTCACGGATGAATTCCCTGTATCTCATTCATAAGGCAAACATACAGGAAAACTGTTGACTATTTTGAAATTAATTTGACTGGAAGCAACAACGGCTTCCAGTCAAATTAATTTCAAAATATTCAACAGAGTAAGCTTTATGTTGTAAAGAATACGGTTTCCGGGATTTGTCGGTGAAAGGGTTAATAACCATTCATGCAATCAAACAGCTTATTCATAAACATTTAACCCTCAAATTGGTTCAAGAAAACTTTAATTTTCTCATAGAAAACGTCCAGGAGAAGACATTTTTGAAAACTTTTTACTGGAATGACTGGCTTGTTTTATCGAGCCAGTCACTCCAGTCATAAATTTTTGAAAATAGTATTCTTGATCTGCAAATGGACATTTTTCAAAACCACTGCAGAAGCCATTTTTCGCCATCTTGTGTGTTAAAGGGCTAATGGTCACAGTCAAATAAAAATGGTACCCGATACGGTATTGATGAATGTCCATCTGCAGGCTATTATGAGAAGACTTGTTTGAGAATTTACAATTTGAAGGGCTGGCTCAATATCCATAGAATAAACGGTAGAACAAACTTAGATTTAAATATGACCAAATATGTGTTCTAGCTTATGAGAGAACACACACACTTGAAAATTCCTAAATTATGGCCTTCTAATGGCTGAGCATTAAGAACCATTCCATCTCTGAAATCCAAGCTTCGGAATGACCATGCACCTAAGCTGGTAAAAATTTAAGGTTTTTTACTATAGAGTGATCCATTTCTAGCTAAGCTCCGCCTGCTTCTAGTTAATCTCTGTCCACTTCTTACTTCTTTGAAATTTGAATTCCGAGAATCTAACTTTCAACAGGTAAGCTGTTGAATATTTTGAAACTAATTTGAAAAAATATTCGACATAAATGAGAATGTTTACTAAAGATATACAATGTGTACACTTTCGTGACAGACTTTTCGATTTTCGTGACGGAGCAACGTCATTTTGATTGTGACATCAGCTTCAAGTCGGCCATAGTGGCACCTGTAGTAGCTTTAGAAATGTCAATTCGCATGTGGATACCAATGAAGGCGGAAGATGTGTACAACAAAAGGTTGATTTGAGATATAAAGAGACCAAAAACTCACATCAAATCTGCATTATAAAGTATAATCATAATAAATGGTGGAATTTGAGTCACCCAAGCTATAGCCCATATGTAGCAGTCAGATAGTTAAGAATACTTTAGAACTTACCACTGAGGTGAATGGATTTGTGGCCAATTAAATCAATTCAATCCATTGAAAATTTTTCTAAAATATTCTGCAAATTTACCTTTTTTTCTGAGAAAATTTTTATGTTCTTGACCTGCCTGTATTTGTCAATTACAGGTGTAATATTATTTCATTATATGAAAGAGTTAATGGACCCGGGTTACCATGACAAACAATGTGAGCTGCCTTGTATGTTTATCCTGGGGATGAAAGGGTTAACTTCTGTATACTAACACTTTAATGGTTATGACGGCCAAAACCGGCCTCTGTTATGGTCTTGTGGAATGGCCATTTACAGGCCGAGAGAATACAATTTCTGAAAATTTACCACTGGAATGACTGGCTCGGTAACCGAGCCAGTCATTCAAGTGATAAATTTTCAAAAATTATCTTCTTGGCCTGTGAATGGACATTCAATAGGCAGATATTTACAATTTCGTGACCAAATTTGACGATTAAAGGATTACATCTACCCCAATCATTTATAGATGTATGATTTAACGTGTATGTTATGACTACTTAGCAGTGAATCAATCTCAAAATAAAGGTACGACATCTCACCAAGAATACCTCTCTAACGTAATGACCAGCCATACATAAAATATCAAAATAACTAGACTGTTACACTGACTTCGCTTCAGAGACCAGACGTGTCGGGACCAAGTTTAGCTCCATAATAGGACTGTAAACACATCATTGTGGATCATTTTGATCTGGCTATCATCTTAACCCCTGTATCATTAGCTTGATACAGACATCGAAATCAAACCAGATCCATCCAATGGCTTATTTGATATCAGCATCTATACAATGTCAGCAAATTTTTGTCCACATTTTGTGAGCATCCATTTTGAATTTTAAGACGAACTAAAAGGGAGTATCTTTCTGTTAACTATTCTGCATTCAGAAGACTATGAGCTTTTTATATCATCTCGCTTTGGGTGAAATAATATCATTTAGTATGAATAGGATGGTTCTCAGGCCGCTTCAAGATTCAATTCTCTCTCTATCTCCCATTTAAGGGGAGAAATTACTACGCCAATACCCACTCATTACACACTAGATATTTTTCTCAATCCTGTCACGAAGACGATGTTGAATGATCAGTGAATATGTGTTGTATAGTGATGTTCATTCATTCTGATTCTCTTAACTTCTTGTCTGGTTACACAACTCGTTTCTTCTATGGCATCTGGACTCTAGAAGCACATGCACAGTAATATATGTATATTTCTCCACCAGATGTCTGCCAAATAAGCACGCTTACTGGTGGCCTAGCAGGCCTCGAGGTGGTCATTGTTGAAAGCTGTTGTCAATATTTTCCCTTTTAATGGTAAAAAAGATTGTCAAGAAAATAGACATTCGCTTAGTGAATACGACTATTTAAAAAAATGTACTGCTTATCGAGCCAGACATGCCAGTGGTAAATTTTCACAATTAGTCTCCTCATGTCCTGCAAATGGTCTTTCCTTAAGATCACTGCACGGTTGTCACCAGCTTGACCACGGTTGTCACCAGCTTGACCAACCGATGGTTAAATGAGTGTCAGTTATTAACTGTCTGGCTGCTGAATTTATGAAGACTACAATTTTCATGGGGTTTAGCTCTGGATATACTGAATATTTTGAAAACAATCTGACTAAAAGTTGTTGGTGGCTAAGCCACCAACAACTTTCAGTCAAATTGTTTCCAAAATATTCAGCTGGCCCCGAGTTATTGCTCAGTGAAATTGTCTGGTGGCTTGCAACAGATCAGACCCCTAGATTCCATTCACTTATAGGTGACAATTCATGTTCATTTTGGAAACATTGTTGCTGAAAGCTGTTGGTGTCTATGTCCACAACAACTTTCAGCAGCATAGTTTCCAAAATGAACACCAATCTTTCTTCTATTGACTCGGGTACAATTAACTCTTTAATGGTCCGGATTGGTCAAGAACATAAAAATACAAATTTAATAAATATCCATTTGCAAACTTTTGAAAGATTATTACTGGAATGACTGACTGGTTATCGAGCCATGAATGGTTATCAAGCCAATCATTCCATTGATAATATTTTCAAAATTAGTCTTGTTTTTGTCTGCAGAGTGACATTTCTCAAAACCATTACAGAGGCAGATTGTGGCCAGACAAGGGTTAACATTTTGATTTTAACCCTTACACACACGCACGCACGCGCACACACACACCATGTTCATTTGCAGACGAAGAGAAGATAATTTTTTTTAATTTACAACTGAAATGCCTGACCTGATAACCAAGCCAGTCATTCCAATGGTAAGTTTTCAAAAATAGTCTTCTTGCTCAGTAAATGGACAGCTAGGAGAAAATTGAAATTTTCTTGAACAAATTTGAGGGTTAAATGGTTAATGTGCTCAGAGTCAGTGGCCTCAACTAAATCATTAACCATTGGCATATTGTATTTCATTAAAAAAAATTTATTTGACCAAAACCTTGAAACAAACAATTATATGTTTAAGCCTGTACTGTATAGACTGTATAATACCCAATACTAATGAGGTGTTAATGTTGTATATTCACAGTTTGACATAAATCTGTCGAACAGTTATAGATTACCGTACACATGCACGCACATATACAGCACGCACGCACGCACACACCAGCACCACACACACGCACGCACACACACACACACACACACACACACACGCACGCACGCACGCACGCACGGACATACACACACACACACACACACACACACACACACACACACACACACATATGCTTATGTGATGATTTTTAACGAAGCCTTAATATAATTATATTATAATAGTTTATATATTGTTAGTGATTATTTAGGAAGTAATTAAATATATTTAATAATTAATAATAATAATAATATAAATGCAACAATACTTTAGAAGCAATATTGTCATGATCGTGCTTATAAGTTAAGCATTGAAATGAATTAATTATTATTTTGTTATAACTATAGCGGTGACATAATAACCTACATGTATTAGTTTTGGCTTTATTTTCTTTCTTGAATGGTTTCACGCAAATTTCATTGGTCGATTAATTTGAGTGGCATTAATATGACCAATACGATGTGTTTTGTGAAGAAACTCTTCCTAGGAGAAAAGTGAACCGTAAAAGAATAGCTCCTATGTTTCATGGATTATTTTCTAGATTTGCCCACCTCTTTAGAACCACAATCTCCAGTCGATGATACTTACTATAAACCGGTACAGGACTACAGGTACCTTAAAGGAAAACTCACCTAATCTTATACTAACCACTCAAGTGATAGAATTTGTCACTAATAATACATCCATGCCATTCTAGCCGACAACGAAAGATATTCATGCTTTACTAACTAAATCTTGATACATTTCTACAACCTATGATGGCTGTCATGATTTACTTTTCAACCAGTCAGAAAAAATCTATCGTAGAGACCTTGGCGTATACGCTCAGTCAGAGCTGCCATCTGTATTTTGGCAGTATGGTATAAAAGCAACCATACAAATAAACTGTTGAATATTTTGAAACTAATTTGACTGGAAGTTGTTGCTGCCATAGGCAGCAACAACTTTCAGACAAATTAATTTCAAAATATTCAACAAGATGATTATTACATGATAAGGAACGTAATGTTTGCACTTGTATGGCATCACATACTATTGCTTGAGGAAACAAAATGGTGGCAATCATTGTTCAACATTTATTACAGAGCAGATAATTGTGATACAGATAATGGGAATGTGACGGGATATATGCATGATATTGAATCTATAAACCATAATCTATCGGTACAAAACAACATTTGAGATGAGATTAGCATCCCTTTAAACAACCATCCTATTAGGTACCTGCAGAAGGTGTGTTACAAAACACAGGTGTCTCTCTGCTATTGCTATTGTGTTAGAATAAATACAGTGATGGATGCGATAAAGTACCAGTTTCGTTATAGAAAATGTCCATTTGTAGACCAAGAGAAGACTAGTTTTGAGAATTTACCATTTGAGTGACTGGCTCTTAGGCAGCAACGGCTTCCAGTCATATTAACTCCAAAATACTCACCAGAATATGCTATGAATCAGACAGAAATTACTTTTTCAGGAATATTTTTGGTGAAAGGGTTAAGCGAGGTAGTCATTCCAATGATAAATTTTCAAAAATAACCTCTTGGTTTGAAAATGGGTATTTTCTATGAGAAAATCAATATTTTCCAGAACAAATGTGAGGATTAAATGGTTAATAGAAAGACCATCTTGCAGCCCCCTAAATGCAGGTGTGACATGGTCCTTGTTTATTTTGAAAATGGTATGTCTGAATGTCATGTTTAGTTCTTTGTCAAGGTATTCAATCAAGCACTTCCATAATATTTACCTCCTTAACACCTTAACACACGAGCCAGCTAAAGACCTCAAGCCGGACAAAATGGCTTCTTTTGCAGACCAAGCGGTTATTTTTGAAAACGTATTACTGGACATGCTGGAATGCCTGGCTCAATCTCAAATTCCAGTGGTAAATTTTCAAAAATAATCTTTACCTTCAGATGGAGTCTGTCCAGCTTGACAAGTAGCCCTTTAATGGTCAAGAAAATTGAGATTTTTGCATTGTCAATGTCCATCTACAGCCTAAAAGAAAATTATTTTTTGAAAATGTACCACTGGAATGACTGACTCGATTATTGAGCCAGACATTGAAGTGGTAAATTTTCAAAAAAATCTCTTAGCCTGTAAATGGACATCCTTAAGGACATTGCAGAAGCTGGTTTTTGGCCAGCTTGACCATTGACTAGGGCGTAGCAATGTTAAATGTTATATAGGTTTTGCTAGATACATATGGCATAATCTATATAGTATATGTACCGGTAATCACATGCTATTTACACAATTAAAATGAAATATTACAATTGAATGATGGCAGTTTTCAGAATGCAGGGTGTTTTATATAAAAGTCAATTAGATTGTGGTCTACTATTTATAAGTATTAGACTAGTTTATAATTAGTTAATTACTTGATTAACTAATTACTATATTTCTATAATTGTTAAACTGAAATAATAACCACAGAGCTCTAACACGGCTCTAATGTATATTTGTATTATATAACCAATATTAATATTATAATACAATGACTATTATGGCTGCATCTATATATATATATATATATATATATATATATATATATATATATATATATATCATGGATTCTACTCTGCGTTTGCTAATAAACTGTTGAAAACCAGTGTATCATCTGCGTTGTTATGGAAGTACACACGCGCACACATGCACGGACGCACGACAAACTGGTCTGAAGTTATCTGATTATAAGGAATATCAGCTTATGGGGCCAGATCATCGTCCATCCATCCTTAGTCCTTGAATTTATTCAAATGAAAATTTAATTTTCTCATAGAAAATGTCCATTTTCAGACCAAGAGAATAACATTTTTGAAAATTTACCACTGGAATGACTGGCTAAGTTACCGAGCCAGTTATTCCAGGGATACATTTTAAGTCTTTTCTTGGTCTGCAAATGGATGTTTCTCAAGACCACTGCAGAGGCAGTTTTTAGCTGATATGAGGGCTAAAGGGGTGAACTGCCAGGTCACAATTTGTACTTTAAACAAGCGGTACAAGGGCCTGTATCGCTTACATGGAACATAGGCATTTAAATTAGAAAGACGAATGGCTATAAGTAGAGGTTCTGGAGTTGTTTTTGCGAAAACTAGGTTATCCAAGATGGCTATTAAACAAATTTGGACTTTTGCCCTAGATGATGTTTCACGAGTCTTGAATTGATTCCGCATGCAGTTTTGGAGACTTAAAGACGTTTCTATAGATTCAACGTTGAAACAATGTCATGTGCCTGCTGGGTGGTTTTGTCCAGGTTGAAGGTTAAAGGGTTACCGTTCAATCTTGGGATACTGCATTAATTCTTGGCAGACATGGTTGTCTGTTATCAAAAGTAGTTTGTGTAAGGTGGTCTGCCACCTGATTAACTTGCACCTATACCATGAGGTTGAGGAGCCTAGATGATAAAGTGTTTATGCTACATGCACCACAATAAAAACTATGAGTCGCAGAGAGAGTGATTACTATACCATTATAATCCCCTCTTTCACGAGTTCTAAAGAAAATCTAAATATTTGCCCATTAAATGCCCATCTGCTGGCCATGAGAAGACTTTTTGAAAATTTACTGCAGGATTAACTGGTTCGGTTATTGAGCCAGATATTGCAGTAGTATATTTTCAAAGATAGTCGTCTCTAGGCCTGCAAATGAACATTTCCAAATCCCATTACAGTGACTCGACTGTTAACCCTTTAACACTCATATCAGCCAAAAATGGCTTCTGCAGTGGTCTTGAGAAATGTCTATTTGCAGACCAATAGAATACTATTTTTGAAGATTTACAACTGGAATGACTGGCTCGATAACCGAGTCAATCATTCCAGTGGTAAATTAAAAAAAATAGTTTTCTCTTGGTCTGTAAATCGACATTTAGTAAACAAATATTTGAATTTTCTTTACCAAATTTATTCATTAACCCTTTAACACTCATAACAGCCAAAAAATGGCTTCAGCAGTGGTCTTGAGAAATGTCCATTTGCAGATCAAGAGAAGACAATTTTTGAAAATCTACAACTGGAATGACTGGCTGGATAACTGAGCCAGTCATTCCAGTGGTAAATTCTCAAAAATTGTCTTCTCTTGGTCTGCAAATGGACATTTTCTATGAGAAAATTGAAATTTTCTAGAACAAATTTGAGAGTTAGAGCGTTATATGTACTATATCACCCCTCAGTCCAGTATTGATCCCATCTGCTCTAGTTCTTCCAATTATCTAGTGGTCACTGTATAGGTGAGTAGGTGACTTGTGTTGGAAAATCAGCTTTGCTTTTGTGTGAACATTGATTAGAAATTGAGTTACGTTAATTACTAATGGTACCAATGGCGCTTTGCCAATTCTCACCAGATATTTCCTCAGTTTTCCTTTATTCACACAGGCCATTACAAAATGACTTGTGAGCTGTATAGTGACAAATTCAATAACATGTTTAACCCTTCCGTGGCCATAACCCGCGTCTGCAAAGGTCTTGAGGAATGACTATTTGCAGGGTAAAAGTAGACTATTTTGAATATTTACCACTGGAATGACTGGCTCAATAACCAAGCCAGTCATGCAGGTTGTAAATTCTCAAGAATACACTTGACCTGGAAATTGAGTTAATAAGCAAATTTTTGTATCATGACTAAATCTAGGCATAAAGGGTTCATTTAGTGTTTAGCTAGAGCACTATAGAGATATAGTCCATTGTAGAATCTTAACTTTGATGTGATATGCTGGTCTATTTAACCCTGTAAGGCTCATATCAGCCAATAATGGCTTCTGCAATGGTCTTGAGAAATGCCTATTTGCAGACCAAGAGGTTATTTTTTTAAATTTACCACTGGAATGACTGGCTTGATAACCGAGCCAGTCATTCCAGTGGTTTATTTTCAAAAATAGTCTCTTGGTCTGCAAATTGACATTTACTATGAGAAAATTGAAATTTTCTTGAACAAATTCTTTGGTTAAAGGGTTAACAGCTTCATGGTCAAGATAATTGAAACCTTTTTTCTTGTCCTATAAATGGACATCTACTAAGCAAAGGTTTTGATTTTCTTGACTGATCTTGACCATGAGACTTAAATAGTATCACACCAAACCTAAGTCTCTACAATGTACTACCGGTATATCAATTTTTTAATCAAAACTTCATTTGCAGATCAAGAGTATTTTTGAAAAAAATTTATCACTGGGATGCCAGGCTCAGGTATCGAGCCAGTCATTCCTGTGGTAAATTTTGTAAAATAGGCCATTTTTGGCCAGTCTGAGTGTTAAAGGGTTAATGACCAAGCCGGTCCATCATGCATTTGCATGTCCACTTCCTTTCTTGAGACAAAGATGATGCTTAGTCACTAATCATATTTAGCAAGCTTTGGCCCAATCCCAAATAGCCATTAAAGAGGTGAATTTGTTTTCGTGAAAACTAAGTCATCGAAGATGGCCGCGAGGCAAATTAATCAATCATGTTTTATTGAACAAACTTGGCTCAGCACTTGCACGAGTTTCTTGAGCTTCATATCCATCAGCAAAGCAGTTTCAGATATGTTTAATGGGTTTCTAGAAATGGCACAAAATCCAAAATGGCCAATGACGAAATCAAACAATCAACTTCGTTTGAACAACCTAATCGATCAATCTGATTAAAAAGTCTAAAATTGATATATATATATATATATATATATATAATCGCACCATTTTCGCTGTCAAAGTCCAACTAACAGATGTTCGCTCAGTATTGATTGGTCATTGGCAGCCGTGTACTGTCACTAAGCAGCCGTGTACTGTCACGAATCAACTGCCCTTGAACAAACATAACCCTTTCACTGATGAATTCCTAACATAACATTTTCAACCTAGGAGAATTGTTATAAATATTTTGAAATTAATTTGACTGGAAGCTATTGCTGCCTAAGGCAGCAACTGCTTCCAGTCAAATTAATTTCAGAATATTCAACAGAATAAGTTTTATGTTGTAAAGAATATACTTTTTCAGGAATTTATTGTTGAAGGGGTTAAATCGTGCTATTTGTGGCGGGGTTGGGATTTTTTAAACGTGGTCATTCAAGATGGCCACCAAACAAATCGGGTTCTTCGACTTTGTTCTGCTATTGATTGATGTGATATTGCTCGACTTTCATGTCAATCTTCCAAGTAGTTTTGAAGAACATCTTTTAAGTGTTTCTAAGAATCCACTATGGTCATCGATCATGATTTTACCAATGAGCTTCCTTTGAACAACCCGACTTATCAGTCTGATTTAAGTGTCAAAATCATATTCAGCATCCTGCAAACCTATGTATCTTCCTTTCCTACTTAGATTGACCCTCGTCACTAATCATATTTCCAAAATTTAGGCCTGATCCATTTAACAGTTCCAGTCATTTTTGCAAAGACTAGGTCATCCAAGATGAGTCGGAATAATCAGGTTCTTTGGAACAAACTTGTTTAATGCCTTGACCTATAATATGAAGTTTCTTGAGTTTCAAATTATTCGGTCAATCAGATTTGATGTTTAATATTTCTAGAAATAGCACAAAATTTAAGATGGCTACCACCCATCGACCAATCAGCTTCCTTTGGCCAATCTTGCATATCTCTACCAGGCATGAGAATGGCCTAATGAAAAATCAAAGAAAAGGAAGGAAAGTTACCTACCATACAAAAAACCTGTCTTTTGGGCTCCGTTTCAAATTGATACCAACATGTGGAAAAAGTAGGCTGTGTAGCTAAAAATGGACGATGGCATAGCTAGAAATGGACGATGGCATAGCTAGAAATGGACGATGGCGTAGCTAGAAATGGACAATGGCATAGCTAGAAATGGACGAGGGCGTAGCTAGAAATGGACGATGGTGTAGCTAGAAATGGATGATGGCGTAGCTAGAAATGGACAATGGTGTAGCTAGAAATGGACGATGGCATAGCTAGAAATGGACGATGGCGTAGCTAGAAATGGACGAGTGCATAGCTAGAAATGGACAATGGTGTAGCTAGAAATGGACGAGTGCATAGCTAGAAATGGACGATGGCATAGCTAGAAATGGACGATGGTGTAGCTAGAAATGGACAATGGCGTAGCTAGAAATGGACGATGGCATAGCTAGAAATGGACAATGGTGTAGCTAGAAATGGATGAGGGTGTAGCTAGAAATGGACAATGGTGCATAGCTAGAAATGGACGAGGGCGTAGCTAGAAATGGACAATGGTGTAGCTAGAAATGGATGAGGGCGTAGCTAGAAATGGACAATGGTGTAGCTAGAAATGGACGAGGGCGTAGCTAGAAATGGACAATGGTGTAGCTAGAAATGGACGAGGGCGTAGCTAGAAATGGACGAGGGTGTAGCTAGAAATGGACGAACGAGGGCCTAACTAGAAATGGACAAGGGCATAGCTAGAAATGGACAAGGGCATAGCTAGAAATGGATGAGGGCGTAGCTAGAAATGGATGATGGCGTAGCTAGAAATGGATGATGGCGTAGCTAGAAATGGACGAGGGCGTAGCTAGAAATGGACGAGGGCGTAGCTAGAAATGGACGAGGGTGTAGCTAGAAATGGACGAACGAGGGCCTAACTAGAAATGGACAAGGGCATAGCTAGAAATGGACGAGGGTGTAGCTAGAAATGGATGAGGGCGTAGCAGGAAATGGACGAGGGCGTAGCTAGAAATGGATGAGGGCGTAGCAGGAAATGGATGAGGGCGTAGCTAGAAATGGACACAGTCGTAGCTGGAAATGGATGAGGGCGTAGCTAGAAATGGATGAGGGCGTAGCTGGAAATGGATGAGGGCATAGCTTGAAATGGATGAGGGCGTAGCTAGAAATGGCCGAGGCCATAGCTAGAAATGGATGGATGAGGGCGAAGCTAGAAATGGATGAGGGCGTAGCTAGAAATGGATGGCCGAGGGCGTAGCTAGAAATGGATGAGGGCGTAGCTAGAAATGCATGAGGGCGTAGTTGGAAATGGATGGACGAGGGCGTAGCTAGAAATGGATGGATGAGGGCGTAGCTAGAAATGGATGGATGAGGGCGTAGCTAGAAATGGATGGATGAGGGCGTAGTTGGAAATGGATGGATGAGGGCGTAGCTAGAAATGGATGAGGCCATAGCTAGAAATGGATGAGAGGCATAGCTAGAAATGGATGAGGGGCGTAGCTAGAAATGGCCGAGGCCATAGCTAGAAATGGATGAGGGCGTAGCTAGAAATGCATGAGGGCGTAGCTAGAAATGGATGGATGAGGGCGTAGCTAGAAATGGATGAGGGCGTAGCTAGAAATGGATGGATGAGGGCGTAGCTAGAAATGGATGGACGAGGCCATAGCTAGAAATGGATGAGGCCATAGCTAGAAATGGATGAGGGCGTAGCTAGAAATGGATGAGGGCGTAGCTAGAAATGGATGAGGCCATAGCTAGAAATGGATGAGGCCATAGCTAGAAATGGACGAGGGCGTAGCTAGAAATGGATGAGGGCGTAGCTAGAAATGGATGGATGAGGGCGTAGCTAGAAATGGATGAGGGCGTAGCTAGAAATGGATGGACGAGGGCGTAGCTAGAAATGCATGAGGGCGTAGTTGGAAATGGATGGATGAGGGCGTAGCTAGAAATGGATGAGGGCGTAGCTAGAAATGGATGGACGAGGGCGTAGCTAGAAATGCATGAGGGCGTAGTTGGAAATGGATGGATGAGGGCGTAGCTAGAAATGGATGGACGAGGGCGTAGCTAGAAATGCATGAGGGCGTAGTTGGAAATGGATGGATGAGGGCGTAGCTAGAAATGCATGAGGGCGTAGTTGGAAATGGATGGACGAGGGCGTAGCTAGAAATGCATGAGGGCGTAGTTGGAAATGGATGGATGAGGGCGTAGCTAGAAATGGATGAGGGTGTAGCTAGAAATGGAGGGACAAGGACATAGCTAGAATGGACGAGGGCGTAGCTAGAAATGGACGAGGGCGTAGCTAGATATGGATGGACGAGGGTGTAGCTAGAAATGTACGGACGAGGGCGTTGCTAGAAATGGATGGACGAGTGCATAGCTAGAAATGGACGGAGGGCGTAGCTAGAAATGGACGGATGAGGTCATTAGCTAGAAATGGACGGACAAGGGTGTAGCTAGGAAATGGATGGACGAGGGTGTAGCTAGAAATGGATAGCTTCACGGACGAGGGCGTTTTGTACTCATTGTGAAATGGATGGAGGGCAATTCACCGAATTTCATAATCGTTTTCATATATATTCTCTCTTGTTCGGCACGGATAGACACAAACAAGGGCGTAGCTTTGTAGAAAATGTCAAACATTTGACAGAGCAACTTAAATATTAGTCCTAACTCAACATCCTGGCGTAGCTAGAATATTCTGCTGAATCATGAGATGCCTATGGGCGTAGATAGAAATTCCTTTTTTCGGATAGCTTCACCAATTTGAAACCGAGGTGTTTAGTACTCATATTTAAGTTGCTCTGTCAAATGTCAATAACCCAGTCCAAATTAGTTTCAAAATATTCAGCAGAATATTCATTAATCGTTTTCATATCATACAATTCTCTCTTGTTCCTAACGGCACCTAGATATGTCACAATTACAATTTTGATTGTGACATCAGCCTACATGTGACATAGATTGATTGTAGACATCATATACTTGAGTAACAGATCACATTTATCCATTATCTTTATTGCTCTAAATAGAAGAATCCCAATGACTGCAACATCCATGTGACACCTATAGTCTAGAGGTATGAGTTCCCAACTTTATACTTAGTCTGGCCTGAATCATGAGATCCCGCCTTTGCCTGTCAAGGTCAATGGAAAGTTTCAGCAGATCTACTTCCAAACATTTGACAGAGCAACTTAAATATTAGTCGCAACTAAACATCTCGGATTTCAAATCCGAAAGATCAAATCCGAAAAAATCCCATATTTATAGTTGCTCGAAATAGTCAAACTGGTTACCTGTATTAGTTACCTTGAAAATGGGATTCTCTGAGTTCAGGATTCAGAAGTATACAAATCGTAGCACATACACGCACAAAGCAGGAGCAGAGCTATTCGCTAGAAATGGGTGGGGCATACGGACCTAGAAATGGGTGGGGCATAGCTAGAAACGGCGCCATTCTGATCTAGTTGACTACATGCATCTGACATAATAGTGTGACAGTTCATTGTACTTGATGTTAACAAGTTTAATCCATTATCTTGACAAATATTGACCATCTAAACCTTTAAGCAAGAATTTTCAATTTTGACTGCACAAAAATATGTCCATGTGACAGACCTATAGTCTAGAGGTATGAGTTCTTGAAAATTTACCACTGGAATGACTGGCCTTCGTTTATCGAGCCAGTCATTTCAGTGATGGAAAGTTTTCAAGAATAATCTTCTTTTGGTCTACAAATGGACATATCTGACAGAAGGCGTCATTACTTAGGTGTTAAAGGTATTACACTCGCAGGTTTATCCATGAGTGAGAGTCTGTTCTGTCACTCAAGTATCTGACGTGTCAAAATATGTCACATGTCACAATCATAATGACATAATATAGTTGTCATGAAGATGCAAGTCTGTCATGAAGGGTCTGGTTAATGAATAGTTACAATCTGATAAACATTCTCTGAGTTCAGGATTATTTATGAAACTAATTTACACTGCCTATGGCAGGAACAGAGCTTCGCTAGAAATGGTCAAATTAGCTAGAATATTCAACAGTTAGCTTGAAATTTAGATTGTGGGCCTTCTATTCTAGGTTTCATACCAATTCCAACTACAAATAATAAATGCAGTGGATTGTCTTGATGTCACAAGTTTAACTGGCTCCATGACAAATTAGTTAAACCACGGCTAAAGCACATTGGTCCATACAGCCAATATCAAATGCTTAGCCACAGTTATTAGATATATGCTCCTCCACTTTAATCAAGGCCAAGAGGCATGGGACAGGGGGAGGCAAAGATAAGAGTACCTATATCATAATGGAACAACATACAATCCCATGACATACAAGCATTCAGAGCAGATAGTCATGCCCACCAGACCTTGTCAATAACCCTGACCTGTGACCCCATGAGAGTTCTTCAGGACATCAAGGGTGATGACTGGTCACCCAAGTTTGAGGATCTGTCCAGCAGTAATTTATTGCACTAGACACAGACACAGACACAGACAGATATGTACATGGACAGACAGACAGGGCAATGATAATAGTTCCCCCCACCCCAAACCCACTGGTAGGAGTAAGCATAAAAGTAACTCGGAACATGGCCAAATATGAAAAGCCTACAATGCAAAGACTATCCTGTTGATTATTTTGAATCGAATTTCACTTGGAGCTGCTGCTGCTGCCTATATATGGCAGTAACAGTTTCCTGTCAAATTAGACAAAAAATATTCAACAACTTCTGAATGAGAACCTTGAATTTGGGATTCTGTGAATTGAGGGTTCAGATGGTCAATCATAAGACAACAACAAATATATTTAGAAGCATTACATATATATTTTCCAGCATTATAACTCTATTATAAACTACATAATCTCTAATAACTATGTACTATGAAAGACTAAGTCTCCTTATCCAAATAAAATCAGCACCATTTTTAACGAGACAATTATTAAAATATTAACTAATTATGCAATAATGGTAAACAATCAGTCATCCATAAATGGTCTCGAAACGAGTCATTTGATTCAACTCTTGATATATCCCTATATATATATATATATATATCCACCATGGTCGTTAAATGAACTCCAGTCACTTGGCTACAGAATGTTCACACTAAGCCAGTTTACCCCTTTAAAACCTCCACTTTGCTTAAGAAAATTGAAATTTCCTCATAGAAAATGTCAATTTGCGAACCTAGATATTTTTTACCACTGGAATGACTGGCTGGATTGAGCTGGTCATTCCAGTGCTAATTTTCACAAATAATCTCTTGGCTTGCAAATGGACATTTCTCAAGACCTCTGAAGAAGCCGTTTTAGGCCAGCTTGCGTGTCAAAGGATTAACTGTGTTGTAAATAATATTTATTCTAAGTAATTTTTGCTGCTCAAATAATAAGAATCTTCAAATTTAACTAATAAAACATGGAGGGCCATATCACTAAAAAACAGTTCATATTTAAGGCGTTTACTGAGTAGTTTCTACGGCATCTTACAATGAAATGGGTTAGAGTTATTATTATTTATACTAACTACGCAAATTATAAACAATATATTACAGGTAAAGAACACTATTATTATTCATCGTGAGCTTTCCGTCCGCTCTCACCGACAAATTAGCACCATTTAAAATCTATTTACATACGATAGCTCACTTTCACCGACATGATCACCTGACGTGTTTGGACAGGGTGTGCTTCTTAAAGCTCTCATGTTCCATTAAATATAGAACTTTTGCACAAGATATGAGATGCCTGTTCAATATACCCAACATGCAACGCTACCCAGCATGCAATTTCCTGACTCCATAATCGTTGTCACTATTGGATGCCATATTCATTTAGTCTATTGTCTGCATAGGCCAGGATTTCTCAAACAAAACCAACCCGCCTGCACGTGCAAATAGTCAATTGTCTTCCAGCTCTGGAAGTGTAAGCATGCACATAGGGCGTATTATTCACGGCAGTACATTCGACGGCCTGCGTTTCAATAATGTTCAACGTAAACGTGTCAATTTCCAGAAGAAAATTAGAGCTAGCTTTTTTATATATATTTTGACAATAATTTGCGTGAAAGTTATTGCTATCAATGACAGCAACAACATTCAGTAAACTTATCGTCAAAATAATTATTAGGTAATGCGATTACTACCTGATAGATTTGATACTAATTTCAATGAAAATTGTTGTTACAACAGATTTCAGTCGCTGTATTCTAAAATAATCATCATATTTTTAGTCAACTCTTGCTACGGATTTGAATAGCAATTTGAATAAGTTGTTGGTTTCTAAGGCACCAACAACATTGTCAAATTATTATCCACACACATGCAATCAATATATTACTATTTACGTAAAGTGGGCATAGGCCTATAGACGCTTTCTCGCCACGAATGAATGTTTAGCATAACGACGTGCACGTTTCGTTGACAGATTTGCGCATTTGTTTGAAATGCATTGGTCGAACAGAAACGTGCACATGGTGGCTAGGCGAAATATTTCCTTTGTGCAGGCAAAGCGTATTTTGGCCATATACTCACTCTACTTAGATAGTAATCTTGAGCGCCGTGCGATTCTATGGACAACAATTTGATAAATGTTGTTGGTGTCTTAGACAGCAACATCTTAATCAAATTGCTCTTCAAATCCGTAGAAAGTGTTGACTGAGATTTATGATGATTATTGTATCAAATATATAGCAGGTAGTAATTGCATTACATACTAATTATATTGACAACAAATTGACTGAATATTGGTGCTGTCATTGATAGCAACAACTTTCACGCAAATTACTGTCAATGTATATACAACCTTTCTCCTATTTTCTCCTGGACATTGACACACTTTCTCTGATAAGTATTGAAATACAGACTGTTGAATGTACTGCCATGAATGCACCCTACGTGCACGCTTACGCTTCCAGAGCTGGAGGATAAATGATTATTTGCACGTGCAAACAGGTTGGTTTTGTTTGAGAAATCCTGGCTTGTGCAGACAATAGACTAAACGAATATAGCGTCCAATAATTACAACGCTTATGGAGTCAGGGCAATGCATGCTGGGTAAATTGAACAGGCATCTCATATCTCGTGCAAAAGTGTCTATATTTAATGGAACACGAGAGCTTTAACCATTTAACACTCAAGCAGGCAAAAAAAACGTTTAACTATTTTTGAAAATTTACCATTGACTGGCTCGATAATCGAGCCAGTCATTCCAGTGGTAAATTTTCAAAAATATTCTCACATTTGTCTAAATTGACATTTTTATGAGAAAATTAAATGTTCTTGTATAAATTTGAGAGCTACTGGGCTAAGCTGGTTGGTTGAGGATGGAATGGATGTGGAACAACAAACTTAGTGATTCAGTGTCAATGTGCTGACTTTGGTGTCTTTAACCCTTTAATGGTCAAGCCGGTCAAATCAACCTTTTTTCAGGTCTCAAAGTTAAAATCGATTCCAAAATGCATACAAAGTCAGCAGATTTTGGCTCGAAATGGGCGTGGCCTAGCTATAAATAGGGTTGGCCTAGCTAGAAATGGTCACAGCATAGCTAGAAATATATCCATCTATATTACATTTGGATTTCTTTAGATTACTGATTGTCTATTTAAAGAAATGAAAAATAAAACAAAAAATAAAATCAATTAAAATGTATCAACAACAGAAGGAAGCACAGTTAAGTCTTCTTCTTTTCGTTCGCTGATCATACCGCCAGTCCTGTAAGTGACTATCGACATGATCATAAGCACAGTTAAGTTTAATTCAACCTTTCAACCCTCAAACACCAGTGTATCAATTTCAATATAAACAACATACAGGTAGATGTTTGAATATTTTGAAATGAATTTGACTGGAAGTCGCTATTGCCTTGGGAAGTAATGGCTTCTCGTTAAATTCATTTCCAAATATACAACATTTTATCATATTTCTTCCATCATCAAGAATCAGTGGCTAGTGTTAAAACAATCTAAAAAAGAGAAACCCCTACAGCTAAGAATAATGCAAGCACTATAACAATTATCACCTGTGTTCAATGTCATTAGACAGCTTTTGTTCAAACAAAATAGTCAAATACAAATATAATCTCCATTCATATGTAAACAATTATTTTTGAATACTTAATTAGGCCAGCGCCAGCAAATACATGACGGACTCACATTTATATTTATGGTGAAAATAGTGATTAAATGTAGAGAAGAGTGTTCAGAAATGATCATTTGCAGGCCATGAGAAGCGTCTGTTACGAAGAAGCCCACAAGAACCTTTTGACCGACAGGTTTGGTCGTGCCACCGCTGTGTACAACGTAGATACAGGCAGATGAATGGACCGACGTGGGGGGGGGGGGGGTGGGGGTGGGGGGGGGGGGGGGGGGGGGGGGGGGAGGAGATCGCTATAGCGCAGTTGACTGATAAGTCAACTGAACTAAAAATTTACCATGAATGACTGGCAGGATACCTTTCTAGTTGGATTTTCAAAAATAGGCTTCTCTTGCCCTGCAAATGGATGTTAAAAAATCAATGTTGATCATTTAAGGGTCAAGTCAGTCAAACCCGGCCTCGGCAGTGCTCTTGACGAATGTCCATTTACCGGCCAAGACTATTTTTGAAAAATTACCAATGGAATGACTGGCTCAAAAATAGTATTGCATTCTCTTGGCCTGCAAATGAACATTCAATAAGCACTTATTTAGATTCAAATTTTATCATTAAATTGACTAGTAATCACATAGTAGTTAAATATAAACCATTAAGATATATACATTTCAGTGAACCTTTATCATATGAGCGTATATGAACGAGGGTCTATGTACAAGTATCTACATATTATTAGTCATATAATTTTCGAAGCAGTCTATAATTTTAATGATCATTCAATCTAGCACAATAAGATCATGTTTTGGGATTAAACAGTGACTAAACCTAGCCAACAAAATTATGTGTATGCTTGAGTATGTCACCAAAATACACATGTGTATCTGTTCATACAGTCTTATCATCTGCCTCATTTTCACAATCAACTATTACGTTAATAAATTTATATTACTTATATCTAGCAGCCTCTCCAGTCTTGTAAATTTAGCAAATATTCTGTTGAATATTTTGAAACTAATTTGACTGGCCCAGTCAAATTAGTTTCAAAATATTCAACAGTTTACCTCTAGTTATCTTGAAATTCTGGAAGTCTCAAATCTATTCCAAGATGCGTACAAAGTGGGCAGAGCTTATCTAGAAATGGGTACGGCATGGCTAGGAATGGGTGCGGCATAGCTAGGAATGGGTGCGGCATGGCTAGGAATGGGTGCGGCATGGCTAGGAAAGGGTGCGGCATAGCTAGGAATGGGTGCGGCATGGCTAGGAATGGGTACGGCATGGCTAGGAATGGGTGCGGCATGGCTAGGAATGGGTGCGGCATGGCTAGGGATGGGTGCGGCATGGCTAGGGATGGGTGCGGCATGGCTAGGGATGGGTGCGGCATGGCTAGGGATGCATGCGGCATGGCTAGGAATGGGTGCGGCATGGCTAGGAATGGGTGCGGCATGGCTAGGAATGGTGCGGCATGGCTAGAAATGGTGAGGCATGGCTAGGAATTGGTGCGGCATGGCTAGGAATGGGTGCGGCATGGCTAGAAATGGTGCGGCATGGCTAGGAAAGGGTGCGGCATGGCTAGAAATGGTCCGGCATGGCTAGGAATGGGTGCGGCATGGCTAGGAATGGGTGCATCATGGCTAGGAATGGGTGCGGCATGGCTAGGAATGGGTGCGGCATGGCTAGGATTGGGTGCAGCATGGCCAGGAATGGGTGCGGTATGGCCAGGAATGGGTGCGGCATGGCTAGGAATGGGTGCGGCATGGCTAGGAATGGGTGCGGCATGGCTAGGAATGGGTGCGGCATGGCTAGGAATGGGTGCGGCATGGCTAGAAATTGGTACGGCATGGCAGAAATTTGAGACATTTGCATAAAATTGTAAATTATAACCCGCCCATTTCTAAGTTTTTGCTTTCTGGTTAGCATGAATAGCACAATATAAATTTTATCACGTTTATTAAGTGTATGTGTACATTAGATGAGGCAAGTTTATGAAACGCAGATAAAATGGAATCGGCAATTAAATTGTGAAACAGAAAATGCTAAGTTTCGCTAAAAGAAAACCACTGTTCCTAAATAAAGTTATACCACATGCATTTACACATTACATTGAAGGATTTTTAGCATATACAGTACAGCTCCTAAATAACGTAACCTGTTTCCAAAACAAACCAACAAACATGTTAGCACAATTTTTAACACGAAATAAGAAATATCTTTTGAATAATTTGAAAATAAATGGATTGGAAAACATTGCTTCCTTAACCCTCAAATTTGTTCATGAAAATTTCAATTTTCTCATAGCAAATGTCCATCTGCAGACCAAGAGATTATTTTTGAAAATTTACCACTTGAATGACTGGCTCGGTTATCGAGCCAGTCATTCAAGTGGTAAATTTTCAAAAATAGTCTTCTCGTGGTCTGCAGATGGACATTTCTCAAGACTACCGCAGAAGCCGTTTTGGCCGATATGAGAGTTAAAGAGTTAAGTAGAAATGGCTTCCAAGCCAAATATGTTCAAAATATTCAACATTACATTTTACTTTGTTTTGGAACTATGTTAAGTTATTTCTGAGCTGTAGTGTAGAGTAGGACGTGTGTATATCATGAGCTACTAGGCTGATACTAACATATTCAACCAGACAGACAAGCTATAGCAAAATACATACAATGAAAGAAATATACCTCACTGAACATTTTAGCACTAATTAGTCTATATACGCTGTTATTGTCAGACTTCCAGACCAATCTGCTTCATGATATTCAACAGATGCTTTTGAAATTGCGATGCTGCAATTGATGAGGGATCCAAACTACGAGCACTGAAATCCCAGACTTACTTTCAGAATAACAATAGCAATAAGCTGATGAATATTTTGAAAATAATTTGACTTGAAACCGTTGCTGCCAAGCAGCGACAGCTTCCAATCAAATTAGTTTCAAAATATTTAACAGAACATTTCTTCTATGTTATTTTTCATAATTCGTTATTTACGTTGAAGTGGATAAAAGGAGTTGCACATGATAATACTAGGAATCATGTCGGGAAAATGAAATCAAACGATTAAAATAATTTTTATATTTGGGGAGGTATGGATGGGGTGAGTACATCACATTACGTTTTATGCTGAGTGTTCTATGAGTATCATATTCTCCTCAGATTGTGTCATGGGAACTGAGAGATCAGAGGTCAATGAGTGCTGTGAGATCAGAGATCAATGAGTGCCGTGATTTCATTGATTCTTTGTTGGCGTCGCTGCTCAGGATTGGCTTTCTTAGTCTTAAATGCTCCTTGCATTAACTGACGCTTTTTCTCTTGCAAGTCCATCATTCGATTTTCAACCGTTTTATCAACAACAAACTGTGGTGAAAGGAATTTAATACAAATTTTAATATGCATTTAGAATTTTCAAAAACAAAATTATTGTAAAATCTGTTAGCTATGTGTTTAGAATCACAGTCTACAAAACAGCTCATATATACGTCTTGGAGTTGCCAAAACAAAAACATGTTAGTATAATTTTGAACACTATTTAATAAGTGTTCTGTTGAATATTCTGAATTTAATTTGACTGAATTTGATTATCGAGCCAGTTATTCCAGTGGTAAATTTTCAAAAACAGTTTTCTCTTAGTCGGCAAATGTACATTTCTCAATATCACTGCAGAAGTGATTTTGGTCGACCTGGTGGTTAAATGGTTAATACACGGTTATCCTACATGTGCCACATAAAACACATTGTAGGATCTGGATTAACCGGCTAACACTTAAATTTGTTCAAGAAAATTTAAATCTTTTCATAGAAAATGTCCATTTTCAGACCAAGAGAAGACTATTTTTGAAAATTTACCAAGATAATCGAGCCAGTCATTCCAGTGGTAAATTTTCAAAAATAGTCTTCACTTGGTCTGCAACTGAACATTTCCCAAGATCACTGAAGAAGCTGTTTTTGGCTGATATGAGTGTTAAAGGGTTAAAAACGGTTAACCCTGATAAGCCGTACAGACCAGAAACGACAGATGAAAGACATATCTTGTTGAATATTTTGAAAATCAGTTGATTGGGAGTATTCCTGTTTAGTTGCCTTGAACTCGGGACATTGAATTTTAAGGGTTAAGCCTGAAAAGCGATACAGACCTGACCCGATAGAAAAATGTATTTACAACGTAGAGCTGGGCGATTTCCCGATAATATTGAGAATATCGCAATATTATCGTTATCGTATGATTTCCGAATATCGGCAATATCGTCAGTTGTCTAAGTTGTATTTATGAATAAAATTAATATAAAACACATCTGACTAGTCTGCCGTATTTATTTCAATACAGTACAACGGTAACCGGAGTCAATTCAAAGTTTCTAATCATTTACTTAATCTTACTCTATAATGGGCCGTGTGCCATATCAATGCATATATTTTTCATGCTATCTTTATTATTCCACATTTTTTATTCCATGTTTTATGGTAATAAATGTTGGCGTATCCACAGATTATTTCTATTTCTGCGAAATATAAAATGTCAGCCATTTTGATAGATAGACTACATTTAGCTTCGCTTTCATTTTTCAAATCGGAAAATACCTTCCACATACCATTCTGATGATGTCATTACTAAACCACCAACTGCGAGTTCTCGGCGCATTGGTACAATTTCACCATTATAACAGTACTAAATAGACCACCCTCTGCTGAGAATATGAACTCTTCATAGCTCTTTAATCTAGCAACCCGCCACCATAAGAAGTGATTACAGTTCTCAGGGGTTGAGTATTTTTTCTCATTTCATCGGCTCCCTTTACTTGGGCGGTTGGTTATTACAAAACTGCACTAACTAACAGGCTCTTGTAATCGATGAGATAAAATATTATGAGGCAAAATATTCATTTGGAATTGTGATTTTCTACCAAATAACGGGCCAAAATTATAAAATATTACCGCAGAAAAGATTTAACCAACCCCCACCCCCCCCCCCCCACCTCCCACCCCCCAGTCATATGAGGCTAAGCAAAATATTTTTTCGCTTTTTTGCGCAAAGTGCATTCTTATCAGAAATCGATGTTATCAATTTCTCTGGCCTTCCATCAACAAATTGACAGCTACGGATAAATAAATTGGAATACCCTGGTCACGTTCAATCTGATGACGCAATTACAAGGTCAACAACAGCCAGTAATAATAAACTCAATTTATGATTTGATGCCAAAAATCGTTCATGATGAATAGATCTACAATGTAGATATATCAGAATTTAGGAAGCCACAAATTGGGTCTTTCAATTTCAACATCTGTTCAACACTATAATCACAACACGTGTGTCCCTATAATACACAGTGCTTCGGAGCATTAGTCGTCAAAGAATCAATAAGGGCAGGCACTGCTATACCGAATGCATTAAATGTAACCGCCAAAAATAAGACCAGCTGATTACTTTGAAAGTAATTTTAAGAAAGATTTTAGTACTTGTGACGCCAACTTTCCATCAAATTACTTTCAAATTAATCAGTTTAAATTTGACAAATTATTTCGACAGTACACATTTCAGCTTTTAGGGTGAAATGTGACAATGTTTTATATTCATGCCTTCGCAGTAGACCTCTATGATCACGCTGATGGCAAAGCATGGACAAGTTTTAATTGGCCTTAGGTGGTGGGGATGGAATAAAAGGTAAATTCCTCGTAAAAGCTAGAGAAATTATTAGCCTTTCCATAACTGGCCGTATCTTGCAGTACATAGCTGTCAAAGTGAATCTTAACCAATCAGACAGCCAGATTTCCTGGAAACGCGGATCTAGCGTGTCTAGGGCATGTTTATCTGGCGAACTATAGATAACTGTAGCTAATTATTTGCAAGCTGAAAATGGTGCATCTGATTGTAAAATAATCATCAATAGTTAATTATATTTGGCTAGTCAAACCTGACTGTAGACATAATTCCGTTTTAGCCAATCAGATTAAAGCTTTAGGATTTCCCTTTGCAAATGGCGAATGTCAGTCTAACAACAAATGTTTAGCTAGTTGAATAAAATGGTGAGAACGGTTTAAAATACAAAGTTTATGCTTGGTTAATATTCACGCGGGAATCAGGAGATCAATTTAATCCATGCTACTGCCCATCAGTATTGTTGTAGATGATCTGTTTGTGGTATGAGCCGTAACCACGGTGAGGGTTGGGTTTTCGTGGCAATTAATACGTTTTAAAATACATTTTATCCTCAAGCTCAATCGTCTAGACGATATATCACGATATTTTCCTAGATATCATTATCGTTTTCTAAAAGCCAATATCGCCCAGCTCTATTACAACGTATGAAATATTTGGGAATATTTTGAAATTAATTTCCCTGGATTGCTGGAATACGTCGCAAAAATGGGTTTCAGTTAAATTATTTACAAAATTTTCAATAGGTTACCTGTATGATTGCATTGAAATTGAGATAAATGGGTTTGATTGGTAATAGGACTAAGATATACCTTAGTAATAATAACATCCTTGGTCTGTCCGAGACGATGACATCGATCAAAACACTGATCTTCAGACGCTGGATTCCAAGCCTGCACAAAGTCAAATCATGAATCTTTAAACTTTCTCAGAATTGAAAAATTCTTTTAGTATTTTATTTGTAAAGCATTCAAATTAAAGCTTACTTCAAGGTAAGATAAAATGGAGGGATCCATTTCTAACTATGCCTCGCCCATTTCGAGCTAAGATCATGCCCACATTTTTTTTGGTGTTGGAATCAATTTGAAACCTGAATTCCCAGAATTATACATTTCAAAGTAACTAAACTGGTAAATTTGGTAACTTGTTGAATATTTTGAAACAAATTTGACTGGGAACTGTTGATGCCTACCAGGCAGTGTAAGCTACCAGTCAAATTAGTTTCAAGGTATTCAACAGAATGTTTATTAGATTGTAAATCCATCAACGACATACACTTCGTAGCTTTTGTGACAGAGTTATGTCGTCATTTTGATTGCGATGTCAGCTAATATGCAACGTAATTTATTATGACATCAGCTATTTGAGTGACAGATCGAATCCCTCCATTGACATTATAGAAATAGTCCGTTTTGCCGACATAACTCCTAAATGGCCTATGATTGTAGAACCTCGCCTTCCCATTTTTGTCACAATATAAAGCTTTTGGATTTTCCAGATATTTTTCAGATTATCCAGATTTTCTCTTTCTTTCTGAATATCACTTTGTCGAATCGTATTACATTTCTGTGTTAAATTTTCTTTAGCTAAATCTGACCAGCAGTTTCCGAGATATCCACAGATCTAAAATTTGATCCGATCAGGATCCAGGTTCATTCATCTGGATCACGGTCAACATCTGGATATCCTCTTGCATGGCAAATTCCTTCATTGTGTAAAAATTTGATCCGAATCGGATCAGTAATTTTTTATGTACAGACTGATGGACAGACAGACAACCATGACTATAATATTCTCTTCTTAATTCTTAGACAATAGTATAACTTACATAGTTAATTGCTTAATTGCCAGAATTTGTAAAGGCATATCCTTAGCTTAGTCAATTTTCATTCACAGGCTAAGATAATTTTTTTTTTAATTTACCACTGAAATGACTGGCTCAATGTCATCATGGGGATTCTTAATACCATACCATAGGCAACAATGTATCCAAGTTTAGTTCCGATATGCTTAGCTAAGCCTGACATTTAAGCCAAAGCAAACTCTTAAACATATAACATAACGTCGATGTCACACCATCATCTTCTGAAAATAATGATACGCTTAAATTTAGATGATGGTGAAAGCTCTATACCGAGTACAAAATACTTTGTGGTTACCGTTAAAATTTGACTAAAGGACGCAGGTTTTTTGTAAAAATACATGTACTAGAAAGGGGGGTGCGTCCTATAATCGAGAACATTCCTTCCACACATTTTTGGGTCAAAAATTTTCTTAAAGTCACAGATTATACCACGGAAAGTGAACTAAATGTTACCCTAGACAATTCACGCCGCCTGACGACTATGTTTAATGTATACCCCAAAAACAACAAGCGGAAGTGAAATTATTAAATTGGGCCGCCTAAATATTGCTTATTCTTTAATACATATCACTTATTGCATCAAAATTAATCCAGAATTTGACATAAAATGGCGTCGAGAAAAGATACGTGTATAAATCACGTGATTCGCCTCCAATCGCAAAAGATCTTTATTCTAATTAGAGCGAGTACTCGGATCTAAATATTCTGGACTCGGAAATTGCTATATATCATCATTGCGCGATAGGAACTGAATGTTCCCATACCCGTTTGATAACCAACTCCCGTTAGCGCATAAGATTACACATCGCCTCCAATCACAAAAGAGCCAGATAACCAACTCCCGTTAGCGCATAAGATCACACAGCACCTCCAAACGCAAGTCATTACAATTAGTGACCATCTGAATATTCCCATACCCGTTTTATAACCAACTCCCGTTAACGCATAAGATTACACAGCGCCTCCAATCACAAGAGCCAGATACAGATTCTGTCTTACAGAATTTGCATTGGCTCCCGATCGAGCAGAGAATCACTTTCAAAATTTTATGCTTGACTTACCAATGTGTTTCCGGTACTGCCCCTGCATACTTAACTGAACTAGTACAACCCTATTCGCCTGGTCGATCACTCAGATCTGTCAATCAGATGCTGCTAAACGTCCCAAAAGTAAATTCTACTACATATGGCCACAAAACTTTCGCTTATGCAGCTCCCACCGAGTGGAACAATCTACCACTTAGTCTAAAAAACTCAGCATCATTAGATATTTTCAAATCACAACTGAAAACCACCCTTTTCAAACGAGCATATTCTCAGTAGATATAGCTATTACGCACTAGCGCTTAGAGCACGCATTGTCATGGATTCAGCGCTTTATAAATGTACTTATTATTATTATTATTATTATTATTATAACCAACTCCTGTTAGCGCATAAGATCACAGAGCGTCTCCAAACGCAAAAGAGCCATTACAATCTGTTTCTAGCACGCAATTTCTATGTTTTCAAGGAGACATTTTATGCCAAAATTAGATTGATTTTGATGTAATAAACAATCTTTATTGAAGATACACAATATTTAGGCGGTCCTATTTAATAATTTCTCCTCCACCATGATAATTTTTAGTCATGCATTAAACAAAGCGCTGAGTGATGGTTATTTTTGATACCAATATTCGATTTTTTAAAGGTATGTTTTTTCTAAATTTAACAGCGTCTTATACTTGAATACAAGTTTTTTGGGCAGATTTTGGTCAAATTTGGGACAGCGTCCTATATTCGAGTGCGGCCTTTAGTCGAGAAATTATGGTAACTGTTGATATATCACATCTGCAATATTTAAAACTGCGATCAAATATTGCAAAGAATGTTGGCAAAAGTTGATTTAGCATCAAACCTGAGAATATACACACACCTATATACTGGGTTAGAGCATCAAATAACTTCATCAAACATGTAACCACTCAAAGGTCAAGCCAGACCAAAATGTACTCTGCAATGGTCTTAACCCTTTAATGGTCAAATTTGGTCAAGAAAAGTTTAATATTTTCTTATTGAATGTCCATTTACAGGCAGGGAGAATACAAGTTTTGAAAATTTATCACTGGAATGACTGGCTCGGTTATCGAGCCAGTCACTCCAGTGGTAAATTTTCAAAAATTTTATTCTCCCAGCCTGTAAATAGACATTCCACAAGACCATAGCAGAGGTCGGTTTTGGCCGGTAAGACCATTAAAGAGTTAACTAATATCCACTTGCATGCCAAAAGTATTGTTTGAAAGTTTATCACTAGAATGCCTGGCTCGATGACAGAGCCAGTCATTTCCGTGATACCTTTTCAAAGTCTTTAATTTTGAATTTTTCTTTGAGAAAATAAAACATTTTCTTGACATTTTCTTGAACAAATTTAAAAGTTAAAGGGTTAACATAGCTATTTAAATGGTGTGCGAAGATGTGTGGTGTGTGAAAAAATACAAAGGCTCTCGACATTGGTCAGGTAAATTGACATGTTTGCCGAATGAATGGCCATTTGCATGCCTAGGTGTGTGTGCGTGTGTGCATGTGTGTTAGTTCTGGTCTCTCAGTCATGTCAGTAGAGATACCAACCGGATCCATTAGGAATACTCTGGAGGCCGCTGTCAAGTTAATACCGACACCACCTGCTTTGAGAGACAGGAGAAAGATGGTAGGAGAATTAGGCCCAGGGTCCGAGAACTCGTCTATAGCGTCCACACGTGCTCCCATAGACATTGTACCATCCAATCTGGTAAATCTGAAGCCATGTTGTCTGCAAGGTGAAGCAATTTTAATTCTGATTAGGCTTAAATCTTCTAAAGCTAAGTAACAAACATAATACAGTGGAATGCATCTACGTGTATACGTCTACATGCATGTACAGGGACAACTACTTCAGAAATAATGACCACTGTAACACACAAACTGCCAGCAGGTGGGGCCTTTCAGTAGGTAAGGTCTTCTAAGTGCTTCTGTAAAAGATGTAATACCTTACAAAAACAAGAATTCCGTGGAATTAAATGTCTCACCTGTCTCCGTTTTGTCACAGTGACCTTTGACCTTGTGACCTAATTATCATCATGCTGCTTCCTAACAGTATAGTCAACCAAGTAGCCAAGTTTAGTTGCAATAGGATTCACCGATCATGAAATATAAGCAGAAGTTTGTTAACTTGTTGACGCTGTTGCTGGAAAAGTGATACATATGTCTTGCTTTCGGCTTCGCATGCGAGACAGATTTACATAACCCTTTACTGGTCAAGCCGGTCAAGACTGGACTCTGCAGTCACCTTGTGAAATGCCCAATTTCAGGCCAACAGAAGATTTCTTTAATTTACCACTAGAATGACTGGCTTGATAAATCAAGCCAGTCATCAGAGGTAAATTTTCAAAAATACGCTTCTCTTGGTTTGCAAGGAGACATTCCTAAGGCAGAAATTTAAGGTTTTTTTTTTTGCCAATAATGACAAATAAAGATTACAGGACCACATTCCTGTGGCATTGTCATACGCCTCTATCTGGTCTATAACTGGTATTATTTAGTATTCATGTCAGGTTTATGATATAAATTGTTACTAATTCACTAGGCTTATCATTATACATGATAGTACTAATGCTAAACTTTTTCTACAATCAGCCATTAGCTTGTAAATGAGCCGTAGCAGAGGAATCCATTTCTAGCTATGCCCCACCCATTTCTACCTAAGCTCTGCCCACTTTATTAGAATCAATTTGAAACCTGAATTCCTAGCATCTAATGTGTACAGTAACTACATACAGGTAAGCTGTTGAATATTTTGAAATTAATTTGAGTGGTCGCTGTTACTGTCCATGGCAGCAACAGTTCCCAGTCAAATTAATTTCAAAATGTTCACCATAAATGAATGTTTATTAAATTGTAAATACACTTTTGCGACAGACCTTTCAAGCTTTGTAATGGAGTTATTAACTTGCACATTTCGCACAATTTTGGGACAGACTTTATTTTAGTAACGGGGCAACATTATTATGATTGTGATGTCATGAAACATGTGGTGACCATGTGTATTTGACGTGTGACAGATTGGATCCCTCTATATCGCACCCTGTCAGTGCGTAAATCATGGTGCTAATGCCAGGCATACGTACGAGAGTGGAATCTCCAGGAGGTTTAGAAGTGATGTGAACTGTGATACTACAATACTCTTGATCTCAGGGTTTTCCAGTCGCAGCTTTAGCAATGCACGAAGTAGTGCATCTACCTGCAATTAAGACAAATTACAAGAAATATACTTCCAAGGGAGCTAACTATTATTAATAAGAAATTGGTAATTAAAAAAATATAAAATTTTGAGCTCGAGACATTTGACAGTTGGAAAACCATATTCTTTTCATCATTTGGAAATTGAAATTTCTCCCTCAAGATCAGTGCTGATGTCTTTGTTGGTTGGGTTGGTCATTAACCCGTTAAAACTCATATCAGCCAAAAATGGCGTCTACAGTGGCCTTGTGAAATGGCCATTTTCAGACCAAAAGAAGACTATTCCAGTGGTCAATTTTCAAAAATAGTCCTCTCTTGGTCTGAGAATGGACATTTTTAATGAGAAAATTGAAATTTTCTTGAATAAATTCGAGAGTTAGAGTTAAACAGAATTTGAATGTAAGACAAGGCTACCATACCTTTTTGTACATGTACAGAATAGCTCAGATATAAATTAATATTTCCAAAACAAAAACAGAAGCATGTTAGTCAGAACAATTTTGAATACGACGTAAGAAATGTTCTGTTGAATATTTTGAACACAATTGGATTGGAACACATTGCTACAGCAATATCTTCCAATCCAATTATATCCGAAACATTCAACAGAACATTATATTTTGTTTTGGAAAACAACCTATGTTATTTCTGAGCTGTAATGTAATCAACTATAATTAGACCAGTCTATAATGGACACTGTATGGGCCACCAAATGTGGTTATTAAAAACAGGTAGTCCGTTAATATGCCTGGAGGTGGGTCTGTCCCACGCCCATCATCTCATTATTTGAGGCGGACACATCAGCTCTTGTTCCAATGAACCTTTCCCTTTTAGCTATGCCCCGCCCATCTCTAGCTAAGCTCCACCCACACCTCACTTGGGTTGGGATCGATCGATCTCTAAACTCCCTGACTATCAATTTCCGGAAAACTATACAGGTAAGCTGTTGATAATTTGGAAATTAATTTGACTTGGTGCTGTTGGCAGCAACAGCGTCCAGTCAAATTAGTTTCAAAAGATTCAACAGCATGTTTATTAAATAGCAGAGCAATAAAATTCTCAGAACGTGTCAGACTATTAAGACTTAAAGACGGGCCTAATAGAATTATTTATGATGTAATGATTATGACATCATCCAAGGCACCGCTTAGCCGAGTATGATGTCATATGATGAGGGATACTCTGGAAAGGTGAACTCCCCATAACACCATATATTACATATCAACAAACAACATGTGATAAGCTGAAACAAGATAACATATTTGAATACCTTAGAACTTGATTGCCACTGTCCGGTGGTCACATGTACTTTGTCTTTACAAGTCTCAGGAGGAACCTCCACCAGCTGCTTAATGTCTAATGAACCTCGACATAGAGGACAATGAGCATTGGGCTGAAATACACATTACACGTCGCAACCATTTGAACTCGATAGACAAAATGTGACAAGAGCCATAATGCTCACCTGGACTAAATTGATTTCTAGTTATGCTACGCTCATTTCAAGCGACACTGTCCTCTTTTAAACGTGCTGGAATCTATTTATATACTTGTACCATGAATTCCCATTTTAAGGTAATTATACATGTAAATTGTTGAATATCTTGAAACTAACATGACTGGGAGCTGTTGCTGCATATAGCAGCAACAGCTCCCAGTCAAATTACTTTCAAAATAGTCAACAGAATGTTTAGTAAATTGTTAACTCACCAAAGACATGTACAATAAGTACACTTACGCGATAGATCCCTCTATTGGGATGCTTACTGTTACATGTATATTCTCGTGCAATTACACCACATTCATGTACTAGTTTTTATATGGGTGATAGAAGTAAACATAGAGGTTAAAACAAACCTTCTCCTGTCGTATGACAGCTTCAATACATCCCCTGCAGAACACATGAGCACAATGGGTGATGACTGGTCCTCTAAGAGCATCCAGACAAATAGCACATTCTTCATCTGATCCGGAATTGAGCACCTCGAGCAGATTCTCAACCAGCTTCTTCCTGAGTTCATCTTCTGTTGCGTGCTTATTCTCCTCTGTACAATCATAAACAGAATAATACAGAATCCAAGATGGCCACAAAACAACCAGCGCTCTTCATTTTGAACAATTATGCATCAGTATGCGCCAAGGATGCATCCGATAAAATTAGGTAGAAATCATGCTGTGTCAAGAAGTTGATTAAAGGAAAAAAGCTGATTGCTGGAAGCGTTGAGAAATGTCCATTTGCAGAGCAAGAGAAGACTACTTTTGAAACTTTATCACTCTGTACCCGAGCGTTACAAGTGGTATATTTTCAAAAATAATCTCTTAGTATAGCCTGCAAATGGACATTCACCAAAACTTTCAATTTTCCTGCCAATTGTGGACCATTAAAGGGTTAAAGCATAAAGGGAAAATCAGAATTTTTGGGGAAAAATCACAAAAATAAGATGTTTCGATTTAATCGGATTTTTTTTTTTTATGATTTTTTTTACTAGAACTATAACAAAATCATTGATTTTTTTTACATGCTCTCGTGTTCGGAACCAACTAGAATATAATCACTCTAAACAATGTTGACCTTATTTATACCATTAAAATGTATTATAACAATAAGCATCCCAAAATTTGATCTTGTCACATTTTGAAATAACTGCAGTTCTACTGGACGGGTCATGACCATTGACCAAATTTTGAATAAACATGCCTACACTACCATAACCATGTTTTGGCTACACTTGATGGGCTACATTTTATCCGTCTTAATATTTTGTGGATAAAATTTGTATACGGACATGGTATAAAATATTTTGAATACAATTTAACTAAATGTAGTTGGCAATAACTGTCAGTCAAATTTGTTTGGAAATATTCAGCTGGTCTAGAGTTATTATTGTCTGGTGAAATTACTGTCTAGCAGCTGGCAGCAGTCAAAGTCAAGTCAGTTAAAAATAATATCCACAGAACTGTTATAAATAGTATTGGTCTGTGCTGTTTTTACGCATCAAATAACAACTAAGGAAAGTTTCCACTACATGTAACTGTACTGATAGAAATAAAGCTTCTTAGTTCTTATATTAGCATAATATTGTATAACCAGGCCTATTAACTATCTGAAACAATAGCTACAAGAACTTTTAACAAATCAAAAAAAATCTTTAGAAATATTATAGTGCAAATGAGATGAGTTGAGGAGAAAAAAAATCGAAGCTGAAAAGTTGATTTTTTCAGCTTGATTTAATCGTTGATTTCATCATATGATTTAATCGATTTGATTAAATCAAAACAACCCTGCTGGTGTGCTATTCATTCACTACCTCACAACTTGTGATGGTCTGTGAATGGTTACAAAGTCAAGCCTGGAAATAAGGTCCCTGTCAAGGACATTGTCAGGCACCAAACTAACAAATGTCAGGCACAGTCTTGCTGGTTCCTGACATTTCATCATGTGCATATTTAAACAGTCGCATAGTTGCAATGTGCAGCAAGAGTCTGTATACAAGGGTTGACAAAGTCATAAAATATTCCTCTACCTAATTACAATCATAATAACACATGATCAGTTGCTTTTTGACATGTTTCTAACAAGTTCAAGTAAAGAACACTGTGAAGTAGAATAATCTTGGCAGGCAGCAAATGCTGGATGTCCGGTTCTATGTAGCCGATGCCTGACAATGCATAAGACACTGTTGAAAAAGTTATTTCCAGGCCTGCAAAGATTAGCATGTGGAAGCTTTTCTCATTCTTAAGGTCATCATGCCGTTGAACTTTCAACTTCTGCCCACAAAATCAAAATACAATAATTTTGCACACAACTTTAGATCATAAATGAATGGACAGTAGAACACACACAGGGCAACACAGCGAAGTGGAAAAAATATGAAGAAATAACAGAAAAATTTACTAAACGATATAACAGTTCACGCTCACCTCAAAACTTCAACATGGCTGTCATTATTGAGTTCACTTTGTGGAAACAAACAGTAGTAAGAGTAATTCTGACCCTCAAAATGACACTACTTTGTCTGTCAATGGTGAACAATAGAACAAATACTATCATAATCAGTGTGATAGAACTTATCATTCAAAAATGAAAATGTTATTTTTGGTAATGTTAATATTTACCATTGCCATTTTGGTCCCTACGCGCACACAATATGCAAATGTACGGGGCAAAAATCATATAAAAATCTAATCCGCGGGGAGTGAGTTAAAAATCAACAAATGTCAACGTGACTATACAAATACTCCACCTAGGAATCCAGCTTGATTTATTATTTAACATATAACAATTTCATTCAGAATACACACCCATAGTTTTCTTAGCGGCTGCAGCAGCCTTAGCCACTAATAATGGATGACAGCACAGCTGTCTCAGTCTCATGAGAATGGCCAGAACCTCACCATAATGATGCAGCAAGGTACCATCCTGAAAATACCTGCAAAACATACATACAGTACAACTGAGAAATAACTTTAAATGTTTCCAAAACAAAGTAAAACATACTGTTGAATACTTTAGACATAGTTGGATTGGAAGACAGCACACTCGCATAAAATTTTCATGGTGATTCTATGATTAAATCGAACTGCCAATTATTTGTTTTAAATCATGAATTTATTAAAACTTAAATAATTGAATAATTGTGAATAATTTCTACCGCATAAAATATTTCAAAATCTACCTTTAAATGATTATTTAATGTGATCTGTCACGAAAATTGGCTTTTTGCCCAATGAATGCATGACCATTTACTAGCCAAGAGAACTATTTTTGAAAATGTATCACCGGAATGACTGGCTCGATCATCGAGCCAGGTAGCCAGGTATTCTAGTGATACATTTTCAAAAATAATCTCTTGCTTGAAAATGGACATTTCTAAAGACCATTGCAGCTTTCGTCATTGAAATGCTTTTAATGCTACGACTGAATCAAAAGCATTTAAATGACGAAAGCTGCGAAATGTATAGGAAGTTGGCTTAGCTTTCCAATGATGTATGACTTCAATAATATTATGAAAGTAGTTCTTCATATAAACCACTTAAAGTGTGTTGTATCGGATTCCAATAGTAAAGTAATGCTGTTTGTGCGTTGGCTATCACCATTATCAGCCGGAAATGGTATGCGCAATGCATCTGGGAAGGTATTTTTCTAAAAGACCCTAATGTGGGAAAGGTCTATTGCAATGGCTGCTTTGATAAATACATTGAAATTTCACATTCAGAAATCAAAATATATTTTTTTGATGACTTGTTATAGACCTGAAAATGTTGAACATAATTGGATTGGAATCAAAAACATTGCTCTTTAGGCAGCATTGTCTCCCAATCCAATTATGTTCAAAATGTTCAACAGAATATTTCTTACTAACATGTTTCTGTTTTTGTTTTGAAACTTGTTAACTTATTTCTGAGCTGTACTAATTTGACTGGGAGCTTTAATTTCAAAGTTTCAACAGCTTATCTGAATGATTGTTTTGTAATTGAGTTGCTGGGATTTCAGGGTTCAAAGTATCAAAGTTATAATTCACCATTGTTGCAAGCAAGCTACATGTAAATGGGAATGCAAAAAATTTGACCACAATGTATTTCAAGATTGTAAATTATAGATGACAATAAATGCATCTCGGGTAATGAAATGTGATAAAGTATAAAACACGCCAATTTTTTCGTATTATCCTGACTTTTTTTGATTTTCCAGATTTTGGGGGATTTTCTGATCACACACCAAGTTGTGTACTCTCATTAAGTACACCATTTCCTGTGTTAAGATTTGAGCCAAATCGGACCAGCAGTTTCAGAGATACCCGCAGATCGAGAATTTGATCCGATCTAGATCCAGTTTGTTTTATCCAGATCATGTCCAGTCTGGAAATCCTCTTGCATGGCAAGTTCCCTTGTTGTTATAATTTGAGTCAAATCAGGTTTTTTAGATACAGCGCCGGACAGATGGACACACATACCCGATCACAATACCATCTTCCCTTACAGTATATAGTATTACATTTGCGACAAAATTTATATCTAACTCTTTAATCTATGAAATTCCAATGTCTCAATTTCACAACAGCTAAGCAGTTAAATATTTTGAAATTAATTTGACTGCAACATGTTGGCAGCAACAGCTCCCCATAAAATTAGATTCAGAATATTCAACAGAATATTCTTTCCATCATAATACATAAAGATTGTTTCTGGCCTGTAGGGTTAACCATTTAACTGTCAAATTTGTTCAAGAAAATTTCAATTTTCTCATAGAAAATGTCCATTTGCAGACCCAAAAAAAGACTATTTTTCAAAATTTATCACTGGAATGACTGGCTCGGTTATCGAGCCAGTCATTCCAGTGGTAAATTTTCAAAAATAGTTTTCTCTTGGTCTGCAAATGGACATTTCTCAAGACCACTGCAGAAGCCCTTTCTGGCTGATATGAGTGTTAAAGAGAAGCAGCTTACTTTCCAATCACAAGTTTTCCCTCATTTTGCATTGCCTCATAATTGGCTCTCTCATCTTCACTGAGCTCAACTTGTTCAATGTAGACATTTCTGGACGGAAGCTCAACCAAAGGCTTTCCATCAATTTTCTGTGTCTTAGTGCGACGCATCGCGATAGTACACATCAGATGACGAACTCGTCTGCAGAAAAAGATTTGTAAACTAGACAAAAATCACGATTCCCCACACAACGGTAGCCATTTTGGTGGATGGAAAAGACAGCCAGATGGAGGCATGGTTAGTAAGGCATACAGAATCATAAGCCACTCGGTAACTTTCCTTGAAAATAACTAACTCAAAAATAACCTGCTAGCCCAATAGCAAAAACATAATCACATTGCATTTACGAAATATGGTTGGATAATTATAATTAACTGTTACATAATACATTAGGCAAACATCACCAGCTACAAACCCTTACATCACTGCACATACAAATGGGAGGAGCAATGCTATATCTCCGATTCTCCATCAATTTCATTAGTATGAGGTAATAAAGTGAAAAATACTGTCAAACTTTTCATAACCTGCTTTTGAGTTTACAAAACCTTGATTCATTAACCCTTTAATGGTCAAGATTGGTCTGCAAAAGCAAGAGTTCTGCTTAGTCAATGTCGATTTGCAAGCCAAGAAATGATTATTTTTTTTAATTGATCACCAGAATCACTGGCTCGGTTACTAGCACTACTGGTTATTTATTAGCACTTACTATACTTGGCTTACCTGGTGATTACTCTTACAGAATATAGAACAAAATTGGGTTTAAAATTTTTTTCAATTGTTTTGCATAAATGCTGGTGTAATTTTGAAAACTTTGTTTCTGTTGTAAACTGTGCAACGCAACAGTAGCTCTCAGCAAATCTGTTTTTAAAAATACACCGGATTCGAATCATCTAACGGCTCCTTATTTGATATCCAGTTCACACGGCTTGTCAATAAACAAATAATACTAGTCCTGCTCAGTTTCTCCTAACCTAGGTGAAGTGGACTAATGTTAATTACAGCCATTGACTAAATGAGCTGTATTAAGTGACTGTCTGCATTTAGAATACTCTTAAACCTAGAATTTGTTTTTTTAAATTTCAATCTTCCCATAGAAAATGTCCATTTGCAGACCAAGATACTATTTTTGAAAATTTACCACTGGAATGACTGGCTCAGTTATTGAGCCAGTCATTCCATGGTAAATTAACAGGGTTCAAACAGCTTTCCGTGTTTGAAATTCCATGACTTTTCCATGACCAAAATTAACAAATTCCATGACCACCAAGAATTACCATTCAGGAGATTTGTGTTTATGATATAGCTACATAAATTATGATCGGAGTTATTTTGCAAAATGTCTAAATATTGAGTCCTACGACAACCAAGCCAAAGACTTCCTTTGATAATCTGTTGCAGTAATTTTTATTGCATAGAAGTGACAGCGAAAATGTATCCTAACATATTTCTCTTACTTTGTATGATTAACATTTTCCATGACTTTTTCATTACCTGTGATAAAAAATGTTGATTTTCCATGACTTTCCAGGCCTGGAATTTAAAATTTAAAATTCCATGACTTTCCAGGATTTCCATCACCAGTACGAACCCTGTAAAAAAAATAGTCTTCTCTTGGTCTGCAAATGACCATTTTTCAAGACCACGGTAGAAGCCATTTTTGGCTGATAAGAGCGTCAAAGGGTTAATGGTTATATATTGGCAAGAACTGAATACACACCTTCAGTGGCTTTGATAAATTATGTCCATTTACAGGGCAAAATATTTTTGCAAATCTACCACTGGGATGGCTGGCTCGATTTGATCAAAGACTGTGCGTATAAACTCACTTGAGAGCCGACTTTTCACCAGCAGCAAGAGGACGCTCAATTGTCCGTAGCCACCAATGACGCTCCGTGAATGGACTCACACCGAGGAAATTAATAAGTGACCACAGATCACGCATTGAGTTTTGAATGGGGGTACCTGTCAAAGATCATTAAATATCTATAAAGAAAATGTCACATTACAAAAAACATTCGGATTCTCTAGATTTTTCAGATCACGACCAACGTTTTACAATTCTAGTTTACAATCACACCCTTTTTTGTGCTAAGATTTGAGCCTAAATGGATCAGTAGTTTCTACGATATCAATAGATGCAGAATTTGATCCGATCCAGATTTGTTTTATCTTCCTGTTTTTTTTTATCATGTCGAAAGTTGTGGAATCCTAGTTTACGGTCAAACCTTTGCTTGTGACAAAATTTTAGCCAAATTGGAAAAGCAGTTTTTTAGATATCCAGAGCTAGAATTTTATCTAATACGGATTCCTTCATCTAAATCATGGCCAAAGTCTGGAAATTCACTTGCATAGCAAGTTCCTCCATTGTCTTCAAATTTGAGCCAAATCGGATTAATAGTTTTCGAGATCCAGCTCCGGACACGCAGTCAGACATGCTAGATCTGAATGTAATGTCCTCTTTCGGCTTATGGGGAAAGGCTCATAATTTTAACAGTTATATGTGGCGCCTATGGGTGTCTTGTAATCATACCATGTTTAGTCATTTTAAAGAATGTAAAGGTAATCATTAACCCTTTAATGGTCATGCTGGCCAAAATTGGCTTCTATTATGGTCTTGTGGAATGTCCACCTACAGGACAAGAGAATAGAATTTTTGAAAATTTACCACCAGAATTACTGGCTCGATAACCGGGCCAGTCATTCCAGTGACAAAATTTCAAAAATTTATTCTCTTGGCCTGCAAATTGGCATTCAATAGGCAGAAACTGAAAATTTGACCATTAACCCATACCACTCTGATGTCAATATTTCATCTTTTACTGTGTCAATATCACAGAAACTGGTGCACATTTTTCAAGAATTTTGGTGGACGATGTTGCTATCTATGACAGCATCATCTCCCACCAGTTCATCTTTTGATTTAATTTGAAAATTTAAAACTTTGACATCAGAGTGGCAAGGATTAAAGGGTTAACTTGCATTCTCCAGTATCTAAACCCTATAATCTCAAAATATTCTTTACCAGCCAATAAATAGAGGGATCTATTTCTAGCTAAGCTCCGCCCACTTTTTATGCATGTCAAAATATACATCAAAATGTTTATTAAAATGTAAATTCAGCAAAGATATACAATTGTACAATTTTGTGATGGACGTTTCCATTTTCATGAGCTTATGATTATGATGTCATTATGATTGTGATGTCAGCAAACATGTGACATATTTTAATCATAACGTCAGATACTTGAGCATTGTTTAGTGACTCCATTAAGCCTTTAATGACAAAATCTGTTCAACAAATTTAATTATTTACTTATTGAATGTCCATTTGCAGACCAAGAGACTATTTTTGAAAATTTACCGCTGGAATGACTGGCTCACTTATCGAGCCAGTCATTTCAGTGGTAAATTTTCAAAAATAGTCTTCTCTTGGCCTGCAAATGGACATTCCTCAAGACCACTACCTAGGCCGGCTTCGTCGTGGAAGGGTTAAAACTGTATTTGACATTTTTTGTTAGACCTACTTGTGATTGGAAATAATGTTATTATACACTACCTGTAAGTGCCCACTTCCTGTCAGCTTTGATCTGTAGAATGGCTTTAGTCTGGTGAGCATTCGGGTTCCTGATTGAGTGCGCTTCATCCAGAACAAGCCGTAACCAGTGCACATTCTGTAGTGGATGACTCTTACCCTGTATTAAACAGAGAAATGAATAATGCAACTAGTACTCAGCCCTTCAGGAATTAACCATCAAATTTGTTCAAGAAAATTTAGATTTTCTTACAGAAAATGTCCAATTTCATTAGAAAAGTTATCCATTTTATGAGTTACTAAATACGCACCTTTGCATCACATGCGAGTGTCGAGTATGTGGTGAGCACAATGTCCTGTTTGCCGAGAAAGGCTGCACTATTTGTTCTATTCGACCCATAGTAGGTGTAGATCTCAAGCATGACATTTTCATGGATGTGCTCGTTGAACTGGTTCTAAGCAAAAACAACACATAAGATTAGATTATAGAATAGTTAATGGTCAAGCTGGCCAAAGAATGAGTATGTAATGGTCTTGAGAAATGACAATTGAGGCCAAGAAAAGAGCATTTCCTGGACCAATCAGCAAACTATGAAATAACTTGTCAGAGTTATTTCAGCACCGGTGGTCATAGTCGTTGAGAATGCTTAGACAAACAATCGAAAGATCAGGAAGCAATTTATGATTGCAACACACATTGAATCGGCTGATGGATGAAGGAATCTCCTGGACTAAAAATACATACACCACTACACGAGAGCACACAGAGAAACTGCTACATCTAAGTGGAACTAAGAACAATGGACCTTCCAGTTTATTCATCCATCATATGACATCATAATCAAGTATGTGACGTGCAGGATGACATCATGAATGATGTAGATAAGTGCGCTACGAACGCATAATTGGTGACGGACTAAGCGTTGTTGTACGAATTGTATGTCTTTACTATTTAATAAAGATACAGCTTATCTGTATAGTTTTCTAGAAATTGATAGTTAGGGAGTTCAGAGATCGATCAATCCCAACACAAGCGAGGTGTGGGTGGAGCTGGGCTGGAGATGAGTGAGGCATAGCTAAAACTGGAAAGGCCCATTGACAAGGTCTGAATTCGAACATGAAGCATGTTTATTATGGTGAACGACAGACGTGTTTGTATCTAATTAACCCCCCCCCCCTGCCCTATGCAATGGTCTTGTGGTGAACGACAGACGTGTTTGTATCTAATTAACACTTTAATGGTCACACTGGCCAAAACTGCCCTATGCAATGGTCTTGTGGAATGTACATTTGCTGGTTAAGAGGAGACCTCTTTTAATATTTACCACTGGAATTCCTGAATCAGTCTTTCACGTGGTAAATTTTCAAAAACAGTCTTCTGACCTGCAAATGGACATTCTTTAAGGAAAAATTTCAATTATCTTGACTAACCTTGACCATTAAAGGGTTAAATAATCTGTCTCAATTGAACATGAGCCAGATTGTGATCTAATACTTAATCTTTTTAACATAGAATAATCCCTATTCAAACAAACAGTTAACCATTAACATAGTAATGGTCTTGAGGAATGTCCATTTGCAGGCCAAGAAAGTACTTACCAGCCAGTTACTGAGAACAGACAGTGGACAGACGATCAATGTGGGTCTTGGACCTTTGCATTTCGTCCTGCCAGATATCTTTCCACAATTACTTATAACTGTTAGGAATAACATACAAAATAATAAATCATTAATAATTGTGGTAGCCATGCAAGTTTGGTAATAATGATGACAGTCACATAGGGGTGTGGGGGGGGGGGGAAATTGACTTTAAGACAATGATTATATTGCCTAACTGCTTTCAAAATATTCAAGAGTTACTATCCCATACAGAATTGCTTATAGCTATACCTACATAATATCATGGTTAGAGAAACAAGATTGTGGAGTTCACAAGGCATCACGAATACGATAGTTCACAAGGCATCATGAATACGATAGTTCACAAGGCATCATGAATACGATAGTTCACAAGTCACTAGGAATACAATAGGTCACCTTCACGAATACGATAGTTCACAAGGCATCACGAATATGATGCTAATATGCGAATACATGTTATGTAAATAAAGGGACATACCTGGAATGATAATATTGATTAACTATTCCATAATTTAGGAGCATAATACATTTGAAATGAGATGAGAATACAATTGAGGATTCCAGTTTTTCACTCAATCACATTACATCAAAATCAACTACACGACCTGTAGGCCGATGTCATAATCAATTACGTCATGAATGACTCGATTTAGTTCTCTTAAACTCTTAATAGTCTTGTAGGTTGTACGAATTGTATGTCTTTACTATTTAATAAACACGCTGTTAAATATTTTGAAACTAATTTGACTGGTCGCTGTTGCTCTGGTCGCTGTTGCTGGCTTAGGCAGCAACAGTACCAAGTAAAATTAGTTTCAAAATATTCAACAGCTTACCTATAGTTTTCTGGAAATTGATATTTCAGAGTGCAGGCATCGATTGATACCAACATGGACAAAGTATGGGTGAAGCTTAGCTGGAAATGGGCGGGAAATAGCAAAAACTGGATTCCTCCTTTAACACATTAACTCTTAAATTGGTTCAAGAAAACTTCAATTTTGTCATAGAAAATGTCCATGTACACAAGATTAATTTTTGAAAATACATCCCTGGAATGACTGGCTCGATTAACGAGCCAAACATTCCAGTGATAAATTTTCAGAAATACTCATCTCTTGATCTGCAAATGAACATTTCTCAAGACGACCACAGAAGCTGTTTTTGGCTGATTTGAGTGTTAAAGGGTTGTGGGTAAATTAGGTGTTTCAGATACTCACCATCTAGAAGAGTGCAGTCATCTTTCATATCTATGTCCGGCAAATCATCATCGTCATCTGTAAGAATAAGTTATTTAACCCCTTAAATTGTCAAGATTTTTCACAAAATTTGACATTTTTTTCAGTGACTCCATCCATTTGTAGGTCAAGATAATAGTCTTTACAAATTTACTACAGGAATAACTGGCTTGATTATCGAGCCAATCATTCCAGTTGTAAATTAAAAAAAGAAATTCTTATCTTGGCCTGCAAATGGCCATTACTTAAGACCACTGCACAGGCCTGCCACCGAATCCAAAAAGCATCCGCTTTTGTTTCTACGAGAATTGTTAATACTTACCAGATCTACTATTATGATAATGTCTATTATCTAGTCTAGCTTAAAAAAACCAATTAAAAACTCCACACTCTCCATGATCCTGCCCTTACTGTGTCGGGGAATTACCATAGCCCCTGGTACCGATTCAATTCCCAATCAGTCAGATTAGTCTTATATTTGCCTTGACAAACAGCGAATGCAGCTCAGCCTCACCTCAGCGGGGGTAGCTGAGGCAGGCCATAGTACATCTGGTAAGTATTAACAATTCTCGTAGAAACAAAAGCGGATGCTTTTTTTATTCTACTTCGAATAATACTTACCAGATGTACTATTATGATAAACTCCGGATTTTGACAGCCAAGAAATGCCGGTGGGAGGTGAGACTCGAAACAGCTCTCATCTACCATCCGACGGAGAAGGTTGTGAAGAGACTAGAACACCAGCATACGCTTAGATTCCGCCATCTGATTCAATAGGGTGCTAAAGGGTCATTCCATGTCAGATCACCCAATGGTAAACACACCATTTCAACCAAACTTTGTGTGTATGGTCATTTGAGGTTAAAAATGCAAAATTAAAAAAAAAATTCCGAAATCAGACAAAATGGATCAAGAGTTATAGTCCTTTAAAAATGTACAAAAAAAATCGCAAAAATGGGTGTGACCACCATTATTATTGGGCAAGCTGTAACTCAAAAAGTATCCGTCTGATTTTGATGAAATAAATGTTGTCTTAAAGCTAATGCCATAAGGATTCCAAATCTGTTTTCACAATTGAAATCCGACAACTATGACTATTAATGACCTTTGCAATGACCTTGAAAATCACCTTATGGAACTCGTGATCTGAAAAGGAAATTTACATCTGTAGATTGTCTGTTAAATTAGCTAAAACATATTATAAAAGCTAAGATGTTTTTTCTTTCATTTGTTTATAATAAGTAATTGAATATAAGGCTGTCATGCAGATATGAAATGAAAATGCTACATTACTGAGTAAAACCTATATGTAGACTTACTAACAGATCAAGAAATAAGGTTTTTGCCTGTTCCTGATGTCAAACTTTCACTTTATTCTACATTTGAGTTTTTCTTGAAGGCAGCCACTATCTTGTCTTCATCATGTTTAGTGATTTTATATTTTCTGGATGATGATGAGGTAAGTGTGGGAGCGTCTACAATGCACAAGATGAAATTAACCATGTAGTCTCCAAATTCATCGGACATTTCATCAACCACCCCAACTCATCAGACACCATCATACACACAAGACACAAAATTATGCTGATGAATTTCAAATGGTTAATCACCTTCACCCGTATAAAGGCCCGATGCTGCTGTTAGTGCTCGGACTTGATGGGCGTTCGCACGATCAATCTGCTTTCCTGTTGCAATTTTATGCGACATCTGAATAGCATCGACTATCCAATGAGAAATGGTACCTTTCGAGGCGCGAAGATGAGGAGCTTTGAGACATAACCACAGAGATTACGGGTCATCTCTCCACTCCTCAGTACATATCTCATACATTTTCAGACATCTGACAGGACACCAAGCAGATCAGTTTGGGTCATGCCTAATTAAACTTGGCAAATTGATCGGCTGTCCTGGATATTTAAGTGACTGATTCTTTGCCAGAAAACAAAGACGTGGTAATAGTCTTAAACTTTCACTTTCTCACGACAAAACGGACTTGTTCGGCAGAAAGCGCATGGATTTCGCTTCTCCTCATCGATGCTGCTGCAAACAAGAAAACTGACATAATAATTAACAATTTTATTGGTTCAAAGGGAGCATTCCCTAAAACCTGTAAAACAAGTAATAGATTCCAGGCTGGGATAGGAAATGGGTGTCTGGGTCGCAAATTGCTCATTCCTTTAATAACTTCATTTAAAGTGTCATTCTCCACTCCTACAGCGGCCAGACTGAGAACAACTGAAGCTAATGCAGACTTATATGCTGCTTGGGCTGAAGGTACAAGTTTGTCAACCTCGTATAAATGACAGATAAAATCTGCTACGTGTTGAACAGATGCAGAAAAGGGTTTAATATCTCTTCCCTTAGACCACTCTGCATATTTGTTGACTCAATAATTATATGTCTTGGTGGTTGACCCTCTTCTGGCTGAAGCAACAAATTTCGCTGCTTGCTCAGAAAAGCCACCCTCAATTGCTCGCTGCTTGATAACATCCATGCAGTCAATTGGAACATCTCTGGTCTGTCGTGGCGATACAGACCTTTGTTCTGAAAAATCAGATCCCTTCTGTCTGGATGAGGGATTGGATTGCAGACCAGAAGGTCCAGCAGATCCGTAAACCATGATCAGCCTGGCCAATGAGGGGCGATCAGTAGTACTTGGCATATGCCCTCTCTTATCTTTGCCAGAACTTTTGGGATGAGAATTGTTGGAGGATACGTATACACGTACATTCCCTTCCAACTTATCGCCAGTGCGTCTACTGCTATAGCTAGCGGGTCCGGGATCGGTGACACGTATGTGATCATCTTTGCATTTCCTTTCATCGCAAATAGATCCACATTTGGCTTGCCCCAATGTTTGAAAAGAACCTCCGCTATCGACTGGTTGAGCTGCCATTCCGTCGGATGACAAACCGTCCTTCGCCTGAGAGCATCTGCTAGGATGTTCAATCTTCCTGGAATGTGTGCTGCCCGAAGAATAATATTCCTCGCTCGGCACCACAGCAGAAGGTTCCATATCATCATGCACAACTCTGGTGATCTTGTACCGCCTTGGCGGTTCAAATAAGACACCACTGTGGAGTTGTCTGTCCTTACTAGGACAATCTTAAAGCTACACCATCCCCGAGATTGAAAAATATTCCCAGATACATTGTTGCGCAGAATGACTGGATTCCCCGCCATCAGCAGCCAGTCGTCTATATAAGTATGAACAGCTCTGTTTCTCCTGCGAAGATAAGAAGTCATGGCGAGAACCACTTTGGTGAAGACCCTCACGGTTGTGGTCAGACCGAAAGGAAGCGCATTGAATTCCCAAACACTGTTTTGGAACGCAAAACGAAGGTATTTCTGAAAAAGAATTGACATTGGAATATGAAAATATGCATCCTTCAGATCTATCGATACTACCCACATGCCTTTTCTCAGCCACGTCATCACCGCTGCTACAGTCGTCATCTGAAACTGAAAAGGTTGAGAATCGGTCTCCAACCTCCGGTGCATTTCGGAACGAGGAAATTATCGAATAGAAGCCCAGGGAGGACTGATTGCGGACTAAATGAATCGCATTCTTCTGCTGAAGATCTATGATTTCTGAGATTCAAGATTATTTATTCAATAATTCCAAGATAAACGAATTCACAAATCATACCTGGTTGTCCGCCTAAGGCAGTGCCTATTGTTATGGCGGACACCTAACACACATATACAGGTATATATAAATTAGACAAGACAGAACGTACACAAACAATTATAAATTCAGACATTACATTTACTACTTCCTTATTAACCCTTTGACCCTTGATCCACATAAACAGTTTAAATTTCAAAGAGGAAATATGTCAATTCGCGGGTCAAGAGGAGACCACCCCTCCTCACACCCTCCCATACCCACACACCCCACTCCAACCCCACCCCCCCCCCCACACACACACACACCCCAGAGTTCACCACCGGTTCAATTATCTTGTCAGTCATTACAGTGGAAAGAAAAACTCCTGGAGTGGGCATCTAGATGATTGGATTCCCGTCGATGTTAACGGAACTAACGATTGATGGATGAGCCAGTCCGGTTCGTAGCCGTTTCTTAGCCAATGACAGACTAAATAATCTTGCACGACCTGTTCCCAATGGTTTGAGAACAGCTGAAGTCTGCCTCCGACAGTAGGAATCTGCACACACCTCGCGGTCGATATTGCGCGATAAGACGTTAATTCACTTGGGTGAAGATTTTCGACTCCCTGCGTTCCTGGCGCCACCGGAACGGGTCTCACCGGAAGCCCGTTAGGACCGTTATGCCTGATGAGCATCACGGCCAGAAGGACGGAAGGGCGATCTTTGGCGCTGCATCTGCTGCTCATGTCGATGCTGCTTGTAGGACTGTTGCGGTCGAGTTCTCTTCGTCGACTTCCACGACTTGCCGACAACCTCCTGCTCTGCCACCATAGACGCAACTTTGGCGAGGGCTTGTCGTGCCGAGCCGCCAAACAAGCCCGGACCAATGAAGGGCACGGACGATTATTCAGCCCTCATCTTCAGTCCTTGTTCTACACAATCGAGAACCATTCTCCTCTGCTCCGCCAATGATCTAGTGATCACCCTGTCAAGGCAATTTTGGGATAAGCGCATGGCGTCCCGGACAACTCCGGGAGCAGCCTCTGGCACTTCCCCACCTTCCGCCGCACAGGTCAGCATACCCTGCAGGACGGTGCATTCGTGCGAGAGAACAGCCGTAGCCACTCTCGACACATCCTCAATGAGAGTTAACTCATTGAAGGGATCCTTGTTAGCCTGGAAACCAAGGGTCGGAACGACCCTTGGCTTTGCTGGCTAACGGCCTATTCAGTACTTCTCTTTCCCCGACTGAAAGCCGAGGAACAGGAGCATACTGATGATAGGCCTGCTCTGGAAAGCGGACACTACTCCTTATCCCCTTAGGGGCCTTGGGCAAAGAAGACTCCGGCTGAACCAGACGGTACGCTGCGACTTCCATGTCAGAAGTCCGAGTGTCCAAGGGAAGAGTTGCCATGGCCGAAGAGCCACTCAACAGAGCACTAGCCGCACGCTCTGACATCCTTTCCATCGCCGGATCGCGCTGAGATCCCTTAACCGATGCCAACCTGAGACGGTTCGACATCCAGCTAAGAACCTGCACCCATTCAGCTTCGGTGCAAAAAGATGATTCGTCTATCAATGGACTACCATTCTCATCTTCTTTCTCACCATTGAATGAAAAGGCCACCGACGATCCATGCCGAGAGCTACGGACCAAACTTCCCATTCGAAGCGGGTCCGTGGCTCGACTACTTGCGGTTCCAGTATCTAGCGCATCGCCAGATACGGAATCAACGCAATCCATCGGCTCCAGCACGGGCCCAGGACTACGGCCGCTACTACAGCAGGAGATGGGACTCCGAGAGGAGCCGTCATAACCGCATCCGCGATGCCGACGGGAGCCGTATAACACGGCTCTGACAGCACACCGGACTGAGCGAAATACGGGTGAAAAATGCCCAACGATGGAAGATCTCTTCTTCTTCCTCCGCCGTCGGCTCTTTAGCTAAAGCAAGAGGAAGGACAGGTGCATGTCCCTCCGCAGAACTAGCCAGACCACCGATAGGTAACCCTGCACCACCAGCCTGCATCAACGGGACCATGGACTGAAGACTCAAACATCGCCTTGAATTGGGCCACCCAAGGTCGAGTCCATCCGCTCATTCAGGCGCTCTTCCAGACCTTTGACTGACGCCTGATTCAATTTTGGCCGCCTTGTCCTTCACGATTCTCTCCAAATGTGCACGCCGATCGCGAACAAATTCCACCACCATCTCCGACAACCACTTCACGCATACATCGCAAGGGCTTCCAACATTGCACTTCGTGCAGGCAACACAGTGATGGCCCGTGAACTTCCGCTTCATGAAACGATTACAACGCGAGAATAATGTATCAGACGGGGCCTTGCCTTGCCCCTTCACCTTCTGGGAACAGAGTAAGAATTAAAACGCTGCACATGATAAGATGATGATGAGCAACACGCACAATTTGCTTGATTGTAATTTAAAATGACTTAAAAACATTAACTTTCTCTTGAATTTATGATAATCAAGTTTTAGGCAGGAAATATTTGAACATTTTTACTCAAAATTTCATAAACACGACTTGGTAATTAACTAACATTAAAACAACCAAGAAAATAAGACCAATAGCTATAAACACCCTCGACACTGAAGCGAGAGCTAATGATCGGCTTAAAAACTGAGTGCATAGACACGCCAAGCCAAAACAAAACATTAAACATGGGCGCCGCCATCCTGGCTACGGGCGCATCCATCTTGGAAGGAACCGAGTCGCAAGAGAAATTAACCGAGTACCTGGATAAGATTAAAAAGTTAACGGGTAACAGAGCGACTCCAACATTGGCTACCATTTTAAAACAATGTGCCAATTTAAGGAAATTTTAAACAGTCATTACGGCACGAATGTATTAATTCTAGATTGATACAACCTACTCCAGTGATGTTTTTTCATTCCCTTCCATGATGCCAGCAATGACTCAGACAGAAACGGCTTAAATCCTCAGAAAATTGTAAATTTCAGAGAGCAAAAAACGTGCAACTAGATTGGAGTGTAAAATAGACGAATCTGACTGTGATTGGGAATTGACTCGGTACCTGGGGCTATGGTAATTCCCGGACACATTAAGGGCAGGATCATGGAGAGTGCGGAGTTTTTAATTGTTTATTTTGAGCTAGACTAGATAATAGACATTATCATAATAGTACATCTGATAAGTATTATTCGAAGTAGAAAACAACTACGCACCATCACTGGACACCGATGGCCAGACAGCATAATTTCCAATGATGCACTATACAAGATGTGTAATACGTCGCCGCTGTCTGTTAAGGTCACCCAGCAAAGAGGGTCCCTGTTTGGCCATGTGCTAATGATGCCAGATGGCACACCAGCAAAGAGAGCCTTGGAATTCGCCCTACTCGGAGCCAGCAAATATAGTCAGGAAAGGATGTCATTGCATAAATCTACTAAGCATGCTATGAGGTGACCTCAAGAAAGCAGAACTTGGTACACTCAAGTCAAGAATGGACCTGAGGATTTCGGCTGAGGACAAGACACACTGGGCAAAAGCAAAGAACTGATTGCAGCTGTAGGATGTTTCTACTACTAGAGCTGCAGAATACAATAATCATACATATTGCACAGGCCGATTTTGTCCGGCTTGACCGATAAGGGGCTAAACATGGCGCAGTGAGCAGTGAGGCAAAAGTCACTTTAAGCTGTGATGTGAAAAATTAAGCATGGTACATATATTAGAATATCTGCAGTTTTCCCCTATAGCGGAATGGAAGAGAGCATCATCTTGCCCTGTTTAACTGTGCTCTCCTGGTATAAATTGGTATGTAATGGTGCAATGGAATACAAGCTTGCTCATTTGATAAATATATATTTGAAATTTATCAAATAACCAAGCTTGTATTCCATTGCACCATTACACATATACTTACCAATTAATCTAGCTGTGTATTAAGTACAGCGCAATCAAAGAAACAATTATTGTTCAGGATTAATAATAACCTATTATATTAGTAATTGACTCACCAAAGGCACTGTAATTTGTCAAAGTTTTTGAGGTACTGGATGATGGTAAATCATTGTTCTTAAATGAGAGATGACTTGATGAATTCCCGATTGTTGTGTTCTGACAAGCAAAAAAATTACAAAGTTCTATTTTCTTAACAAGGTGGGCTAACATTAACTCTATAAGATTAAACACTATATTGTAGTTATGCGGATATAACCAAAACTGCTCTTTTAACCCATTACTTGTCACCTGGCCAAAAACGGCCTCAGTAGTGGCCTTAAGAAATGTCCATTTGCAGGACAAGAGTAGACCATTGTTTGAAAATTTATCACTGGAATGACTGGCTCAATAACTGAGCCAGTTATTACAGCGGTAAATTAAAAAAATAGTCTTCTCTTGTCCTGCCAATGGACATTCAATAAGCAACTACTTTGAATTTCTTGAGAAAATTTGACCATTTAAGGGTTAAAAACTAATTTATATAATCAAACGACTGTTAAAACAATAGTTTATTCTATCCATGCTACATCGATAATGATTGATCAATGCATTCATTTTTTTCTGACTACTGTAGACAGGTCTACGAAACCGGCACTCTGCAGTACTACCTAAAGGTTATGTAATAAAAATGACTGAAATACACATATTTTTTAAAGATTAAATGCATGCACAAGCTTTGAAAATGTTGCTGTGGACTATAATTCGCTTGTGTATTTTAAAACATATAATGTATTCAACATGAATAGTTGTTTCTTGCACATTTATTCTCGACACACGCTTCAGCGGAGCACCGATTGTAAATAGAAGATGAAGTACCTTTTGGCACATAACTAGCACAATCTTCTACTGACATGAATGACTAAATTTAACACAAACAAATGATTCTTTGTTTGATATACATGCTTTTTAAACACAAATGTTCAAATAGACCAAAAGATCTTTTTGAAAACTTCCAACTGGAATGACTGGATCTTCTATTGAGCCAGTCACTTCAGTGATCAATCGCTTAAAACAATCTTCTCTTGGGTCATTTCTCAAGAAGACTGCAGAGGATGGTTTTGGACGAGTTAACCATTAAAGTCTCTATTAGGTAGAAATAGGCAAATAACTCTTATTAGATTATCAAATACTTTTTCTTTCTTCTTCATAGTGAACCAGTCAATGAAACTTTGGACATCGGAAGAAAAATCGATTATCTGCAGCTAAGTGACATTAGCCTCTTAAAATCAACATCAATGGATGAATCTGCTTTTAGCTATGCCCCGGCCTCCCCACCCATCTCTAGATACGCTCTGCCCATGGTTTGCCCATGTTGTGATCTATCGAACTATGAACTCACGGAATCTCAATTTCCAGAAAATTATACACATAAGCTGTTGAATATTGTGAAACTAATTTGACTCGGTGCTGTCGCTGCCTATGCCAGCAACATAGGCAGCAACAGCGCCCCCGTTAAATTAGTTTCAAAATATTCAACAGAATGGTTATTAAGAAATAAAGACATATGTATCCGCACACATGAAGCCATTCATGATGTATTTTAATTGTAACATCAGCCTATCTGTGATGTGTTTGATTATGATGTCATATACTTGACTGACAGATTGGATTGCTCTACTGAGGAATCTCAGATGTCACTTATGTATCTGATACATGTTACAATCAAAATAAGTCACTTGTAGGACTGGGCGGTATACCGGTTTCACACCGTCTCGCGTTTTTTATGGCGATGGTTTAAAAACCATTACAAACCTAAAAAACCCCGAAAAACCGTCAATGAGATCGCCATTGCGCGAAATCTGGTGACTGTCCTAAACTAGTTTGTTCTTGACTTGCAGTTTAATATTATCATCTAGTGTAACCATTTGCTACTAGAGATATAAAATACAGTCATCTATAACTATTAGCCGTGGGAAAGCAAGGGTGTTGGTGAAATCCCAACAAATCGGCCGAGGACAACACTCGGCAAATATGATTTATTTGGCAGCAATGAATTTTACATAATGTAAGCTCTGCGGGTTAAATGTAAGATTGAATAATTTGAAAATCTAAATTTCTTCTTTGTAACAAATAATCCTTTTTTCAATTCGAGTTTGTACTATGTTTAATTAGGATTCCAAATGTGACATGACACAAAAAAAAAAAGAAACGTGCTACAAAAACAACGACGCTATACAATGAACTCCCAATCCAAACATGTCATTATTTCCCTTAGATTTCAACAAACATAAAATGATCCAGCACAATAAGACATACGAGACAAATTGCTTGAACGCCCCAGAAATGAAAACGATTAAGTCGCTTCTTACGTTAGCGGAGTAGTTACAAGTAAAATAAACCTCTTAGCCTCTCAAATACGAGCAGGCATAATGTCATTGGTTGTTAACAAATTATTCCGCCGGGATATTCACTATCGATTTTATGAATGAAATTCGTAGACTTTTCTGCTCGATAGGTGTTAGAATCACATCATTTTGTTTTACGGACCAGCCCGGTATTTTTCGGCTTCACGTATCTTCAAGACTACGGAGTGTTGATTTAAGTAGATTTAAGTTAAGATTCACGAATCATTGCGTTTATGTTGTCAAATTATCATAATCTCTTTATTATGTGACATATGGACCTCGAAAAATAGTCAAACACAGCTTTTTGTGAGAATTCTTGAGGTGCGATTTCCGGGAAATTACTACCCTGTAGTTATGTGCTGAATGACATTCACCCGCATGAACGACAGTTTATTGAGGAGTATTACTAAATACTAAGTACTCGAATACAAACACGTGACTTACTAGACTAGATCATACTGTAGGTGGTTATACAAACTCTAACCGTATGAGCGCTACTCTACTAGGAGCCTAAACTCGCTCTCATATTTGGGTTCCTACTTACATGCGTTAGATTGTATTACGCTTACGACATCACATGAACAACACTTTATTTATTTTAACTACTATTTTGAGATAGATAGCGTCGAAGTGAGCAGTGGTACCTAGTTACCATTCTAATTTCGTGGCAATTTACGTCAGTTGTCAAATCGCAAAATTCATGTACTGCAGCTAATGAAAATGGCATATTTTCATATTTCAAATTATTTTCGATCATTCTCACCCCTTAAACCAGTATTTCGTTAATACCGGTTTAATTAGTGATACCGTCGCCGGTTTTCTTTTAGGCCAAACCGCCCAGCCCTAGTCACTTGTTAGCTGACATTAAAATCAAATAAGCTCCGTCACTCAAGTGGAAAAGATTCATCCGGAAACTATCTTAATATGACTCTGGATAAATTTACAACATAATAATCATTCTCTTGAACATTTTGACACTAATTTGACTGGCAACAGCTCCCAGTCAAATTACTTTCAAAATATTCAACCGCTTACTTGTACACTTAACTTGAAATTGAGATTCTTGGAATTCAGAGTTCAGTGTTAAAATCAATTCAAACACATACAAAGTGGGGAGAGTTTAGCTTAAAATGGGCTGGGAATAGCTAGAAATGGATCCCTCTGTTGAATGCTTCCTCTCACCCATGGAATTTATATACCTATCAAGATTCATTATCATTGGCTAACTGTCCGACTGCTACGTTTTTGCAGACGATATATTCCAAGGGTTACATCTCTGGACCTACTAAATATTTTTTAAAACAATTTGACTGAAAGCCACCAACAACTTTCAGTCAAATTGTTTTAAAAATATTCAGCAAGTCAGCAGTTTTTTATCATTAAAATTAGTATTTGGTGATGTGCAGCAACGAAACCTAATCAGACCTTGAATAGGAACAAGTATTTTTCCTGCCTAAGGTGGATATGACACACAGGACATGTACATGTACCGTGCACGTTTTTGAAAATCAATAGAAAAATTGCATAAATCTGACACTCACTGGCTGGAATGCTGTGGAAGTAGCCGGTTGGAATGGTTTAGTAGCAGTTGGTTGGCACTGCTTGGTCATATTCGGTTGAAACGGCGTTACCGGCACAGTCTGTAATTGTTTTACAGGTTCAAATGCTTTCACAGTAAACTGTTCAGATCCTTTGAACTCAAATGGTGCTGCATTGGGATTTAATTTTGACGACTTCAAAATCCTGTTAAAAACAAAACATTCATATAATTAGTGCATAATTAGTCATATAATATAAACAAATGCAAGCGGAGCCGTAGTACAGTTGCTAAAATACGAGCAAATTTAAAGGAACATCTCAACAGAACTAAGGTGTCTAAATGTCAGGCATTCTGGCATGTGATGATTTTATGACATCTTACTTTGACATCAGTTTGATAATTAGAGCATGAGTAATTAGAGTATGATTGATTGACATCATGCCCACGAATAGAATACATTTCTAGATATGCCCCGCCCATTTCTAATGCAGTCAGCCACACTTTTTCATGCATGCTCGAATCAATTTGAAACACTGAAAGCTGAATTCCCAGTACAGGTAAGCTGCTAATATTTCATAACCAACTTGACTACTGCTGTTTATTAAACTTTTCGATTTTTGTGACGAAGCTATATATCATTATGATTGTGATGTCAGCTAACTCGTGACATAAATGACTACCTTACCTTACTGACAGATCAGATTCCAATATTAAATGACGAAGTACATAGAAACAAATCATGAATATGATAACCTCTATTATTGATCAATGCCAAGTTCATGAAAACCATTATAATCATGACAAATACATGTAGCAACAAGAAGTCACATATCTAAATATATGCGTGATTCATTTCTAGCTAAGCTCTGCCAACATTTTTATGCGTGTTGGAATAAATTAAAAACTGCCAAACCCGAATTCCCTGAATTCGAGGTAAGCTGTTGAATATTTTGAAACTAATTTGACTGGGGGCTGTTGCTGCCTATGTCATGAGACATATTTGATTATGACATCATATACTTGAGTGACAGATTGGATCTCTCCATTGTTAGTTTTATCTGAATATTAAGCAAACATTGATGTTATTGGTCAATGTATATCAGTAACTTACTCATCAAACTTATCCATCTTTGGTATACTCTGTGAAGCACTGATGACTGATGGAGCTGGAATAACACAGAAATGGCAGAATCATTTACACCATTTTATAATTAAGGGTAAAGTGTACACTGATTGAGAAGCCATTCACTGTATAACTAGTGAATAAGAGCGCTGCCTAGCCGGACATTATACGACCTAGGATCAGTTTGTGGAAATTGGCATCCCTGTGGAGCCAGCGATGAGAAGCCATTGCAATAACGATTCAGTAGCACACATGTGTACCCTCAATCCTGTCTAAAACACATACCATTAAGTGGTCAAGATCAGCCAAGCAAATTGCTTAGTGAATGTTCATTAACAAGCCAAGAAAAGACATCTTTGAAAATTTACCATTAGAATGACGGGCTCGGTCATGGAGTCAGGCATTCCAGTCATAAATTTTCAAAAATAGTCTTCTCATGGCCTGCACATGTATGGCCATTCCTCAAAACCATTGTAGAGGCCGGTTTTGACGCTTCACGTGCTAAGGAACCATTATTGCTTAGCACCAAAAGCTATTTACCATAGACAATTAGTTCCCTTCAGTGACCACTTGTGTTTGGTGACCACCTGTGTTTAGTAACCACCCACTGATGGCCCATAGTGTGTCATCATAGCTTAAACTGTATTCTTACCACCAGTTAGAGAGACAGATGATGACTGTGGTGTTGACACCTGCACTGGTGGAAGCGCAGGAGGCGCCAGTAGCGGTACTTGCACAGGAGGCAAAGAAGGTAGATGATCTGATATCAACTCTGCTACACTTAGGTTAATACTGTTATTTTCTTTCAATGCCATATCCTCAGACGATACTTGGGATATATTGTTGTTGTTGGCTTTCCTTCCACGACCTTTGCCCTTTGGTCTGCCACGGCCATTAGCCGGCCCTTTTCCTTTTGTATCTTTCACAGCGACTGTATCGGGAGCCGGAATGTCTACTTTACCTTTAACAGTAAATTTCATTTTTGAAAATAAAATTCATCATATAATAATTACTAACTCACAACTAACTACTACTGACTCATAAATTAAGGCTAGTCCTGAAAATTTGGCACAGTATAAATAGGAAGATCTAAATAAAGGCTTAGATCACAAACCAATATGACCGTGGCCAGAAACGGTCTTAGAAATTGACATAAGATGTCAAACTGAAGGGCTATGAATATTTTTTTTAATTTTACCACTAGAATAACTGGCTCAATAACGCAACCAAACTTCATTCCAGTGGTAAATGTTAAAAAATACCTTTCTCTTGAACCAAAAATCGACATTCATTAAATGATTTTAATTTTCTCAAGAAGGCTGAATTATTAAAGGTGACCATCAACATAAAATGGAGGATTCCAGTTTATCCATCAATCATGACGTCATAATCAAATATGTCATGTGTAGGATGATGTCATAATCAATTACATCATGAATGACATTAGGTAAATTCATCACTAACACTCAAAATATTCAACAGGTTAGCCACATAGTTTTCTAGAAATTAATAGTCAGGGAGTTCAGGGATCGATTGATCTCAACATGGGTGAAGTGTGGGTGGAGTATAGCTAAAACTGGATTCCTCCATTATCATGCTTTCCTAAAGAGAGCTTTAGAACTTTACAGTCTTTGAGAATTCCTCAAAATGTGTCATCTTGCCGCCTCCAGAGACCCACAGTGCTCAGTAGAGAAAAGTGGCACTTATAGCATAATAGATTCTCAACATATGGCATTAGTTACATAGGATTAAATAGTTGTCATTTTCCCTTGCTCGTAAGGGGGAGCAGGTATTGTGCGAGCATGTGTCTGTCTGTCTGTCTGGAGCTGTATGTAAAACACTACTGATACGATTTGGATCAAATATTAATACAATGATGGAACATATAGTGCAAGAGGATTTCCAGACGTGATCTAGTTAAAAGAAACAGGAATCCGAATTACATCAAGTTATTGATATGTGAATTTCTCGCAAACTACTGATTTCACTAAAATTTGCACAGAAAAGTGTGTAACCATATGCTAGGAAACAACGACTTTGGCCATGATTCTAACAAATCCAAAATCTTTTTACAATGTAACAAAAATGAGAGGGCGACAGTCTGCAATCTCCGATTGCTCTTGTTCTCTAGATTATCAATTTTGCATAGGTTTTAGTTTTAGTCTATTTTACTGAAATGAGAATGTGAGCAAGACAGTTGTTTAATCATTTCAATGATGAATCACTTCCTTACAAAATAAAGCATATTCTGCCATCTGGTAATTATTTTGAGATTAATATGACTGAAAACCAAATTGGACCTCATTGCAAAAAAACACAAGCAATTCACCTTTCCAGAGTACCCAACCATCATATGACATCATAATGAACTGTGTGATGTGTAGAATGACATCATAATGAATGACGTCGATAAGTACATCACGAACGCATATTTGAAGACAGTCTATGCGCTGTTGTACAAATTGTTTGCTTTTACCATTTAATAAATATTGTTGAATATTTTGAAACTACTTTGACTGGGCACAAAATATTCAACAGCTTCCCTGTATAGTTTTCAGGAAATTGTTAGCTAGGGCATTTGGGGATCGATCAATCCCAACACGGCGAGGTGTTGGTGGAGCTTAGCTAGTGATGGGCGGGGAATAGTTAAAACTGGAAATGTCCATTGACTCTATCAGTATTTTCAGCTATTCTGAATTTGTGTTTTTGTGATCACTTGTGTTGTGTGTTCCTCATACCAGCATTGGTTTACAACTTAGGTGGTGACCAGAAACAAGTAATCAAGGATGGCCTAATGGTTAAGAGTGATTCATAAAATCTTAATCATTGCTTTGTCAATGTACATTTCCAGGCCAATAGAATACCATTCTTGAAAATTTACTACTGGAATGATTGGCTCAATTATTGAGCCAATCATACGAGTGGTAAATTTTCAAAAATTGTATTCTCTTGGCCAGCATATGGACATTTCTCAAGACCACTGTGAAGGTCAGTTTTAGCTGGCTTGACCATGAAAGGGTCAATGGATGCGAGATTGTCTGCTGTTTCTGTGCCAAGATCTATAGGGTGATGATAATGATATCAGGAACTTGAACGTCTGATACGTCTCGCCACATTAGATGTTATAGCATTATATTTTCAGCTAAATAATTACATGTAGTTGACTACAAAAATTTGGACCATAAAAAAATTATTCAAAAGCGTGGGAAAAGTTCCGTTTTAGTGAAATTTGAAGAGACATTGATGTCTGATAAGGCCAATGATACTATGGGGAGGACGCAACCAGAACTACAACCCAATAGTATTGGTTCTCCTATGGAACGAGACAATAATTACTACATGTTCACATACGTGTCTTATTCGCTGGCATCTCACTGTTCTCATCATTCTCAGAATCCTCACTGTTGCAGTATTTCGCTGGCTTACGAACACTCCTTCAAATAAAACAAGAATTCTGTGGAATTAAATGTCTTGGCTGTCCTCATTGGCGATAAGCATCACGTCAGTTACATTGACTTCTGACCTTGTGACCTCAAAGTCTAATTGCTAATAACATAGCAATTCATATATTATTATCCAAGTTTAGTTCCAATAGTCAACCAATTCTGAAATATATGCTGAGAGGTTTCGCTAAACACAAAACGTAAACTTGAAAAACCCCAGTTTTGTACCAAGATCAGTGACTATGACCTTTGACATGCTTCACATGTAGGGTAAAACAGATTTTGCGTCAACCAACCAATGCTACAGAGAGGTATCTGATGGCAACAGATTGTTAAAATGGCTGCTTGGTGGCTATATTTGATTTTGCAATGATTGGGGACTAGTTGAGATAGGGATTCTCTAATTCTGAATCAGTCGAATATAGTCAGTTATCCCATGGAAACCGACTTTCAAGATGGCTACTGGCTCGTCATTTTGGACTTTGTATCCAGACGAATAGAGGGACACTATTGTCACTCAAGGATCTAATGTCACAATCAAATATGTCATATGTTACATGACATCACAATCAAGATGACGTAGCTCCATCACAAATCTGTCTGCCACTAACGGGAATGAATTGTATGTCTTGGATGAATTTACAATTTAATAAGCGTTCTATACAGGAAAGGTGTTGAATATTTTGAAACTAGTTTGACTGCCATAGTTTCAAAATATTCAACATACCACTCACTATACACATCATAACAAACTTGTCGCTTCTGCTCTGTAAAGGTTAACTCTGTAACCCTCAAATTTCTTCAAATGAATTTTAATTTAGATACCAAGAGATTATTTTGGAAAATTTACCAGTGGAATGACTGGCTCAGTTATCAAGCCAGTCATTCCAATGGTAAATTTTCAAATATTGTCATCTCTGGGTCTGCAAATGAACATTTCTCGAGACCAATGCAGAAGCTGTTTTTGGCAATGGTTGATTAGCAGGTCCAAGATTAATTCAATGAATCATGTATTCAAGATTAAATCATTTGATAATAGAGGTATCGTATCTTACTAAAATGTCTGGCATCATAATTAAATATGTCACATGTTAGCTGAAATCACAATCAAAATGACTTATCCCGTCAAAAATTCCGTTACGAAGGTGTACAAATTTAATAAGCATTCCGTTGAATATTTTGAAACTAATATGACCCAAATTAGTTTCAAAATATTCAATAGCTTACCTGCATAGTTACCTTGAAATTGGGATTATGGGAATTCTGGTTTCAGTTTCAAATCGATTGCAACACGCCTAAAGTGAGAGGAGCTTAGCTGGAAATGGCCGTGGCAGAGCCAGGAAGTACTGTAGACCTTCGATTCACTGACTAATAGCAAAAGATGCCATAAATAGATTGTTCTATTCAAGATTCAATTTTACAATTGAGCTGTGAAACTGGCATTCGAAGATATACCCACAAGTTTCAATTCCTAATTTCTAACAGATATTGACAAAAGGTATGCAATATCCATCAAATTCAGGCCTCTCCATGAGAGGCGAGTGATTGCTCTCCTCTCACCTCCGCTCTCCTAAAATTAATTTTAGGCGAGTATCTCATTGCTCGCCTCCATTGCTTAGTAACAATGGCAACATAAAAGGGAGTACTGACACAGCTCGTCTCACTGGGTTAAATTAAAATTCAGTCCTGAGAGCAAGTTATTGCTCCCCTTCAAAATCTTCATAGAGGCCTGAAATTTGGACTGAATCCATCAACAAAGGGTGAAACATACCTCTGGTAAATAAATTGTCATTGTACAAACTTCCAAGGCAAATTTGTTTACTGTGTCAAACTAATGAAATTTTAATGGTCAAAATTGGTAAAAAAAAACCCACCAAACAATACTTACTGAATGACTACATGTATTTACAGGCCAAGAGAATACTTTTGAAAATTCACCATTGGAATGACTCGCTTATTGAGACAGGAGTTCCAGTGGTCAATTTTCAGTCTTCTCTTGAGTCTTGGTCAAGAGAGGCTGGGCTTGGCCGGCTTGACCAGTAAAGGGTTAAAATATTTGTAAGCACTAGACGAACCTTTTCGGTCTTCCTCTAGTTGTGACCTCAACATGAACTGGTTCCTTTTTCACACATTTTGTTATAAACTCGGGGTCGTCTTTCTCATTGATTGCTGCTCCATGTAAAGCTTTAAATATAAATCATCTACATTCTGTAAAATTAAGGCCCGATATTTTACAATGTGTGTGCGTGCGTGCGTGCGTGCATGCGTGCGTGTTTTCAAATATACAAGAGGCCTTTATCGTTCACCTGGAATTATTGCAAACTGGCACAAACGAACAAGATGAGATGATCACTGGAAAAATGTACCCATCTAATTTCTATGAAGACAGTTTAGTCAATTATTATTAAAATTTACCAAGTGATTAATAAGTAGTCTTTTATATGATTCTCTTAGAAATTTCCAGAAAATCCAAGATGGCTGCCGAACAAGCTAAATTTTGATTGATACACTGCGGTCATGTTTTTTTAATCGACAAACTTTAATGGCACTTAGTCCACAATCATATCATTATCTCCCAAATTTTGGCCTGATCCGTTCAGCGGGTCGGGAACAGTTGTTTTCACAAAAACTATGTCATCCAAGATAGCCAGTGAACTATTTGGCCAATCAAGTTCCCGTGAACAATTTTGGTTCAGCTTTTGTCCTACATGTTTCATGAATAACAAAAATGGTTTCGGAGATTGTTAAACAGGGTTCTAAAATTTGGCCAAAATCCAAGATAGCCGCTGGCCAAATTGCCGAATCGGCTTTGTTTGAACAAACATGGATCTCTATGCCCTAAGGATGCTTTCTGCCATATATACTTGAAATCGGCCCAGTGATTCTCGAGAAGACATTAAAAATTTCCTAGTGCTTTAGCATGGGAGCTTTTGGATGGAAAAAGATCCAAGATGGCCATCAAACCCTTTATCCGACAGTTTCGAAAATGACAAATTTTAAATTAGTAGACGCAAAAAATCCTATATAAAACAATTTCAGCTTCAAAATCCATCAAACAAAAAAATCCAATATAGCCACCAAACACGTTACATTTTGATTGGTCCTCATATCTCACAAATTTTGCCCTGATCCCTTCAACGGTACAGAAGTCGTTTTCGCAAAAATCCAAGTAATCCAAGATGGCTGCCAAACCATTTGGCCAATCAAATTCCCTTGAACAAACTTGTTTCAACTCTTGCCCTCAATCATATTTCATGAGTTTTTAATCGATCAAACACCCCCACCCCCAAACGTTTCTAAAGATCGGCCAAAATCCAAGATGATAACGTTGATCAGGGCTATGCCCGAAGTATGCTTCCTGCCAAATATAATTGAAATCGGCCGAGTGGTCATTTGCCCTTTCAGGCTAGGTCAGCTAAAACTTGAAATTTTCTTGAACATATTTGCGTTTTAACGAGTTAACATGATGAGAATCTTACATGGCTCAGGCGGCGTCTCCGTAACAATGGCTTCTGACTTTATCACTTTTAAGTCTGTTACACTTGTATCATACACATTGTTTTTATATGCCATTGTTCGTGTATGACTAGTATTGCTACAAAGATCTGACACATCCGAAGAATCCATAGATTCCTTATGTTTGTCCAGATCCGACTTCTGATTCTGAACATGGATTCCATCACCATGGTTACTCACAACATTCGTTTCCGGAAGTGGTACAGGTTTATTGCTCGTCAGAATTCGTGTCTCTAAAGAACTAATTTTATCCTGTAATAGTCGAAGCTGCAACAAGACATCATCTGACGGTGATGTTTCACTCGCTAGCTGAAGGGCTTGCGATGCTTGAACGATAGCTGTGGCCTCTGAACACATGGATGGTGCGGCACTTTGTGTGGGAATAGGTCTGGGTGTCTGTGTGGTGTGCTGTACAGTTTGAGGCTCTGATTTTATAGATAAACAAGGATGTAGTGGCATCGATGTAACGATATTCTCTATCTGTGTCATGACTGCGGGTGACACAACTGCTGATTGTAATGCTATCGACATCGCTGATTGCTGTTGAGATGTCTGATATGACGACACTATATTTGATATCTGAGAGCTGAAGGATGTTGAAACACCTGCTGGTGGTGGTAATGGCAAGGTCGGTGGTGATGTCTGTGACGTTTCCAATTTCGGTAATCGAGGTAAAGTTTCACGTTTCGGCAGCATAGACATATTCAAGTTTGGCAATGGTGGCATATACTCATCCTCATCGTCATTTATAATGATCAGCTTCTTGGATATTCCTGAAGTGGATCCCTTCGCGCATTTAGATCTGCTCACATATTTAGATTCACTTGTACATCTAGACTCAGATGTGGATTTAGATTCACAACTGGATTTCTTATTCTTCAATGACTGAAAAACACAAAAGAAATTAATTACTTATCTTAACCATTAAGCCATATAGACCAAACTCAACAAATCCTTTCTGATGTACAGCATATCTTGTTGAATATTTCGAAACTAATGGCCACAACAGGTTCCAGTTAAATTGGTTTCAAAACATTCAACAGCCTTCCTGCACAGTTGTCTTGAAATTGAGACTGGAATTTAGAGTTAAAGATGATTAATTGGTCTGTAATGCTCACCAGCAACATCAGTATTTAGACGAGAAATAATAAACAAGAGTGCCGCCCAACATGCAGAGCGGGGATTAACACGCCTGCCTTTGATAAATTTTAAGCTTTTCATGGAAGATAACTTTGGCAAAACAAAATCATGACACTTGCCACTACATCACCTCCTAATATATCCACAGAAGAATAAGTTTCAAATCTAGATTGAAAACCTTTTGCAATCAGGCCCGGACAAGAAATTTTGGACACGTTTTAAGAATTTCTGGGCAAATATCGATGGATCTCGACGAAATCATGACATATGTCCACGGAAATTATATATTGTATATTTAAAACTTTTTTAGATATGGTCCGGACATGGATTTGCTAACAGACGGATAGACGCCACGATCCATCACATAACACGACCAATTTTTCAAATGGCCGCATAAAGATACAAAGATTTTGATTGGAAATATAAAGATTTCCACCTGTGACAATTTTGACAGAAAAGAAGCATTTAATTCAGAATAGGAGTCCAGTTTTAGCTATGCTCTGCCCATGCTTCATCTGTTTTGGGATCGAACGAACCCTAACAAGAACCTTTGTGCAGTACGGAGTAGAAAATGCTAGGTTTCTGTGAATTTTCTGATATAATGACTTGTATGTATTATGATTATGAAATTGTAATTTCTATCCTTGTATATGCATAGTAAGGACATTGAAGCATCTGACCAGTAGGCATGAAAACTTTAAAATAGAAACAACAATTGAATTTGAAAGCCTAATATACAATACAGCCCGTAAATAAGGTAACATATTTCCAAACCAAAAACAGAAACATGAGAGTACAATTTTGAGCATAACTGGATTAGAAGAATCCAATTCACCTTTCCAGAGTATCAATCCAACATCCGACCTCGTATGACGTCATAGTCAACTCAGCGCGTGTAATGATGATGTCACAATCATTACGTCACAATGGGTTCCATATAGACGGTCATCAAATCTCAAATAGTTTGACACGCTGTATGAATTGTATGTCTTTGTAATTCTTTGCTAATTAATAAACATGCTGTTGAATATTTTGAAACTAATTTGACTTAGGCAGCAACAGCACCCAGTCAAATTAGTTTCAAAATATTTAACAGCTTACCTGTGTATTTCTTTTGAAATTGAGTCAGGCGAGTTCAGAGATCGATCGATCGCAACACGAGCGAGGTGTGGGTGGAGCTTAGCTAGAGATGGGCGAGGCATAGCTAAAACTGGAAAGATCCATTATATTCAACAGTATGTTTTATTTTGTTTTGGAAACATTACGTTAATTTCTGAGCCATACTGTAGATATATTCGTTGTAAATATAACAGTGGTACATGTAAATTTAGTTGTCGTAGACAACAGCATTGTTCACCAAGATTGTTGAAAAATGTACACCAGTTTCTTTGCTATTGGCCGGGTAAAGGATAGAATATTGAGATCAGAGTGATAAGGGTTAACACACTGATGTCAATACTTTATCTTTTACGGTGTCAATAGCGAAGAATAAACGAAATCAGATTTCTTTTTTCACGAGAGTTGTTATATTTACCTCCCTAATACTATATTTCCTAAATATCGACCTTCACTTAATAACCCCAGATTAAAAAAGATAGGTGCCCTTAATGGGGAGGTATACAGGTGACAGTCAGCCGGATGCCGACCCCAACCTCGTACATGCGCACTGTCACTGCCTCAGCTTAACTATTGGCTGACACATGCAACTTAAAAGCCTGAAGACCGAGCCTCTGTGGCCCGTGTTAGGGAGGTGTAAGTATAACAACTCTCTCGTGAAAAAAGAAATCCGTGATTTCATTTATTTCACTTCAAGAGAATATACTTACCTCCCTAATACTACCAGCTCATCCCTTGCGCATTTTGCGCATGAAGCACTAACATCTGAAATTGTGTGACACACACAATCAGGCAATGATTTGAACATCGGATAACACAACCGATGGTGAGAGTAATGATGTCAAATGCGCTACCCCCACCTCCTTTTGGGAAAGGAGAAGCTATGACCTCCATGTCTCATATGCTCTCTAAGTACTGGTGCTAAGTACTACAGGACAAGAGACGAAAGGCTTCATTTCGTATACTCTCAATAAATGAACCACATAACACACAGGTACAGTTACCTTATTAATAAATAAGGGTAAAACATTGTGACAATAAATTATGTAACAACAAAAGGCAGTCCTCACCTTATGCATGCAAGCTGTATCCATCCAGTCCACATCAGTGAAGGAAATATGATACACGAATATGTGGTTGTTTCCACAATAAAAATGTGCTGTCTGAAGATAGCAAGTGCAACTTATCTACAATATATACACCTAATCATCTTTTGAATATCGATACGGCAAGAGGATTAGTGGTGTCACGGAGGTAATGGTCATTAAAACTTGACTCACAGTGCCACTGAGCTACCGACATAATGTCATCCACCGGCATCCCGTTAAACAGGGCGGTGGATGCAACTACACCACGCACATTGTGATCCTTGGCTAAGTCAACTTGTTTACCAGTGGCGGATTTGTGGCAAAATTGAATGCATTCCACAATCCACCTAGATATAGTGTCTTTTGACGCCCTGCCATGGGGGTTTAATATAAGACAACCATAACGAGGATGGGTCCGTCCGCCATTCCTGTGTGCGTACATTGTACCTGTTTAATGCGCGGACTGGACACTATGCTTTTGAATTAGGATCAAACCCAGTCAAAGCTGGTAAAACAATTGGTTGACCTGGATATTTCAGACTGGTTCTTAGCTATGAAATTTATCCTACCGGTAGGTAGAAGCCTAAGGCCGTCCCCTGTAACCACATAACAGTCTGCCTCGGCGGATAAAGCATGAATCTCGCTTCTCCGTCTTGCAGAGGCCGCAGCAATTAAAAATACAGTTTTAAGTGTCAATATTTTCATAGAAATGGCACTTAGTGTGACCCCCTACTGGCTTTTGCCATAAACATGGCTGCTTGCTCAGAAAAACCCTCCTTAACTTTTGATTCCATGACAACATCCACGCAGTCAATTGGAACATTGACGGGTTGTTGTGAAGGGACTTGCCCTGGAAGATAATGTTGTCCATCAGAGGCAGAGGAACCGGATTGCAGACCAGAAGGTCCAGCAGATGATCACCATGGTCAGCATGGTCAATTTGGGGCGATCACAAGCACCTGGCACTCCTCCTGCCTGATTTTCTGAAGGACTTTTGGAATCAGGATTGCTGGTGGGAATGCGTATGCATACATTCTCTCCCAGCTGATAGCTAACGCATCTGTTACGTAAGCACTTGGATCTGGAATCGGAGAAACGTACGTCTCATCTTCGCATTCTTGTTCGTTGCGAACAAATCTATGTTGGGTTTCCCCCAGTGATCGAACAGACGAGCCGCCACACATTGATTTAGTTGCCTTTCTGTAGGCAAAACACTCATCCTTCGGCTCAATGAGTCTGCTAACAGATTTAACGTTCCCGGAATGTGAACTGCCTTCAAGGTGATCATATGATCTAGACACCAGCAAAGCAGTTTCCAAGTCATCATACAGAGACTGGGCGACTTCGTTCCGCCCCTGGCGGTTTATGTAGGTCACTACTACTGTTGAGTTGTCTGATCGAACTAGAACAATCTTGCCCTGGACTTTCTTTAAGAAATGTTCCAGGCCCAGAACTACTGCCGTAATTCCAGTAGATTTATATGTTCCTTTGACTGATCCAGATTCCAAAGCCCTAATACTGTGCCTTCTTCCAGGCAAGCCCCCCCTCCCCCATCCCTCCATTGACGCATCTGTGTACATCGTTATTTGAGGGTGGGGTGCGGTGAGCATCACACCCGCCAGGAGATTCTCTCTCCTCATCCACCATTGAAGGTGGTGAATAAGAGGTTCCAACACTGACACCTCTGAGTCCAGGAAACCTGTCCTCTGGGTCCACTGTGTCATGAGAAATAACTGGATAGGCCGCCTGCGCAAGGCCGCCTGTGGAATGACTGGTTCCAGAGAAACCATCAACCCCAGCATCCACAGGTAAACCAGTACTAGTACATGACGACTGTTGCACACTGACTGTATTACCGAGATGAGTATTTCTACTCTCTCCTGAGTAGGATAAACATACCCTATCTCTAGATCGAAGAACATTCCCAGGTAAACAAACTTCTGGGATGGAGTCAGCTCTAATTTCTGAAAGTTTATTATCCAGCCGAAGTCTGTGAGTTTTCAAAACTATCTCCAGATTTGCTGCAAGACTTTCCTGATTGTGTGAAACTCGGTGTGTCTATGAACTTGTTCAATGGCTTGAGGTTGAGAATTGGTGGAGACAGTGCTCTTTGTCACTAGAAACATGGTTGAATAGAAGCCCGGGCAATTTTTCGCCGGTTGAATTGCTCCTTTTTGTATGAGGGAATTTATCTCTTCCTCTATACACAACCATTGGTCTGGATCTCTTGGAATTTGAGTCAAGATCGGAACCAGAGACAGGTGCGATGGTGGGCCTATCGCCCAGTCGGGCTGGTACCCGGCTGAAAGCCATCGCAAGACTAAGCGTTCCTGGGTTAACCGCTCCTGCTTACATAAACAGAGCAAGAGTGGGGCTGTCTCTGGTTCTAGCATTGGTATGGTTCTTGTGGAAATCGGCTCATCACGCATGATTACCACGACCAGATCCTCTTGAGGCGCCTGTGCACCCCTAATGCAGGCCGGTGCTGGCGCGCCCGTGGCCTATGCTGCGCCAGTGGCTGGCCTCTGACTTGACCAGCACCACCTCAGGCCTGCTGTGGACGGTACGCAGGGGGCGCTGCGCGAACGTGCTCCCTACGAAGCACCTCAAATTGTTCGCGTAGCGCCCTCTGATTATTGACTAGAGTGACCGTCTCCTGGAGGTGTCTACATCCTTCACCCCAAAAGAGACCAGGACCCGACATAGGCATCCGCAGTAGCCTGTTGCACAGATCCTGATGGACACAAATTGTCTCGCGCAAATGTGCGTCTCGCCCTGACACTTCTAGTCACTGCCCTAGTCATATAGTCTAGAGCCAGGTTAATACCCAATAATGTACTGAGACAGGGCTTGCTTGGCGAGATGCAGACGCCGTTACTACACCCTGTAACAGCTGTGAGACATGCGAGAGCGCCGCTATGGACGCTCTCGAGCTCTCCTCTACATCGCGCAACACGGTGTTTGCTGAGCTCAGGGCGCTCGAGCACAGCACTCCTGTATCAGAACGGGAGCCTGGCCGCGTGTCCTCGCCAAGCACTGCATGATCATCAGCGGTCGGCTTTGGCACTGTACCGTATTTCTGGCATTGGCCAGCAACAATATGGCACCGCCTCGCCACCTCGCAAGGGGGGGGGGGGGGGGGGGGGGAGGGCCTCCCTAAGCCGTCCATTAGACTTAATGGACGTCTCTGCCGCCGTGAACATATCCACTATGTTCTGATAACAGCAGAGATGGCATGGCGGAAACTGCCGGCTTTCCAGCCAACCACGGGCGCTGGTCCCGCTGGCTTGCCGACTGTTCTACACAGAGCTCTGGTCCAATGCTTACCAGCCATTGGCACGTGTCAGAACAGTCCTCTTCTGTGGCCACCTGTGAGTGCTCGACAAGGCCTTCGTCATCCTCTAATGCACTCACAGGTGTAAATGTGGCTGGAGCCGTGGATACTGCTGGCCGGCCGTGGAAAATATGCGGGCCCTAGAGAGCAGGCATGTCTTGCACCACGGCTGAAAAGCCAGCAGCAGGCACCATGGAAACATGCGGGGGTGTAATCAAGCACCCCATGGCCTGGAACAGCCGCCATCATATCATCGGCAAGCAGAGGTATACGGAAACGGCGGCCATCCGCTCCAACCCGGGCCACCCTTTAAGCCTTGAAAACTACCCCGCAGTAGTTCCATGGCCGTGCTCCCCGTGAGGGGTGCACGATCATCCGTTTCCATGTCCATGGCTTCAACGGGTGAAACCAGCAGAAAATCCTCTTCCTCCTGGCCATCATAAACTGCCTCCGGGCTATTAAAGAGCGCTAACATGGGCTGGCCAGGGAAGGTTCAGTAAGTGGAGGCGGTACCTTTCGGGCGCGAACACTCTAGGTGCGAGTCAGTGTCCAGCGGCCCTGGTCCAAGATCTAATGGCGCTGCAAGCCTGCTGCCATGATCATATAGACCCGCTTCAGGTTCCATTGGCAAGGCAGAGGGCCTTCCAAGATCTACTGAATCCACACCTGATTCTGAAACATTTTCGGACCATGGACCATGACAAACACCAAAATCAGTGGTGGGGATTTTCTGTTCGGGAGCAGATGAAGAAGACAATAAAGTACTCGGCCAAGGGAGCATGCTGTGAAGCAGCTCTCGTACCATATATTTTATTGTCTTTTTCATCTCCCCCCCTCGTTTCCAACCTCAAAGGCTCCGTTTCCGAAGAAACAGAGGCCTTTCTCTTACCCTTTCCATTTACACTCTTCTTCGTACCCTTCTCCTCCTCCGATGCCTTATCCTTTGCCTGTAAAGACAAGAATTCAGAGAATAAGTCCCTACCCCTCCCCACAGTTTACAGACATCACATTTTAATAATGGACCACAAGGTGAATGTTTGACACAGAGGTTAGGAGCAAACTTTGACTTGATAGTAGTTACAGCCAACACAAGAAGGCTTCTGAAAAAAGGGACAAGACAACGACAATGAGTTAAAGACTCTTTAATAATTTTAAATAAATTAAATAACTCATAAAGGAGAAAGAAATCACCTATAGGCCTATAAAGGACGGTGAAAAAAGATGAACAACCAGCCTCAAAGAGGATATTAAAAAATAATAATAATAATACGGTTGATTATGACATCATAATTTTCAAAAAAGAAAACAGACGAACAACATTCAGGTGTAAGACGAATTGTATGAATACAAGAGCACACTAAACAGTGATGTGAACACAGTAATAGGTCATGCTTTTATAATGATGCAGATAAACAGTAAGACTGAAAAATATTGGCAGCAAATAATTACAAATATTTTCAGATATTTTAATGTGCCGTAAAGCATAACTAGAGTACCAGAGTCTTTAGCAAAGGCATACCACCACGTCCAGCTCTTGGAAGCTCCAGCAGACAACCACTCTTCATCACCACTCATGTATTTATTTAAGGGAAGGGTGGGACCAGAGGGCAGAACGACAAGCTCTCTCTCTCTCTTATGGGAGCCTATATCATTCTGGGCATAGACTTTTTTCCTAACATTCATAGGGAAATGGTGGAGACAAACCTCTTTAGATGTGAACAAACCTACTTACTGAAACCTGTGGACAGAATCATAGAGATATTAGCATTTTATGGTGCCAGATAATAAAGGTACAAATTTTCTGAGCGCCTATAACGTCTATACCACGTCACGGAAATAGGTGACACCGCGTAATTAAGACGTAATTAAAACATAATTGTACTAGAGTTCACCTGATAACTTGGTCGCGGCGTGGCCTCAGGCGAATTGAACTTATCAGACATGATTATAAGAACTCTAGAATAACTTTAGAAAGAATATTGAGTAAAACTCAGCAAGTGGATATCAAAACACAAGCATGCGGTATAGGGCAATAGTCAAGAAAGAGGCAGTGACAGTCCGCGCATGCGCGAGGTTGGGGCCGGCATCCGGCTGACTGTCACCTGTCTACCTGCCCATTAAGGGCACCTATCTTTTTTAATCTGGGGTTATTGAGTGAAGGTTTATCTTTTGGAAATATCAGAGTGTTAGGGAGGTAAGTATATCTCTTGGAGTGAAAACTAGTGTACATTTTTCAACAATTTTGATGGAAGATGTTGCTGTCTACGACAGCACCATATTCCACCAAATTTGTCGAAAAATAAATACCAGTTCATCTTTTACTTTAATTTGAAAATTTAAAATTTGATATCAGAATGGTAAGGGTTAAAGACTAAAACCCATACACTACTTATTCACCATAATAATACAAGGACAGACCTAACCATTCACCAATTAGGCAAATGCTAGTAAAATTGAGATCTGGCTAATAGAAAGCAGGATTGGCTAAATAGTTGGCTAATGATTAAAATCATATTATCCATAATTTCTAAGTACAATTAACTTTGAAGAACATCTTAAAGGTCTTGTGAGGACGTGAGATCGATAACGAATTTCAATTGATTTTATGATCTATTGCACTATTTAAATACAATAACCTCACTTTGGAGTGAGAGAAAATATGTTAGACAGCCCAATAACGAGATTAAATGACGCCTCAGTCTAAAACACGTCACTGATCGCTATGACGTCACACCGGGAGCGGTGCTGTGAGCTGGGTCAATATTTTTCTGTCTTTAGTACAAAGGTAACGTATTTTAAAACGTGCATTTAACTGGATAGACTTCACATACCATAACAATTTATCTCAGGTTGAAGCTAATTCTTCAAGAAATCAAAAAATTCTGATTTTTTAAAATCTATTAGGATAATAAATGGTTTTATGGGTAGCTATATTCGCATATTAATATGCCTAGACTACAACCAGTACACATTGGGCAATAAATAATGAACAAAATTGGCAATATTTCAATGTAGGAGACAAATAATCTTTAGGGACTAACAGTAGTAGGCCTAATTGTGGATCCACATCTGGATTGGTGAATATCGGAGATGAATGGGTGTGAGCGTGATGAGGCGGGTGAGAGGTTGAGGATGGCTGTATGTGGTCGACCTGCATAAATTTGTGCGCATGCCGTTTTGCTGCTCTCCGACTTAAATATTCCCGTATTGGCGTGAATAATGTAAAGTAGTGAAACATTATTCCTTGGTCATTGTTTCCATGCATAAATGTAATCTATAATTTTGCTAAAATAGTGCCATTATTCATATCTGAAGGAAGATGTAGGCTACAGAGTACAGTTACAATCATTTCTGAAAATGATGAATGTAAAATTATGTGTCTTAAATACGTTCCAGGAGTGAGTCTTTCCGTGATTTGACCGTAATTGTTTACCTATATGTTATATATTTTAACAAGGTGTTTGCATGAGACAGAGACATGGATTACCCGTTAGATTCAACAGTGTGTGGGGTGAGTAGGCGGTGGGTGGGGTGGGGTGGGGAAGTGGTATCATCACGCCTGTGACAATCACCACCACTACGGCCACATCGATCGTTTCCAAAACAACTTCTGTGTGATGGGTAGCCTACATTTCAATGTTGTAAAAAAGCAAATCTTTAGTGACTAAACAAATTTTAAATAAGTAGGTGAACCAGTGTTTAGAGATCACGAGCGTATCATTTTTACGTACCGTGCAGCTCATAAATCTTCTTCTTGCGTTCATCTTTCTCATGACAGTAATCTTAGACTGTTTTCCTTATTTGGTGCATGAAAGCTGAAGTAGTCATCAAACTGTCTGTCTACTCTGATCTTCTCTTCAAAAGATAGTTCAATACCCCAGAAGCTTCTCCTAGCCTGTTCATATCGCTGGCAGTGCTGCAAGAGGTGTTCTGCTGTTTATTCTGCCTGCTGACACTCACAAAGTGCAGAATCTGCAATCTTGAGACGTGAAGATGTGCATTGAGACGATTGTGACAAGTCCTCGATCTGAAGATACATGTCTGATCCTCCCTACTGAGGCTGTGTATTGCATCATTATGCTGCCTGCTGGTGGTTCTTGTGGCTTTAATGATATGCTTCAGTTCTTCAAAGTCAACCTCGCGGTTGAACTGTTCGTTATTTGACCCTTCCTTAGCCAGTTGATCAGCTTTGTCATTTCCTAATATGCCACAATGCGAGGGGATCCACTGTAAGTTGACATTGTTCTCCTTAGCCAGTTGCGTAAGATTTTCATGAATTAAATCTGTACTTTCCTTTCCACTCTCCAGCGCCTGTAGCGCTGAGAGGCCTGGAGCGCTGGGAGTCTGTCAGGACGACAATATTTTCATTTCTGGTTTGTCGTTGTATCAGCATTTGGCTAGCTAAGATCAGTGCCTGGATTTCTGCAGTGTAATTGCTACAGTGCTTCCCTGTTGGCAAGCATGAGTCTGTTGGAAACCGAATGTAAGCACCTGCCCCTCCATTCTTGACAGCCTGGATAGCTGATCCATCTGTATAAACGTGTATCCACTCTTCCTCAGGGTAGTTTTCTGCAATATGACTCAATGCAAATTTGTTTGTCACCTCTGCTTGATCTCCCTTGCTTTCAATCCCTGGAATCGAGGCCAGATTGAAATTGTGTTTTCTGTTTCAGAAGCTTTCCACGGTCCCCTCTCAGAGATAGCAGTTATGCTTTTACATCTGCGGAAGATGTCCGACTCTGTTTCTTTCAATTTTCTTTGAAGTTAATAAGAAATTATTCCTCTTGAGCCTTCCGCTAGACATTTGGTGAGTCAGCATATGCATGGGATGGTGAGGCATCAATTTGAATTTCTCGTATTGAATCTCGGCTTTGATTTCTCGTCTCTGCTGGAGTGGCTGGATATTGATAAGTTCTTAAATCGCTGCTATTGGAGTGGTCTCCATAGACCCTGTTGTGATACGAAGAGCCTGATTTTGTACCTTATCCAAGGTGTGAAGGCTGCTTGTAGCAGCTGTCATTCATGATGATGAGCTGTATTCGATGATGGGCCTAACTGATCCAGAGTAAACCTGTTTCAGAATTTTCATGTTAGCCATTTTGTTCCACTGAGCTTCCGCATAACTGCCAGTCTTCGCTTGGCTATACCTTCAGCTTTGCTGATTTAGTTAGTTAGTTCCAGGTTAGTCTTTTGTCAAATATCAGACCAAGATAAGTTACTTCATCCTCAAAGTGCAGAATTGTGTCACCAAATTTCAGAATTGTCTTGTGTTCCATTTTAGTGGATAGTGTGAATAGAGTTGCGACTGCCTTCTCTTTGTTGATCTGGACAAACCATCTTGTAACCCAAGAATTGAGGTGATCAATTGCGAGTTGCATGCGGTAATTGGCTGTTGACACATACTCCTCGCTGCTCCACATCACAAGATCGTCAGCGTACAATGCAGCTCTGACTCCCATTGGAAGGTTCTTCACCAGGTCAATGATGAATATTGTGAAGAGGGTGGGAGAGATTACACCACCCCGAGGTACACCATGTCATAGCAGGACTTTCTTGCTGCTCGTCCCATTCAGCTGTACTGATGCCTTTCGGTTGTGGAGATACTGGCATATCCATCTGTACATTATTCCAGAGATATCATGCTTCCACACTTTATCAAATGCCTTCTGCAGATCAACCCACACAGTGATGGTATGCTTTTTTTGTTGGAACGCCTCCTCAATAGACTGTGTCAGATACGTTGCTTGATCCTCAGTAGCTCTACACTTTCTGAAGCCATTTTGTTCATCCGCTAAGAGATTGTTGCTTTCAAGATGTCGAAGAAGACTTTGGTTTAGGATTCTTTCCATGGCTTTGACAGTGCAACTAGTCAGACTGATAGGTCGATAACTTGCCGATTTGGATTTACTCTTGCCTTTTTTCAGTACAGGGATCATGCTGGCCTCTCTCCAAGACTGGGGAACTTCTCCTGTGTACCAACTGTGGTTGAAAATCTCCAAAAGCTTGTGCTTTCCAATAGTACTCAGATTCCTCAACATCTCATTGGTTATTCCATCTGGTCCAGGAGACTTCCTGTTTTTCAGAACTTTCAAGCTTTTCTCCAACTCGCTGATGGTCAGAAGCTCATCCATTCCCGCGGCATGTATTTGTGTCTCCCCGTTCCCCTTTGCAGACTTCATTGCAGCTTTTTTACAACTCACTGGCACATCTAGATTGCTTACTTTCTAAAACATACAAGCAAAGTGTTCAGCAGCAGCCTCTCCTGTTTTAATTTCACAATCCTCTTCAAGAGTTATGTTCGGTACTCTGGTGTTTTCATCGTTAAGCTGCTTCACAAGCCTCCAGAGCTTGTTCGTATCCTTTTCATGATTTAAGCTTGAAGTTTTTTCTCGCCACGATTCTCTGGTGGCTCTGATTTTGGCTTTCAGATATTTTGCCTTGGATTGTTGGAGTCTCACATGGTTGGCTTCTGTTGGGACATTTCCCTTACGCTGGACATTTCTTCGTGTAACTTTTGCAGAGACGTACTCCAGTAAAGTTTGTAGCTTTACCTGGATCCGCTAGGAATGCATTTGCCAGCAACAGAGAGGAAAGCTGAGTTAAGCTCTTTAACAACTTTATTGATACTTTGGTTTTTGACATCAATGTCTTTTACAAATCTGTCACTCTTTCTGACATCTGTCCCAGTCTGCTTTCTTATAGTTCCATTGAGGAGTTTGATTTCGGTCAATCTCAACATACATGTTAATGGTAATGAAAACAGGGCGGTGATCACTGCCTCCAAGTTGTTCCCCAACAATATGCAAAGATTCTTGATGTAGATTTTCTGTCGACAATGCTAGATCAGAACTTGAGGTATGCCATCGTCTTGAGTAGAATGTAGGGGGGTCATCTGCCTTATTCAAGAGAATCAGCTTCTGCTCATCCATCCAATTTTCAATGTCCTCACACCTCCTATCTGTAGCATGATAGACCCATAACTGCGAATGACTGTCGAGGTCACCAGCAATGATAGTTGAATCTGGGTGAACTGGTAGTTTTCCGAGATTCAATGGTTGATTCTTAGGGCAGTAATAGTTGACAACAGTGATAGGATGTTTCTCTGGAATTATCTTGATTGTGAGAATTTCAGGGCCTTCCATGTCTCTCTGAACTTCAATGGCATTTAGGTTATTCCGGACCAAGGTTATGACTCCTCCTTAATGTCTCCCATCCCTGTCAGATCTGAAGCACTGAAATCTTCTTATACAGAATCTTCTGTTGGCATTTAGATGAGTTTCTTGGATACACGCGACATCTACGCCTTTCTCCTTGAGAATTTGGCTAAGCTTTGCTTTCTTGTTAGAAACTCCTTTAGCATTCTATTGCATGATAGTCAGCGGTTTGCTTACATGGTCTTTAGATTGGACAACCGTCTTCCTTTTTCTCCAAGGTCTGCGAACTTTACCACCAGTAGCTTGGGTGGACCCCTTTGAGGCTGGGAGGGGGGGGGGGGGGGGGGGGGGGCGGTGCGGTGCTGCACATGCCTGGCGGGAACTTACACGGTGAGCACCATGACGGATATTCATACTATTAACTGTCATGAAAGACGAGTTGTTTAGTGCTATGGCTGGCCACTCGCTGCAAATACTCGGCTTGGTACCCAGATAAAGTGTTACACCCCTGCGCCTGACCCAAGATCAGAGATCTTAGATCTACTTTGAGGCCTAGCACTTGTAACAGGGGAGCTCATAAGTTTACATGTTTCCAAAGCAAAAACAGAATAAACGAAATCTAGGATTTCTTTTTTCACGAGAGTTGATACTTACCTCCCTAATACTTTTGATATTGCTAAATATCGGCTTTCACTCAATAAAACACTCAGATTAAAAACAGTTAGGTGCCCCTACTGGGCAGGGAGTCAGAGGTAGTCCGGCGGATGCTCGCCCCACCACCGCGCATGCGCCGACTACTACTTCCTCTGGCTCATTTATTGGCTAACACATGCAACTACCAAGAGCCTGAAGACCGAGCCTCTGTGGGGCGGAGAGGCCGGGTCAGTATCTAGGGAGGTAAGTATCAACTCTCTCGTGAAAAAAGAAATCCTAGATTTCGTTTATTTCACATCAAGAGTATACTTACCTCCCTAATACTTTTGATATTGCCAGAATTCGAAAGTGAATCTGGCGCGAGGGAGGCGAGGTCAAAAGACCAGCTCTTCCCTATACGCTTTCAAGCGTTTAAGGCACTTATGACGTCTGAAACTGTGTGAAAACACAGTCAGGATTTGATAAACCATCGGATAACACAACCGATGCCTGAGAGATGACCGATTTGTCATATGCGCTCCCCCCCCTCCCTTGGGAGGAAGATTAAATGACCTCAATGTCCTACACGCTCTCTTCGTACTAGTGCTAAGTACTATAGGACAGAGACGAAAAGGCTCCATTTTCGTATACTCTCTCTAAAGAACCACAACCCACATAAACCATCACCATATTAATAACACTGGGTAACGTGACAATACAAAACAATGAACAACACATGAACAAGACTGACCTTGTTGTACTAGGAAGCTGTCATCATGAATCCAGTAGAGAAGGATGATACAGTCCCGACAAGTGGTTGTCACCGTCGCTGAATGGCGAAGTATATAAGCAATGCGGAGGCACTCTCCACAAACATAAAGCGGTTATTGTTTCAAAATCGACAAGGCGAGAGGGTTAGAGGTGTCACGGAGGTAATGGTCTGTAAAACTTGACTCACAGTGCCACTGAGCCACTGACATAATATCATCCACAGGGACCCCATTAAACAGGGCAGTGGATGTCACGACACCGCGGACACTGTGAGCCTTGGCCACGTCAACCTGTCGCCCGGTGGCGGATTTGTGACAAAATTGAATACATTCCACAATCCACCTAGAAATGGTGTCCTTAGACGCCCTACCATGGGGTTCAATATATGACAACCATAACGCTGACTGGTCGGTACGCCACTCCGAAGTACGCTGTTTGTACCGAAGCAGCGCCCGTACGGGGCACCATACTTTAGAATTAGGATCATATCTAGTTAAAGATGGCAAAAAAATAGGTTGACCTGGATATTTCAATGACTGATTTTTAGACAAGAAATTAATCCTAGGTAGAAGCTTAAGGCCTTCCCCTGTAACCACAAAACGGTCAACCTCGGCTGATAAGGCGTGAATTTCACTCCTACGCCTCGCCGAGGCCGCAGCAATTAAAAATACAGTTTTAAGAGTTAACATTTTCATAGAAATGGAACTAAGTGGTTCAAAAGGCTTATCACCTAGTACCTGGAGCACCAGTGATAAACTCCAAGACGGAATCAGTGGAGGATTCCTTGGTCTTAGATTGCCCATGCCTTTAATTAATACATTTAATGTACTTACTTCATCACTCCCCCTATTAGCCAAGCAAGGAATAACAGTCATTAAAGCTGACTTATAACCAGCAATAGAGTTAGGCTTGAGGCTATAGGCATCATATAGGTGACAGAGGAAATCAGCCACTACCTGAATAGATGATTCCATTGGATCAATACATCTTTTTGAGCACCACTCTGCAAATCTGTTGATTTTATAATTATATGCTCTGGAGGTTGACCCCCTCCTGGCTTTGGCCATAAACATGGCCGCTTGCTCAGAAAAGCCCTCCTTAATTCTAGATTCCTTGACAACATCCACGCAGTCAATCGGAACATTGACGGATTGTCGTGAAGGGCCTTGCCCTGGAAGATAAGGTTGTCCATCAGAGGCAGCGGAACCGGATTGCAGACCAGAAGGTCCAGCAGATCCGTATACCACGATCGGCTTGGCCAATCCGGGGCGATCAGAAGCACTTGGCACTCCTGCTGCCTGATTTTCTGAAGCACCTTTGGAATCAGGATTGCTGGGGGGAATGCGTATGCATACATTCCCTCCCAGCTGATAGCTAACGCATCTGTTGCGAAAGCGCTTGGGTCTGGAATCGGAGAGACGTACGTCATCATCTTCGCATTCTTCTTCATTGCGAACAAATCTATGTTGGGTTTCCCCCAATGGTCGAACAGACGATCCGCCACACATTGATTTAGTTGCCATTCCGTGGGTAAAACACTCATCCTTCGGCTCAATGAGTCTGCTAGCAGATTTAACCTCCCCGGAATATGAACTGCTTTCAAGGTGATCCCATGATCCAGGCACCAACAAAGCAGTTTCCATGTCATCATACAGAGACTGGGCGACTTCGTTCCGCCCTGGCGGTTTATGTAAGTCACTACTGTCGAGTTGTCTGAACGAATGAGAACAATCTTGCCCTGAACATTCTTTAAGAAATGTTCCAGGCCCAGGACTACTGCTCTTAGCTCCAGTAGATTGATATGTTCCTTGGACTGATCCAGATCCCAAAGCCCTGATACTGTGGACTCTTCCAGACAAGCTCCCCACCCCTCCATCGATGCATCTGTATACACAGTCACCTGAGGGTGGGGAGGGGTTAGCAAAACCCCCGGCAAGAGATTCTCTGTATTCAACCACCATTGCAGGTGGTGAATCAGAGGCGCCAACACCGACACGTTCGAGTCCAGCGAACCTGAACTCTGGGTCCACTGTGTCATGAGAAACAACTGGATCGGGCGCCTGCGCAAGGCGGCCTGCGGAATGACTGGTTCCAAAGAAACCATCAAACCCAGCATTCTCAAGTAAACCCGTGCCAGGACATGACGACTGTCGCACACCGACTGAATTACCGAGATGAGTACTTGAACCCTCTCCTGAGTGGGGTACACATACCCCGTCTCCAGATCGAAGAACATGCCCAGGTAAACAAACTTCTGGGATGGAGTTAGCTCTGATTTCGGGAAATTGATCAGCCAGCCCAAGTCCGAGAGAGTTTTCAAAACAATCTCCAGATTGGCCGACAACGATTCCCGGGTGTGTGCTTTCAACAGCCAGTCGTCTATGTACGTGTGGACTGCTATGCTTCTCCTGCGGAGGTATGCAGTGATCGCGAGAACCACACGGGTGAAGACCCGAGGAGCCGTGGAAATTCCGAAGGGTAACACCCTGAATTCCCACCGCCGGCCCTGAAATGCAAATCTCAGGAAGCGACGGAAACTCCTCTCTATGGGAATGTGGAAATAAGCATCCTTCAAATCTATCGACGCTGTCCACATCCCTCGCTCTAACCCCGCCAACACCGAGCGCACAGTCTCCATCTTGAAACTGGGTGTCTCGATGAACTTGTTCAACGGCTTGAGGTTGAGAATCGGCCTCCACCCTCCGGTGTTTTTTGTTACCAAGAACAGGGTTGAATAGAAGCCCGGGCACCTCTGTGCCGGCTGAATGGCTTCTTTTAGTATGAGGGAATTTATTTCCTCCTCTATACACAACCTCTGATCCGGATCCCGTGGAATGGGAGTCCAGATCGGCGCGAGAGACAGTCGCGATGGCGGGCCTGACACCCAGTCGGGACGATACCCGACCGAAAGCCATCGCAAGACTAAACGGTCCTGAGTCAACCGCTTCCACTCTGGCAAGTGGGCGGCCAAACGGCCGCCCACCGGTCCACCTAGGGATAGAGGTGGACATAAGGAGGGCCAGAGTGGCACTGTTCTCTCGGCCTGAAACACCGGAGTGGTTCCCACCGCGGTAACCAGGCCATCAGGCCCGATTACCGCGACCAGATCCCCGCGCGCCCCGCCCAGCGCCGCGCGCACCACGGTGCGCGGGCGGCTGTCTGGCTGGGTGCGGCTGGGGAGCCTGCGCCCCCCTCGCTGCTGGCCGAATCGCCCGTGGCCTAGGCCTACGTTGCGACGGTGGCTGGCCTCTGACCTGGCCAGCACCACCTCGAGCCTGCAGAGGACGATACGCAGGGGGTGCCGCGCGAACACGCTCCCGCCGGAGCACCTCAAATTGTTCCCGCAGCGCCCTCTGGTTATTAACCAGAGTGACCGTCTCCTGGAGGTGCCTACATCCCTCACCTCCAAAGAGACCAGGACCTGTCATAGGCATCCGCAGCAGCCTATTATACAGGTCCTGGGACGGGCACAGATTGTCAAGCGCAAACGTGCGCCTTGCCCGGACACTTCTGGTTACCGCCCGCGTCAAACAGTCCAAAGCCAGGTTGATACCATCCTGAATGGCTCTCTGGACTGTCACCGGGCTTGGTTGGCGTGATGCGGAAGCCGCTACCACCCCTTGTAGCAGCTGGGAGACGTGGGACAGAGCGGCAATCGACGCCCTCCCACTCTCCTCCGCATCCCGCAGCGCGGCATTTGCCGAACGCAACGCGTTCGAGCACAAGACTCCCGTGTCAGAACGGGAGCCCGGCCGCGCATCTTCGCCCAAAGCCGCGCGATCATCAACGCTTGGCTTCGGCACCACACCGTACCGCTGGTAATCCAGGGGCACGATGCGGCACCGCTTCGCCACCTCGCGAGGGGCCTTCGCGAGACGTCCATTCACCTTAATGGACGCCTCTGCCGCTTCGAACATGTCCACGACATGCTCAGCAAGCGGCAGAGATGGCATAGCGGTAGCCGCCGGCCTACCAGCTAACCACGGCCTATGGTCACGCTGGCTAGCCGGCAGCTCCACGGGTAGATCTGGCCGAACACTTACCAGCCACTGGCAAGCGTCCGACCAATCCTCCTCCGTGGCTAACTGCGAGCGCTCTACTAGACGAGGGCCTTCGTCTTCCTCCAGAGCACTCGCAGTTGATGTCGACGGCGGGTAAGCTGATACCCCTGGCAAGCCTGGAAAAGCATGCGGGCCCGAGAGAGCAGGCATGCTAAATTCCGCGGCTTGACCAGGAGCAGGCGCCGTGGCAGAGCGCGGGGTAAACACCGCTCTACCACGGGTCTGACCAGCACCAGCCATACCATCGGCAAGCCGAGGTATGCGGTATCCGTGGTCAACAGCACCGCCCGGGGACACCCTCTGGACCGTGAAATCTACTCCTGCGTGAGTAGAACCATGGAACACGTCGCCTGCATTCCCCGCGAGGGGTGCACAGACGTCGTATTCCATGGCCACGTCCTCAGAAGGCGACCCCAGCAGGAGATCCTCTTCTTCCTGGCCAGAAAGATTAGACTCCGGGTCAGCAAAGAGAGCTAACCCGGACTGGCCAGGAAAGGTGCCATAGGAGGGTTTGGCACCTTCGGCGCGCGGATACCCGGGGTCTGATGAGCAGACCGCGGGTCCCAGCAACAACCGTTGTCCACGGCCCCTCGGCGCGGCGCCATGCCTGCTGCCAGGGCCTTGGACTGCCCCCAACAAAGGGGCCACCTCTGAATCCACAACCGGACCGGACCTAAAGAGACCGGATTCAGAGGCGGGGATCACCTGCTCGTAAGCAGATGCCGAGGACAACAAAGGAGCTGGCCCAGGGAGCATGCCACGAAGCAACTCTGGGACCAGATCCTTTATTGTCCTCTGCATCTCTTGCAACATTTCGGACCTGAAGGCCTCCATATCCACCGCGGATGAGGCCTTCTTCTTACCCTTCTTACAAACTTTCTCCTTCTTCTTCCTCTCTTCCTCCATTACCTTCTCCCTTGCCTGCAATGCGAGAAAATCAGACATTAATTCGCCCCCCCACTGCTTACATACGTCGCACTTCAGCAACGGTCCACAGGGACTGCAGCTGAAGCACAAGTGCGGGACGAAGCGGCTTTTAAGAAACCTCCCGCAGGACGGGCAACCAGGTCTCTGAAACAGGACAAAGGACAGGGACAATGAGCAAGATAGTTAAGGTTAGCGAACTCAAAACCAACTAAAAAGAGAGGACAGGATCATCAAGATCAGAAATCAAGAAGAACCAGCCATGGACAAAACGTTAATTGTTAATAAAAAGGCCAAGGCCGATTATGACGTCATCACTCTCGTGACCAAATTAATCGATCCGCAACAAGCACCAAGTGCAAGAACGAATTGTATAAGTAAACGGAACATTTCCGTTGAATTGGCATTACGAGTACACAACAATCAGATATACAGAGATAACTCCTTCCAATTCTAGCATTGGCAAAAAGGGAAATTATCTCCCCTTTTGTTTACAATAATTAGATACCTGATCCTTGTATAGACAAACCATCCAACGTGATGAACCGGAGAACTCCACCATAGTACGCCTCTACATTCTCTCCACCTAAGGGGAAGGAATTGGAGCAAGAGGGCAAAGTGAGAAGACCTTTATAACAGGCCTCCAACTCACTGAACATAGATTTTTTGGTTAGATAACCTAACAGTATTAGTAGGAAATGGAACCGTGGTGGAGAGAAAACATATCCTCTTGTGCCGAGAAGTCCATCAAAGCGTCTATGCGATACCTGTGGACAAAACACAAAGAGAAATGAGACATATGAAGCACCATGTTGTAAAAAACCAACATAATCAGGCGCTAATCACGGTAAGCGCGAGTCCCGGAAATACATTAAACCGGGACAAAACACGCTAGCATATCAAAGAATTCACCTGATAAAGCGATCCCGCTCCTTCTAAAGGCGAATCCTCCCTTTCCGACATGCTTCCACCAAAAAATAATCGTCAAACGTGAGCAAAAAACAAGGTAACGCGCAGAAAAGTATAAAGAACACAAAACCGCATGTAACCCTTTGCCAATAAATGAGCAAAGAGGAAGTAGTAGTCGGCGCATGCGCGGTGGTGGGGCGAGCATCCGCCGGACTACCTCTGACTCCCTGCCCAGTAGGGGCACCTAACTGTTTTTAATCTGAGTGTTTTATTGAGTGAAAGCCGATATTTAGCAATATCAAAAGTATTAGGGAGGTAAGTATACTCTTGATGTGAAAACATGTTAACTAGTACCATATGAACACGATGTAAGAAACGTTCTGTTGAACATAATTGGGTTGGAATCCAATTATGTTCAAAATATTAAACAGTATGTTTTAAGTTATTTCTAAGCTGTACTGTAGTCTAGTGAACATTTGTATGTGACCCTTCAACCCATGCGGAGGGCAGTGAAAGCGCGCTGTCACTGCTTAAAATGTAAACAAACAGTGTGTTCTCGATACTATTTTACGTAGACTATAATAATGCTATAAACAAATAGACTAGTTTTATTAACAGATTTATATTTAATTAGCGTTTTAGTTAATTTTAAGCATCTAATTGCTATATTACAATCATAAATTTACTCATATGCCTATACAATGGTAGATTGTGATTGTACATGACACAGTGTGCTGCTACTAACATAGAAAAAGTTATGCGTTTGTGTACATGATGATGATCCTACACGTGTGTCTATAACCTGCGTAAAATCATTCCAGAAAGATATAAGCTATATATATATATATATGTATGCATTCGTATAATTGTATTCCAAAGTGTGTGGTGATGTTTGATTAGATATAGCCTATCCCTGAACCTCGCACCGACCATATATACTATTCATGAACTACGCCCACATCTGTCCATGTAGCCTACATGCACACCGTAGGCTGCATTGCCTATTGCTCTATTAGAATAACGTCTAAAGCACATGCGATGACTAACAATGTATACCACTGGTATTTTTGCGTAAGCCTACTTTTGCAATTCTCAAACCAATGTAATTTCAGGTCTAATTCACGTACACGAAACCCGCTGTTACTGTCACCACCAACTGGTGTATGCTAGCATTATGTTAGTCACCACACAGGTCTGTCCTTTAACCATCCACTTTTGCACTATTACTGAATCTTTGTGCAACCTAAACAATATAGTGTCCATGTGTGAACAATGAATTGCCATACAAAACCGATGTGTAAAAAATAGGTGCGTATGTGCCTAACACATGCAGTAGACTAGTATGCGCCTATGTTCCCCATGGCATTATTTCGAACAGTAATCCGACAGGAATTGATGGCCACTTCCCGGTGTGATGTCACAACTTTAGCTTGATAGCTGAAAATGTTTGGTTGTCAAGATGGTTGCTATGTGCTTATCTCAGCTTGGACTGGGCCGATTTCAAAAAAGTAAATAGCATTTGGAATATATATTATGTTGGTCAAGTTAATCAGAGCAATCGGGTAGCTAGTCCTCACAACAACTTTAAGATGCATATTTAACTAGTAAAATATTTAACAGAATCTTGTATTTGGTATGTAGCGTTCAGTTAAAAAGGTTACATGAACCTGGTGAAGATGGATCGTATACATTGGAAAACATCGGCTACAATTAGGCTCGCACAATTATTCGATTAATCTCAATTATTCTTTCAAATATGATCATGGACGATTACAAAACTAACCAATCGGATAATCGAAGATTTCAATCTCAAAGATAGTGGTTTTTCAAAATGTAAATAACATAATCGCCTATTAGTAGCCTAGGCTTCTATTAGAACAAGAGCTGTTCAGTTTCGAAAGAAACATCTCTGAGAAAGGTGATGGGTGTATTTTAGGCATATTTCAAGAAAAAGTTGAAATTCATTCTCTAAAATGGTTACGCCGAGAAACTACCACAAAAATTGAACAATTTCCTGCTACAAATTGTTGCCGCCTTATGACTATGTTTAATGTACACCTCAAATAAATTGAAATTATTAAATGGGGCCGCCTAAATATTGTGTATCCTGGAATAAAGACAGTTTATTGCATAAAATATTCATCCAACATGTAAGAAAATGTCGTAAAAAAATATAAATCACGTGATATTAACAATCTGCTCACGGTAAATCAAATTAAAAAGTACCAACAATTCTTAGAGCGGGTAGTCGGGACCCGTTTGATAACAAGAAAGGTTATAAGATCACTGCAATCTAACTTCCCTGTCTCAAACTCACATCGAGAACATGTCATGCGCCTCAAATCACAGAAGAGTTTTGTTGTTGGTTCGCCAACACAAGAAACGATTTACTTAATTTTAATTCTCGGGTGTTTAAGCAAATTTGGTCGCACGTTTGATTTAGCTTTGGATCATTTTATGTTGGTCGCTTACATTGGGATGTTTGGGTCTTGCCAGATTATATCGGTATTGTGCTCGGAATTAGTACTCTAATTGCATTTCCGTATGCCTATTACTATCTGGCAATTAGACTGGATGCGGTTTTAGTGGTCAGTGATACCAATTTGTCTTCTTTTAGCTTTATGTTAGCAATTCTCATCCGAAGTAGCTTGTAGGTATTTTCCGATATTATCAATACTAATGGTCGAACTAGTCGAAATATTTCCTGTTTCATAGTTATTTGTGTTTAACAAAACTTTTTAAAGGTTCCCCTGCCCTAACGCACAATATAATCGAAAATCGTGATTATTTTTTCAAAATGATCGCGATTATGAATACTGAATAATCGTACAAGCCTAGATACAATAGTTTAGATTTGGCTAAGAAAAGAGTTAGTTCAAGTTGGCTAATCTGTTGGCTAATAATTTGTGAAAGCCAGGACTGTCCCTGATAATAATAAAACATGTAACCTCTTACAACCTTTGGTGCACGCGTATTTCCTACGATAGGGATTGCAAGAGGCTGTCCATCTGTGAAGTTAGTCATGATGAGTGCAATCATCTCCAGCGTCTTTCCTAGGCCCATGTCATCAGCCAGGATACCTGATTATAGACAAAGAAATGATGCCTGCCTGAACCCTTTAACGCTCAATCAGTCAAAAATGGCTTTTTCCAGTTGTATTCAGAAATGTCCATTTGCAGACCAAAAGAAAACTGTTTTTGAAAAATTACCACTGGAATGACTGGATCGATAATTGAGTCAGTCATTCCAATGGTAAATTTTCTAAAATAGTCTTTTCATGGTCTGCAAATGGACATTTTTTATGAGAAAATTAAATTTTTCTTGAACAAATTTGAGTGTTAAAGCGCTATCATTAATATCAATTAAAATTGAAGTCACGATAAACAGTCAATACTAACACCTAGACATTAAATTCATGTAAAATAATCAATAAGCCTCAGTTTTCGGTGTCAGATTTTACTAGACAAGTCATCTTTAATAGTCTACAGTTGTACATTAGATACTTATATTCCAGCATTACATCTGTATATTCTCCACTCTCCAGTGTTCACACTGAACATAGACGAAGTTGTTAATTTCCCAATCAGTTAATATTACCACCAACATGTGACAGGGCTCGATTTTAACACTAACCCGTTAACCCGAGGATAGTAGAATTTCATATGGGTTAGTAAAACTACACCTGTGCTAACCCGTCTGGGTTAGTAATGCTCTCATAAGAGGAAATACGAAAAAACCAGTTATAATGTTCAGTACCCACCAAAAATTTACAAAAGAGATTTTCTGCTACCTTCAATGCTTTATTGAATATTTTGAAATTAATTTGTCCTGAAAGCCGTTGCTGCTGTAGGACAAATTAATTTCAAAATATTCAAAAGCTCTGTATGGTGGACTTGGAAATGAGTTTTATAGGGATCCATCAATGAATGAATTAAAGAAGTGATCAGCTTTGACCGTACAAACATTGGGTTAGAAATTTGATGCGGGATAGTAAAATCAATGATGCACTATCTCACCCGGTTTAGTAGAAAGTCCTTAAAATCTACCCTTGTGTGACCTTGACATGATTTAGAAGTCAGTATTAGCACTTACAGGTACTATGTCACACCAAGTATTCTTAAATGAAACATAATAGCAAACGTACAACATTCCAGGCGTATTTAGAGTATTTTTATGCAATCTAATGGAATCTGAAATGATTTTCCATGTTGAGCGCCCTATCATTGAAACTGAATTGTGCATAAAAACTATGCAATGTGGATGAGTTATTTTAAATGTGTAGGTTGTGGCTCGTGAAATGTTGGAATAGCCATTCAATAAGAAGGGCTTCCCCCGTCGCAAAGTATGTCACAACGCATAAACAAATCTCTCGTGACAGCGACGAGTTTGTGAATGTTATGCTACATATTTTTCTTCACCTACTCGCATGTTTTAGCGTGTCCTCATGTATCAACTTCTTGGTGACACTTGATATTGGATCATATGAAGATATTTGTCCGCTAGAATAAGAAAATTCAACAGTATTTATGCGATTGGAAGCGGGAAAACAATCCCGTCAAGGGGTGTTTGCCCCAGGGCCAATTCGCCAGTTACCCTTGTTATTATGGTACAATTGTAATACGCTGACGGCTTATTTTAAAATCCAGGTGATTTCCGCAATTTTACGTGATATTGTACACACCTACGCCAGTTCCATAGCCCTATTCTCTGCATTGGGCAAAAGAAAATGTAGGACATAGGTTGACTATTCATTTTTTGCTTGTAGAATACGCATACACGAGTCTTACAGCTTCATTCGTCGCTAAGTCAGTCATTCGTCGCTAAGTCAGTCATCCACACAGTCAGTTGGTCGGTCGGTCAGTGGGTGGGTGGTTTGATCTGTCAGCCTGTCTGTCTGTCTGCCACTCATGCAGTCGGTCATCAGATCAGTCACCCTTGCAGTCAGTTGGTCATCTGCACTGTCAATCATGCAGTCAGTCGGTCATTCGGTCCGTCAGCCTGTCCATCAATCTTTCACTCATGCAGTCATCAGATCTGTCACTCATGCAGTCATCAGATCTGTCACTCATCTGATCTTTCACTCATGCAGTCAGTCATTCATCCGAATTAGCACTCATGCAGTCAGTCGGCCTGTCCTTCAGTCCATCACTCATACAGCTATCCGAGCTGTCACTCATGGGGTCTGTCAGTCTGTCACTCATGCAGTTGGTCATCTGATCTGTCACTCATGCCGTCAGTCGGCCTGTCTGTCTGTCCATCACTCATGCAGTCATCCACTCTGTCACTCATGCATCCAAACAGTCCATCACTCATGCAGACAGTTTTCCGATCTGTCACTCATGCTGTCGGTCGATCAGCCAGTCATTATGTCCGTTAGGTCATCATTCAACCAATCTGTCATTCATGCAGTTCATCACTCATGCAGTGTTGGTCAGCCGATCTGTCACTCATGCAGTCAGTCAGTCATCTGCTTTGTCACTCATGCAGTAAGTCGGTCAATCATTTGGTCGGCCTGTCAGCCTGTCCATCAGTCCGTCACACACGCAGTCATCAGATCTCTCACTCATGCAGTCTGTAACTCCATTATCCATCCAGTGGGTCATCTGATCTGTCACTCATGCTGTAGGTTGGTCGCTCAGTCCATCACTCATACAGCTATCCGAGCTGTCACTCATTCAGTCTGTCAGTCCGTCACTCATGCAGTTGGTCATCCGATCTGTCACTCATGCAGTCGGCTGGTCGGTCGGCCCATCACTCATACAGCTATGTGAGATGTCACTCATGCAGTCTGTCAGTCCATCACTCATGCGGTTGGTTATCCTATCTGTCACTCATGCAGTCAGTCATTCAGTCTGTCTCTCTATCTGTCAGTCCGTCAATCATGCAGTCATCTGATCTGTCACTCATGCATCCCATCAGTCCATCACCCATACAGTCCAATCTGTCACTCATGCAGCCAGTCGGCCATCTGAACTGTCACTCATGCAGTTGGTTAGTCATCCGATCTGTCACTCATACAATCGGCCGGTCATTCGATCTGTCACTCATGCGGTTGGTTGCAAATTGTCAAAAAGTCACCCCTCTCTTTCCCCTCCCATATCAATACTGCATCTATTTGTAATTTCAAGGTAGCCCGAGATACGTCAAGAAAAATCAGGATATGATTGCTTTTTCATCATGAAAGTCCCGAAACGAAAATACCACAATATTGGTAAGACACACTTATGAATGAACGTGGGTTGCGCTGCCCATTTTCGTAACAACTGCAATAGTTTGACAACTATTGTGAATGCGTTACGAAAACTGATAACGCAAGCCCCATTCACTTATACACGGTGTGCGTTACTAGTATTGTTGGCCAGTTTACAATAATTCACCTATTTTAGTCTAGCCTATCATTTCATTTATTCGTCAATAGTATTTACTGATGATGCCTACATCTAATAACAATAGCTGATTGGCGCCAGTTGAAACCGAAAGCGAAACAAAAATGTCACGTGATAAGAGGGATTTCTCTGTATGAATATTTATGAGATGCTCACTAAATACAATATAAACTAGATGGGTAAGATCAGTAATTGCTGTAAAATGCGCTATTTGACGATCGCGGTAACGGTGGAATTAGATCATTTTATTGGCGGCATTGTGCAAATATGAACTTTTCTCAACACAATGAGATTATGTATATAGCCTAGAGACTGATTTACAATAATGAAATGCTGTGACATAGCAGATTTAACCACCCAATCTCTAGCTAAGTTCCACCCAAGATTTGCTTGTGTTGTGGTCAATAGAGCCATGCACTCTGAATCTCAATTTCCCGAAAACTATACACTAGATAAGCCGTTGAATATTTTGAAACTAATTTGGCTGGGTGTTATTGCTTCCTATTTCTTTAACATCGATTTGATTGAAATTCGGTTAGGTAGGTCGTTTTCAAAATTTTCAGTACTTCTGGTAATAGTCTCAAGTCATGCTAGTTCTGAATACAGTAGGCAATGGAGTGATCCCGATCTGTCACTCAAGTATTTGCCTTCATAATCAAAACAAATGATGACAGTTCAACAGGAAAGTAGCAAAGGTGCCGTCCAACAGCAAGTGTTTGAATTTTGTCCTTGGTGAATTTCCAATGTAATAAACATTCTGTTGAATATTTTGAAACTAATTTGACATGGCAACAGCTCCCAGTCAAATTATTTTCAAAATACTCAAAAGCATATCTGCAATTACATACCTTTCTGCATTAGTCGAGCCATACCAACCAACCCGGTCACTTAGATCCCTAAACAAGCAAATGCTCAAAATCCCAAAATACAAAATGAATTCATACGGCTTTAGAACATTTTCTTTCTCGGCCGCCACTGAATGGAACAACCTCCCTATTCATCTAAAATTGTCAAAAAATCTTACAACATTCAAATCAAATCTTAAAACTCATCTCTTTAAACAAGCGTACCAGAATTTAAATTAATGTTTATATTATCATTTCATTGTCTTGCGCTACGAGCATGCTTGCGTGGAGTTTGGCGCGTTATAAATTCACTTATTAATTACATGTACCTCGAAATTATTGGAATTCAGTGTGTTCAGTGTCAAAATCGATTCAAACGTGCTTATAAAGTGGGTTGCGTATAGATAGTTCTAAATGGACAGAGCATAGTTAGAAATGGATCCCCCTCTTTACCTCCACATACACCTTTAGGTCTCTCTTTTGTACTGAAGACTGTGACAGTATTGAAATAGCCAGCACCGCGAGATTGCCAGAAAGGTGGCAATGTGTTGTTATTTTCCTGATTGATCATCCAATGAAGAGCCTGTTTCTGATGAGGATACATCGGTGTACTGATGGCCTGACAAAGAAAATAATGATCACAGTACAGGCAAACCTGGTTAAATAACAGACACGATATGGACCAAAAAAAAAAAAAGTCACTATCTATGGTCACTTAAACATCTATTGGTCAAATTTGGATAAGTCAAAATATTTGTTTATTAAATGTCCATTCGCAGGCCAAGAGGCGATTTTTGACAATTTATCATTGGAATGACCGGCTAAACTGTCATTCCAGTGGTAAATTTTCAAAAATAGTCTCCTGTGCTGAAAACAGACAATCCTCCAGACCACTGCAGAGGCCAGTTTTGACCGACTTTAACCCATTACAGGGTTAACGCAGCATTTGCTATGCGTTTTCATGGTGGTTCCGTAAACATTTATTACACTTGAATTTGCTCAAGAAAATTTCAATTTTCTCATAGAAAATGTCAATTTGATGAGCAAGAAGCGTTTTTGAAAATTTACCACTGGAATGACTGGCTCGGTTATCTGACTGACTCGGTTATCGAGCCAGTCATTCCAGTGCTAAATTTAGAGAAATAGTATTCTCTTGTTCTGCAAATGGACATATCTCAAGACCACTGCAGAAGCCATTTTTGGCTGATATGAGTGGTCAAGAGTTAAGATGGCTGTCCTACCTGGCTTCAAAACCATAGGCAGTAACACACCATTCAAATTAGTTTCAAAATATTCACCAGCTTACCTGTATAGCCACGTTTAGATTTTAGATTTCAAAGTTTCAAATCAATTCCAACGCGCATAAACAGCTAACAAAGTTTTAGTGAAACTCAATATACACTCGAACACGAAATTTTCGATGAGTTATTAAGTTATCAGGGAAGATGACTGGTGAAGATGACTGGATTTTGCTGATACAAAATCATGACACATCGTCTTCACATAATATATCAACCGAATATAATTTGCAATCATATGTTCAAAACTTCAAAATATATCCCAGACAAAAAGTTTTCTATGAATTTTCAGCTTACAAGAGATAAATTTGGTGAATATGAACAGGTTTTGCCGAAACAAAATCATGACATCATTTTCACGTAATATACATGTACATGTATCCACTCAAAAAGTTGTAATTATACATTTAGAAATTGTCGAAACATCTCTCGAACATGAAATGGACAGACAGGTGGACAGATGGATGGAGACGATGAGCGCCATCACATAATACATTCCGCTTCAAAGCGGGCATATAAAAATGGGTGAGACATAGCAAGAAATCGATCCCTCTATAGGGTTGAGATGATCGCGACCTCTTGATCCTAAAATCAATACAGTTCTTAAGGTACAGTACAACTCAGAAATAATGTAAAATGTTTCCAAAATAAAACCTACTGTTCAATATTTTGGACATAATTTGATTGGAAGGAAGCAATGGCTTCAAATCGAATTAAGTCCAAAATATTCAGCAGAATATTTCCTGCATCATGTTCAAAATTGTACTAAGATGTTAGAACTGTTTCCGTTTTGAAAACATGTGACTCATTTATGAGCCGTACTCTAAGCAAGGGCACTGTACAGAGAATACATTATCATTTGGAGAGACAATCGTTATAATTTAATTTGGACTTCGAAAATCAAAAATGTTATTTTAATCTGGGCAATAACTTGAATTATTAGTTGCAAACATATCTATAATTGGGTCATAATGACAGTGACCCCAAGGTATAACGTTTTCTGCAAAGGTTTGCCAAAATTACATGATGCTTCTTTAAATGGAATCATATTAAGCTTTTGTTTTTTTAAATGTGAGCAAAAATTCAGTATCTTTAAATATAAAGAGGCAGTACCTTCGATACATAAATAAATTTGGAAATTTCCAATATTCTTTTGTAATACAATGGTCCTGGTGTATTACTAAATACTAATTTTTATACACAAATTCTGGCCCTGTCACACACTTATTATTTGTTATTTTTCAAGAAACTGGTGTGAGCCAAAGTTTCTCAATTTAGGAAAACATTATACTTTACAAAACAATCCAATTGGAAAGAACTCCGAAAATCTTAAATATATCTAGATAGTTTGTCGGCGACAGACAAAATACTAGCGCCACGACGATTGTCGATCGAACACATCAAAGAGCTACACACCGGGAGGACAGACACCACCAAAAATTATATCACAACATCAAACAAATAAGTTGCATGCCATAATATTTTTTTGTTTATACAAGACCAGTGATCAATCGCAAGAGACCACTAAGTACCAAAAAATCTGATTTCTTCGCGAAACAGCGATAAATTCGACAGTCAGATTTTTGTTTACATTTTTAATATTTGTAGAATTTATGATTGGCATCTTCTTGGATATTGAGCAGACGTATATTTATTAAGAATTGATGTTAAGATGAGAGTATTGACCCCACCCCCTAGAAGTGTTTTATGGTCATGGTTACCTACATTAAATTTATAGCTCTATCAGCGATAGTCTCTTTAACTCTTTAACACTTATACAAGCTAATAGAGCTGTTCGGTATACCGTATTTACCATACGGTATCGTGACAATACCGAAATACCGTACCGAGCAAATCTCAAATTACCGAAATTTCGATACTGTTACGTCAGTGCTGCGCAAATCCCAAAATATTCAACTTTTTTATTCGAAAAGGTTACCACAATTACAGTATACCGAGTACAGCTAACAAAAACACAATCAAATTAACTTTTGTGCATTTGTCATGTCCAAATATTAGTGCGCCATTATTGTTGTTGAATACGGATAATCCTCCAATGATTCGGAGCAACCGCAGCAGATCCTGGTGAGCCAGAAATAGCACAGGCTGGTTAAAAAAAAATCGTGATTTTCACAATAAATCCTGATAAATATTCCATATTGAATGATGAAACAATAAATGTGGTTATTTTAAAATTAAATCCTGGCAAAACTACGCTCAAATCCGCAAAAATAAATGTTTACAAACGTCCACAGATATGCAACTACGATATATTTTCGCAACTTTACGGGATCGCGGGTTTGTTACAAAACAGCCAATCAGAGAGCGGCATTAGGTAGCAATTAAAATATGACAATGTCTAAGACGGATGACACAAATTGTGCAAAAGAGAAGAGAATTCCATCAACTTTCCGTGGGCAATTCTCGTTATGTCCCTCAGTAAATTTTCCACAATTATTGAATTAGGTTTCTAAGAAGTCTTATAATGAGCAGGCCATAATATTTTTTAGAAATCTGAGGGATTTAATAAGGATTAGTATGGATTTAATAGTGACTGATTTTGTGCGTTGATGACGAGATTCAGAAATTTACGACATTCTCTGGCGAAATGAAGGTAAGATTTTGTTTTAAATATCACAATTTTCGTAATAGTGTCAAAGAAATCTAACATGCTCAAATGATAACAGCCATAAAAATTAATATGAATACATTAGTTCACCAATTAATGATTTTTTTCGTGACATTCGGTTGTTTTGGGATTCACTGTGATTATAAAATAATGTAGCCGAATACAACCCATTCTTGCATCACCAGCGGGCTAGCCAGCCATCGTAACACTGTACTGTCTTACAGTGACAGATATTATCAACGTATAGTATAGTATCAACGCAATACCGATACCGTACCGATACCAAGGTAATTGGGCTCAAAAATACCAATACCGATACCGAATGTAAATTATCAATACCGAACAGCTCTACCAGTTAAAAAATGTCTTTTGCAGAACTAACCGAGCCAGTAATTCCAGCAATAAATTTTTAAAATCAGTCTTCTCTTGGTCGGCAAATGGACATTTTCTATGAGAAACTTGAAATTTTCTTGAACAAATTTAAGTCTTAAAGGGTACATTTTATATTTATTACCTTAGCTGGTTCGGCCATGGTAGTTTTATCACCCTCCTGCAGGCCTTTAAACACATCATCGAGTTCATTTCTCATCTGTAACACGTATTATAATCACAAATGACATAAACCAAATGGAGGGATCTGATCTGTCACTCAACTATCGTAATCATAATACATCATTGGTCAGCTATGTCACAATCAAGTGAAGTAGGTCTTTACTCTTGACACAAAAGTGGCAGAGGTCGGACAGGTACTGGTTGAATTGTACGGGATATGAATTTACAAGATAATAAACATTCTGTTGATTATTTTGAAACTAATTTGACTGGGAACAATAACTGACATAGGCATATGCAGCAACAGGCGCCACACACACACACACACACACACACACACACACACACACCCTTGGAGTCATTTTAGTTTCAAAATATTCAACAGCACATCTACAGGTATAGGCGCAATTATGTGCAATTATGTTGAAATTGAGATTCTGGGAAATCAGCGTTCAATATTAAACCTGATTCAAACACACTTACATAGCAGGGCAAAGCTGAGCTAGAAATGGGCGGGGCACAGCTAGAAATGGATCGCACTATTAAGCTAATTAAAATCATCAATCATATCTTCCTTCTTTAGAAGGAATGGGACCTGTTACACAAGGACGCGATATACCCATCAAAATACATCCGCACTCACCCTCAAACATGTATCTCGTCTCTGTTATGAGCATACACAAATCATAAACATTAAAGGTGCATAGTCACATCAGAATGCTTATGATAAATTTGTTAAAACTGTATACTTTTAGAGACTTAAGTTGTGTGACTATATGTAATGGAACGAAATAAATATTAATATATAATGATTTTATTCCGCATAAATAAACACTATTTTTCGTTGTGAATTTGAATTCAAATTCACAACTTACAATTTTTTAATTAATTTACATGGAATTAAATCATCATATGTTAAGATTTATTCCACTTCATTACATCAGGGCACACAATTTAAGCCTCTAAAAGTTTACGATTTTATCTTCTAGAGCTGTGCTCAAAATGGTCAAGCTGATCAGGATATCGTTATGCAAATGAATAGGATATCACAATATCGTCAGGTCTGCCCATATTTCGAGAAAAAGTTGAAATTGTTTCTCTAAAATTGTTTTTAAAAAATTGACAATGTCACGAAAATTTCACACAATTTCCCGTTATAGATTTTTGCTGCCTTACAATTATACTTAACGTATACCGCGTAACTACCATCGTGGGAGTTTGACAAATTTTAGCTTTTCAATGGCGATAACTCTGGCGAATATGGACGGATTTTGGCCAAACGAAATCATGACACTTCGTCTATCCCAAACACATCTGCTGAACAAAAAAGTGAGTGTAGGTTCAAAATTCTTCGAGATCTGGCACGGACAAGAAAATTTTGACAAATTTTAGCTTTTCAACGGCGATAACTCTGGCGAATATGGACGGATTTTGGCCAAACGAAATCATGACACTTCGTCTATCCCAAACACATCTGCTGAACAAAAAAGTGAGTGTAGGTTCAAAATTCTTCGTGATCTGGCCCGGACAAGAAAATTTTGACAAATTTTAGCTTTCTAGCGAGATAACTCTGGCGGATTTTGCCGAAACATTTGCCGAAACGATCTCGTGACACGTCGTCCATCCATCATACATATGCTGAAAGAAATTGTTAGTGTACGTTCAAAACTCTGAGATATGGCTCGGACAAGAAAATTTTGACAAACTTTAGCTTTTCAAGGGCGATAACTCTGGACAATATGGGTGGATTTTGTCGAAACATATTCATGACACTTCGTCCATCCCTAACACATATGCTGAAAAAAAATTGGGACTGTAGGTTCAAAACTATTCCAGATCTGGTCTGGACAAGAAATCAGACAGACGGACGGAGAGAGCCATCACATAATACGACCCTCTTTGCGTGGGCGTATAAATATCACATGATGATCACTAAAGGACGAGTGTAGACCGTCACTCTCGCGTTACTTGACTAGCGCGAAAATATAAATATTTGAACCCGGTAGGTACTTTCGCCAACTCATTTAAATAGGAGGATAGAATCAAGTGCCTACCCGACTAGCTACGAGAGTGACAGCTTAAACTCACCCTATGGCCTATGCTATGATCTAAGTTTCTGTTATGAAGAGAAAACTAGGTTCGCATTGACTAATACTTCACGTACTAGCCAATGAAAATGTAGGAAGAGTTATAGAAAACTGTGAAAATGTGCACGATTATGCGCAGCTGTGCTAGTGTGTTCTTTTGTCGATAATTTCCATTCCGGATAGAAGAGTTTACTATACTTTGTGATCAATCGCATCATAGTAGCCAATCAAAATGTAAAAGGAGCATAACTAGAAGAGTTGAATTACTACGTAGGTGGGAGACCATATTTGGCAATCTCATCCCGCTTGATTGATTCTTATGGCTGCCATGCAATGTAGTTGGTGGATCCAGTGGCTTTCTTTGGCCTTTCTCCACACAGTTGAAGCGGCCTCATCAGACCTGTGGTTAAATACTTTCAAAAGTATTTAAATGCAAATACTTTTCTAAAAGTATTTCAAATACTTTCAAGTGCTTTTCATTACTATAAAATAGCCCTATTAGATAAAAAATTATCATGATTTCTGAGAGGAAATGGGTGAAACAGCCGTACGTTGTATTATAACATATACCCGGCAGCAGCATCTTTCAGTTAAATTGATGTCTAACTGTTCAAAAGTTACATATACCCATATAAAGTCAAACTCGTATTACCAGACCATTCAAAGGAGAATAGAGCTTCTCACTTAAACCTTTAACACTCAAATTCTGAACCCATGGAATCACTAGCTTGGTAGCGGAGCCAGTCGTTAGTGATAAGTCTTAAAAAAAATTTCTTCTCTTGGTCTGCAAATGGACATTTTCTATGAGAAAATTAAACATTTCTTGAACAACTTTGAGGGTTAGAGTTAATGCATGATCTTTTACCTAGATGGTCAAATGTATTGCTTTTAAATTGGATTTGCAAATTGAAGAGTGCTCTGTATACCAGAAAGCGGTCTTTTGGCACATCTGAGGGATTACTGTGAATGATAACATGGAATTAAGCACTAACTCAGAAGAAACGTCATATTTTGTGTGAGGTACATGTGGAACATTGTCTGTTTTAGTGAAAGTAAACCCTCCTATTCAGTTTCTAAGTGTCTATATATTTCTTGCAAAATCATAAGTTTCTTCCAGGTACTGTAGCTGGTGACATTTTAAACTGTGACCTTCATATTCTTTTCTCAGATTTTGAAAATTTAGCCTACCTGAAGCTCACTCCCGGCAAATTGTTTTAAAAATATTTAACAGAAGGGACCTTAAGGAAAGTGATCTCTTAGGATAGGACAGCTGCTGAAAATTTTCAAAATAATTTGACTAGAAATGGTTGCTGCGTTAGACGGTGAGATGTTGTATCGGACATCATAAACAGGTAGTCAATAAAGCAGGTTTGACAGCACTTTATACATTACGGTAACAAATATCTTAGCAGTGGAAGTTTAAATAAATTATACACATTCTTAGAGCTAAGATCTTTTTAGTTTGAAAATGATTGCACTGAAAATAATTTCTCAATTAGGAATAAATAAGTTTCAATCAGCTTGTTTTCAAATGGACATTCCTTATGATAAATTTTCTACATTGTTGACTGCTTTATTCAATTAAATGGTTAAACACTGATTTGTAAAGTTCAAATCCACAAATCCCCTTTTATTGCTATGATATGTCCTATAGTATTCATTCACATATTCTACTCATTTTTCAACACACATCTATGCCACTTCTCATCACACCTGCCCTCACTGGCTATACTCACATTACTCCACCTATACATGACCTTCTCTTATATTTTCTTTCATAATCAAATTTTGTTTAACCCATTTAATGAGAAGCCTTTTTAGTTATTTTGAAATTAATTTGTCTGGAAGTTGTTGCTGCCTAAGACAGTAAGACATTCAAATTAATTTCAAAATATTCAACAGATTTCCTGTATGGGTTACATTCAGATTGTGTTAAAGGCCAGTTTCATCGGTGAAAGGGTTAAATAAACTATACATTTTATAGCAGTTAAAATTTTGTTACTTTGAAAATTATTTGACAGAAAGTAATTTTTCCCACAGGAACAAATACAGTCCAATAGTTGTCAAATGTAGATTCTTCATGAGAAATTCATCTTGTTGAGAAATTTATTCCATTAGCCCTTTCATGGACGGAATACTTTAAATCACATTTTTAAAGCAACCACACAGAAAAGCAGTTGACTACTTTGAAAATAATTTGACTGGTATATTTTGCTGTCTTAGGCAGCAGCAGCTTACAAATAAATTAATTTCAAAATATTCAACAGAATATTTGCTATGTCATGAAAAATTAGTTGTATCATGAAAAGTTAAGAGCTGTTTAGATCTATGCTCCCACACATGGAGTGTAATTTTATTGCTTCAACACCATCCTGCTGTTTTCTATTCATTCTCCCACAAACACCTGATCACACCCTGGTATATGCTCTCAACTACTTCATACAATCATTTGCCCCTATAGACAAACAGTTCTGTATATAAACCTGACACACGCCTTTATGATGTAGGACAAATTCTGGTGAATGGTTTGAAACTAATTTGCATGCGAGTTGTTGCTGCCTAAGGCAGCACTGGCTTCCAGTCAAATTGTCTTCAAGATAAGTTTTCTGTTTGGTTTGATTCTAGATATACAGCTCTATTGCTTAGTGGGAATTAACACCTCATATATGCACAATTTAACCCATTACATCCCAAATTCTCTATATGAACAAGAGCTCCGCAAACGGCGCATAATACCCCGCCATGATGACAAACCAATGAATGAGAGCTATCAGAAAATATTTATTTCTTCCTCAGACCCAACAGACCAGTCATCCATATGAAGTGTCAAAGCGATCCATTAAACGGTCAAGGAGGTATCGTCCGGAAACCAATTGAGGTGCTTTAGATAAATAACATTGACTTTGGGTAGAATTAAGTACCAGTAAAATAATTCAATATCAGTTAAACCAGCGAGGATGAAATAAATACTGTTAGTGCATTTGGAATTTGCTAGTCAACAAAACATGGTATCTTTGAATTTTTCACGATCACCAAACAAATTATCGATATCGTATTGTAGGTTGAAAAATCGATAAAATCGGAAAACGCGAGAAACGAGCACACCACTATTATTTTAAAGCATTCTGTTTTGAATATGCACCATTAAACAATCTCCACCATTTTCAAGATATCCTAACCCCACCAACCCGCTAAAAGGGCACCTGTCATGCCTGTCTAAATAGAGATAATTGTAACGGTTACCAAGACACAACTTTATGCATTTACTCATAGGTGCATTGGTTAAATAAACCTTTTAACCATCACCACTCTGATCTCAATATTCTATCTTTTTCTGTGTCATATAAAAGAAACCGGTGTACATTTTAAAACAATTTTGGTGGATGATGTTGCTGTCTACGACACCAAATTTGTTGAAAAATGAACACCAGTTCATCGTTTAACTCTTTAGCCCTCAAATTTTAACCCAAAAATTAATTTTTCTCAGAGAATGTTCATTTGCGGTTATCGAGCCAGTCATTCCAGTGGTAAATTTTCAAAAATCATCTCTAACCTGCAAATGGACACTCAATGCCAGTCCAGAGGCGGGTTTTGGCCGTGTTGAACAGCAAAGGGTTCACATGTGGCATAGATCAACTTACTAAATGTTTGTGCCCGATTTTCATATGCTGACATTCAACATAAATTTGCTTACCAAACCATTTTTAACCCTTTAATGGTCTGATTTGATCAAAATAATCAAAATATTTGCTTACTGAATGTCCATTTGCAAGCCAAGAGAAGACTATTTTTGAAAATTTACCACTGGAATGACTGGCTTGGTTATCAAGCCAGGCATTCCAGTGTTAAATTTTCAACAAGAGGTCCGCACATAATACCCCGCCATGATGACACACCAATGAATAAGAGCTATCAGAAAATATTTATTTCTTCCTCAGACCCATCAGACCAGTCATCCTTATGAAGTGTCAAAGCGATCCATTAAACGGTCAATGAGGTATCGTCCAGAAACCAATTTTCAAGATGGCTGCCGCTGAGCAACGGCCATATTGGATTTCGGATTATAGTAAATTTCGATAAGTTTTACCAGACATATTCCAACGACCCTCGTAAGTGATCCGACAAACCAGCTTTCCAGATGGCAGCCCGTGGCTGGCGGTCATCTTGGAGTTCGGATCATCGTCAATTTTGCTCAGGCCTAGTCCAACTATCCTATGAAGTTTCAAAGCGATCCAATAAATGGGAACAGTTATCATCCGGAAACCAATTTTCAAGATGGTGGCTGGTGGCCATCTTGAATTTCAGATCATTGTCAATTTTGATACGTTTCTTCTCCACACCTAGTCCAACCACCCTATGAAGTTTCAAAGTGATCCAATAAACAGTAACAAGAGTTATCATATGGAAACCAATTTTAAAGACGGCCTCCTGTGGCTGGCAGCCATCTTGGATTTCAGATCATCATCGATTTCGATAGGTTTCTTCCCCAGACCTAGTCCATCCACTCTGAAGTTTCAAAGTGATCCGATAAACAGTAACAGAGTTATCATCCGGAAACCAATTTTCAAGATGGCCGCCTGTGGTGAGAAGCCATCTTGGATTTCGGATCATCATCGATTTCGATAGGTTTCTTCCCCAGACCTAGTCCAACCACTATATGAAGTTTCAAAGCGATCCGATAAATGGTAATGGAGTTATCATCCGGAAACCAATTTTCAAGATGGCCGCAGATGGCTGGTGGCCATCTTGGATTTCGGATCATCATCATTTTGATAGGTTTCTTCCCCAGACCTAGTCCAACTACCTCATGAAGTTTCAATGCGATCCATGAAACGGTAATGGAGTCATCATTCGGAAACCAGACCTGGTCCAACCACCCTATGAGATTTCAATGTCATCCGACAAACAGTAACAGAGTTATCATCCGGAAACCACTCTGCCGCCCGCATGCCCGACCGGACGCCGGCATTACATAATACCCCGCCAAATTTTTTGCCGGTGTATAAAAACTAGTTCTCTTTCCAACACAAACTCAAAACATCTTACTGATCTATTCTAAAAAATCAGAATACATCAGTCCTCTGATGACTACAGCCATAACACTGGCATGAAACACTAACAGTCTGGATCAACAATGGACCATTTTCGCGAACATGCAAAAACAATGACCAACATACTCCTTTTTACCGCCAAAAATGTAAACTTTGCAAAAACTGAAGTTACTAAAAAATTACTGTCATCCCCCTATTGTTCTTTGCACGAACTACCCGCAAAGTATATACACACAAAAATGTACAAACCAGTACAATTAGTTGTGCATACAATCAACCGGGTACATGCAACTAACAATACATACAAATACTCCACCATACGAGTACACAAAAAACAACCAAACGGGTACAAACTGGTAGACGGGAACACGTATACACAGCCAAACGGGTATACAAGGACTAGAATAATTAAGAACTACCCCAACAACCGGGTACAAGTACACATCTGAACGGGTACAAACGGGTACAAGTACACAACCAAACGGTAATTTGGTGTCGCCAAAAGGTATAAAACGAGCGTGCAAACAGCACATCGGCATCCAGACTCAACTGACACCTCAGTTCGCGTCAGGACAAACATTAAGCAACGCATCAAGCTTTCAGGAAAGTTATTTCATTTAACATAACGTGGATACATGACATCATTTCATTCAACATAACTAAACTTGCACTACTGACATGATTTCAATCGAGATAACTTGCACAAATGACGCCATTTCATTCGACATAACTTGCACAAATTATGTCATTAGAGTAACCAATCAGATCCATGAATTACCTCAGCAGGTGAGAGGAGTGTCCTCACTCCAGCTATGCCCAATGTATCCATCAGTCCCATTTCCGACGTTGATGCACCACCAAAAGAACCACCATAACTTTCACCGGTTTTACCTCCAGACTTGCTTCTACCTTTGTCAGACGTGCCTTTGCCTGGGTGTCCAGCCTTTATAAATAGGCCATGTTGTGTTAATTTCTTGATTATTTGATCTTTTTTTTCTGGTTGGCCCCAGACGGTGAGATCAATAGGCATACTGTAGGTGTTTCCAGATCCAGATGGCACAACACTAGAACAGTCAAAACATAAAACAGGATTATAAATCAGAGAAATCTATAGATATGTATCTGTAGCCAGTATAATGAGGACAATGAGAGACTGCGGAAACGTGGAACCATACATGCACTGAGCAGCAACAGTTTCCTTAGTGCAGGGATCCGATCTCAGCGATCTGTCACTCAAGTATCTGACATCATAATCAATAGACAGGATGAATCCACTTTTAGCTATGCCATGCCCATCTCTAGCTAAGCTCCGCCCGTTGCTTTGCCCGTGTTGGCATCGATAGGACCCTAAAACTGTTGACTATTTTGAGACTAATCTGACTGCGTGCTGTTGCTACCAGTCAAATTAGTTTCAATATAGTCAATGGTTATTAAGTAGTAAAGACATACAATTCATACACCTGACGGACAATGAAACATTTATGACGAACTTCGATATGCCATTCATTACCTATCATGCCTATTTTGATGACGCTAGCTTACATACATGAAATGTAATTGATTATGACATTATATCTTTGAGCGACAGATTGATTTCATCAATTATGTCATATCGAGATTGATGTTATAATTAAGATGAAGTATCTAGCTCCGGCATGAACTAATTTGAATGTGAACTGTTGTTGCCTATGGTTATAGTTTCAAAATATTCAACAGCTTACATTGAAATTGGGATTCTGGTATTTATGGGTTCAAAGTATAAATTGATTCACACCGATACAAAGTAGGCAGAACTTAGTTAGAAATACTGGGCTCTAGCTAGAAATGGATTCTCTACTGGGCCACTATAACCTCAAATGAGATAATTACAACATATGCATAGAAAAATAACTTTCCACTTACAAGCATTACAGAAAATACTAGAGCAATCGATTACAGCAAATAATTGTGTTTATGTTGTCAATTTATCATAATCTAATCTATTCAGACTGACGCCTTTTCGTGAGAATTCTTGAGATACGATTTCTGGGAAATGACTAGCCTTTAGAACTTACATGTATGTGCTGCATGACATTCAACCGCGTACACAGGAATGGCACTCTAGTGAAGAGCATTAATAAATACTGAGTACTCGAATATAAACACTTGCCTTACTCATACTGTACATGGATGTACAAACTCTAGCCTTATCGGCGCTACTCGAGTAGCCACCCCACTAGGGGCATAAACTCGCTCTCATATCTAAGTTATTTTCACGCATTAGACTTTACTATGGTTTTGAAAATAGTGACCTAATAAGTGTTGAAAATCAACATTTTAGTAGTTATGCTGTTAATTTCGTGACACCACATGAGCCAGACTTTATTTATTTCATTTATTTTAACTACTACATTGAGATGGATAGCATCGAACTGAAAGTCATACGTAGTTACCGTTCTAATTTCGTGGCAATTTACGTCAGTTGTCAAATCGCTGTATATATGTACTGTAGCTAATGAAAACAAGATATTTTCAGATTTCAAATTATTTTCGATCGTTCTAGCCCCTGAAACCAGTATTTCAGCTAAACCGGTTTCATTAGTGAGACCGTCACCGGTTTCATTTAGGCAAAAACGCCAAGGTCTACATGTGACACGTAACTGATGTATATTGTATATAGCAATCAATGCCAATTATACACAATTAGGGCCTCCGGGTCTCCTTCCAAACACATTTGCGGTCTTAACCCTTTAACACTCATCAGCCAAAAATGCCTTCTGCAGTGGTCTTGAGAAATGTCCATTTGCAGACCAAGGGAAGACTATTTTTTTTACATTTCCAATTGGAATGACTGGCTCGATCATTCCAGTGGTAAATTTTCAAAAATTGTCTTCTCTTGATCAGTAAATTTACATATTTCTCCGAGAATTTTGGGAACAATTTCGAGGGTTAAAGTGTTACGGCACATCACCGTGGTACAATCATGACAGTAGTAACACACTAACATGTCTATAGACTGACAAAAGGAATCCTTTTTTAGAATTGCTCACCCATCAATCCTGGCTAGATTCTGATCAAGAATATATGCCAACGGAACAGCAACTTCCCTCCTAATGTGTCCGACTTGTATACCGCCAGCATTATCAATCCGTATGGCATTCCGATCATACATGTTGGTTGGCTCTCGGTTTAGAGAGACCATCTCACCATCATTCACCTAAAATAAAATAAAGTACATCTCAGACATAACTTAAAAAAATTAAATGTTTCCAAAACAAAATAAAATGTTTTGTTGAATATTTGGAACATATAAATTGGATTGGAAATTATGTTAAAAATATTAAATATATTTTGGATATTAAGTTACACATCTAGCAACTTCTAACGAGACAAACACAAAAGTAGCAAATCATCGCAGCTCTAGATACATGCACGTATACAAGGAAACAGTATAAATGTGTACCATAGTAGCGGCAATGTCATAGAAAATGTTCAAGGACCATAATTCTGGCATTTATCTTTTAATGGATCACCATATTGCCACCCGTCACTGATTCCGTTTGACCCCTCACCCCCCCCCCCTGGGTCACCATGGTCAAGTTCGACTATAGCTAACTAGAATACCAGTCGAACTTCAAATGGTTAACTAGCTACCGTATTTCGCTTAATTGAAGCCTATGCTGTAATAGAAGCCCACCCCCTAACTTTGACATGTATATGAGCCCCAATGATTTCTTAGCAGTTTCAAAATGGCAAAACTCTGTATTAGAAGCCCACTCCCTAACTCAGCAAAGAGCAAATTTGTAAGAATAGCATGTATAATAATAACAATCGTGTCACAGGGTGTGTCTGCTTGAGACCGATCTCTGCCCTGATACATTTCCGACCCCTCTAGAAGTCAATACAGGCCTCGGATTTATAAATCTCGACCACCTATTAGATTAATACTAATAGTAGGCCACGTATGTTCAACATATAATAAAGTTTAATTCGACATTTTTGTAGTCAAAATGCGCGTAAAACAGTCTTGGCGTGATTAAATTCCTTACTTATAAATATTCATAGAATCGCGATGACATCATCACAATCAAATTTCCCATAATACCCTGGGAGCGATGCCATTTATGGAGGGGCTAATTTAACATTACGACCAATGGGCCGTAAAACCTTAATTACAATTTAAAAGCGAAATACGGTAGTCAACTATAGTCAACTGAGCACCCGATGTTGGTTCAGATGGTTAGTGCAATATTTGCATAAATTTCAAAATGGCGGACACCGATCACTTGCCATGAATAAATGCATATAAAAGTGTAAATATTTCATTAAATATGTTAGGTTTGATAAAATTATGCTTTCCCGCTGTATGTCAATGTTCAAAAGCCCCCATTCCTCCCCACTTTATATGTCATATGGACACTTTTTTACGTATTATCTGACAAAAATAACCCATTTTCGTAGGTAATCAAAACAAATGACAGAAAGGGTTAATGGAGACTGATACCCGACTCCAAATTTTCTGCAATAGTAATTCAATAAGAAACCGGGTAACGACCTATAATTAACTATTCAGCGTTCGGCTTGCTATAGCGACTGTGCATGTTCAGTAAACCATGAAACTGACTATAGTTAGCGAGTCGAACTTGACCCATGTGGTGAGTCAGCGGTGCCTCTCCACTGACTCTTATGTTAATATGGTGAACAAACCTCATTTTTAGTGTGATGGGGTTAGTTGCCTCCATGACGAGCCACCTGTACAGGTTGGTCTAAACAACTAGAAATATGGCAAAAGATGAGGGTTTAACCCTTTAACCCTCAAATTTGTTCAAGAAAATTTCAATCTTCTCAATGAAAATGTCAATTTGCAGACCAAGAGAAGACTATTTTTGAAAATTTACCACTGTAATGACTGACTCAATTATCGAGTCAGTCATTCCAGGGATAAAATTTCAAAGATAGTCTTCTCTTGGTCTGCAAATTTACATTTCTTAAGATCTTTGGCTGATATGAGCATTAAAGGGTTAATAGAGCTGTTGCTGCCTACATGTATACCAGTTTGCCCACATGTACGAGGGGGGTCCCATAAGTCTCCGGCCTCACCCGGAAAGCAATTTCACATCCTTATAATATTTCAGCCTGATGTAGACCAACCCTTTAGATGATCAACTGAGTATATTACATTATTCTGTCTTATGTAAGGTAATACATCTGGTCAGTTTATTACATGTACCCTTTTGTTTTTCAGAAAAATTGAGAAAAACGAGCTTCGAGCAGTGATCAAGTGTCTGCATATGAAACAACTGTCAGCAAAGCAGATTCATGAAGATATGTCAGAAACATTAGGGGACAATGCTCCTTCTTATAGTACCGTAAAAGTATGGTGCGCATCCTTCAAGCGGGGTAGAACCAGCACCGAAATGACCCCGTCCAGGTCGACCATATGAGGTCACCACCAAGAAGATGCTGATGCTGGGCTTGACACAGTCATGCAAGACAGAAGAATGACTGTCTGACAGATAGCCAAGACCCATGGCATGAGTAAATCAGCAGTAGAAAGAATTCTTCATGAGAAGCTACACATGAATAAGGTGGGTACCAGAATGTTAACCAATGAACAAATGAGAAGACGGGACAAATGAATGGATAAATGGTGAATATTATGCCAATGAATTGCGGAAGCTGCATGAAGCGATCAAGAAGAATCGCCGAGGAAACCGCCGTCGCAGTGTTTGGCTGCTGCAGGGCAACTCCTCGGCACACACCTCTCAGGTTGCAGTTAAGGCTGCAAGTGACTGCGGCTTCTGGATTCTTCCGCATCCTCCATATTAACCTGACCTCTTCTGACTTTTACCCGTTTGCTCAGCTCAAAACTCAGCTCCGCGGTAAAAGATTTGAGATGGACGAACAAGTAAGAGGCTGTAGAGGCCTTCCTAGGGGTGTGTGACACATCATGGTTTCTCGAGGGGTTAACTAAGCTGGAGAAACAGTGGAACAAATGCATTGAATGCAAGGTAGGTGGGTGGGTGGGGTGGGGGTTTGTAGAAAAATAAAACTACGACAGGGTTCTAACCAGTGCGCATCATGGTTAAGTTGGAAACTTATGGGACACCCCTCGGACGTGTGTATAGTTCAATAAGATTAACATTTTCATCTTACATGTTTCATGCTGTATATATCAGACAGAATGGAGGTATCTCATCTGTCACAAGCATTTGATGTCATAATTAAAATACATTACAAGTTAGCTGACGTCACAAAACAATCAAAATGACATTACAAAACCGGAAGCCTGTCACGAAAGTGTCCGAATTGTATGTCCTTGGTGAATTTACAATCTAATCAACTTTCTCTTGAATATTCTATTAATTTGATTGGGAGCTATTTCTCCCAGTTAAATTAGCTTCAAAATATACAACCGCTACTTGTATAGTTACCTTGAAATTTAGATTCTGGGAGTTCTGTTATTAAAGTTTTGAACCGATTCCAACATGCATAAAATGTGGCTGGAGCTTAGCTAAAAATAGTCGTTGATTAGCTAGAACTTGATTCCACTATTGACTGACACAAGCACTATAGTGGACAGATTCTTCCATTCCTGAAGACACAATTTCTTTCACTAGCTTCTTCTGGAAGAAACTAAAATATGTAAATTAAAACATTTAACGGCAACTGACAAAATTTTAACCCTTAGGCTAGGGTTTAACTCTGATGTTAAAAAAAATAGTCGTTGCACAGCTAGAACTTGATTCCACCATTGATTGACACAAGCACTATAGTGGACAGATTCTTCCATTCCTGAAGAAACAATTTCTTTCACTAGCTTTACTATGTAAATTAAAACATTTAACGGCAACTGACAAAATTCTAACCCTTAGGCTAGGGTTTAACTCTGATGTTAAAACAAATTTTTCAAATTGAACTAAAAGATGAATTGGTGTTAATTTTTCAACAAATTTGGGGGGAGATGGTGCTGTCGTAGACAGCAACATCTCCCACTAAAATCGATGGAAAATGTACACCAATTTCTTAGCTAAATTGACTCAGTAAAAGATAGAATATTGACATCAGAGTGGTAAGGATTAAAACACTTCAACGATAGATACATAGCACAGTTCTTAACCATTTAACACTAAATGGCTTCTGCAGTGGTCTTAAGAAATGTCCATTTACAGACCAAGAAGTCTATTTTTCCTAATTAATCACTGGAATAACTGGCTCGATAACCAAGCCAGTCGAATGAGTGGCTCAATTTAAACGAGCCAGTCATTCCAGTGGTAAATTTTCAAATGTATAGTCGTCACTAAGTCTGCAGATGGACATTTTCTATGAGAAAATACATGAAATAGAAAGTTTCTTGAACAAATTTGAGGGTTAAAGGGCTAAGACTACTCACAGTTCCTTTATAATATCGAATTCCAACAATATTTGCTCTCAGATGACCGAATAAAACCTCGCCATTCGCACTCATTTCATCATCAGAGTCCGAATCTAAATCAATAGTCACAGAATTTGATGCATACGGATATCCTCCAGCATAGGACATAGATGGTCTGGCACCTGAAGGACCTCTATCAAATAATGTTGAAAGGTTGTTCATAATGTCTGACTCAATCGTTTCGGTGTCGTATTGCCAGAAACGATTTCGTTTTCTCTTCCGCCCTCCACCGCCGCCAAGACCCCAAAAGCCACCCCGAGACCGCTTCCTTCCCCAGACCATACTGAGGTCAGTGGTCTACAGCAACTGGTAAATATGCAACAAGGTTTAATACCAGATATCTGAAAAACAAGAAGAACAATCATATATTGGTGAAATCAATGCCACTCCCACGGCTCATTGTAGCATCAAGATTGTTTAGCAGTGTCAAAGGAAATAAACGAAATCTAGGATTTCTTTTTTCACGAGAGAGTTGATACTTACCTCCCTAATACTTTTGATATTGCTAAATATTGGCTTTCACTCAATAAACACTCAGATTTAAAACAGTTAGGTGCCCCTACTGGGCAGGGAGTCAGAGCGTAGTCTGGCGGATGCCAGCCCCACCACCGCGCATGCGCAGACTAGCACTTCCTCTGACTAGATTATTGGCTGACACACATGCAACTATTAAGAGCCTGAAGACCGAGCCTCTGTGGGGTGGAGAGGCCGGGTCCGTATCTAGGGAGGTAAGTATCAACTCTCTCGTGAAAAAAGAAATCCTAGATTTCGTTTATTTCACTTCAAGAGTATACTTACCTCCCTAATACTTTTGATATTGCCAGAATTCGAAAGTGAATCTGGCGGGAGGGAGGCGAGGTCAAAAGACCAGCTCATCCCTATACGCTTTTCTGCGTTTAAGGCACTTAAACTTCTGAAACTGTAAGAAAAAACAGTCAGGATTTGACTAACCATCGGATAACACCACCGATGTATGAGAGATGACCGAATGTCATATGCGCTCCCCCCCCTCCTTCCTGGGAGGAAGAGTCGACTGACCTCAATGTCCTATACGCTCTCTACGTACAAGTGCCATGTACTACAGGACAGAGACGAAAAAGCTCCATTTTCGTAACTCTCAACAATGAACCACACAAATACACAAACCATCACCATATTAATAACGGGTAATCGTGACAATACAATCAACAACGGACAACACATGAACAAGACTGACCTTGTTGAAAATGGCTGCTGACATCATCTTCCCATCGGTAAAGACTGATGCAGGCCCAAAAAAGTGGGTGTTTCCATAAATTAATTGTGAAATATATAAGTAATGAGGAAAAACCTCCTCAAAAAATATAAACCGATTTATTTTTTCAAAACCGACAAGGCGAGAGGATTAGAGGTGTCACGGAGATAATGGTCTGTAAAACTTGACTCACAGTGCCACTGAGCCACCGACATAATATCATCCACAGGGACCCCATTAAATAGGGCCGTGGATGTCACTACGCCGCGGACACTGTGAGCCTTGGCCACGTCAACCTGCTTCCCGGTGGCGGATTTATGGCAAAACTGAATGCATTCCACAATCCACCTGGAAATGGTGTCCTTAGAAGCCCTCCCATGGGGTTCAATATATGACAACCATAACGCTGACTGGTCGGTGCGCCATGCCGCCGTACGTTGTTTGTACCGGCGCAGCGCCCGGACGGGACACCATGCTTTAGAATTAGGATCATATCTAGTTAAAGCAGGCAAAATAATAGGTTGACCTGGATATTTCAACGACTGATTTTTAGCCAAGAAATTAATCCTAGGTAGCAGCTTAAGGCCTTCCCCTGAAACCACAAAACGGTCATCCTCGGCTGATAAGGCATGAATTTCACTCCTACGCCTAGCCGAGGCCGCAGCAATTAAAAACACAGTCTTCAGTGTTAATAGTTTCATAGAAATGGAACTAAGTGGTTCAAAAGGCTTATCACCTAGTACTTGAAGCACTAGCGATAAACTCCAAGACGGAATCACAGGTGGATTCCTTGGTCTTAGATTGCCCATGCCTTTAATTAATACATTCAATGTATTTACTTCATCACTTCCCCTCTTAGCCAGGCAAGGAATAACAGACATTAATGCTGACTTATAACCAGCAATAGAGTTAGGCTTGAGGCTATAGGCATCATAGAGGTGACAGAGGAAATCAGCTACTACTTGAATAGATGAATCCATTGGATCAATACATCTTTTTGAGCACCATTCTGCAAATCTGTTGATTTTATAATTATATGCTCTGGAGGTTGACCCCCTCCTGGCTTTGGCCATAAACATGGCTGCTTGCTCAGAAAAGCCCTCCTTAATTCTAGATTCCTTGACAACATCCACGCAGTCAATCTGAACATTGACGGATTGTTGTGAAGGGCCTTGCCCTGGAAGATAATATCGTCCATCAGAGGCAGAGGAACCGGATTGCAGACCAGAAGGTCCAGCAGATCCGTATACCATGATCGGCTTGGCCAATCCGGGGCGATCAGAAGCACTTGGCATTCCTCTTGTCTGATTTTCTGAAGAATTTTTGGAATCAGGATTGCTGGAGGGAATGCGTATGCATACATTCTCCCCCAGCTGATAGCTAACGCATCTGTTGCGAAAGCGCTTGGATCCGGAATCGGAGAGACGTACGTCGTCATCTTCGCATTCTTCTTCGTTGCGAACAAATCGATGTTGGGTTTCCCCCAATGGTCGAACAGACGATCCGCCACACATTGATTTAGTTGCCATTCCGTGGGTAAAACACTCATCCTTCGGCTCAATGAGTCTGCTAGCAGGTTTAACCTTCCCGGAATATGAACTGCTTTCAAGGTAATCTGGTGATCCAGACACCAACAAAGCAGTTTCCATGTCATCATACAGAGACTGGGCGACTTCGTTCCGCCCTGGCGGTTTATGTAAGTCACAACTGTTGAGTTGTCTGAACGAATAAGAACAATCTTGCCCTGAACTTTCTGTAAGAAATGTTCCAGGCCCAGGACTACTGCTCTTAGCTCCAGTAGATTTATATGTTCCTGTGACTGTTCCAGATTCCAAAGCCCTGATATCGTGGATTCTTCCAGGCAAGCTCCCCAGCCCTCCATCGATGCATCTGTATACACAGTCACCTGAGGGTGGGGAGGGGTTAGCAAAACCCCCGGCAAGAGATTCTCTGTATTCAACCACCATTGCAGGTGGTGAATCAGAGGCGCCAACACTGACACATTCGAGTCCAGCGAACCTGTACTCTGGGTCCATTGTGTCATGAGAAACAACTGGATCGGCCGCCTGCGTAAGGCGGCCTGAGGAATGACTGGTTCCAACGAAACCATCAACCCCAGCATTCTCAAGTAAACCCGTGCCAGGACATGACGACTGTCGCACACTGACTGAATCAACGAGATGAGTATTTGAACTCTCTCCTGAGTAGGATAAACATATCCTGTCTCTAGATCGAAGAACATCCCCAGGTAAACAAACTTCTGGGATGGAGTCAGCTCTGATTTTGGGAAATTGATCATCCAGCCCAAGTCTGTGAGAATTTTCAAAACAATCTCCAGATTGGCGGACAAACTTTCCCGGGTGTGCGCTTTCAACAGCCAGTCGTCTATGTACGTGTGGACTGCTATGCTTCTCCTGCGGAGGTATGCTGTGATCGCAAGAACCACACGGGTGAAAACCCGAGGAGCCGTGGAAATTCCGAAGGGCAACACCCTGAATTCCCACTGTCTGCCCTGGAATGCAAATCTCAGGAAGCGACAGAAACTCCCGTGGATGGGGATGTGGAAATAAGCGTCCTTCAAATCTATCGACGCCGTCCACATCCCCCTCTCCAACCCCGCCAACACCGAGCGCACCGTTTCCATCTTGAAACTGGGCGTCTCGATGAACTTGTTCAATGGCTTGAGGTTGAGAATCGGTCTCCACCCACCGGTGCGTTTTGTTACTAAGAACAGGGTTGAATAGAAGCCCGGACACCTTTGTGCCGGCTGAATAGCTCCCTTTTGTATGAGGGAATTTATCTCCTCCTCGATACACAACCTTTGCACTGGATCTCTCGGAATGGGAGTCCAGACTGGCACCAGAGACAGTCGCGACGGCGGGCCTGTCACCCACTCTGGATGATACCCGACGGAAAGCCATCGCAAGACTAAACGGTCCTGAGTTAACCGTTCCCACTCTTGCATGTGGCCGGCTAGCCGGCCTCCCACCGGCCCACCTAGGGACCGCGGTGGACACGAGGCATGCAAGAGCGGCACTGTCTCCGCCGCCATACACACCAGAGTGGTTCTTACCGCGGTAAGCGTCCTGTCAGGACCGATAACCACGCCCAGATCCTCGCGCGCCCCGCCCCGCCCCGCGCGCACCTCGGTGCGCGGGCGGCTGCCTGGCTGACGGCGGCTGAGGAACCTGCGCCCCCCCTCGCTGCTGGCCGAATCGCACGCGGCTGAGGCCGACGCTGCGACGGTGGCTGGCCACTGACCTGGCCAGCACCACCTCGAGCCTGCAGGGGACGATACGCCGGGGCCGCGGCGCGAGCGTTAGCACGACGCAGCACATCAAACTGCTCGCGCAGCGCCCTCTGGTTATTCACCAGGGTGACCGTCTCCTGGAGGTGGCGACATCCCTCACCTCCAAAAAGACCAGGGCCCGTCATAGGCGTACGCAGTAGCCTATTGTACAGGTCCTGAGACGGGCACAGATTGTCCAGGGCAAACGTGCGTCTTGCCCTGACACTCCTGGTCACCGCCCGAGTCACACAGTCCAGCGCCAGGTTAATACCATCCTGGATGGTTCGCTGGACAGTGACCGGACTTGGCTGGCGCGATGCGGATGCCGTTACTACCCCCTGTAACAGCTGGGAGACGTGGGACAGAGCGGCAATCGAAGCCCTCCCACTCTCCTCCGCATCACGCAACGCGGTATTCGCCGAACGCAACGCGTTCGCGCACAAGACACCCGCGTCAGAACGGGTGCCTGGCCGCGCATCCTCACCCAAAGCCGCGCGGTCATCCACGCTGGGCTTGGGTACCACACCGTACCGCTGGTAATCCAGGGGCACGATGCGACAACGCCTGGCCACCTCGCGAGGGGCCTTCGCGAGACGTCCACTCGACTTAATGGACGACTCCGCCGCCTTGAACATGTCAACGACATGCTCCGCCAGCGGCAGAGAAGGCATAGCGTTAGCAGTCGGTTTCCCAGCTAACCACGGCGTGTGAACACGCTGGCTAGCCGACTGCTCCACGGGCAGATCAGGCCTAACGCTCACCAACCACTGGCAAGCGTCATACCAATCCTCCTCCGTGGCTAACTGCGAGCGCTCTACAAGACGGGGTCCTTCGTCTTCCTCCTGAGCGCAAGCAGTAGAGCTTGACGGCGGGTATGCTGATACACCTGGCAAGCCAGGGAAAACACGCGGGCCTGACAGCACCGGCATGAGAATATCACTGGTTTGACCAGGAGCAGGCACCGTGGCAGAGCGCGGGGTATATATAGTCTCACCACGGGCCCGGCCAGCACCAGCAACACCCTCGGCAAGCCGAGGTATGCGGTACCGCTGGCCATCAGCAGCGCCCTGGGCCACCACCTGAGCCGCGGACTTTACTCCAGGGTGAGTAAAACCGTGGAATAAGGCGCCTGTATTCCCCGCGAGGGGTGCACAAACGTCTTCATCCATGTCCACGTCGTCAGACGGCGACCCTAGCAGGTAATCCTCATTACCCTGGTCAGAAAGATTAGACCCCGGGTCAGCAAAGAGAGCTAACCCGGGCTGACCAGGAACGGTGCCATAGGAGGTACTGGCCACCGCGGCGTGCGGATACCCCTGGACTGATAAGCAGCCCGCGGGTTCCAGCGACAACCGTCCACGGTCCCCTATCGGCGCGGCAATAAGCCTGCTGCCAGGGCCGTGGAACGCCCCCTCTAATGGGGCCACCTCTGGATCGTCGAACAACGGAAGCGGACTAAGGAAAATCGATCCAGATGCGGGGATTACCTGCTCCGAAGCCGATGACGAGGACAGTAAAGGATTTGGTCCAGGAAGCATGCCACGAAGCAACCCTGGAACCAAATCCTTTATTGTCCTCTTCATCTCTCCCAACATCTCGGTCCGGAAGGCCTCCATATCCACCGCGGACGAGACCTTCCCCTTACCCTTCCTACTTACAACCTCTCGTTTCCGCTTCTTCTTCTTCTCCTCCTCTACCACCTTGTCCGTCGCCTGTAAGCAGCACAAGAATTCGGACATTAACTCGCCCCCCCAGTGCTTACATATGTCACAATTAACAAATGGACCACAAGGGCTACATAGACAGCACAGATGTGGCCAGAACTTATCCAGAAGAAAACGACCACAGGACGCGCAACCCGGTCCCTGAAACAGGGCAAAGGACAAGGAGTATGAGCAACTAGTTAAGCTTAGAAACTCAATCCAACTCAAAGAGAAGGAAAAAACGATCATAAAGATCAATATACATCAGAAACAGCATAGCGCTTGAATTGCTTAGCCAGGCTGATTATGACGTCATTAATCCCGTGACAGGAAAAATTCGATCCCAACAAAACATCCAAGTGCAAGGACGAATTGTATGCTGAATGGATAAGTTGACTACACAACCATCAGATACATATAGATAACTCTTTTCTGGCAAAAATGTTAATTATCTCCCTTTGTTTGTTTACAATAATTAACATCACCACATTATCAATAACTAGATACCTGACACTTTGTATAGACAAACCATCCAACGTGACGAACGGAGAACTCCACCATCTGCACGCCTCTTAACTCTCTCCACCTCATGGGGAAGGAATTGGATCAAGAGGGCAAAGTGAGAAGACCTTTATACTAGGCCTCCAACTCACTGGACATATTTTTCTTTTGGTTAGATAACCTAACAGTGTTAGTAGGAAATGGAACCATGGTGGAGAGAAAACTAACTCTCAGCAACTGTGATGTCACCACCTAGCGTCATACAGACCTGTGGACATAAACAGAAAGAGAAATTAGTCCTAGGTAGCACCGAGTTGACCTAAACCAACTAACTAAGGCGCTTATCACGGTAAACGCGAGTCCCGGAAACACAATACACCGGGAAGAAAACTCGCTAATTTTACTAGAAGTCACCTGATTTAAAGGTCCTAAGTCCTCCTTTGGCGAATTGATACTTCCCGCCATCCAAAAAAGTGACTATCACACCAAACAACACCACTTAAACTAGTTTAAGATAAAGAAAAGCTTCAGCACAAAAAGACATGTGTGAACTCTCTGCCAATAATCTAGCAAAGAGGAAGTGCTAGTCTGCGCATGCGCGGTGGTGGGGCTGGCATCCGCCAGACTACGCTCTGACTCCCTGCCCAGTAGGGGCACCTAACTGTTTTAAATCTGAGTGTTTATTGAGTGAAAGCCAATATTTAGCAATATCAAAAGTATTAGGGAGGTAAGTATACTCTTGAAGTGAAATGGACCTTTCCAGTTTAATCTATGCCCTGCACATCTCTATCTAAGCTCCACCCACAGCACACTCGTGTGAGGATCGATCAATCTCTGATCTCCCTGACTATTAATTTCCAGAAGACTATACAGGTAAGCTGTTGAATATTTTGACACTAATTTAACTGGGCGCTGTTGCTGCCATAGGCAGCAACAGCGGCCAGTTAAATTATTTTCAAAATATTCAACAGCATATGTTTATTAAATAGCAGACATACAATTCGTACGTGTCAGACTATTAAGTGCTAAAGACGGACTATTTCAAATCATTCAATCATACACATTAGTGACGTCAATTAGTTGATTATGATGCCATATGATGGATGGATAAACTGGAATGAAGGAAATTTCAATTTCCCTTTCTCCGAGATCTAACAATACTTACCATTACTTTACTTATTGATAACAGCCACCTAGGGGCTGATGCCTAAGAATGTTCTGATTTGACAAGCTCTAACCGGTTCCTGGAACCGGGTACCCACCCCTCAACAAATGGGTACCCATTACCATGGACCGATCACACGTTTGCATAGCCACACAAACGAGACCTGACACATGGCTTGCCTCTGTGGGGCTAGGAGGGTCCATAACATAATGTTAAGCATTGTTAGATCTCGGAGAAATTGAAATTTCCTTCAATCAATTACATTACTTATTGATAACACCGATTTGACCAATAACCTGGTGGGAAGGGCCAATCCATGCACAAACTTTTCCCCTAGAGAGATCTAGACTAAACTCGTCACGCAGGACCTACAAGGACCGACAAGCTTGGGATCAACTCACATTCGTATAACCGTAGCCCCACCCTTTCTGCAAAAAGGGAAGAGAACTAATGAACATGCATCTCGCCTGAAAACACAAGTGTGCCAAGAGGGTTAACAGCTCCTGACACACATATATGTAAGCCTGGGGATGAGCATGAATATATAAGATGAATAATGATATACAAACATTACACAAAAAACACTAACTTGGATTACCTATGAATTTTGGATTCCAGACACAACACCACAACCGTCACACCATGGCCCAACTGACTTAAATTGGCTGATATCCTCTCACTGACCATGTCTGTCAATCCCTATTATTAGCATTTAACCTTCCAAAAGGAAAATGATCAGTGTGATCCATTAACTAGCTTTTCAATACTGCTAAAGCAAGTGGATTGGCTGAGTCTGACATGTCCCTTATATAGTAGTCCGTGAAAGAGGTGGTGGGGGGTGCCAACTCCAATCCCTCCAACAGCGGACGGGAAGCACCAACCTGTTTCGAACTGCCCGACCCTGCGTCAGACCCAGCCAACTCCTTCTGAGAAAGGAATTTAACCATCAATTCGGCAGACGACACTGAACAAAGTTCATATCGATCATCACCATTACATGAGGCACAACGGAAACAGACATGGTCCTTGTATGTGATACGAACAACTTTATGGTAAGTGGCACAGGAAGGAGACGCGGGCTTGGCCTATAAGACGAACACAAGGCTACAATATGTAAGCGATTCAAACACAGCACGGAAGGCAGACAAAATTTTCAAATAGTTGGCAAAAAATTATACGTTAACCAACCCTCCAGCACCCAAAATGTTACAATCAAAGTCACGTAAGCTAGCGATAAGAACGTTAAAGGCACAAAATAGACCCATAAATTGATCCTGCAGGATGTATAAACGAACCAGGAACCATGCCGAAGACATTCACGGTAAATTTAAGAATCATTTCCAAAATTATACTACACAAATGAATGACCAAAACGACACAAGTAGGAAAACAACAGAATGAGTTAAAGTTACTGCTGTAGAACATGGTAGAGCCGCAATAACACACATCTAATCAAGAATTTTAACATAACCATACATCGCAAATAGAACGGAAATGAACGCAAAACTTTACTATAATTCATATTTTTGGTACTAACACGCACGCAGCCACCAAGAATAAGATGCGCAATTATTAAGAAACATTTTCCTTAATGAAACAAGAGGCCCAAGGGCCTATGGTGCTCACCTGGACCATTAGCATTTGAACCAGTTGCATTTAAATAGATATGGATAATTTTCGGAAAATCCAAGATGGCCACCCAAAAAAATTTACCAATCAAAATTCTGAATAGAAATTCTAGTCTACCTTGATAGGGTCATTCTAGCCAAATTTGTTTGAAATATGTCAAGCAACTAAGGAGAAGCAGTGTTTTGACAATTTCTGGTAAATTTTTCATAAAATCTAAGAAGTTCACGCAAAAAATTCATGAATCAAAATTCTGAATAGAAACACTAGAGCCTATCACAATAGAATCCTTTCAGTCCAATTTTGTTGAAATCTGTCAAAATGGTAAGGAGAAGTAGAGATTTGACAATTTCCGGTAAATTTTTACTAAAATCTAGGATTTTCACCCAAAATATTTATGCAACAAAATTCTGAATGGAAGTTCTAGAGCCTATGACCCTAGGATTCTTTCAGCCCAATTGGGTTCAAATTGGTCAAAATGGTAAGGAGAAGAAGCAATTTGACAATTTCCGGTAAATTTTTAATAAAATCTAAGTTTTTCACCCAAAATATATACGATTCAAAATTCTGAAAGCAGGTTCTATAACCTATGACCATAGGATACTTTCAGCCATATTTGATTGAAATCGGTCAAACGGGTAAGGAGAAGAAGCAATTTTTAATAAAATCTAAGATCTTGACCCAAAGGATTTATGAATCAAAATTCCAAATGGAAGTCACGGATCCGAGCACAAGCTCACTTGGCCTTTCAGGCCAGGTAAGCTAATAATCTGAGATAAAAGGGTGTAACGTCACCAGTCCAGACCATCAGGGTGAACAACATAAGCCGATTTAGTGCTAGAAAACCGTGAATTTAGACCATACAAATATTTCATATTACTGCCAGATCACTGTTGGGGCTTAAAGGAGGCGATCACAACCGGCATTTTCCGTTGTCTCATACATCCCAGTTTCGAAGGTTTCACGCAAAAAATTCATGAATCAAAATTTTGAACAGAAGTACTAGAACAATAGCATCCATTCAGTCCAATTCGGTTGAAATTTGTCAAAATAGTAAGAAGTAGAGATTTGACAATTTCCGGTAAATTTTTAACAAAATCCAGGATTTTCACCCAAAATATTTATCCAACAAAATTCTGAATGGAGGTTCTAGGGCCTATGACCATAGGATTCTTTCAGCCTAATTTGGTTCAAATTGATCAAAATGGTAAGGAGAAGAAGCAATTTGACAATTTACGGTAACTTTTGAATAAAATCAGTTTTTCACCAAAAATATTTACGAATCAAAATTCTGAATGCAAGTTCTATAACCTATGACCATAGGATACTTTCAGCCAAATTTGATTGAAATCGGTCAAACAGGTAAGACGAAGAAGCAATTTGACAATTTTCGGTACATTTTCAATAAAATCACCCTACAGACCCCCCTTGCGGGTTGGTCTGTTGTTTTATTAACCACTATGAAAACATACTTACCGTTCAATCACTACTTGCTAAATCAATTATTTGCATTTTGCTACCAGAATAAGATTTTTATGCCTGCATACCCACCTCCCCATGCCTTTTCCTATTCCTAGGGACCCTCAACCAGGCTTCTGGTTGAGTCCCCTCTCTAGCCTATCATCAAGTATAGACTGGCACCAGTCTATACTCGCCTCATAGTGACGCTTGTCGCTATGCATGCTCGCGCATGCGCATTAGAGCCTGAATAGGAAACAGATTCACTTTTCTAAATTCAAGTGCAAAATATTTCAAATCTGATTCTCAAATCTTACCACGCGGGGTGGCTGAGGCCGGGTCATAGTGATTGAACGGTAAGTATGTTTTCATAGTGGTTAATAAAACAACAGACCAACCCGCAAGGGGGGGTCTGTGGGGTGTTGTTATTACACCACAGAAACATCCATTACCGTTCAATCACTACTTGCTAAACCCGTAGATTTGGTCAGTGCTCCATGTCCCCAGACGGTGGGAGGAGATTTAGAGAATCATTAACACAGGATAAAAATCAAACCAATCTTATCCCAATGTTAATAACATAACATAATAGTGCATTTAACTCAATCACACCGTGATTTAACAAATAAGGATAAGTAGAACTTAAAGAACTAAATAAAAACCAAAGAAGACTCTCACCCTTTTTTACAGACGCACAGTCCTATCGAAAATGGTGGGAAGTGCTGGGCATATGGTCTTCGGCTTTTTTAGTTAAAATCGTAATATTACGAAAGAATGAAGCTGCTGCACTCTGGTCTTTAAGATAAAACGAGGTAAAAGTAGACTCAGATTTCCATCCTGCCACCTGCATGACTTCATCTAATGATGAACCGGCAAAAAGAGCGAAAGAAGTAGACATGCCCCTCTAACATCATGGGCTTTAATATGAGCGAGATTAATTTGATCCGGAGACGGTATTTCGTAGCAAAGCGTAATCGTCTCACAAAGCCATCTGGCAATCGTAGCCTTTGATACTGGCTTAGATAATTCTTCCGCGTAGGAAACCCATAAATGGGAAGGGTCTGTTCTTTTAAAATCGGTTCGCTGTTTAAAAGTTCTTAACGCTCTAACCGGACACCAAAGTTTGTCGGAAGGCGAAAAAGATTTTAAAATAATAGGACTAGCAGGAAAACGGTTAGACTGGGTTTTAGATAGAAAATCCCTTCCCGGATATAAAACCAAACCGTCACCTGACACTATAAATCTATCCTTTTCCGCAGAAAGAGCATGAATCTCTGAATGTCTTCTAGCAGATGCAGCAGCCACAAGAAAAACCGCTTTAAGAGTTAAAAGCTTAAGACTGATAGACGATATAGGTTCAAAATGGCGACCTGCCAAGACTTGAAGAACCAAAGCCAGATTCCAGAAAGGTAAAGGCTTAGCAGACGGAGGACGAATATTACCTAGACCTCTAATAAAGCTATTAAGAGTCTTAGTATCCTTAACCTCGGCATTCAGAAGACAAGGCAGGGAAGATGCAAGCGAAAATCTATATCCCCTGACTGTATTAGCCGACAAATTCAAAGAGTCAAACAGATACGATAAAAAATCTAAAACTTGTGGTATAGAAACAGAATCGGGCACGAAACCTTGGTCGGAACACCACTTTCCAAAGATTTTAAGACGACCCTTGTAAACTCTACGGGTCGATTCCCTTCTGGCCGAATCAATAATTTCCTGAGATCTTTTAGAAACATTATCCTGGAAGCTTTCAGACTCCAGATTCTCCAAACGCATAGATTGAAGATTCCTGGACTTGGATGTACACACCGACCTCTTACTTGAGATAGAAGGTCCTGGGATACTGGAAGGAGACGAGGAAAGTCTACCAGAAGATCCAGAAGGTCCACAAACCAAATCCTCTTGGGCCAAAAGGGAGCTATCAGAAGAATCTCACAAACTTCGTCCTTGACCTTCTTCAACACCAACGGGATCAGAATAGTAGGAGGGAAGGCATAAGCGAACATCCCTGTCCAGGACTGAGACAGGGCATCTACCGCCAGGGCCTGACTGTCCGGAAAAGGAGACATGTAAGAGGAGATCTGGGCATTCAGAGGTCGCGAACAGATCTACTAGAGGACGATCCATGAGATTGAAAATCGCTCTCACAACCGACTTCTTTAACTGCCACTCTGTGTGGGCGAACTTGCTGGGACGTGACAGTTGATCCGCCAGAAAATTCAGACTGCCTGGAACATGAGATGACACTAGAAAAATCTGCCTCTTGCGGCACCACAAGAGCAGATTCCACACTTCTAGACAAAGGAGAGAAGACCTTGTACCTCCCTGCATGTTGATATAAGCTACTACTGTCGAATTGTCCGACCGAATTGACACTTTGAGACCTATCACCAAATCTGACCAAGAAAGGAGAGCCTTCTTGACAGCCCACAACTCCAGAACGTTGATGTGGGCTGACGACTCCTCCAGGGACCAAAGGCCGGAAACTGACAGGGAGTCCCAGACCGCTCCCCAACCCTCCTGAGAAGCATCTGTGAAAATAATTGCTTGAGGAGGGGAATTTACCAGAGGAACACCCACCAGTAGCAGAGAACGGTCCTTCCAGAAATCTAGATGAGGGATCAAATGTTCTCTGATGGGAATCTGATGGTAGATAGAATGGACTGACTGTTTCCAAAGGGACATCAAATACATCTGAAAGGACCTTCTCATCATGGCCGCCCAAGGAACCACCTTCTCTACGCTGACCATCAGACCTATCACTCTTAAGAGGAATCTTGCTCTTATCCAAGGCGAGGAAGCCAGAATTTCCATGGCCACCGATAAAGCCTCTATCCTTGGCTCCGAGGGAAAGACTAACCCCCCGGCCAGATTGAAAGAAACGCCTAGATGAGTAAAGATTTGCGACGGAACTAGGCTTGATTTCTCTAGATTCAAAATCCACCCTAGATTGCAAGCCAGACTGCAAACCTCTGGAAGAATACTTTCGAGAATTGAGGAAGACCTTGCTTTTACCAACCAATCGTCTATATAAACATGAAGATGGATAGAACGACGGTGTAAAATTCCTGCCACGGCTGAAACTATGCGGGTAAAAAGGAAGGGAGCCGTGGTCAGGCCGAAGGGCATGGCGCGAAACTGCCACACCCGATCCTTGTAGGCAAACCTCAGGAACTTTCTGAATACAGGATGAATAAGAACATGGAAGTAAGCGTCCTTTAAGTCTATGGAAGACGTCCACATTCCCTGATCCAGACTGGCTATAATCTGGGAAACGTCTCCATCTTGAACTTTGGGGTGAGAATGTTCTGATTTAACTTCTTCAGGTTTATGATTGGACGCCAACCTCCTGACTTCTTTGGTACTAAAAAGATGGTCGAGTAGTAGCCCGGGTCTACTCCCCAACTGGGAACTTCCTCTATAGCCCTCTTTACAATCATGGCTTCCAACTCCTCTTCCAAAGCCCTCAGTTTCTCCGTATTGGAGGGAACTGGAGTCCACACTGGGCAACAGGAAAGAAGAGGAGGATGACGGATCCATGACGGAGCATAACCCCAACGTATCTGGGATACTAGCCAGGAGTCCTGAATGAGGTCTTGCCATTTCTCCCAAAACAGAGAAAGGCGCCTTCCTACTGGCACGTTGGGAACGCAGCACTGGACTGCTTGCTCCAAAGGGGGAGGAAGAAGGGAAGGAATGGGATAAATAAGAGAGAGATTTGGAACTACCTGGGAACTGTCCAGACCTTCAAACTCTCTTCCCCTGAAAACCTCTAGAAGAAAAACGTCCTCTGGATCTAGACGCACGGCGAGAAGGAGTCTGACCCCTCCTCGCCCAAGACGAAGGAGACTGCCTCCCTACCGACCTCGAACGATGGGAGGAAATGGAGCCGAATCGATCCTCCTCCAAGGATCGATACCGCTGATCAGATGAGGACAAATTCGAGTTAAGAACGACCCTAGAAGGATAAGCTCCAAACTGATCAGGTTTGAGACTCTTTCTTCTCGGAGAAGAATTAGGGCTTTTAACCGAAGAAACATCTCTTTTCCCGGAAGAATTGGACCACGAAACCTGAGCCTGAAGCTCCCTAGAGGCCTTCAAGCGCTCAGATTCCGCCCTCATTAAACTAGGAGCTGACTCTCCAAATAGATCAGTCCCGAAAGGAGACGCAACCACAAGATTCTGTTTCAACACCTCAGAAATCCTAACCTCAGAAAGCTTTCTAGACCGACGTTTGGAAGTAATAAATCCTAACGACTTACAAACAGAATTAAGAGAACCCCTGGACAAATCAGCCAAAGAACGAAAGACTGCCACCGGAACTTGTTCACCCCTTTCTTCCGCCTTAAGAACGGCCTCCGACACCAGAGCAAGATAATTAGACGATTTAATCCGAGACCTACAAACTGACTCCCATTTAAAAAGATCCGAGGAAAAATCCGACTTAGAAACCTCTTTCAGCTGAGATGATAAAACCTCCCAAGCAGGACCAGACAGAGACTGAGCAGAAGCTACCTTTAAAAAATCCTCCTTGAGAATCTGAACCGGCGAGTCATACTTGGAAACCAGAGAAAAATCAGAGCTAACCGAGTCAGTAACGAAAAAATCTAACATATCTACCACTAAATTGTCAACAGGAAGCACCTGAGGCGAAGATGAAGAAGGATCAGCAAAAGAAAGAGCGGATCCGAAAGAAGGAGGATCCACAGCGAATTCCTCCTTTAGAGGAAGAGAAAGCGAAGAAGCAATCCAACTGTGAGCCATGGACCAGTCTTCCGAAGAGGCCCTAACTGGGCAAAATCTCTTCAGATCCCTGGCCCTGACTGACCTTGGAGTAGAAGAAACAGAAGACAGAAGAGGAGGAGGAGAATAAGTAGAAGAAGAAGCTATAAGAATTGAAGTCTCCTGAGACCAAAGAATCACCTGCCCTCGAAAACACAGGAGAGGAAGGCCTACTGACCGAATCATGAAAAGAGGAAGCATGCCTGGACACGGAACCTCTACCCACCTCCTGACTAGCCGATGAAGAAGGAAGAACCACTAAAGAAGCCGAAAATCTAGAAAGAATAGACAAACGAGCAGACACAAATGAACGATCTAATGAAGAATCTCTAACCACTGAAAACAGAGAAAAATCTAACCCTGAATCAACAATTTGAAATTCGAGCTCAGGGGACAGAACCACCGATACAATCGGATCAATATGATCAAAAGATGGAGACGACGCCAGAGAGGAAGGAGGAGACGAAACTGATTGAGCAGAAGCAAAATCCTGATCACACTGATCCTGAGAGGAAGAAGAATGAAGAGTAGAATGAAGACGAGCAAATCCCGGAGGAGGAGGAATGGAAGACTTAAACAGAGGAGAAGAGTTAGAAACATGAGAAGAGGAGAAGTCTTTCGACGAGAGACAAGAGGAACGGGAAGAATATCTAGAAAAAACTGGATTAACCACAGCATCACGAAAAGAAGAATTCGCCTGAGAAGATAACTCCACATCAATGAGCCTTGGAGGAAGGAAAGAATCATAAATAGAATCTGCCGAATCCTGTGAAAACCTCTGCGAATTTACTGGACCAGAATCAAAGTTCCTAACATCCCCAAATCTAACTGGGCCTCTCGTTAAACCGGAAGCTGACTCCCCACCGGAAACGGAAATCGGAATTACATCCAGGTCTGACCGACCCGGAAGTACACTTCTAATACCGGAAGCGGAAGTAAACTGACTAGTGTCCACCCCGGAACCGGAAACGCCTCTACCAGAATTCGGAAAATAAAAAGAGTCCTCAGACTCCGGATATCCGGAATGGCCGGAAGCGCTAAAAGACCCGGAAACGGAAGTAGACACTAGACCTCTAGGACCTGGATGTCCTACATAACCGGAAGACAGACCGGAAGTTACCGAAACGGAAGTGGTAACCGGATCTTGCCGACCCGGATCACCACCCAAACCGGATCTTGATGACCCGGATGTCTGGCTAAACCGGAAGTCCGGCCGGAAAAAGAATGAGAATCGTAAAACGGAAGTAAACCCGAGTCCAAATGACCCGAGTCTACCACACCGGAACCGGAACTAGCAAGACTAGGTAACGACCTCTCAGCAATGGGTGCTTTCGAGACTACTTTAACCACCGGAACCACCGTTACATTGGCATTCTCATAAGGTCTAGCCTCATGGACGCCGGTTTCAGCCGACGCCACCACGGCTTGAAGGTTATGCCCGTCACCTTCAAGTCTAACGTGGATTTTCTGTGGTGCACCCTCCGAGCACACCTTCAAGAGCTTAGATGCTCTAGTCTTCTGCTTTTTCGGCGATTCCATCACCTGTCTAGAGGTCAGGGGTACCGGCTTCCCCCATTTGCAGGAACGCCCGCTAGCCTTCGGGCTATCCTCGGAGCTTGACGAGCTCTCCTGCCTCTTTGATTGCAGAAGAGATCCTTTCATCAAGTGATTTCGTCAAAGCGGTGGCGAACGACTCAAACCTAGCAAAAAGCGCCATCACGGCGTCCGAATTTCCCGATGAATTTCCCCCATCCGATGCCACCGATAACGGAACAGAGGTTGAAGCAAAGGACACCGCCCTTGTCTTGCTAGCAACGGAGGAAGGGGAAGGACGACCAGAGGGCAGCGTTTGTTTCGACAAATCTTTAAAGTACAATTTCGCAACCGAAACCGGCCACCCTTTACATATCCCACACATAGCAGTGGTTGTACAGGTCGTACACTTCACGCAAACGTGGCCGGCGAACTCAATGGCGTGATGACGATCACATTTCGCCGATGTACATTTAGTCCTATCTGATTTCGCTGACTCCTACAAACGAAAAAGCGTAACAATGAAGCATACCGCTCAAACTCTCAAACAAGAGACACCCTCAACTCAGTTCTAATGGCGTGAAAATTCAAATTTCCTTACCAGAAACTTTCAAGGGATTTTAAGATAATCCTTATAATGCACTAGAAATAACTTCGTTATTCGGCTCTATATATGGACTGGACATTATTAATGATGATGATGATTTAGGATAGGCATAACAATCAAGATACCACGAACTAACACGATCTTCACGAAAACCGGTAATATCTCAAATTCGTCTATAAGTATACCATACAAACACAATTATACTTCCTTAGACGTAACTTAGGGAGGATTGACTTCATATTAGGCATGATATATCCTTAATATAAAGACACAGGTATAGCTATCACAGCGCAAAACACAAAATTTATTTTCAAATATTTTGCCCAACTATTCTGTTTACAGAATAATTGAAAAGTGAATCTGTTTCCTATTCAGGCTCTTATGCGCATGCGCGAGCGTGCATAGCGACAAGCGTCACTATGAGGCGAGTATAGACTGGTTGCAAAACTTTACTATAATTCATGTTTCTGGTACTAACACGCACGCAGCCACCAAGAATAAGATGCGCAATTATTAAGAAACATTTTCCTCAACGAAACAAGAGGCCCAAGGGCCTATGGCGCTCACCTGGACCATTAGCATTTGAACCAGTTGCATTTAAATAGATATGGATAATTTTCGGAAAATCCAAGATGGCCACCCAAAAAATTTACCAATCAAAATTCTGAATAGAAATTCTAGTCTACCTTGATAGGGTCACTCTAGCCAAATTTGTTTGAAATATGTCAAGCAACTAAGGAGAAGCAGTGTTTTGACAATTTCCGGTAAATTTTGAATAAAATCTAAGTTTTTCACCCAAAATATATACGATTCAAAATTCTGAAAGCAGGTTCTATAACCTATGACCATAGGATAATTTCAGCCACATTTGATTGAAATCGGTCAAACGGGTAAGGAGAAGAAGCAATTTTTAATAAAATCTAAGATCTTGACCCAAAAGATTTATGAATCAAAATTCCAAATGGAAGTCACGGATCCGAGCACAAGCTCACTTGGCCTTTCAGGCCAGGTAAGCTAATAATCTGAGATAAAAGGGTGTAACGTCACCAGTCCAGACCATCAGGGTGAACAACATAAGCCGATTTAGTGCTAGAAAACCGTGAATTTAGACCATACAAATATTTCATATTACTGCCAGATCACTGTTGGGGCTTAAAGGAGGCGATCACAACCGGCATTTTCCGTTGTCTCATACATCCCAGTTTCGAAGGTTTCACGCAAAAAATTCATGAATCAAAATTTTGAACAGAAGTACTAGAACAATAGCATCCATTCAGTCCAATTCGGTTGAAATTTGTCAAAATAGTAAGAAGTAGAGATTTGACAATTTCCGGTAAATTTTTAACAAAATCCAGGATTTTCACCCAAAATATTTACCCAACAAAATTCTGAATGGAGGTTCTAGGGCCTATGACCATAGGATTCTTTCAGCCTAATTTGGTTCAAATTGATCAAAATGGTAAGGAGAAGAAGCAATTTGACAATTTCCGGTAACTTTTGAATAAAATCAGTTTTTCACCCAAAATATTTACGAATCAAAATTCGGAATGCAAGTTCTATAACCTATGACCATAGGATACTTTCAGCCAAATTTGATTGAAATCGGTCAAACAGGTAAGGAGAAGAAGCAATTTGACAATTTCCGGTACATTTTCAATAAAATCTAAGATTTTGACCCAAAAATTTTATGAATCAAAATTCCAAATGGAAGTTCCGGATCCGAGCACAGTTAGAATCCTTTGACCAAAATTTAGTTAAGATTCGGCTATTGGTTAAGGAGTAGCGTTTTAAAGCAAAAGTTGACGGACGGACGATGGACGGTCGCCATGGCATAAGCTCACTTGGCCTTTCAGGCCAGGTGAGCTAATAATCTGAGATAAAAGGGTGTGATGTCACCGGTCCAGACCATCAGGTTGAACGATATAAGCCGATTTAGTGCCAGAAAACCGTGAATTTATCCCGTAAAAATATTTCATATAATTACTGCCAGATCGCTGTTTGGGCTTAAAGGAGGCGATCATAACCGGCATTTTCCGTTGTCTCATACATCCCGGCTCCGGGTTCAGAAAATGGGACATACAACACACACGAAAATTTAGAGACAAAGTCCACACTATAACTATATTACTTCTAGGAAATATACAACCTGGACATCAGTGGCATTTCCATGGTAATCCAATTAAATCTGGTACAGAATAAAAGCACAGAAGCACAGAAAAAAGACAAGAAAAATGCAGATTTTTCACCGCACAAAAAAGGCGTGTCACTCTCGTTGGCTATGCAAACAAAAGTGATCGGTCCATGGTAGCAGGTACCCGTTTGTTGGGGGCGCGTACCCGGTTCCAGGAACCGGTTAGAGCCTGTCAAATCAGAAGATTCTTAGGCATCAGTCCCTAGGTGGCTGTTATCAATAAGTAATGTAATGGTAAGTATTGATTGAAGGAGAAAGGTGAATTGACACAGCATATTGTGTTTATGCTAAATATATGCATGCAAGTATATGTATGTACTGTAATGATGATATTCAATCAGTCATAACTTATACATTAGGCATATAAAAAGCAATTACAATTTTCTTAATTGGGTCAGTGACCATGATCTGTGACACCTAAATTATTTTTACAGAGGCCAAGTTGGGGAGAAGATCCCTTAAGCTGAAATTTAGTTAACATCTGGAAACACAAACCAACTCACCTTTCCAGAGTACCCACCCATCATATGACGTCATAATGAACTGTGCGATGTGTACAATGACATCATAATGAATGACGTCGATAAGTACATCACGAACGCATATTTGAAGACGGTCTATGCGTTGTTGTACAAATTGTTTGCTTTTACTATTTACTAAATATTCTGTTGAATATTTTGAAACTAATTTGACTGGGCACTGTTGCTGCCATAGACAGCAACAGCACCCAGTCAAATTAGTTACAAAATATTCAACAACTTCCCTGTATAGTTTTCAGGAAATTGATAGCTAGGGCATTTGGGGATCGATCAATCCCAACACGGCGAGGTGTGCGTGGAGCTTAGCTAGTGGTAGACGGGGCATAGCTAAAAATGGAAAACCCCATTTCCTTAATTTGCTAGCCATGACCACGACATTTTAACCTCTCAAATTAATAGAGTTCTTCGATAAGCATGGGCAACAAACAGGACATGTAGAATTTGAGTTATCATACAGAACCGCAAAGAAATTTCATTAATGGACCTTTCCCAGGGTTAGAAATAAATGAAAAGATGTAGTTGCCCTCAAGTTAATGTATGATGCCATTTCATGCATTTTCAGGTTGCCCAGTGCAGATTAAGGCTGCCCGTATATGTTAAGCTAAATGACAAAGAAAATTAGAATCACTATTGCTTTGTCAAGTAAATTCTGAAGAATGACCACAATTATTGAGAAATGCCATTAAGCATACTGGTTATTCTTTCTAATAATTAAACTAGATTGATCGGTCGATGACGCGTCATCGCAAATCCCCACGTTCACTGCTTTGAACTTTTGACACAACCCACCCCCGGGAGCGGAGCCAAATGTAAACGTCCTTTTGCACTCCGCAATCATATGTGGGTAAATCACAATCAAGGTCAAAAAGCAAAAATGACATTGTTACGGGACAATAATACATTTTACAGTAAAATATATGTAATTGTGGTGTATAATATCATTAAGGCTTTTTAGATGTGCAAAATAAAATTAAAAATTTTCAAATCGTAGCATTGTAGACAAAATAATGGTCGTCTTATGGTCCTAATTTGTTGAAATTCTACCATTACGAGTGCTCATTTTAAATATCTTAATTTTCCAATGTCAATATCTTTGTTGAACTTCATGTTATTGAGCATACAAATATTATTATGTTACAAATAATATTTCAACTCATATTCAGATTAGCTGTTATGAGGGAGTCGCGGAGCGCTTGGTTCGCACAAGATCCATGAAAAGATGCCCATTTGTTACGAAAGCCTCAATTTACCCTGAATAAGCTGTAGTTCTTATCAATATAATAGCATTATATTATGAAAGGATTTATGTAGAATATACTACTATAGGCAAAACATTAAGAATACGTAATGAATATCAATCAAAGCTTCAGTAATATGAAAGTTTCACTTTGATGAAAATAGTTAAAATCTGGGAAAATTTTGTCGTGTACTGAAATAGGGAAGTACAGAAAATAATGTTTAATGTTATTATTCCCTCTGAATAACCCTATAGTTAGTGATTGTTATTATTGAAGAAAAACATTGATTATATCACCGATTTATTACCTTAAAAGGCAGACATGAAGGGTGAATGTAGAGTACGTACCCCCTGTGCAATGTACATACCCCATCTTAAAACAGTGACTCAGGCACTAACTCACGCCAGAAAAACAAGCAATTTTGGCCTAAAATGATTACCTCATTTACACAACTTTAAGGAATAAGACCGTGGCTTTATAAAATTTTTATGGCGACGGTTTAAAAACCATTACGAAAATTAAAAAAATTAAAAACTGTCCGTAAGATCGCCATTGTGCAAAATTTGGTGACTGTCCTAAACTAGTTTGTTCTTGACTTGCAGTTTAATATTATCATCTAGTGTAACCATTTGCTACTAGAGACATAAAATACAGTCATCTATAACTATTAGCCGTGGGAAAGCAAGGGTGTTGGTGAAATCCCAACAAATCCGCCGAGGACGACCCTCGGCAAATATGAGTTGATTTGCCAGCAATGAATTTTACATGACGTAAGCTCTGCGGGTTCAATGTAAGATTGAAATTTGAAAATCTAAATTTCTTCTTTGCAACAAATAATCCTTTTTTCAATTCGAGTTTGTACTATGTTTAATTAGGTTTCCAAATGTGAAATGATACAAAAAAAATCAAGAAACCGGGGACTCGGAATTCGAGAATATCTATATATTATCATAGCGCGATAGGAACTGAGTATTATCCTGATCTTAAAAAACGGGTACCCGTTTGATAAACTCCCGTTAGCATATACTATCTCGCGAGAACATGATGCCTCCCATCTCAAGAACTGCTGGCTCGCCAACTTAAGAAGCCGGCTATATTGTCTTTCGTAATAATTCAATTTGGATCATTTAATGTTGACCGGCGTTACAAAATTGATGCGCATTTTCTCCCGTGCTTGTTGTTTGGTACATAAATTTGGTCTTAAAATATATTTATACGGACGGTATTTAATTACGCCAAGACTGTTTTACGCATATTTTGACTACAAAAGTGTGGAATAAACTTTATTATATCTTGAACATACGTGGCCTACTACTAGTATTAATCTAATAGGCGGTCGAGATTTACAAATACGAGGCTTGTATTGACTTCTATAGGGGCCGGGAATGTATCAGGACAGAGATCGGTCTGAAGTAGACACACCCTGTGACACAATTGTTATTATTATACACGCTATTCTTACAAATTTGCTCTTAAGAAAAATTTTCCTATACAGTCTGTGTTAGGGGGTGGGCTTCTAATACAGAGTTTTGCCATTTTGAAACTGCTAAGAAATCATTGGAGCTCATATGTCAAAGTTAGGAGGTGGGCTTCTATTAGAGCATAGGCTACTATTAAGCAGAATACGGTATGTTCAATTTGAAAAAATATTCATGCAAATGAGATCTTCCAAAAACAATCTGTGTAGGATGTTCAATGGCTATAATGACATACTGTAGTGTATGTACACCCTTCTACCCTTCAAACTTTGCAGACCATAAAATTTCACCTGGAGATTCTTGTGCAACAGAAGTTAAAGAATTACAAATTTGAAACTGAAACCATGAATTTTGATATGGCAAAACTTTTATTGTGGAACAGCAAGTTTCATTTTTCATCATAGGTGACTGCCTTTAACAGGGTTTGTACACCTCTCAGTATTTGAAATTTCATGACTTTTCCATGACTAAAATTTAAAAATTCCATGACCTCCAAATATCAATAGCTGGGTCAAAGGCAGTCAAATTTGTTTCAAAATGTTCAACAGCACATAGTGAATCATATGGAATTCACTTTATCTAGGGCAAAGGGTCAACATGTGACAATTTTCCGTACATTTTTAATAAAATCTGAGGTTTTCCCATATAAAATTGACGAATAAAAATTCTGAATGGAAGTTCTAGAGCCTATGATCATACATGTAGCATCCTTTCAGCCTAACTTGGTTGAAATCTGTCAAAATGATAAGAAGCAATATGAGCATTTCTAGTAAATTTCGAATAAAATCTAAGATTTTGACACAAAAAATTGCCTATATAAATATCCTTTAACACTCGTATCACCCAAAGACGGCTTCTGTAGTGGTCTTGAGAAATGTCCATTTGCAGACCAAGAGAAGACTATTGAACATTTTTCTAAAATAGTCTTCACTTGGTCTGTAAATTGACATTTTCTTTGAAATTTGCACACAAAAATTTTGAACAAATTTAAGGCTTAAAGCCTAGGCTTCTATTTGCCCACAGTGTTCAAGAAAACAAATTGAAATCCATTCCTTAAAATGTTTACTTTCACGCAAATATTGCGCACTAATAACACACAGGGGAAAATATGAGCCAAAAGAGCCGTATACAGGTATATAACACACAGTCATAGTCCAGAAATATTGCAAATCATATTGTTTCGACGAACGAAAATTGGTGACTTTAACGCTAGATTCAAAATAATAATAATCGCCTAAATATCTGGTTATTTTTAATAATATTAACAAGTTTATTTCATACTTTAACCGTAACAGAATGCATTAAACCATCTTTGAGCGAGAAACACATTCAATATTCAGGGCAATCCGCACATGCTAGCGAGATCAACATCGACACCTAATTATCATAATGTAACCAATTCGGCCGGGACAAAATCGCCCAAATGAACAAAAATCTTGCCAATAAATATACTGTTGAATACATACACTGAGTAGTAAATAGTCAATTTATTGCTCAAATTGTTTTAAAAACATCTGTACATACTTATTATTAATTTGGGATACTGGCATTCGCGGCGTTACAAACATGTTTTTATTTTATTTCCAGTCCAGATATAGTTCAGTGGAATGCCTCCAATCACAAGAGTTTAATTTGGCCTTCCAACATAAGAAGCGATCTAACCTCATTTTAATTCTTACGTTGTTTTGGGTTATTTTATGTTGGTCGGACATATGACTTTGATAATGATAAAGAAATGGAATGTGTATTTCCGAGCTTTATTTCCTCATTTTACATTTGTATGCCATCAGATTTTATTTTTATTTAAGGAGATTATCATTTTCCATGACTTATATCAAAATGACAAATTTCCATGACTTTTCCATGCCTGGAATTTAGATTTTCAAATTCCATGACTTTCCAGGATTTCCATGACCCGTACGAACCCTGCTTTAAAGATCTTGATTGTGATTTAAACGATGGGTAACCCGCATACCAAATTTGATTGAATCTCGTCCATGACTAGTGTCAGAGGAGCTGCATTACAATCCATTTCATGACCTTTTGACCCCATCCCCCACCCGGGGGCGGGGCCAAATGTAAAGGTGCTCATCCACTCCACATTGATATGGATAACTCACATACCATATTTGGCTGAACTCCGTCTAATGATTTCGGAGATGTGTTACAATCAATTTCCACAGGTTAAAATTTGACCTTTCGACCCCTCCCGCTTTTTTTTTTTGGGGGGGGGGGGGCAAATCTAAACGCTCTCTTGCACTGCGCAATCATAGGAGTACCTTAGATATCAAATTTGATTGAGTTCCGCCTAATGATTTCAGAGGAGTTGCAGTGCAATCAATTTCAAGACCGTTTGACCCCATCCCCCGGGCCAAATGTAAAGGTGCTCATCCACTCCACATTGATATGGATAACTCACATACCATATTTGGCTGAACTCCGTCTAATGATTTCGGAGATGTGTTACAATCAATTTCCACAGGTTAAAATTTGACCTTTCGACCCCTCCCGCTTTTTTTTTGGGGGGGGGGGGGGGGGGCAAATCTAAACGCTCTCTTGCACTGCGCAATCATAGGAGTACCTTAGATATCAAATTTGATTGAGTTCCGCCTAATGATTTCAGAGGAGTTGCAGTGCAATCAATTTCAAGACCTTTTGACCCCATCCCCCACACCTCTGGAGGCGGGGCCAAAGTTAAATGTGCTCATCAACTCTACATTGATATCGGTAACTGACATACTAAATTTGGTTGAATTCTGCCCAACAGTGTGAGGAGTTGCATTACAATCATTTTTGTACCTTTTGACCCCCACCCCTCACCGACTCCTGGGGGCGGGGCCGAATGTAAATGTGGTCATGTACTCCACATTGATATGGGTAACCCACAGACAAAATTTGGTCGATTTCTGTCCAACGGTTTCGAAGATGCATTACAATCAATTTCTGCATGATTAAAATTTGACCTTTTGACCGCTCCCCAACCCCCTGGGGGCAGAGCCAAATTTAAATCACCTCTTACACTCCGCAATCACATGGATAACTTAGATATCACATTTGGTTCAGTTCCGTCTAACGATATCAGAGGAGTTGCGTTACAACTGATTTGACCTCTTGACCCCTGCCAAGCTCCCCTGGGGGTGGAGCCAAATCTAAATATTGTCATGCAAAGCGGAATCATATGAGTAACCCATATACCCAATTTGATTTTAATTCCACCCAATGGTTTGGGAGATAACATGATGGACGGGCAAACAGACGGAGACGATTACAATATCCCTGGTCTTTTAAACCGTGTGGATAATAAGCACCCCTTGCCAGTTTCACGCATTGGCAGAAATAAATTATGGCTATGGCAAAGTATTTGCAAAGCTACTCAGGAAAGCAACTGGCAGATGTTGTCTGACGCGAAAACTGGGTTGGTTTACATCATTTCCTTGCGATTTATCGTAATTATCATGGGTAAAGAGTACGGGGAAATATGCCTTATACGTAACACTACGCTGACATAAAAATGTATAAAATAATCACTTGCGCCACACGTATCTTTAAAAAAATTTAGATGCCGTGTAAAACTACTGTATCTATTTAGACATGATTCGATGACGTCACCTAAGCAAAGTACATGTGAGAATGTCAAAACAACAAAAGTAGGTAGGCGCCTACCCTCGAAATCACATGTCTAAGGAAGGTGTTTTCGAGGGTCGTGTGACATGACCCTCTAAAACACCTTAGGCTTACTGGACGATGCTTCAATTTCTTCCTCTGAAAATCCTCAAGCAGCCGTGTGTTAGCAAGATTTATAGAGCATGACATTAAGGCATATGTCAACCCCGGGTTTATATAGAGGACCGCATGTAACCATGTTTGATTACAAAAGTAGGTAGGCCTACCCTCGAAATTGCATGTCTAAGGGGTTTTCGAGGGTCGTGTGACATGACCCTCGAAAACACCTTAGGCTTACTGGACGATGCTTCAATTTCTTCCTCTGAAAATCCTCAAGCAGCCGTGTGTTAGAAAGATTTATAGAACATGACATTAAGGCATATGTCAACCCCGGGTTTATATAGAGGACCGCATGTAACCATGTTTGAATTGATTTAAGATCTTTTAACTTCAAACTTGTTGAATCCTGGAAACATAAGACACCAAATAAAATATGAAAGTGCAACAGTGCTATTGCTACAATAAAAGCAAATGTTATACATATACATCGGACAGTGATCAAGAGTTGCAATGAAGGAAGAAGTATACTGTTAACAATAATATGAAAACATAAAAACAGAACTGATTTATCGTCTGATATAAAAACTTTTTTGCTGATTTAATTCCCGCTTTAATTTCCTGTTGTTAACCGCTCCTTGTAATGTAGACCCCGTCCGTCTGGTCTAGGGACCCATCAATATTCAAGATTTCAAGATTCAATATTATTTATTTGCTTCTTGGATACCAATTTACATACTCTCAATACAGGTTGCCCGCCGAAGTCATTGCCTATAGCGGTGGCGGACACCTAACATTAAATATACATATACAATCAATCAATATTTATTGACAAATCCAACATGTGGACTTATGTCCAGTTACAGACAGTACATGATAAAATATATAATATAGTATAATATGATATGATATAATATGTGCATACAATATATAGAAACTGGGTATGCGCCCATGTTTCGGAGATTGGGTTAAAGCTATATCAACTTTAAAAAAACTTTGGGTGACAATTATACAATTACACACACAGCTTAACATGGAATGTGAGATATACTTGTGAATGCACAGCTGCCGGATTGGGTTAAGTAGACATAGAAAATTAAAGAAGAACAAACTATACGATACGTCTATGTTTTTTCCTTTTAGTTATTGAGATTAGAGATTTGTATTTGAGGGGGCGGGGTAATGGTGGGGGAGACGGAAGGGTGGTGCCATGCATGCCAATTACCACCAGCTCAACCCATCGGTTTCTATTGTTGAGGTGCGTAAGTCTGAAAGAAGCAGTAGTCACGATAGCAATAGTGGATTATGATGTTGTAGTAGTAGTAGTAGTAGTAGTAGTAGTAGTAGTAGTAGTAGTAGTAGTAGTAGTAGTAGTAGTAGTAGTAGTAGTAGTAGTAGTAGTAGTAGTAGCAGCAGCAGCCGCAGCAGTAGTAGTAGTAGTAGTAGTAGTAGTAGTAGTAGTAGTAGTAGTTGTTGTTGTTGTTGTTGTGGTTGTGGTTTGTGGTTGCTATGATAGTAGCTATGGCAATGATACAGGAAGTGTGTGATCTTGGTTATCATGTCACTATGTAGCAGTAATAATGGAGTATGATGTAGTAGTAGTAGTAGTAGTAGTAGTTGTTGTTGTTGTTGTTGTTGTTGTTGTTGCTGCTGTAGTAGTAGTAGTAGTAGTAGTTTGTTGTTGTTGTTGTTGTTGTTGTTGCGGTTGTTATGATAGTAGCTAGGGCAATAATACAGGAAGTGTGTGATCTTGGTTATCATGTCACTATGTAGCAGTAATAATGGAGTATGATGTAGTAGTAGTAGTAGTAGTAGTTGTTGTTGTTGTTGTTGTTGTTGCTGCTGCTGCTGCTGTTGTAGTAGTAGTAGTAGTAGTTGTTGTTGTTGTTGTTGTTGTTGTTGCGGTTGTTATGATAGTAGCTAGAGCAATGATACAGGAAGTGTGTGATCTTGGTTATCATGTCACTATGTAGCAGTAATAATGGAGTATGATGTAGTAGTAGTAGTAGTAGTAGTAGTAGTAGTAGTAGTAGTTGTTGTTGTTGTTGTTGTTGTTGCTGCTGTTGTTGTAGTAGTAGTAGTAGTAGTAGTAGTAGTTGTTGTTGTTGTTGTTGTTGTTGTTGCGGTTGTTATGATAGTAGCTAGGGCAATGATACAGGAAGTGTGTGATCTTGGTTATCATGTCATTATGTAATGAAAGCTGTTTAGTGTGTTCTCTAGATCTAGTAGGTATTGAGCATGCTAATTTTGATTATGTCTTTGTATGATTTTAGTGTTAGTATTTTTTCATGTGTTTGTTTATCTATTTTATTCCACGCTTTGACGGCACCAATTAAATTTCTACGTTTTCCTGTGTCTGTTTGTGTGTATTTAATGTGGAGATCATGTTTGTTCCTAGAATTTTGATGTTGTTTGCAAGGCTGTGGGTTATGGATTTTGGTAGGATTTTGTGATGAAAGGCTCTGGCAATGTTGATTATCAGTGACTTAACTATGTCTGTGAGTTTAAGTTTTTGTGTTTTGAACATGTTTTGACCTGTTTTTAATGCACTTTTTCTGCATGCTTTGTATTTTTGTTAATTTGACTTTTTGTGTGTTAGTCCAGATGATATTGCAGTATGTGAGGCGTGGAAGAATGCGTGTGGAATACAGGGTTTTAATAGTGGCTTGTGTTAAGTATGGCTTTAGTCTTTGAATGAACCAATGAATAGCCTCTTGCTACTTTAACTGTGACTATCTCAATTTGTTTGCCCCCGGTCAGGTTCTTGTTTAAATAAACTCCTAGGTACTTAGCCAAAGTAGCTTCTTCAATTTCTTTTTTATAAATATAGATGTTTGGAATACTATTGTTTATTGATTGTCTAGACTTTGAAAATAGCACATAGTTTGTGTTATTAGCATTTAATGATAGCTTGTTTACTTTGAACCAATTAATAACTGCTTCAATTTCTTTATTTACTCTTTTGTAAAATATATCTAAGCTTTTACGGCATTGGTGTCATCAGTAAACAGTAATGGTGACAAATTGTGGCACATTTTGGCAAGTTCATACATATAGAGTAAAAACAGCAGAGAGCTAAGAATTGGCCCCTGATGAACAGCACAGGTTGATTTCCTGTTTTCCGAGCAGGTTGCATCAAATTGCACACATTGTGTTCTATCAGTTAAGTAAATCTGAAACCAGGCAAGTGCACATCCTCGGATTCCATAATAGGCAAATGTTCCTAATACAATATTGTGACTGATAGTATCAAAAGCTTTTGAAAGGTCCAAGAAGATGCCCAATATATGTTCTTTCTTTGCAATTGATTTAATTATTTTTTCTCTCATTTCAACTAGTGCGAGCATTGTTGAGTGTTTCTGGCGGAATCCATATTGTGAAGCATACAACATTTCCGTTTTTCTAGGTAATTGATTAATTTATTATACATTAATCGCACCATTAATTTAGAGAAAATTGGACGTACTGAGACAGGCATATAATCTGTGAAGCTTGATGAGTCTTTTGCTTTATATATTGGAGGGACATGTGCAGATTTTAGTTGTGATGGAAATATCCCTTGTACTAATGATTGATTGCAGATATGGTTGGGTGGCGGATACTTGAAAAGTTCTAATCATGTACAGAAATATTGAGATATGATTTGTGTCAATTCCTCTTGACACCATGCATTCTGTATTTGGCTAGGATATATTCAATTCAATTGAATCAATTGCCGTAAATTTCTCCATTATGAAGAAGCACCTCCAGTTGGGGTAATTGGTTGGCACTAGATTGGTGAAGCATAAATGTTCATTATTAAAGTATAATTATTATAGTCTGCATATAACTGTAAATGTCAATGTTATGTTTGAGACAAGTTAATACTATAGTAATGTTTAGATATTTTTTTAGATTTATGGTTCTACTGCATTATTGAAGCACACTCAGACGTTCACTCCATCTATGGTGCAGTGTATACATATATCGGCGAAGAATGCACTCTACATCAGATAGGCAACATGTATTTAACAGCATGGATGGATCTATAATGAAGGCTGCGAGCATGATGCGATTGTTAGTGATGGGTATGACTTCTTGTAGACATGTCATGCACAGTTCTACTAAAAGCAGTAATATATACTTCTTGTGGGCGCTACATGGCATGAGAAAGTGATGATATGGCTCGGCTTGTACTTTGCACATATCACATTTTGAGTTCATCGTGTTTTGGTTGTGGGCAGCTCCATTTGCTTGTAGTATGTATGTTCTGGTGAGCAGCCGCAGTTGCACCGATGAAGCTCATATGTCAATGTGAGTAGTGGACGGGGTTGTTACTGCTGGATGAAGTGACTCAATTTTGAAGTTATCCTTAACCAGATGGCGCAGAGATGGATACAGCCTGGCACTCGTTAATAGTCTGTTGCTCCAGTAGAGGGTTACAGCATGCTTTATTGTCCGCTTCCAGACATGTTTACTAGGAGGTTTGTTAAGTAGGTCATGGATGGACGTTAGATCATAAAGAACAAGCACTCTCCTGGCGTTGCTGAATTAACTCCTCTTTTCAATGCCTTTCATCAGAGTTTGCTGGATACAAATGTTGTGTAGGATACTGTTCTCATTCGCACATATGTTTCTTAGGAAGATTAGCATTTGAAGGTGGATCTTCGGCTTCACAGACAGCATGACTACTAGTATGTATAGTGATGGTTGCAAAACTCTATCTGGAAGTGACAGAATTTGTTTTAGAACTTTCTTGTAGAAAGCTTCAATCTGATTTATGTTACTCTGAGTTAATAGTAAGGATTCTGTTCCATATGTGAGTACTCGGAGTATGTATGTTTCAATCAAGTGTAGTGACGCTCTAGGGTTCAATCTGCTGACACCGTGTAGTCCAACTCCAAGTGGCACGTACATTGCTCTTCTAGCTTTCTTAAAGTTTTCTAGTACTGTGAGTGTTCGACTTGTTAACTTGGTATCTCTGTGTATGTCGCCTTGGACTGAGGGACTGATTTGTGGAATTACACGTTCATTTATCAGATATTCACTAGAGGTGTTCTTGTTTGTGGAAATGATGGTGCTCTTCTTTGTTGGTTGTAGCACGTAGCAGTGTTGATTACTATAGTCTGCAGCCATATTCAATAGACCCTGTAAATTCTCTTCTGTATTAGTAATCATGGCTATGTCGTCGGCACAGGTTGGAGATGCGCATACTTCATTGCAGATTACAGAACCGAGTTTAGATTGTGTACAGTGCTTAAGCAGATCATTTATGAACACTTTGTACAGGTCAACTGATAGGATATCTCCTTGGCGGACATCCTGCTGTATCAGAATAGGGTCAGATAACAGGTTCTTCCATCTAATTTGTGTGAGTGCTCTACCATTCAATATCTGTAATAAGGAGCCATACATATTCATGCATTCCCACGAAGAAGAGTTTTCTGAATAGGAATTCATGATTTACTGTGTCAAATGTGGCTTTTGCGTCTAACATAGCAACATATGTGTGTTGTCCTTGGATTTTATACTCTACCACAGCCACCTGCAAGACACGGGTGCTGCACACTGGAGATATTTTCTCAATGAAGCTGAATTGCAAATGGTACTGCATTTCAGCAATTGTTGAGCGAATACGCTTTCTAAGTATCTTTTCTAGGAATTTGTTTATTACTGGTGTTACTGTGATCCCTCTGTAACTACATACTGTGCGAGATCTCCATTCTTCTTGTATATAGGAGTGAGAATCCCCGTTTTCATAGCTTCTGGTAATATTTTGAGCAGAGTTATGCCATTCAGTAGTATGGTTAATAATTCAAATACTAGATGACCACCATATTTAATGTGCTCAGCTGTGACGCCATTTTTCATGTTCAGAGTGGTGGCTGCTGACTGAACTTCCTCATTGGTTATTGGCAAGGACTGATGATCTATCTGTGCTCCACAGTAATCAGATATTCATCAAATTTAGTTTCGGCCACATTCTTCTGCATGTTAGATTCATTAGCTGGTGTGCTGATATTGCTGAAATGAGTGTGCCAGCATGTGAGGATATCTTTGTCTGTATATGACATGTTCTCTACCATGATTAGGTCAACCTGAGTGGCTTGGGGTTTTCGCTGCTTCTGAACCAGTTTGTAGAATAACTCCTTGTCTGAGGATTGTGCTGCGATAACGTTATGTAACTCTTGATCTCTTGCATACACAGCTGCTTTTCTTTACACTTGACATAGTAAGAACCTTGTTCCCATGCATTCGATGGATTTTGGATTTGGATTGAGTGGACTGCCACTCATCATCCACATGTAGTGAGTGAGCTGTTTTCCTGTGCCTGACAGCCTCGGTGATCTCCTCATTCCAAAGTCTAGGTGTTTGGAGTATGTATGGGCGTGCTTTAGGTACAGCTGCTATGGCTGAGCTTACTAGAGTATTGCATAGCTTAAGGTATGTTTTGTGTATCTCAAACTGAGTGCTACATCGTAGATCTCGGTTCTCTCCTGTGAAAGATAGATGTTCATGATATTTTAAAATTTGGTCTGGTCTACTTTATTCCATTTGATCCTGCTAGTCATTTGAGTATTAGTAATTGCCTGGAATCTCCTGAGAACGGGTGCAAGGGTTCATAATCGTGGTCAATGAGATGTTCCTTGAACCATTCTCGAATCGTCTCGGCTTTGCCATGGTCAGTCTCGATAAAGTATCCTTCAGAGTTGTGTACAGTGGGTGGGGGTGTGACTGAATTGGTTCATGAAAGCACGAACTAGGAACCACTAACCACAAACCAGAAATGCCAAAACAACATTTATGCAAATTGACACGGCCTGCCGATCACAATTTCGTGCTAATGTTCTGAACTCTCAAACATTCTAAATTGTGTTAAATTTAGCAAGTAATTTGATTGTATTTTTATTTAGTCTTTAATTTCACTCTATGTAAATCGCAGACGACCATATACACTGAAAATACTGACGAGAATTCGTTATTAAAAAAGTTGTGAAACTTAGCTGGGTGCAGCTAACTTGAAATTTATGAACGAGTAACCATTGGTAACAGCAAACCGAGATCAAAGCTTGGTTTCTGGTTCGACGAACCATGTCAGCAAATCATCGACTTATGCAATGCCAGAAAGTATTAATCACTAACATTTCATGGCTGCAGTTCACGAGGTGAACTGCGGTTTCAGTCAGAAAAATGATTCAATGATGATGAAGAAGACTGCAACTTACAGTCACAATAACAGTTCAATAATGATGATGAAGAAGAGGCAACGAAGACGAGTGGGCGAGTGCAAAATTCTTATAGCGGCACATGGGTGGGAGCAATTCGCTCCTGCAGGTTCCAAAAGATAGATTGTTTAGCTCACGAATTGGAAGATAGACCATAGACCTCTACCTGTAGTGTTCGTTCTTAAGTGCTGGAGTAGTTCTTGGTAGTTGTGTTGCGACGAATGGATATCTTCTTTGTTATCTCAGAGCAGTAGCTTCAAATTCTGGCGGCTACTGGAATGGGACTTGATGATAATGGTCCAACTACCACTGGAAAGGTGGTATTCTTTTGGTTGTTAGTTTGGCCCGCTTGATTCGGGTGGGGGCGTTCGGAAATTGGCACAACACCTATGCCACATCACTGTCTATAGTAGTAGAACCGACGGTTGGGGGCCGCTGAGTGTTCAGTTGCTCGAGCCAGGTGGGAGACCAGTGTTTTGGCATCTGTGGCTCAGGAGACTCAGAGCTGTGTCGGTTATGCGACATGTCCTCTCTGTCGATTTTCATCTTTCGGTTGGCTTACATACGATCTGGGAGGATCACGTAACTCCTCCCTCTTTCCAAGAGACAACCAGTGGGTGTGGTTACATCGTAAAGCTACTTTAATCCTCTAATGTGCCAGGCTCTAGCATATGGCTTAGGTGCATCAGTAGCAGGTTATGAAAGATTTTTCATTCTCAAAATATGTTCGAAGTGAGGTACCATAGAGCGATTGCATGGGCAGCTTCGGAATCATATCAAAGAGACGGTTCCAATGGTACCAAATTTGTCATTTTTTGGTTAAGAAACAAGCAAACGGTCACGAAATGTTGTCTATGAGAGAAATGTACAACTACACAAAACTGATGGCATCTTCCAATGGAGCACAACTCTAAGTTGGTCTAGCATATGGCTTAGGTGCGTCAGTAGCAGGTTATGAAAGATTTTTCATTCTCAAAACATCTTCGAAGTGAGGTACCATAGAGGGATTGCATGGGCAGCTTCAGAATCATACCGAAGAGACGGTTCCAATGGTACCAAATTTTTCATTTTTTGGTTAAGAAACGAGCAAACGGTCACAAAATGTTGTCTATGAGAGAAATGTACAACTACACAAAACTGATGGCATCTTCCAATGGAACACAACTCTAAGTTGATGTAGGCAAGTGTGGCTTTTGATGAGGCATTTTCCAACAGAATATCTAAAGAATAAGTGTTCACACTTAGACGTAGCATTATTTTCTATGCAAACTTTAACGGGAGTCTTTGTAAGAATGTGTATGCAGAAGAAAGGTGATACTGATTTTATAATTGCCCTGTAACAACCACCCATCTCTATGTATGTATATATGATTACTGTATTCTGCGGCCGTAGTAGTAGAAACATTCTACAGCTGCAATAAATCCTTCTTTGCATTTGACCACTGTGTCTTGCCCTCAGCCAAAATCTTTAGCTTCCACTGGTCCATTCTTGATCTGAGCATACCACATCCTGTTTTCTTGAGGTCACCTCGCGGCACACTTAACAGATTTATGCAATTTATGCTTTCCTGTCTCTATATTTGCTGGTCCCCGTAGAGCGAGTTCCAAGGTTCTGGGCTGGTGTGTTGAGAGACTTTTACGGACAGCGGTGTTACACATCTTGTATAATGCATTATTGTCTATAATTATGCTGTCTGGCCATCAGTGTCCAGGGATGGTGCGGAGCTGTTTGCGGTAGAAGGCATCAAGTTTATCTAGAGATGCCTTTACAGCTGCCCATCTGTTACATTTATACATCATCAAGGGCACACAGGTTGCGTTATATAAGCATACTCTTTTTTGTCAAAGACATCTTTGATCTACAAATTCATAGTTTCAATGTCTGAAAAGCTGTTTCCCATCACACAGTGTATAACAATGTCAGCAGTGAGCCAAGGAATTTACTTTTCCTCCATGGTTCCCCGCCATGAAGTGAGTTGACATTTTCTTTAGTTTCATGCTTTGTTGATAGGTATATGCGGCTGAACTTTCTTTTTGATTCATTCATAGATTCTCAATTTTTAATTTGCTTGCAGATATAGGAAGTAATTCGTCAAGGGGTTTCTTTTCCTCGTTTATGAAGGCCACATCGTCGGCATATTCCATCTCTATTGGCATACCCAGTAGGGACACCAGGGTTTTTTAGTTCTGTTTAATTTTTCCTCACATATTTCAATGTAACAGTAAGGTAAGAGGTGAGAAGCAGAGGATAGACCATCTCCATGTGGGAAGCCGATTGATGTCTCAAACTCTGCAGACTTCACTGTCTTGATCCATACTCTGAGTTTGGTGTCTACAACCAGTAGTCTCACTAGTCGCAGCTCATCTTCATTGCAACTGGGTCAGTGTGGTACATCTATGATCTTTGAGGGTGCAAGTGTGTTAAAGGTTCGTGACATGCCAACGGCCACTTTGTGGAAATCCCAGTGGTTGCACATGACTACTGACACAAGCATACATTGAGTCCATACAATGTCTGTGCAGCTGCATCCATGTTTAAAGACACTTTGACATAATCCACTGAAGTCACTCAGCTGTATGAAATGTACTCCTTGATTGCAAGTTGCCTTATTATGACCCGAGCTTCAATGGATTACTGACGCCGAAGCATGTTTACAAGCAGGATTAGCATACTCAGTTGTCAGTTGATGGGTATGACACCGAGTAGCAGATAGGTAGCCGCATTGGCAGTCAAAGCTAGGAGGTACTGAACTTTTTTCAAACAGCCTCTATAGTTCTCCTCTAGTGATTGAATCTCTGTCTTGGATAGTATGACTACTCAAGACCATGAATAAGAACCGTTATGATATACATTTCCCAGATCTTCATTGGGATTGATCCTGTTGAGTCCATGCAATACAGCTCCCATTAATTAATAGACTATACTCTAAGCTGCATCAATTCGGGCTGCAATTGTGCTTTTGGTACTGCTTAGTCCGTTATGGATACCATAAGTCAAGTTGAGTGCCATTTCAACGTCGTCTAATCTCTGGGGAAAGCTGTTTTTATACTTTTTGCACCACTGTTTTGGTCTTTGAGGTACTAAAGATATATCTCTCATTAGCAGCATCGATCTCAGTTATGTCAACCATTTGCTGTATGATGTGCAGATTACTGAAAAACAATGGCTAGGTCGTCCCGCACATGGCTGCGCAAGCTGAGCTAGAACCGATTCAGAATGCTCCCGGATGAGTTCTGAGTTTACTTAACAGGGGATTACTTTGCTGCTTAAAAAGATATGGAGATGTAAATGCTCCTTGTCTAATCCCAAGCTCCTCTCTGATAGCTCTGGAGATACCATCTTGCCACTTGTTGACTGAGATTTTTCCAGAGTACATACTGTTTAAGATTTCTCATAAGCTCCCTTTTAAGTTCTTGATGCAACACTGAGATAAGCATACTCTTATGACAGATGATGTCGAAGGCTTTGAGGCATCCATGAACGATGTATATAGTGGAAGTCTTCTATCCTTTGCCTATGAAATACACTCCGTGAGCAAGAAGGCTGCGCAAACTGATGAACAACTATTTGTGAATCCGACCTGTTCCATACTCTGGTATGAACTGATGGCTAGTCTAGTCCATTTAAGCAGCTCCTTGAGGATCTTTGATAAAAGGTAAGTGACTGTAATGTGCAGATAACTGTCTGGGTTATATGCAGGATTGCTTTTAGTATATGCGACACTAATCCTGACTTCAACCCATCTGGCAATGTTCCATGTCTAAAAATTGTGTTTATTAAGCATGTGATCACTGGGATTATCTCTGGCGATGCAAATTTCACATGTTCCGCAATCAGACCCAGAGAGGTTTCACACACACTTCTTGAAGTCTACTCCTGATGGCTTGGTTACACAGCTACTAGCACAGTGTGCAAGTATGAGCATGAACATGGACTGTTAGTCATATTTTGACATTGCCATGATATCAATGTGAATCTTATTACACGAGTCTGCCGAGAGCTGATGCTGGGCCTGTCTAAGAGTCAGTTTGGCTTTTTCCTATTTAAGCTAAGCAGATGGCTATCTGTGGGGAAACTGGGCTTCCTCCATGCCCAATTTGTGGCATTTGCCCTTTAAATCAGGGATTTGAGAGAAAATACCCAAATATAAGATATTCTGTACTTTGGAGCCTTCTTGTGTGGGATCACAGAACGAGGCTGTGACTTAAGAGTTTTTGCTGCATGTAGAAGTACTTCAGGATGGCATCGTGGCAGAGACTGTTCTTAATCTGTCTGAGTTTTATACCGGTCATTGCTTTGTACTTCTCCAGGTTAACTTTTGACCACCTCACTCGAGATTATAAAGTGTTGCTCGACTTATGGCAGTTGTCCAGTGAAACTGACAGAAAGTGTTGCTACTATAGAGTCATGCACGTTTAGATTGACAGCATTTCTGATATCAACCGAGACATTGGTGACGATGGAAGGTTGTTCTTTACGTTTGTAAGACAGTCAATTTGAAACGAACTGTTACCCACAAAATGGTGATAAGTCGGCATATCTGGTGACATGTCTACCATTTAACGTTGGATGACTCATAAAAAGGTCTTTGTGCTACAACATAGCTACACCTGTACTCCCTCTGGCCTGTATAGGGTTATCATCATTGGGGATTTCAGTGTAGCTTCATGTGAAGGACATGTTTTACCAAGATAATCAGTTTGGTAATTAAAGGGCCAATGTTTGTGGAGACATACGATTGCCTACTTATACTTAAGGAGCTCATGCACGTAAGAGAAATTGTTTGCTACATTTTCAAAGTTACATGGAATGATCTTCAAGTTTGATGCATTGTGAGTAGTCAGTGGTGTCAAATTTATACCGCTAGTGGAGTGGGTTCGTCTTGGGATGCCCTAAAATGATGTTTGTCTTGTCAAGCTTCAGGGTAGCTCATGCTGATGAAGGCTGTGTAGCATTGACCAATGAGTCTATACTTCTATTTACAGTTAGAATTGGTGTCCAGTGCTTGACTAGAGGATGTTGTAGTAGTGCTGAGGTCAAGGTCGAGAGATGCATTGTCAAAATATTCTAGTCTAGCTGTGGATATGCTCTAAGCTTGTAGAGCAGCTCCTGTTAGAGTTATGATTTTTGCTAGCCTCAATGTTTTCTGCAGAAACCGGGAGGGTTGTTGTGCCTGTTGCCAGTTTGTTAGCTGTGGTTCCAGAGCGATAATGGTCATTGGAATTTGTTACTAAAGCGGGTCTGGGCCTTGGCTGAACCACTCATTACTGAACATGTGCAGATATTCCTGACAGAATACTCTTATGCTGCTGTTCACATATGTAGAGATACACGCTTTGTTTAATATATATAGGGAGATTAATCGTTATAAAATCATAAATGCCATTTATTCTTACCCTACATGTGGTGTCGAATAGATTAACTCTAAATAACGGTCGGTCACCCAAGCTTGCTTTGACGGAAATTGATTCTTCTACAGTGAGTGTACTTCTTTCCTTTTTGTATGTTAACTAACAAGAACTTACTGTTGCTCTCCAGTTAATCGCGAGTGGCTAACCTATAAGCCTTGTAAACTGCAGCTGTAAAGTGTTGGACCAGTGTACTGGCCTTTTGCTCAGTTTCAATAGGCATATTTCTGTCTGAGGCTTTCAATTTCTTCCTTACTGCCACACTTTTATTCAGGGTGTAGTCCATATGAAGCTCATGTGGAGATATTTCCTCTTTAGATGACTTGGACTGTGTATAATGCTGTGGTGGGCGATGCATTCGATTTGTTCTAGACACCAGATTTGCTGCTTCACCAAAGTGTATGGAGACTTTCATAGCTTCCAAGTCCAAAGTGTCTTCTCTTTATTTTATATAGCAACAGCCCCATCCCCACCCCACTCCCTTCACAAACCCCCAAACCCCTAGTCTCTGGAAGGCATATTACCTGTCATCTGGAGAATAGCAAATGTATGCTGCATACATAATACATAGACTCCCAAAAACGAGCCAAGCAACTACAGACCAATCAGTTCTACTTCTACCTTGTGTAAGGTCCTAAAGTAATTTATAAGGGACAGCACTAAATTTTTTCAATCTATTTACCTCTATATTGGCCTTACAAGGATTCAGACATAAAATACCATGTAAAACTCAACCATTAGAATACCTTGAAGATATACCAGAAAACTTCAAATGAACCTGTCTATACAGTATATTTAGACTTTTCAAAAACATTCGATAGTGTACCACACCAACGACTCCAAACAAAACTGAGAAGCTCTGGTATTGGCGACAATTTAGTAAAGTGGATAGGAAACTACCTATGTAACAGACGACACATATGTAGACACAGAGTAAGGATCAATGATGCGATATCAGACTGGATAGAGGTGACCAGCGGGGTGCCACAGGGAAGTGTCCTGGGACCAATACGGTTTCTGATATATATATATATATATATATATATATATATATATATATATATATAAATAAATAACCTACCAGACTGACTAACCTGCCACTGCAAAATATTTGCAGACGACACAAAGATATATGGCAAACCAGCTGGCAGTAAGATACAAGACAACATAGATAAAGTATGTAAGTCGTCGCAGACATGGCAACTAGTAACAGTCAGCGAGACCTATACTCAAATATTGCAACTCGTGGTGCCATCCTGCAATTCATGTACATAAGCGTCTTCCTCAGAGGATATCAGTTGCACTAAGATTTGCTATCGTAAAATCGTTGTACTTATGCTACATAAATCTCTGTATATTTTTTACTGCAGGGGAAGTGGTAGAGGCCATTGCTTTGCTCTACTGTCTGCAAAAAATTCTACTGTCCTGTAGGACATTGGCTGTTGTCATCCGTCCTTCATCACAGGAACACAGATGTGTGCTGCCGACTTTGAACCAGTTGTATATATGATCTTTGAGATCGTCATCACCAATCCGTAGCCACAAAATGATCAGCTGGTCCTTTCTGACAAACTTGTATCAATCAATATCATCTTTCTTATATTCAGGGTGGTCTGCAAGCACATGTCTCTATTTCTGTTCTTAATGAGTCTTGACATCTTCGCATAAAATTGTGGCATCTGTTTGACGTATATGGCTTCCTTATTTGACAAGTCTTTCTTACATGGGATGCTACAGTCGAATGGATATTCACTGCATAACGACTCATTTGAATATGGTGACAAAGTGGTGGAGTGTTGGATAGATCATTCATCTTTCTCTGGTATTTGAGGGATGTTATTATTGAGAGCATCTGTGAAAATTACTATTTGATTTTCTATCACAGTTTCAGCTGCTGTTTTGAGTGCATTGTCATCTGCATTGGTTCAATACTTTCCTGTTGCTATTGAAATTATCTTCTCTCGTTTTCTTACACGAAGGATGACACCAGCCCTTCATTTATCATAGTAGCGTAATCTGTGTATGTGTGGGTCCATAAGCTAACTAAAAATGTTACTGAGATTGCAACACTCTTCCTCTCTGATTCTGTGCTATTGTTCTTCGTTTCAATTCCCTGAATACATTGCATAATGTCTGGATACACTTTTTTCAATTGACATGGAGGGGGAAGTTTCAGGGATTGGTTCTCCCACTGATATAGTGAGGTCATTTGCTCTTTCTGCAAACCTGCCTCTCCCTCTGTTAAGTCGGCTCGCCCTTATGGGCTTTGATGATCATTAAGGTGATTGCATTTTTCACCCTGCTGTCAAGCCTGTTTTCCATTTTTTGGAGTTGTGAGATGATCTCCATTTCTTTGGTATGCCATGACTTCATCACTTCAGTGTTAATTCAGGCTCTTTGGGTTTGTATTTTGTCTACTGTATCCAATTTGATTTCGCTGCCATGGACGATGAAGCAATGCCATATTCAAGAACTGGTCTGACATTTCCAATGTATTTTTTCAAGGAACGTACATGAGAAACCAATGTTGTTCCAGCCAACTTCTTCCAGATAGCCATGTACCGGTATACCTTTGCATTCACTTGGCATCCTTTAATTCATTACTCAACGGCCTATGCTCATGCTGATGTGTTGGATTTCATCTATAGGCAACACATGCCCATTTATCTCAAGCCTGACTTTGGCCTCTCTGTTAGATAATTTTTGCTCATTATTTTTTCTCATTGATAGTGAGAAGCCATATCTGGAACAATTTTTCTAGGTTGTCAAGTACTTCGTTCATCCTACAATTTGCTGTGTTTTATGCTCTGCAGATGTTCACATTGCTAGACTGTCAGCAGAGGAGATATGAATTTTCTTAGTGCTGTTCAACAATGTCATTGATGTATACAAGAGTGATGAAGACAGGATTCCTCCTTGTGGTTCACCGTGCTGACTATATTTCTTTAAGTAAACACCCGGTAGTTGTACTCTTGCGGAGCTGTTCTGGAGGTAGTCGGTGATCAATGGTACATTAATCCATTGACTCAAGCTTTTCAACTTCAAGCTGTTTTTCTATACTCTGTTGCACCATACTGTACTGTATTCTTGAGATAAGAAATATATGCAACTTGGCATTCTGTTGAACAGCATTGTCTGAAGCCTGCTTGTAGATGCAATATAAGAGTATGTTGACTAGCCATTCCATTAGCTTTCCTGTGCAACAGAGGAGGCTGATAGGTATGCAACCACTTGGTTTGAGTGTGTAGTTACCTTCCTACCTACCTTGTGATCATGATGGCTTCTTTCCACGTTGTTGGTAGAGCTCCTTCCTTCCAGTTCACATTTAGCATCTTCAGTCGCTTCTGATTTGCTTTGTTTCCAGGTTCTCTCAACCATTTCATTTGTAATTTCATCTGTTCCTCGTGCATTCCCCAGACATTAACATTGCAAGACTGTTTTATGTTCTCTGATTGTGAAGATTGACATTGGCAGTAACTTTAACTCTTTAGTGTCCAAGGCTAAAAAGCTTCTGAGCTCAGTCAGGGTGGATGTAGTGACCCAATTTGCCACCTTTCTCCCGGTAAGTAGAAATTCCGGCTTCTCAGTCATGTCCAAACAGATTTCCTCATAAATAAGAGATATTTTTGTCATAGCTTAAGCAGATCATTAACCAACGGATTCAGAGCAGTTTTTAAATTAATTAGTTTCCTCAAAATAGCAAAGGAAAATATGGTACTCTAGTTGAAGCAATGCATTTTCAGTGAGTAACACGATTGTCCCTGGAGCATTACAAAGCCCAAATGGTATTTGGAAACAAGAGGCCCAAGGGGCCTGTGTCGCTCACCTGGAGCACCATCAATTTTTAACAAAATTGTTGGTGGGTGGTTTAGCAGTCTTTTAAATGAGTTTGTGGACATTTTTGCAAGTGCAATATGGCCGCCAAACACTACATTTTGATTGGCCAATGACGCCCGTGTTTTTTTGATGGATCAACTTCCTTTGAACAAATTTTAATAGCCCAGATTTCGGCCCAATCCCTTCAGCGGTTCTGGAGGAGTAATTTTCGTGAAAACCAGGTCATCCAAGATGGTCGCTGAACCATTTGGTCAATCAAATCCTCTTGAACAAACTTGGCTTACCTCTTGGCCTAGATGAAGGTTCCCCAAGTGGTTTCGGAGAAGATTTTTAAATACATTTCCTCAAATTGGCCAAAATCCAAAATGGCTGCTGGGCAAATTGGCCGATTGGGTTCATATGCGCTAAGGATGCTTCCTGCCAAATATAATTGAAATCGGCCTGGCAGTTCTCGAGAAGACATTTTAAATTTCCCATTGCTTTAGCATGGGAGCTAATATGACGAGAAAATTATGCAAGATGGCCGCCAAACCGTTTATCCGACAGTTTCGAAAATTGCAAATTTGAGATCAGAATACCCAAAAAAACCTATATAAAACCAATTTCGGCCTCAAAATCCATCAAATAAAAAAATCCAATATGGCCGCGAAACATGCTATATTTTGATTGGCCAATGGTGGCCATGTTTTTTGACGGATCAACTTCTCTTGAACAAACTTTACTGGCTCTTAGTGCCTAATCATATCTGCCAAATTTCAGCTTGATCCCTTCAGCGGTTCTGGAGAAGTTATTTTCGCTAAAACTAGTTCAAACAAGATGGCCGCCAAACAATTTGACCAATTAAGTTCCCTTGAACAATTTGGTTGAGCTCTTGCCCTAGATCATATTTCATGACGATTCCTTCAATCCCTCAAGTGGTTTCGGAGAAGATTTCTAAAGACGTTTCTAAAAATCGGCCAAAATCCAAGATGGCCACCACCCTAATTGGCTTCATTTGAACAAACTTGGATCCCTATGCCATAAGGATGCTTCAAGCCAAATATAACTGAAATTGGCCAAGCGGTTCTTGAGAAGTTGTTTAAAGGAAAAGTTGACGGACGGACGACGGACGGTCGCCACGACATAAGCTCACTTGCAAGGCCAGGTGAGCTAATAATCCATCTACAGATTAAAGCCATTTTATCACATTACCTCTCCTACAGGATAATTGGGAGGAATATTTGATATCAGACAAACTCCATCTTCTGGCTATTGATATTAGGTTCCTATAGGCATATTGGTCATATTTGGTGTAAATTGCTCAGAACCTTACAGTAGAGGTCTGGACCAGTGGACCTGTACATGTCGAGCTGGTCATTTTGAAAAACTAACATTCTACCTAATTCTCAGATGCCATTCCAATCACTAAATCTAGTCATGCTCCAGTTTGTGTAGGACTAGACAAAAAATTAGATGGTTGATTATTTTACTAGTAGTTCCAATGTGAAAACTAATATATGACTATCTTCTCCAGACAATAAGTGTGTTTTCGCTTACACATGTATTAGAGTTAATGGTTATGCCAAAAAGTAGGAAGAACGTTGATGCGAAGAGTCCAATAGTACTTTGATGCATTTTTCAGCCGCTTGATATGGATATCATATAAATATATCAAATCTAATCTTAACCCCTAACTGCAGTTTCACACACATGCACGAGGGTGTGAGCACACGCCCGCATACACACTACTCAAACAGATGTTTTGAAGCGAGCAAAGCATTAATCTTTTATGAACTATTTCAAAAGGTAGCCAGATAGCACACATTCCAGGTTTGGTATTAATTCAGTGTGTTATAAACAAGATGCCCTAATGAGATATGGTGGCTGACTAATAACAATTCACCTGTCCAGAGTATCTATACATCATCTGACCTTGTATGACATCATAATCAGCTCAGTGTGTGTATGATGACGTCACAATCATTATGTCACAAAGGGTTCCATATAAACCGTCATCAAATCTCTATTATTCCGACACATTGTATGAATTCTATGTCTTTGTAAATGTTTGCTATTTAATACAAAAACTACACAGGTAAGCGGTCGAATATTTTGAAAATAATTTGAAAGGGTGCTGTTGCTGCCTTAGGCAGCAACAGCACCTAGTTAAATTAGTTTTAAAATATTCAACAGCTTACCTGTGTAGTTTAGGGGAAATTGATAGTCAGGGTGTTCAGAGATCGATCAATCCTAACACGAGCAAGGTGTGGGTGAAGCTTAGCTAGAGATGGGCGGGGCATAGCTCAAACCGGAAAGGTCCATTAATTGAACTTGGCCAAGATTTCAATGAAATAAATATATCATGTAGGTTAGTGACAGAAAAATGAAATATTTTTTGGAAATTTATTGAGTTGAAGCTGCTTAACACTACTGGTGAAGCCGACCAAAACCTACCTCTGCAGGGGTCTTGAGTAAAGTCTATTTGCAGGTTAATTGAAGACCATTTTTCTAAATTTACCACTGGAATGAATCACTCGATAAGCTAGACATTCATTCCAGTGGTAAATTTAAGAAAATTGTTTTCTTTTGAACTCCGAACGGATTTTCAATAAGCAAGTACGTTAAGGAATCTGGACGATTAAACTTTAACCCTTTAACCCTCGAATTTGCACAAGAAAAATAAAATTTTCCCATAGAAAATGTCCTTTTGCAGACGAACTCTTTTTGAAAATTTATCATTGGAATGACAGGCTCGGTTATGGAGCCAGTCATTCCAGTGGTAAATTTTCAAAAATAGTCTCTTCATCTGCAAATGAACATTTCTCAAGACCACTGCAGAGGTTATTTTTTTACTGATATGAGGGTTACAGCGGTAAGGAAAAAGCAAGTAAAATGTTGTTATCCAGAGTCCATAAATGAGATACTGTCAGATTTGGAAACCAAGCCTTTTGTACATCACTATATTTAAACAAATTAATCACTGCCATGTTTTATTACTGACCTCATTTATGAAATTGTTACAAACCAAATGCTGTTAATGTGAAAGAGGGTTTCTAAAAATGATTAAAATACCTGGAGATATTGCAAAAGATGTATGCATATATATTCATAATATTTAAATATACAAATAAATTCTCTTACAGTGTGTGTGTGTGCGTGTGTGTTTGTGTTTGTGTGTGTGTGTGTGTGTGTGTGTGTGTGTGTGTGTGTGTGTGTGTGTGTGTGTGTGTGCATGTGCTATGTGCGTGTGTATGCATGCATATGTATTAAACAAAATCAGAGAGTTGATACTTACCTCCCTAACACCCTTTGATATTCCCAAATATCGACTTTCACTCAATAAATGCTCAGATTAAAAACAGTTAGGTGGCCCTAATGGGCAGGTAGTCAGATGACAGTCCGGCGGATGCCAGCCCCAACCTCGCGCATGCGCAGACTAGCACTTCCTGACTAATTTATTGGCTGACACAATGCAACTTCAGAAAGCCTGAAGACCGAGCCTCTGTGGGGCGGAGAGGCCAGGTCCATGTTAGGGAGGTAAGTATTAACTCTCGTGAAAAAAGAAATCCATGATTTCGTTTATTTCACTTCAAGAGTATACTTACCTCCTTAACACTTTGATATTGCTAGAATTCGTAAGAGAATTTGGCAGGAGGGAGGCGAGGTCAAAAGACCAGCTCTACCCTATGTGCTTTTCTGCATTTAAGGCACTAAAACGTCTGAAATTGTGAGAACAACACAACCAGGAAATGATTTGAATATCGGATAACACAACCGATGGCTGAGAGAAGACCATATGTCATATGCGCTCCTCCACACCACCCCACCACCCATCTTTCTTAGGAGGGAGACAGAATGACCTCAATGTCCCATATGCTCTCTACGTACAAGTGCCATGTACTATAGGACATAAGATGAAAAGGCACCATTTTCGCATACTCTCAAGATTGAACCACATAAAACACGTACCATCACCATATTAATAACATAAACAAGACCGGCCTTGTGAATTGCTTGATGCTGTCATCATCTTCCCATTGGTGAAGACTGATGCAGTCCAGACAAGTGGTTGTTTACACTGATAAATTGTGATATATATATATATATATATATATATATATATATATATATATATATATATATATATATATATATGACAGAACCGCATCAAAGGATTCGAGGTGTCACGGAGGTAATGGTCAGTGAAACTCGACTCACAGTGCCACTGGGCTGCCGACATAATGTCGTCCACAGGGACCCCATTAAACAGGGTGGTGGAAGTCACTACGCTGCTAACATTGTGAGCCTTGGCAAAGCCAACTTGTTTACCTGTCATTAAAGCTGACTTGTAGCCAGCAATAGAGTTAGGCTTGAGGCTATAGGCATCATACAGGTGACAGAGGAAATCAGCTACTACCTGAACAGACGAATCTATTGGATTAATACATCTTTTTGAGCACCATTCTGCAAATCTGTTGATTTTATAGTTATATGCTCTGGAGGTTGACCCTCTTCTGGCTTTTGCCATAAACATGGCTGCTTGCTCAGAAAAGCCCTCCTTAATTCTTGATTCCTTGACAACATCCACGCAGTCAATCTGAACATTGATGGATTGTTGTGAAGGGCCTTGCCCTGGAAGATAATACTGGCCATCAGAGGCAGAGGAACCGGATTGCAGACCAGAAGGTCCAGCAGATCCATATACCATGATCGGCGTGGCCAATTTGGGGCGATCAGAAGCACTTGGCACTCCTCCTGTCTGGTTTTCTGAAAGATTTTTGGAATCAGGATTGCTGGAGGGAATGCGTATGCATACATTCCCACCCAGCTGACAGCTAACGCATCTGTTGCGATAGTGATCGAATCTGGAATCGGAGACGTACGTCGTCATCTTCGCATTCTTTTTCGTTGCGAATAAATCTATGTTGGGTGTCCCCCAGTGGTTGAACAGACGATCCGCCACACATTGATTTAGTTGCCATTCTGTAGGTAAAACACCCATCCTTCGGCTCAATGAGTCTGCTAGCAGATTTAACCTTCCCAGAATATGAACTGCTTTCAAGGTGATCCTGTGATCCAGGCACCAGCAAAGCAATCTCCATGTTATTATAAAGACTGGGCGACTTTGTTCCACCTTGGCGGTTTATGTAACTCACTTCTGTTGAATTGTCTGATCGAACCAGAATAATCTTGCCCTGAACATTCATTAAGAAATGTTCCATGCCCAGTACTACTGCTTGTAATTCCAGTAGATTGATATGTTCGTGTGACTGATCTAGATTCCAAAGCCTTGATATTGTGGCTTCTTCCAGGCAAGAGCCTCATCCCCCCATTGATGCATCTGTATACATCGTTATCTGAGGGTGTAGAGGGGTGAGCATCACCGCCGCCAGGAGATTCTCTCTTACCATCCACCATTGTAGGTGGTGAATAAGAGCCTCCAATACCGGCACATTTGAGTCCAGTGATCCTGTACTCTGGGTATGCCGCCTGCGTAAGGCTGCCTGTGGAATGACTGGTTCCAATGAAACCATCAACCCCGCCATTCTCAAGTAAACCTGTGCCAGGAGATGACGACTGTTACACACTGACTGTATTAATGAGATGAGTACTTGTACTCTCTCCTGAGTAGGATAAACATATCCTATCTCTAAATCGAAGAACATTCCCAGGTACACAAACTTCTGGGATGGAGTCAGCTCTGATTTTTGGAGGTTGATTATCCAGCCTAAGTCTGTGAGAGTTTTTAGAACTATCTCCTGATTTGCTGATAGACTTTCCTGATTGTGTGCTTTTAACAGCCAGTCATCTATGTACGTATGGACTGCTATGCTTCACCTGCGGAGGTATGCTGTTATTGCAAGGACCACCCTGGTGAAGACCCGAGGAGCTGTTGAAATTGCAAAGGGTAAAACACTGAATTCCCACTGACGGCCCTGGAATGCAAACCTCATGTACCGGCGAAAATTCCTCGCCATTGGAATGTGGAAATATGCATCTTTCAAATCCATTGACACCGTCCACATTCTCTTCTCCAACCCTGCCAACACCTATTTCACTGTTTCCATTTTGAAACTCGGCGTGTCTATGAACTTGTTCAGTGGTTTGAGGTTGAGAATTGGCTTCCAACCAGTGCTTTTTGTCACTAAGAACACAGTCGAATAGAAGCCCGGACAATCTTGTGCCGGTTGAATTGCTCCTTTTTGTATGAGGGAATTTATTTCCTCCTCTATACACAACCATTGATCGTGATATCTTGGATTTTGAGTCTAGATCGAAACCAGTGACAGCTGCGATGGCGGACCTACTATCCAGCCAGGATGATACCCGACTGAAAGCCATCGTAAGACTAAACAGTCCTGAGTCAACCGCTCCCACTCTTGCCAGTGGTGGGCCAGATGTCCCCACCACTGGTCCACCTAGGGAGAGAGGTGGACATGAGCAATGCAAGAGTGGCACTGTCTCTGGACCCAGAAGCACTGGAGTGGTCCTCACTGTGGCAACCGGCCAATCAGGCACTGTTACCACGACCGGATCCTCGCGCGCCACGGCCCGCACCACGGTGTGTAGGCGGCTGCCGCTGGAGGAGCCTGCGCCCCCCCCCTCGCTGCTGGTCGGAGCGCGCGCGACCGTGGCTGGCCTCTGACTTGGCCACCGCCACCCCGTGCCTGCTGAGGATGGTATGCAGGGGGTGGTGGGCGAACGCGCTCCATCCTATGGAGCACTTCAAATTGCTCGCGCAGAGCCCTCTGGTTATTTACCAGGGTGACCGTCTCTTGGAGGTGCTTACATCCCTCACCCCCAAAGAGACCTGGACCTGTCATAGGCGTACGCAGAAGCCTATTGTACAGGTCCTGGGATGGGTACCGCTTGTCAAGTGCAAACTCCTGGTAACTGACCGGGGCTAAACAGTCCAAAGCCGGGTTAATACCATCCTGAATTGCCCTCTGGACCTTTACCGGCCTTGGCTGGTGTGATGCGGATGCCGTTACTACCCCCTGTAACAGCTGGGAGACATGCGAGAGTGCCGCGATGGATGCCCTCGAACTCTCCTCCGCATCGAAGGCAGCGCGCTCGTGCACAGCGCTTCCGTGTCAGACTGGGATCCTGGCCACGTGTCTTTGACTAGCGCAGGGCGATCATCCGCACTGGGCTTAGGCACTACACCGTACTTCTGGTATTCACCAGGTACAATGCAGCATCGCTTTTCCACCTCACGAGGGGCCTTCGCGAGATGTCCATTCGCCTTAATAGGCGCCTCTGCCGCTGAGAACATATCCACGATATGCTCTGATAGCGGCAGAGATGGCATCGCGGTAGCAGCCAGCTTACCACAGCACTAGCCGGCTGTTCGACAGCACGATCTGGCCTGACGTTGATTAGCAAATGACAAGCGTGAGACAGTCTTCCTCTGTGGCTACCTGTAAATGCTCGACTAGGCGCGGGCCTTTGTCGTCCTCTAGAAAATTCACAGGTGATTGCGTGACTAGAGGAAGCGATACTCCTGGCAGGCCACTGAAGAATGCGCGCCTGACAGAAAAGGCATGGTAAAACTAGCATGACCAGGCGCAGGCGCCGTGGCATTACATGGGCTATAAATACACGCCATACCAGGGCCATGGCCAGAACCAGCTATACCATCGGCAAGACGAGGTGTGCAGTAATCCTGGCCATCGGCCCCAACCCAGGCTACCTTCTGCGTTGTGAATGCTACTGCTGCGCGAGTAGACCCATGGAGTCGCCCGTGTTCCCCGCGAGGGGTGCATGTTCGTCAGTTTCCATATCCACGACGACAGAGGACGAACCCAGCAAATAATCCACTTCTTCCTGACCAGAAAGATTAGACTCCGGATCAGCGAGGAATGCTAACCCGGACAGGCCAGGAAAGGTACCGTAAGAAGGTACGGTACATGTAGGGTGCAGACAGGCCTGAGGACCCGATAAGCTGAAACCAGGATCCAGCGAGCCCTGCCCACGAATGACCGGCGCGGCAAGCCTGCTGCCAATGTTCTCATAGTGAGCTTCTATCCTTTCAAAAGGGACCACCTCTGAATCATGGGCGAAAACTGATAAATCCTTACAGAAAACCGATTCAGAGGTGGGGATTATTTGCTTCTGAGCAGGAGACAATGAAGGATTTGGTCGAGGGAGCATGCCGCGAAGCATCCCTGGAACGAAATCTTTAATAGTCTTCTTCATCTTTCCTAACATCTCTAGACGGAAGGCTTCCATATCCTCTTACTCTTCTTACTCGCACTTACACTCTCCCGCTCCTTCTTTGAGCACTTCTCATCCTGACGCCTTCTCCTTGGCCTGAAGCGACAAAAAGTCAGACATTAGATCCCCCCACCCACTGTTTACATACATCAGTGGCCCACAAGAACTGCAATTAAAGCATGGGTGAGGGGCAAATCTAGGCTTGATGAAGCAACCACAGTTGGGACAACCAGGTTTCTGAAAGGCCACAAGACAGACAGTGAGTATTTTAGTTAATGACTTAGTAAAACTCAAACTAAAAAAAATAAACAGGAGGACCAATGGCCATAAAGACCACTACAAAATTTTCTTTAGATAAATCAGCGTTGGACAAAACATTTTGTTAATAAAAAGTGCAAGGCTGATTATGATGTCATATCGTCAAAAATAAGAAGAAAATCCGACTGGAAAACAATATCCAGGTGTAAGGATGAATTGTATTCAAAATCCAGATCATAAAACTGGGAAGGATAGCGATACAAGCTATGTAAACATCAGATAGACAGTGATAAAATTGGCAGCAGATTTGAGAAATATTTCTAAATAATTAGAATCGCGTAATATAATAACACTAGAATACCTGCTTCTTTAGCATAGACATACTACCCGATCACATGAACTGGATACTCCACCATTCTCTATGACCTCTTAAATCTCTCCACCATAAGATGAAGGGAAATGGACCAAGAGGGCAGTGTGATCTTACGAGACCAACTCACTGGGCATAGATTTTGTTCCTAACATGTTAGTGGGAAAAGGAACCTTGGTGGAGAGAAAAACAAACCCTCTGAAGATGTGATGTCCTTTTCAATCGCAGATACATACCTGTGGACACAAACACAGAGAATAGAATTTCATAGCGCCAGATGTAAATAAATCAGTTTTAATGGCGACTCACGCCTAATCGCGAATCCCGGAAACACATTACACACAGGATTAAAACGCTATATTAGACAAATATGTATTAGAAGTCACCTGATAACCCGTCCTTCCTCCGGCGATTTAGCTTGAGAAGACATCGTTATCACATGGAATTGAGTTTGTTTGGACACAACAAGCAGAAAACATAGCAAGAATTTTAACTAGCAAGTGTATCTCTTTGTCAATAAATTGGAAAAGAGAAGTGCTAGTCTGCGCATGCGCGAGGTTGGGGCTGGCATCCGCCGGACTGTCATCTGACTACCTGCACAATAGGGGCACCTAACCTTTTTTAATCTGAGTGTTTATTGAGTGAAAGTCGATATTTGGGAATATCAAAGAGTGTTAGGGAGGTAAGTATACTCTTGAAGTGAAAAGAGGAGTATCACTCCTAGTGGCGTATTAGAGTGCTTTAACCCCTTCACTGATGAATTCCCTGTATCTCATTTTCAAAGCAACCATACAGGAAAACTGTTAAATATTTTGAAATTAATTTGACTGGAGGCTGTTGCTGCCTTAGGAATTTCAAAATATTCAACAGAATAAGTTTTATATCATTAAGAATTTACTTTTTCAGGGATTTGACAGTGAAAGAGTTAATTACGGCATGACTGGAATACATCTAAATGCTGCTTTACATCCGCAAACCCACGCACTATGTAGGATATGATAGACTTCTAAACATCCCCTGTGGAGAACACCAGGTTTTAGCTCTGATTCACACCTAGTATAAGACAGTCTGTCTGTCTGACAAATTTTCAAATTTTTGACAAACAAGAGCACACCTTTTATAGTTGTCACATAGGCAAATTTGGCAAAATTTCAAAAAAGGTTGACAGATAGCCTGAAAGACTGACGGACTTAAAATAGCTCTGAGTCACAACTAAAAGTAAAACATGTTTTCACATTTATTTAGTCTTTTAACACTCATATCCACCAAAAATGCCTTCTACAGTAGTCGCGAGAAATGTCCATTTGCAGACGAAGAGAAGACTATTTTTTTTTAATTTACCACTGGAACGACTGGCCCATGAATCGAGCCAGGCATTCCAGTGGTAAATTTCCTAAAATAGTCTTCTCTTGGTCTGCAAATGAAGTCTGTAGGTATGCCTGTTAAAATTTTGACACTAACTTATACTAATATTAAACTATATACATTAATTTTATACATTTGAAAAAAAAAGCAAAACGCAATAAGGATTAGGATTATGATATGCTATATTAAAAGAAAGAAATATATACAGTTGTTTTCCAATTTACTACACAGCTACATAAAGGAAAACAATTACAATACCTTAGAAGGGGAAACCAGAATAACCAGAGCCTTTATTTGGTCTGAGAATGATATACCAGTCAAATCTATGAATAGATTTCAGAAATCTAAACATTTCTTGCAGATGAATATCATCTGTGACAAAGGCTGTGTTACACACGAGCAATGCTAATGTATTGGTTACTTTTCACAAGTCTAAAGAGACTAATTTGATACATTCCTCGCATTAGTTAATTCATCTGTAGTTGGATGTCATACTGAATTGCATATCACCATCGATTTGAATAGACTTCTTCCACAGACCTACTCCAATGGACTTTGGAATTGCAACCAATCGAACAAACAGTGGCAGAGTTATCAAGATGTCTTTCCCAGACCTAGACCAATCAACCTAATCAGTTTCAAAGCAGAGTTATCATCTGGCAACCATCCTACGCCCACTCGCCTGCCCGCCCGTCGGTGCCATTACACAATACCACAAACCCCATTTTTTTGGCAGGGTATAAAAAGTACGATGAATGACAAAAAGTAAGAAATGTCAGACTCTTGAATAAGACCACTATGAGTGCCGAGTGTTCTTAATATATACATTATAATATTATACATTTTACCCTCATATAAGCCAAAAAACAGCTTCTGCAGTGGTCATGAGTAATGACCATTTGCAGACCAAGAGAACTCTATCTTTTTTAATGTACCATTGAAATGACAGGCTTGATATTCGAGCCAGTCATTGCAGTGGTCATTTTTCAAAAATAGTCTTCTCTTGGTCTCCAAATGGACATTTTCTTTAAGAAATTTTCTTGATCAAATTTATGAGTTAAAGGGTGAAATCATGCATATTTAATGTATAAACATCTATCATATACAATGAGCTAACAAGAGCTCCGCAAACGACGCATAATACCCCGCCATGATGACAAACCAATGAATGAGCTACAAGAAAATATTTATTTCTTCCTCAGACCCATCAGACCAGTCATCCTTATGAAGTGTCAAAGCGATCCGTTAAACAGTCAAGGAGGTATCGTCTGGAAACCAATTTTCAAGATGGCTGCAGCTGACTGATGGCCATATTGGATTTCGGATTATCATAAATTTTGATGTTTCTTCAGTTATATTCCAACGACCCTAGGAAGTGATCCGATAAATGGTAACAGAGATATCATCAAGAAACCAACTTTCAAGATGGCAGCCAGCGGTCATCTTGGATTTCGGATCATTCTCGATTTCGATAGGTTTCTTCCTCAGACCTAGTCCAACCACTCTATGAAGTTTCAAAGCCATCCGATAAACGGTAACAGAGTTATCATCCGGAAAACAATTTTCAAGATGGCCACCAGTGGCTGGCGGCCATCTTGGATTTTGGATCATTGTCAATCTCGATAGGTTTCTTCCCTAGAGGTAGTCGAACCAGCCTATGAAGTTTCGTAGCGATCCGATAAACGATAACGGAGTTATCACCTGGAAACCAATTTTCAAGATGGCCACTGGTGGCCATCTTGGATTTCGGATCATTGTCGATTTCGATAGCTTTCTTCCTCCGACCTAGTTCAACCACTCTATGAAGTTTCAGAGATCCGATAAACGATAACGGAGTTATCATCTGGAGACCAATTTTCAAGATGGCCGTCTGTGGCTGGTGGCCATCTTGGATTTCGGATCATCATCAATTTCGATAGGTTACTCCCTCAGACCTAGTCCACCAACTCTATGAAGTTTCAAAGCGATGCGATAAACAGTAACGGAGTTATCATCCGGAAACCAATTTTCAAGATGGCAACCAGTAGCTGGCGACCATCTTAGATTTCAGATCATTGTCAATTTCGATCGGTTTCTTCCCCAGACCTAGTCCAACCACTCCATGAAGTTTCAAAGCGATCCGATAAACGGTAATGGAGTTATCATCCGGAAACCAATTGGATTTCGGATCATCATCGATTTCGATAGGTTTCTTCCTCAGACCTAGCCCAACCACTCTGAAGTTTCAATGCGATGTGATAAATGGTAACGGAGTTATCATCCGGAAACCAATTTTCAAGATGGCCATCGGTGGCTGGCGGTCATCTTGGATTTCAGATCATTGTCAATTTTGATCGGTTTCTTCCCCAGACCTAGTCCAACCACTCCATGAAGTTTCAAAGCGATCCGATAAACGGTAACAGAGTTATCGTCCGGAACCAATTTTCAAGATGGCCGCCGGTGGCAGGCGGCCATCTTGGATTTCTGATCATCATCGATTTCGATAGGTTTCTTCCCCAGACCAAATCCAAACACCCTATGAAGTTTCAATGCGATCTGACAAACGGTAACAGAGTTATCAGACGGAAACCACTCTATCACCCGCACAGACAGCGCCATTACATAATACCCAGCCACATTTTTTGCTGGGGTATAAAAAGCAGCCATTTTTCATTATGTTATAATAGAATGGTGTTGTTTTAATTGGATTGTCACAAAATCTTATGACACTTTACAACCAATGAAAACACTCCATTATTGTATTACACTAGCGTAATATTATTAAACAGACATAGAAGTGGTTCATAGGCACGCTTGAAAGATGGAAATTTAAGAAATCTTTCCCAAAGCCACAAAATTAAGGAAAATTGAAATATCACCAGTTGTGATTCTCACATTTGCACAGAATATAAGTAATCTTTAAAATATGATCTATTAATTTGTTTATTTACATATTTCGAAACAGATACTGATAAGAAATATCATGTAGTGATTCTGAAATCTGCTTTAAATGTTTGAAAAAGAAGTGAAATTTAATTCACATAAAGTGTATGAATACTGTATCATCACCATGACTACTACTATTCATCATCATCATTTTGCCCCTCTTTGTTTACTTTCTGCGACCACCTCTCTCCTTCAGCTGTAGGGTAATAGTCGTGTAGTTTGTAAAGTTGTAGAAGGCAAGCGTGTTCGAATCTTTGATGAACAGACCCTGTGAATAACAAAAACAAAATGGTTACATCTAAGAAATACTTTCCCTACTTCACAGAAATATATGAATATATAGAGGATCGTTAAATGCCCTAGAACTTAATATTAAAATTATCAACAAAGTTAAGTAAATCTCATATTGAACAGGTTTTAATATTGTTATTAACCCTTTTCTGACTAAATTAGGTCAAGAAAATCTAAATATTTGCTTACTAAATTTATTTGATTGAATATTAATTAATCGAATAATCGTGAATAATTTGAACTGCATAAAATATTGCAAACCTATTTGATTAATTAATATTCAATCATATAAATCCACGATTTAAAAAATAATCACAATTTTCAGTCTAATCACATAATAATATCGCACGGTTAGAATGTAGAGAAATCATACTTACATCATATTGGAGCTTCTGTTTACCAGCTGGCATGTTCAGTGTCTCATTCAGCTTAGCCTTGAGGACAGACACCTGTGAAATAGGACGAGAAAACACCTGTACTGAACCGATAAGACAATAGAAAGATCCATTTCTATCTCTGCCCCGACCACTTCTAGCTAAGCTTCCACCTCCAAAACCTACCACACGCTTTATGAGTTGAAGCTGATTGGATACTGTGAAACCTGAATTGGGAGAATCTAAATTTTAAACGTAACTATACAGATAAACTAGTGAATGTTTTGAAACTACTCTGACTAGGAGCTGGCAGCAACAGATTGCAGTCAAATTCGTTTCAAAATATTAAACAGAATGTTTATTAAATTGTAAATTCATCACAGACATACAATTTCGTACACTATAGCGACACACACTTTTTCAATTTTCATGATAGAGCTAGAAATCATTCCGATTGCCACATCAGATAACTAATGATAGTTAGTGGACTAGATAGAATGGACCTTTCCAGAGTATCATCCATCATCTGACCTCGTATGATGTCATAATCAGCCCAGCGCGTGTATGATGATGTCACAATCATTACGTCACAAAGGGTGCCATATAGACCGTCATCAAATCTCAAATACTCCGACACGTTGTATGAATTGTATGTCTATGTAATTGTTTGCTATTTAATAAACATGCTGTTGAAAATTTTGAACTAATTTGACTGGGCGCTGTTGCTTCCTTAGGCAGCAACAGCACCCAGTCAAATTGGTTTCAAAATATTCAATAGCTTAAATGTGTAGTTCTTTTGGAAATTGATAGTCAGGGTGTTCAGAGATCGATCGATCCCAACACGAGCGAGGTGTGGGTGGAGCTTAGCTAGAGATGGGCAGGGCATAGCTAAAACCGGAAAGGTCCATTGATTGTCACATGCTTGATGTAACAGATCAGATGCTTCCATGAACACAGATACCTTCAGCATGTAGTTTCTCTAGTCATTACTCACATTATCTGTTAGCGGCAATGTGAAGCTAAGCATTTGACCATTCAAATTGAACTCCTGTTTATCAGGCACATTCGGCACTGCCACCTTGAACGTCACTGGACTCTGAAAACAAAGAGATTAAACCAGGCATTAGCAGAACAACAAGCGCTTACAACCACAATAGTTGATGTAGAACGTTTAATAGGGGACTGACTGATATGACCGATTTATACTAGATGAGTGGCAGCTCAAAATTCTAGCTACCTGAATAAATGACCAGGGCTGATCAAACACCGGCGTCCCATCAGCCTCACCCCCACCCCAACACAATAATTAATACGAATGAATAATCCTGCGTAGACGAAATTTTTAACAAACGTTATGGAGTCATGGGAAGATAACTTCGGGGTAAATGCAAACATATTTCCGTGAAACACAAAAAAACAAGGCAGTTTTTCTCACATGGTATCCCTGTACCAAAAATAGATATCAGTCGACCAGAAACGCCTTGAGCAGCGGTTTAAAGAAATGTCCATTTGCAGATCAAAAGAAGGCCATTTTTGAAAATTTACCACTGGAATGACAGGCTCAGTCATTTCAGTGGTAAATTTTAAAAATAGGCTTCTCTTGCTCTGTAAAAATGAACAAATTTGAAGGTTAAATGGTTAACCCATCCATACAGGCTTTCTATAGTTACACTGCTAAATATTTTACAAACTGTTTTAGGGGAGATAACTGGGGAATATGGACTTTCTTCATTCCAATGCAATTCCACCTTAGTTTGATCACATGGCAATAATGTAGCAAATTTGGCCATTTAATTAGCTAAGATAATTTAATTCGCATAATGAATCTCTATTTGGAGGTCAAGAGAAGACTATCTTTAGAATTTTACCACCCTGTTATCGAGTCAAGCATACCAGTGGTAAAATTTTAAAAATAATCTCTTGACCTGAAACGGACATTTCTCAAGACCACGTCAACACTACAAAGGTCACTTTGAACATTAACCCTTTAACCCTCATATCACCTAAAACACCAGAACAAAACAAGAATATTTTTGAAAATTTACCATTGAAATGAATGGTTCGATAACCGAGCCAACCATTCCTGTGGTAAATTTTTTAAAATAGACTTCTCTGGGTCTGCAAATGGACAGTCTGAGAAAATTGAAATTTTCTTGTACAAATTCGAAGGTTAAAGGGTTAACATGTTAAATGAAATTAGTATTTGTTACTGACTATCAATAATAATAAATACCAAATACCAACCTTATGCGTCCTAAGGAACTGCTCTTCAGCGATCAATGACTCCTCCGTCTTAGCTTTCTTCATCGGTGGTTCATCATCCATCAGCTTTGGAGGGACACCCATACGAGGATGTGGCGGACCATGTGGTCTGAAATGCTGCGCTCCGGGAGGTGGTGGTGGCCCGGGTGGCCCAGGTTGTTGCATTTGCATTGGTGGCATATTCATACCTGGAGGTAGTTGAAATAATTTCAATGATAAACTAAAATGACGGCCAAAAACAGCTTCTGTAGTGGTAATAAAAAAATCCAATATGGCCACTATATTTTGATTGGCTGGGTGCGGCCATGTTTTTTGACGGATCAACTTTCCTTGAACAAACTTTAATGGGCCTTAGTCCCTAATCATATCTGCCAAATTTCGGCCCGATCCCTTCAGCGGTTCTGGAGAAGTTGTTTTCACTAAAACTAGGTCAACCAAGATGGCGGCCGAACCATCTGACCAATCAAGTTCCCTTGAACAAACTTGGTTCAGCTCTTGCCCTAGATCATATTTCATAAGGTTTGCATCAATCCCCCAAAGTGGTTTTGGAGAAGATTTTAAAGACGTTTCCTAAAATCGACCAAAATCCAAGATGGCCACCGGCCAAATTGGCTGATTGGCTTCCTTTAACAAACTTGGATCACTATGCCATAAGGATGCTTCCTGCCGAATATAATTGAAATCGGCCTAGTGGTTCTTGAGAAGTCATTTAAAGGAAAAGTTGACGGGCGGATGACGGATGGCCGCCATGGCATAAGCTCACTTGACCTTTCAGGCCAGGTGAGCTAACAATATTGCTTACATCATAAAGAATCTGTCATTTCTGGTCTGCAAGGATTAAAGCATCCAAAGAGCAGGTGATCTTATTAACAGCTTTGACAGTTAGTATAAACAGGCCTGTCGATAACGGACATTTTTTTTGTCCCATCACAAAGTGGTCTCTTAATACAAGTTACCTAACATAGCAAATGTTTTCTGAGGCCACAAGACTCTTGTTCTTTAACTTTTAGACAGGTTATACTAAATAAAGATCCACCATATTGTGGTATCTTAAAGCCAAGTGGCCAGAATAGAGAGGTTTAGGTGTATGTTGTGATCTAGAGCAGAAAGCTGAATAACAATATGACCCTAACGATTTACTCATTAAATACTCAGGATTGGTCAAGAAAATTAAAAATTTTCCTTCAAGTCGTCTTCTTTTGACTTGCAAACTGACATTTCTTATAAGTAATGTAGAGGCTGGTTTCTGCAAGCTTGATCATTAACCCTTTATCTCTCAAATTGGCCAAAACCGGCTTCTGCAGTGGCCTTGAGAAATGTCCATTTGCAGACCAAGAAAAAACTATTTTTGAAAATTTACCACTGGAGAGCCAGTCATTCCAATGGCAAATTTTCAAAAATAGTCTTCTCTTGATCTGCAAATGGATATTTTGAATGAAAAAATTGAAAATTTCTTGAACAAAATTAAGTGTTAAAGGGTTAAGGTGCTAAGATGGTGTAAATGATACGAGCCCTAGCGTTATCAAGACACTGACTTTAACAATCAGGCCGGCCAAAAGTGGCATCTCCAGTGGTCGAGAATTTCCATTGGTAGACAGAGATTTTTTTGAAAATTTATCACTGGAACGACTCTCTGTTATCGAGCCAGTCATTTCAGTGGTAAATTGTCCAAAATCGTCGTCTCTTGGTCTGCAAATGGATATTGGTTAAGAGCACTGCAGAAGACATTTGTGGTCGGCTTGTGAGCTAAAGGGCTAAATAGCTAGTCATATCCGTGAAATGTTGTCAAGAAAACATTTTTCAATTCTTACAATTTCCAATTTATAGAGGTTATTCCTGTTATAGTGGAGCGGATATGTAACAAATTTGAATACAAACTACCCGAACACATTATCAATGCACCATCCATTAACTCTTAAATCTATGGAGTAAACACCCACTGCTATTCAACTCTGAATCTGATCCAATCTTTCATCCCACTTTCTCTAAAGGATTACTAACAAATCATGAATGTGATGACAACTTACAACTGAATCAGCCATCCAGTATATGCAGCCCAGAACTGACGCCAGGGACGATTTGATGCCTTCTGTCAGAAGAGGATTCATGTGAGTGAATAACTCTGGTATTTTGGGTGTGGCGACTTTATATTCATAGCCCAAATAGATATTGCCTAAAGGAATATCTCTGCCAAATTTGGTTTTAATCCATCAACAAATCGGCGAAATGTGTTTCAATTGTTGACAGACAGACACCAAAACAGACAGATAGACAAATCGTGATTGTATAAGCTCACATAGATGAGCTAAACATCTGAACACAACATGACACTGATTTGGTTATGGAGGTATTCGGCCTGTCACTTAAGTATCAAACATCCAGATTTAATTACAGTACTTGAGAGCTGTGAAAAATCGCAAATCCTACTAAATGGACAAATTGTGTGTCTTTGATGAATTAACTGTTTAATAACCATTCTGTTGAATATTTTGAAACTAATTAGACTGGTAGATGGTGCTTTCAAAGAATTTTCAACAACCTATTACCTTGAAATTTAGATTCTGGGAATACAAGTGTCATGGTTTCAAATCGATTCTAATACGTGTAAAAATGGGCGGAGCTTAACTAAAAATGGGCGGGACATTGGCTAGAAATGGATCCTATGGAGTCTCATGAATATCCTTTAACCCTTAAAATTCCAGAGTCTAAATTTCAAGACAACTACACATGAAAGCTATTAAATATTTTGAAACTAATTTGTCTATCTCCCAGTCAAAGTAGTTTCAAAATATTCAACTGAATATTATCTACATCATAGAAGATTTGTTGCTTGTGGCTTGTATAGTGGGCGGATATGTAACAAATTTTAGGTAAGATGTTCCATTCTGGCAGAAAGCATGAAATTTGGCATATAGGTGGTTTAAGGTATGCTGAACATAATTAGATGCGGTGCCACATGAGTCTACCAAGGGAAACCATTCAAAATGGCCGATTCAAAATGGCCGCCTTCCCAGCGGAAAATCTGCATTAATCAAGTTCTAGATGGAGTAGAGGCTGGAATTGATGTCAAATTAAGGGCTTCTTGGGTCACTGGTTATGATTTTACCCATTACAATACTCTAAATAGATAAACATGCTGAAAAAATATATTATTATTATTATTATTGTTGTTGTTGTTGTTTTGTTGTTGTGGTGGTGGTGGTGGTGGTCGTCATTGTTGTTGTAACATTTGTAAATTAGTAGTATTATTGCTAAATAACCAGCAATAGAGTTAGGCTTGAGGCTATATGCATCATACACGTGACAGAGGAAATCGGCTACTACCTGAATAGATGAATCCATTGGATTAATACATCTTTTTGAGCACCATTCTGCAAATCTGTTGATTTTATAATTATATGCTCTGGAGCAGTCTCCATGTCATCATACAGAGACTGGGCGACGTCGTTCCACCCTGGCGGTTTATGTAAGTCACTACTGTTGAGTTGTCTGATCGAATAAGAACACTCTGTAAGAAATGTTCCAGGCCCAGGACTACTGCTCTTAACTCCAGTAGATTGATATGTTCCTTTGACTGTTCCACATTCCAAAGCCCTGATATCGTGGATTCTTCCAGGCATGCTCCCCACCCCTCCATCGAGGCATCTGTATACACAGTTACTTGAGGGTGAGGAGGGGTCAGCATAACCCCCACCAAGAGATTCTCTGTCTTCAACCACCATTGAAGGTGGTGAATTAGAGGCTCAAACACTGACACGTTCGAGTCCAGTGAACACGTACTCTGGGTCCATTGCGTCATGAGAAATAACTGGATCGGCCGCCTGCGTAAGGCGCCTGAGGAATGACCGGTTCCAGAGAAAACATCAACCCCAGCATTCTCAAGTAAACCCGTGCCAGGACATGACGACTGTTGCACACTGACTGTATTACTGAGATGAGTATCTGACCCCTCTCCTGAGTAGGATAAACATATCCTGTCTCTAGATCGAAGAACATTCCCAGGTAAGCAAACTTCTGGGATGGAGTCAGCTCTGATTTTTGGAAATTGATTATCCAGCCTAAGTCTGTGAGAGTTTTCAAAACTATCTCCAGATTCGCCGATAAACTTTCCCGGTTGTGTGCTTTTAACAGCCAGTCGTCTATGTACGTGTGGACTGCTATGCTTCTCCTGCGGAGGTATGCTGTAATCGCAAGAACCACTCTGCTGAAAACCTGAGGAGCCGTGGAAATTCGGAAGGGTAACACCCTGAATTCCCACTGTCTGCCCTGGAATGCAAATCTCAGGAAGCGACGGAAACTCCTCGCTATAGGGATGTGGAAATAAGCATCCTTCAAATCTATTGAAGCTGTCCACATTCCCCTCTCCAACCCCGCCAACACCGACTTCACAGTCTCCATCTTGAAACTGGGTGTCTCTATGAACTTGTTCAAAGGCTTGAGGTTGAGAATTGGTCTCCACCCTCCAGTGCTTTTTGTCACTAAGAACACGGTTGAATAGAAGCCCGGACACTTTTGTGCCGGCTGAATTGCTCCTTTTTGTAGGAGGGAGTTTATTTCTTCCTCTATACACAACCTTTGATCTGAATTTGAGTCCAGATTGGCACCAGAGACAGTCGTGATGGTGGGCTTGTCATCCATTCGGGATGATACCCGACTGAAAGCCATCGCAAGACTAAACGGTCCTGAGTCAACCGTTCCCACTCTTGCTTGTGGCGGGCCAACCGGCCCCCCACTGGACCACCTAGGGAGAGAGGTGGACATAAGGAGTGCAAGAGTGGCACTGTCTCCTTTGCCAGAAACACCGGAGTGGTTCTCACCATGGTAACCGGCCCATCAGGCACGATTACCACGACCAGATCCTCGCGCGCCACGACCAGCACCACGCGCACCTTGGTGCGCGGGTGGCTGCGCTTGAGGAGCCTGCGCCCCGAATCGCACGCGGCCGAGGCCGACGCTGCGCCGGTGGCTGGCCTCTGACATGCCCACCTCCACCTCGAGCCTGCAGGGGATGGTACGCAGGGGGTGCAGCGCGAACGCGCTCCCTATGGAGCACCTTGGTTGTTGACCAGAGTGACCGTCTCCTGGAGGTGCTTACATCCCTCACCTCCAAACAGACCAGGACCTGCCATAGGCGTACGCAGAAGCCTATTGTACAGGTCCTGGGACGGTCACAGGTTATCCAACGCAAATGTGCGCCTCGTGCAAACGTGCACTTCTGGTCACAGCCCGAGTCATACAATCCAGAGCCAGGTTGATACCATCCTGGATGGCTCTCTAGACCGTGATCGGGCTCGGCTGGCGTGATGCGGATGCTGTCACTACCCCTTGCAACAGCTGGGAGACGTGAGAAAGCGCCGCAATAGACGCTCTCCCACTCTCCTCCACATCACGCAACGCGGTATTGGCCGAACGCAGCGCGTTCGAACACAGTGCTCCCGTGTCAGAACGGGAGCCTAGCCGCGTATCTTCACCTAAAGCCGCGCGGTCATCAACGCTGGGCTTAGGTACCACACCGTACCTCTGATACTCCACGGGTACGATGCGGCAGCGCCTTGCAGCCTCGCGAGGGGCCTTCGCGAGACGTCCATTCGCCTTGATGGACGTCTCCGCCGCCGAGAACATATCAACGATATTCTCTGCTAGCGGCAGAGATGGCATGGCGCTAACAGTCGACTTACCAGCTAACCACGGCCGGTGGTCTCGCTTGCTAGCCGACTGTTCCACGGGCAGGTCTGGCCTGACGCTTATCAGCCATTGACAAGCGTCTTACCAATCCTCCTCCGTGGCTACCTGCGAAAGCGCTACAAGATGAGGGCCTTCGTCTTCCTCCTGAGCAAACGCAGTCGAGCTTGAAGTTGGGTAGCCTGACACTCCTGGCAAGCCAGAGAAAGCATGCGGGCCCGAAAGAGCTGGCATGTTAATCTGACTGGCTTGTCCAGGAGCAGGCGACGTGGTAGTGCGTGGGGCGCGTACCGCCACACCACGTCCCCGGCCAGAACGAGCAATACTCTTGGCAAGCCGAGGTATGCGGAACAACTGGCCATCAGATCCAACCAAGGCCACCTTCTGAGTCGTGAATTCTACTCCTGCGTGAGTAGAACTGTGGAGAATGTCGCCTGTATTCCCCGCGAGGGGTGCACAGACGTAAAAATCCATGGCCACGGCATCAGAAGGGGAACCCAGCAGATAATCCTCTTCTTCCTGGCCAGAAAGATTAGACTCCGGGTCAGCAAAGACAGCTAACCCGGACTGGCCAGGAAAGGTGCCATAGGAGGTACTGGCACCTGCGGCGTGCGGATACCCCTGGGCTGATAAGCAGCCAGCAGGTTCCAGCGACAACCGCTGCTGCCAATGTCGTGGAACGCCCCCTCTAATGGGGCCACCTCTGAATCGTCGAAAACTGGTAGCGGCCTAAGGAAACCAGATTCAGAGGCGGGGATTATCTGCTCCGAAGCAGACGAAGAGGACAACAAAGGATTTGATCCAGGAAGCATGCTACGGAGTACCTCTGGAACCAAATCCTTGATTGTCCTCTTCATCTCTCCCAACATCTCACTACGGAAGGCCTCCATGTCCACTGAGGACGAGGCCTTCCTCTTACACTTTTTACCTGCTACCTCTCGTTTCATCTTCCTCTCCTCCTCCCCGACCTTATCCTTCGCCTGTAAAGACAAGAACTCATTCATTCACCCCCCACCCCCACCGCTTGCATACAGCACATTTAAGTAATGCTCCACAAGGACTACACTGGAAGCACAGGTGAGGGATGAACGTCTCCTTTAAGAAGCGACCACAGGATGGACAACCAGGTCTCTGAAACAGGGCAGAAGACGAGGACAATGAGTATTTTAGTTACGGTTAGAAACTCAAAACCAAAATCAAAGAGAGGAAGAAAATGATCATAAAGATCACCTATCAATATGAGAAACCAGCGTTGGGCAACTTTAATTGTTAATAAAGTGCAAGGCTGATTATGACGTCATAATTTCAAGAAAGAAATTAAATCGATCCGAAACAAACATGCAGGTGTAAGGACGAATTGTATTCATATCCAGAACATCTAACTAGGAAGGATAGATATTCAGGCTACACAAACATCAGATAAACAATGATAACACTGGAAAAAGTTTACATAATTATTATCAAAAATAAGAGAAGTGCCTCATATCATTAACTAGAATACCTGATTCTTTGTATAGACGAACCATCCAATCTGATGAACTGGAACACTCCACCAAGACTATGACCTCTTAACTCTCTCCACCTTAAGGGGAAAGGAATTGGATCAAGAGGGCAAAGTGAGAAGACCTTCTAACGAGGCCTCCGAGTCACTGGACATAGACTTTTTGGTTAGATAACCTAACAGTATTAGTAGGAAATGGAACCTCGGTGGAGAGAAAACAAATCCTCTGTTGATGTGATGTCCCATACATATCCAGACAGATACCTGTGGACATAAACACAAAGAGAGATTAGTATTATATAGCGCCATGTTGAAATAAAACAACTATACTAGGCGCTTATCACGATAAACGCGAGTCCCGGAAACACATAACACCGGGAAAAACTCGCTAAAATATAATAGAAGTCACCCGATGGATAGATCCTGGGCCCTCCTCTGGCAAAGTAATCCTATCTGCTATCTCTACAGGTGTTCTAGACTTCTAATAATCGCTTAAAAAGACTTGAAAAGGCTTGGAAAAGCTTTGAGCACAAAAGCATGTGTACACCCTCTGCCAATAAATTAGCAAAGAGGAAGTGCTAGTCTGCGCATGCGTGGTGGTGGGGCTGGCATCCGCTGGACTGCCCTCTGACTCCCTGCCCAGTAGGGGCACCTAACTGTTTTAATCTGAGTGTTTATTGAGTGAAAGCCGATATTTAGCAATATCAAAGAGTATTAGGGAGGTAAGTATACTCTTGAAGTGAAATGTTGCTCCACGCCTTCCATGCATATCACCAAGGTTATCGAACAATAATGATTCATGCTACAGATACAGACGTCGTAGTCCTAGCCATACGGTTAGCCATTCAAACTTTCTTCATGGGTGTGATCTCTGGGTCGCATTTGGCCATGGGAAGACCTTCCGCTATGTATCATGGCATTGCAACAGTTTTGGGTGCAGAAGCGTCACAAGGACTGCTATTTATGCATGCTTTCTCTAGGTGTGACACTGTGTCTGCCTTTTGTGGGATTGGCAAGAAGACAGCATGGGAAGTTTGGAGGACTTCAGATCTATTCAACTCACTATATAGGAGACTGTCTGATGCCCCGGCATCTCTGTGTGACAATGACATGGAAACGCAGGAGAGGTTTGTTGTACTACTGTACAAACGCACATCACCATTGTCAAAGGTTAATGAGGCACGAAAACGGCTTTTCGCTTTTGGCAACAGGCAGCTAGAAAACATTCCTCCGACCAGTGCAGCTCTGCTGAAACACACCAAACGTGCTGCGTTCCAGGCAGGTCATCTTTGGGGCCAATCACTCCACGCAAATGCAAAAACGCCATCGCCAGCTGACCGGGGTTGGGTCAGAGATGGACACTTGGTCACTGCAATGGAGTTTGCTTGCAACTAAGGGAACTCGTGAAATGTGCTTGCAAAAGTAATTGCACTGGCAGATGCAACTGTTATAAATCCAACTTACCGTGTACACAGTTGTGCTCATGCGGTGCACAGTGCGTGTGACGTCTGTGAATCATGATTCACCAATCAACAGCATCATGTATAGCCTTGCATACTCTAATAGGATAATTGAATGTATCTATAATGACCATTACTTGGTTCGATATTAAGAAATCAAGTAATTTAAACTATTTCTAGATGCTATATTGCTTTTGTTCTCAAGAGATGGATCTTTTAGATAACACATCTTAAAGAGTCACCATCTTTTTGACATCAAACACAGGTGGTTGCTATGGAAGGATTGATATTTACATATTTAGAGTATTGTAGTGAGTAGAATTATAACGATTGACCCATGAAACCCCTAATTTGACATTAATCCCATCTTTCTACTCGGTCTAGAGCTCGAGTAATGCAAATTTTCCGCTGGGAAGGAGGCCATTTTGAATCCGCCATTTTGAACGGGTTCCCTTGGTAGAATCACGTGGCACCGCATCTAATTATGATCAGGATACCGTAAACCACCTATATGCCAAATTTCATGCTTTCTGCCAGAATGGAACATCTTTTTCACATATCTGCCCTACTATAGTACCTGCAGGCAAATTAATTTCAAAATATTCAACAGAATATTGCTTACATGGTAGAGGTTTTTATCAAGTACATAGCAATGAAAGGGTTCATATTTTACTGAACAGAGAGGTAGAGGTTGTTGTTGTTGAAATGGCACTTACCCATCATTGGATTCATACGAGGCATGGGAGACTGCGGGGGCGGAGGTGGTATCATCATCATTCTTGGTGGTGCATTCATTCGTGGAGGCATGTTCATTTGAGGTGGTGGTGGTTGTCCCTGTCCCATGGACATTGGAGGTCTGACAGAAGCACGTGGCATGGGTGGTGGAGGTGGTAGTATTGGCTTTGGTGGCGGTGGTGGTGCATGAGATGGATGTTTCGGTACAGCTGGACCAATTTTCTCCTTTTCTGAATCTTGGCTGAAAGTTTATATATTTAATTAGATACATGAAACATTTCTGCAATCATGCAGTGCTTGAGTATTGATAGTATATAATATAACAAATTAAACATTAAACTATGTCAGAGAAGTGGAAATAGCGGCAGACTGATGGGGATGAGTGCTAGGGGTGTGCACCCCTCCTGTCTCTATGATAATGATGATGATGTAGTAGAAACATCCTACAGCTGCAATCCGTCATTCTTCGCTTTTGACCACTGTGTCTTGTACTCAGGCCAAGTATTTAGTTTCCACAGGTCCATTTTTGATCTAAGGGTACTGAGTCCTCTTTTGTTAAGGTCTATTGAGATTTATGCAATGACGTCCTCTCCTTGCTTTTATTTTGATTAAATCTCTATTTAGGTGCCATTCTTGTCATGGCGTAACAAAAGATGATAATTTGCAACATGTAAAATATTGGCTAGTTAGGTAGTATGGGTGAAGGGGAGAAATGCATGTTTGAGTTGACACTGCGTGGCATCAATCCGTGACCGTTAAAATGTTCACAGATTGGCCTGGTTGTGTAGGCCTACAGAGTTACACTGGGACAAGACTTGTGAATCATTCTAATTTGTGTCCACTATTAAAAGCTCAATGGCGGATACAGAGAACTAGGACAGTATTACATTCACAAATTCATTGACATCAACGGCCTCAAAATATGCCAAAAAACTTATCTACGGAATCAGCGATGTGATTATTACTCATATACAAGCCATCATACACACAATGGTGGGATCTGATGTGTCACTCAAGTTTACGACATCATAATCAATTACATCACATGTATGGAGGTTGACGTCACACTCATAATTGACAGAGAATACTTTGTCATGAAGCTGGAAAAAATATATATCTGTCTTTGATGGATTTACTATTTAAACCCTTTAATCCTCATAGAAAATGTCCATTTGCAGACAAAGAGATTAGTTTTGAAAATTTATCATTGGAATGACTGGCTCGGTTATCGAGCCAATCATTCCAGTGGTAAATTTTTTTAAATAGTTTTCTCTTGGTGTGCAAATGGATATTTCTCATGACACCGGCAGAAGCCATTTTTGGCTGATATGAGTGTTAATGGGTTAATATACAGCTTATCTGTATAGTTACCACAATATTTGGATTCTGTGAATTCAGGGTTCAAAGTAGATAAATCGATCCCAACATGGGCAAAAAGCTGGAGATGGCCGGGGCACAGCTAGAAATCAATCCCTCTATTCCCTAACAATGGAGGAATCCAGTTTTAGCTATGCCCCTCCCACCTCTAGCTAAGCTCCACCCTCACTTCACCCGTGTTGGGATCGATCAATTCCTGCAGTCTGAATCTCAATTTTCAGAAATCTATACAGTAAGCTGTTGAATATTTTGAAACTAATTTGACTGGGTGCTGCTGCTGCCTAGAAGTCAAATCAAATATTCAACATCATGTTTATTAAATATAAGACATATAAGTCGTACAACAATGCTTAGTCCGTCATCAATTAAGGGTTCGTGACGAAATTATCTACATCATTCATGACGTAATTGATTATGACATCATCCTACACATCAAGTAGTTGATTATGACATCAAAAGATTAATGGATAAACTGCAATCCTCCATTTAAACACATTTCCCCATCCGCACCCACACCTAACACAGGAAATCAACGCAACACATAGGTGAGCTAAATGTGTACTTACATAAGACCTTTAGACTTTTGTATGCTAGCAATTTGATCCTCAATAGAAATGTTCTCTCGTGCCTTCTGCGTGACCTTCTCCATGGATGCAGTGTGTCCATCCCATACTACTTTGTTAGTCTCTTTGTGTTCTTCTTCACCGATCTATATTAACACAATGTAAGCATGTACTAAAACAGGTCTTATCTAAACACTTTAACTCACATATTTGTTCATGAAAATTTCAAATTTTCTCATAGAAATTATCTAATTGCAGACCAAGAGATTATTCTATATTCGCAAATTTTGTTTCAATAAGCTTAAGCACACCATAACACTTTAACCCTCGAATTTGGTCAGGAAAATTTAGATTTTCCAATAGGAAATGTCCATTTAAAAACTAAGAGAAGACTATTTTTGTAAACTTTACCACTGGAATGACTGGCTCAGTTATCGAGCCAGTCATTCCACTGGTAAATTTTCAATAATACTCTTCTCTTGATCGGCAAATGGATATTTTTCAAGACGACTGCTGAAGCCGTTTTTGGCTGATGTGAGTGTTAAACGATTAAATATTAAGCCAAAGAGATGAACAAAATCTAAAACTTCTTCGTAGGAAATAAACGAAATCTAGGATTTCTTTTTTCACGAGAGAGTTGATACTTACCTCCCTAATACTTTAGATATAGCTAAATATCGGCTTTCACTCAATAAAACACTCAGATTAAAAACAGTTAGGTGCCCCTACTGGGCAGGGAGTCAGAGGTAGTCCGGCGGATGCTCGCCCCACCACCGCGCATGCGCCGACTACTACTTCCTCTGGCTCATTTATTGGCTAACACATGCAACTACCAAGAGCCTGAAGACCGAGCCTCTGTGGGGCGGAGAGGCCGGGTCAGTATCTAGGGAGGTAAGTATCAACTCTCTCGTGAAAAAAGAAATCCTAGATTTCGTTTATTTCACATCAAGAGTATACTTACCTCCCTAATACTTTTGATATTGCCAGAATTCGAAAGTGAATCTGGCGGGAGGGAGGCGAGGTCAAAAGACCAGCTCTTCCCTATACGCTTTCAAGCGTTTTAAGGCACTTATGACGTCTGAAACTGTGTGAAAACACAGTCAGGATTTGATAAACCATCGGATAACACAACCGATGCCTGAGAGATGACCGATTTGTCATATGCGCTCCCCCCCCTCCCTTGGGAGGAAGATTAAATGACCTCAATGTCCTACACGCTCTCTTCGTACTAGTGCTAAGTACTATAGGACAGAGACGAAAAGGCTCCATTTTCGTATACTCTCTATAAAGAACCACAACCCACATAAACCATCACCATATTAATAACACTGGGTAACGTGACAATACAAACAATGAACAACACATGAACAAGACTGACCTTGTTGTCCTAGGAAGCTGTCATCATGAATCCAGTAGAGAAGGATGATACAGTCCCGACAAGTGGTTGTCACCGTCGCTGAATGGCGAAGTATATAAGCAATGCGGAGGCACTCTTCACAAACATAAAGCGGTTATTGTTTCAAAATCGACAAGGCGAGAGGGTTAGAGGTGTCACGGAGGTAATGGTCTGTAAAACTAGACTCACAGTGCCACTGAGCCACTGACATAATATCATCCACAGGGACCCCATTAAAAAGGGCAGTGGATGTCACGACACCGCGGACACTGTGAGCCTTGGCCACGTCAACCTGTCGCCCGGTGGCGGATTTGTGACAAAATTGAATACATTCCACAATCCACCTAGAAATGGTGTCCTTAGACGCCCTACCATGGGGTTCAATATATGACAACCATAACGCTGACTGGTCGGTACGCCACTCCGAAGTACGCTGTTTGTACCGGAGCAGCGCCCGTACGGGGCACCATACTTTAGAATTAGGATCATATCTAGTTAAAGATGGCAAAAAAATAGGTTGACCTGGATATTTCAATGACTGATTTTTAGACAAGAAATTAATCCTAGGTAGAAGCTTAAGGCCTTCCCCTGTAACCACAAAACGGTCAACCTCGGCTGATAAGGCGTGAATTTCACTCCTACGCCTAGCCGAGGCCGCAGCAATTAAAAATACAGTTTTAAGAGTTAACATTTTCATAGAAATGGAACTAAGTGGTTCAAAAGGCTTATCACCTAGTACCTGGAGCACCAGTGATAAACTCCAAGACGGAATCAGTGGAGGATTCCTTGGTCTTAGATTGCCCATGCCTTTAATTAATACATTTAATGTACTTACTTCATCACTCCCCCTATTAGCCAAGCAAGGAATAACAGTCATTAAAGCTGACTTATAACCAGCAATAGAGTTAGGCTTGAGGCTATAGGCATCATATAGGTGACAGAGGAAATCAGCCACTACCTGAATAGATGATTCCATTGGATCAATACATCTTTTTGAGCACCATTCTGCAAATCTGTTGATTTTATAATTATATGCTCTGGAGGTTGACCCCCTCCTGGCTTTGGCCATAAACATGGCCGCTTGCTCAGAAAAGCCCTCCTTAATTCTAGATTCCTTGACAACATCCACGCAGTCAATCGGAACATTGACGGATTGTCGTGAAGGGCCTTGCCCTGGAAGATAAGGTTGTCCATCAGAGGCAGCGGAACCGGATTGCAGACCAGAAGGTCCAGCAGATCCGTATACCACGATCGGCTTGGCCAATCCGGGGCGATCAGAAGCACTTGGCACTCCTGCTGCCTGATTTTCTGAAGCACCTTTGGAATCAGGATTGCTGGGGGGAATGCGTATGCATACATTCCCTCCCAGCTGATAGCTAACGCATCTGTTGCGAAAGCGCTTGGGTCTGGAATCGGAGAGACGTACGTCGTCATCTTCGCATTCTTCTTCATCGCGAACAAATCTATGTTGGGTTTCCCCCAATGGTCGAACAGACGATCCGCCACACATTGATTTAGTTGCCATTCCGTGGGTAAAACACTCATCCTTCGGCTCAATGAGTCTGCTAGCAGATTTAACCTCCCCGGAATATGAACTGCTTTCAAGGTGATCCCATGATCCAGGCACCAACAAAGCAGTCCCCATGTCATCATACAGAGACTGGGCGACTTCGTTCCGCCCTGGCGGTTTATGTAAGTCACTACTGTTGAGTTGTCTGAACGAATTAGAACAATCTTGCCCTGAACTTTCTGTAAGAAATGTTCCAGGCCCAGGACTACTGCTCTTAGCTCTAGTAGATTGATATGTTCCTTGGACTGATCCAGATCCCAAAGCCCTGATACTGTGGACTCTTCCAGACAAGCTCCCCACCCCTCCATCGATGCATCTGTATACACAGTCACCTGAGGGTGGGGAGGGGTTAGCAAAACCCCCAGCAAGAGATTCTCTGTATTCAACCACCATTGCAGGTGGTGAATCAGAGGCGCCAACACCGGCACGTTCGAGTCCAGCGAACCTGAACTCTGGGTCCACTGTGTCATGAGAAACAACTGGATCGGACGCCTGCGCAAGGCGGCCTGTGGAATGACTGGTTCCAAAGAAACCATCAAGCCCAGCATTCTCAAGTAAACCCGTGCCAGGACATGACGACTGTCGCACACCGACTGAATTACCGAGATGAGTACTTGAACCCTCTCCTGAGTGGGGTACACATACCCCGTCTCCAGATCGAAGAACATGCCCAGGTAAACAAACTTCTGGGATGGAGTTAGCTCTGATTTCGGGAAATTGATTATCCAGCCCAAGTCCGAGAGAGTTTTCAAAACAATCTCCAGATTGGCTGACAACGATTCCCGGGTGTGTGCTTTCAATAGCCAGTCGTCTATGTACGTGTGGACTGCTATGCTTCTCCTGCGGAGGTATGCAGTGATCGCGAGAACCACACGGGTGAAGACCCGAGGAGCCGTGGAAATTCCGAAGGGTAACACCCTGAATTCCCACCGCCGGCCCTGAAATGCAAATCTCAGGAATCGACGGAAACTCCTCTCTATGGGAATGTGGAAATAAGCATCCTTCAAATCTATCGACGCTGTCCACATCCCTCGCTCTAACCCCGCCAACACCGAGCGCACAGTCTCCATCTTGAAACTGGGTGTCTCGATGAACTTGTTCAACGGCTTGAGGTTGAGAATCGGCCTCCACCCTCCGGTGTTTTTTGTTACTAAGAACAGGGTTGAATAGAAGCCCGGGCACCTCTGTGCCGGCTGAATGGCTTCTTTTAGTATGAGGGAATTTATTTCCTCCTCTATACACAACCTCTGATCCGGATCCCGTGGAATGGGAGTCCAGATCGGCGCGAGAGACAGTCGCGATGGCGGGCCTGTCACCCAGTCGGGACGATACCCGACTGAAAGCCATCGCAAGACTAAACGGTCCTGAGTCAACCGCTTCCACTCTGGCAAGCGGGCGGCCAAACGGCCGCCCACCGGTCCACCTAGGGATAGAGGTGGACATAAGGAGGGCCAGAGTGGCACTGTTCTCTCGGCCTGCAACACCGGAGTGGTTCCCACCGCGGTAACCAGGCCATCAGGCCCGATTACCGCGACCAGATCCCCGCGCGCCCCGCCCAGCGCCGCGCGCACCACGGTGCGCGGGCTGCTGTCTGGCTGGGTGCGGCTGGGGAGCCTGCGCCCCCCTCACTGCTGGCCGAATCGCCCGTGGCCTAGGCCTACGTTGCGACGGTGGCTGGCCCCTGACCTGGCCAGCACCACCTCGAGCCTGCAGAGGACGATACGCAGGGGGTGCCGCGCGAACACGCTCCCGCCGGAGCACCTCAAACTGTTCCCGCAGCGCCCTCTGGTTATTAACCAGAGTGACCGTCTCCTGGAGGTGCCTGCATCCCTCACCTCCAAAGAGACCAGGACCTGTCATAGGCGTCCGCAGCAGCCTATTATACAGGTCCTGGGACGGGCACAGATTGTCAAGTGCAAACGTGCGCCTCGCCCGGACACTTCTGGTTACCGCCCGCGTCAAACAGTCCAAAGCCAGGTTGATACCATCCTGAATGGCTCTCTGGACTGTCACCGGGCTAGGTTGGCGTGATGCGGAAGCCGCTACCACCCCTTGTAGCAGCTGGGAAACGTGGGATAGAGCGGCAATCGACGCTCTCCCACTCTCCTCCGCATCCCGCAGCGCGGCATTTGCCGAACGCAACGCGTTCGAGCACAAGACTCCCGTGTCAGAACGGGAGCCCGGCCGCGCATCTTCGCCCAAAGCCGCGCGATCATCAACGCTCGGCTTTGGCACCACACCGTACCGCTGGTAATCCAGGGGCACGATGCGGCACCGCTTCGCCACCTCGCGAGGGGCCTTCGCGAGACGTCCATTCACCTTAATGGACGCCTCTGCCGCTTCGAACATGTCCACGACATGCTCAGCAAGCGGCAGAGATGGCATAGCGGTAGCCGCCGGCCTACCAGCTAACCACGGCCTATGGTCACGCTGGCTAGCCGGCAGCTCCACGGGTAGATCTGGCCGAACACTTACCAGCCACTGGCAAGCGTCCGACCAATCCTCCTCCGTGGCTAACTGCGAGCGCTCTACTAGACGAGGGCCTTCGTCTTCCTCCAGAGCACTCGCAGTTGATGTCGACGGCGGGTAAGCTGATACCCCTGGCAAGCCTGGAAAAGCATGCGGGCCCGAGAGAGCAGGCATGCTAAAATCCGCGGCTTGACCAGGAGCAGGCGCCGTGGCAGAGCGCGGGGTAAACACCGCTCTACCACGGGTCTGACCAGCACCAGCCATACCATCGGCAAGCCGAGGTATGCGGTATCCGTGGTCAACAGCACCGCCCGGGGACACCCTCTGGACCGTGAAATCTACTCCTGCGTGAGTAGAACCATGGAACACGTCGCCTGCATTCCCCGCGAGGGGTGCACAGACGTCGTATTCCATGGCCACGTCCTCAGAAGGCGACCCCAGCAGGAGATCCTCTTCTTCCTGGCCAGAAAGATTAGACTCCGGGTCAGCAAAGAAAGCTAACCCGGACTGGCCAGGAAAGGTGCCATAGGAGGGTTTGGCACCTTCGGCGCGCGGATACCCGGGGTCTGATGAGCAGACCGCGGGTCCCAGCAACAACCGCTGTCCACGGCCCCTCGGCGCGGCGCCATGCCTGCTGCCAGGGCCTTGGACTGCCCCCAACAAAGGGGCCACCTCTGAATCCACAACCGGACCGGACCTAAAGAGACCGGATTCAGAGGCGGGGATCACCTGCTCGTAAGCAGATGCCGAGGACAACAAAGGAGCTGGCCCAGGGAGCATGCCACGAAGCAACTCTGGGACCAGATCCTTTATTGTCCTCTGCATCTCTTGCAACATTTCGGACCTGAAGGCCTCCATATCCACCGCGGATGAGGCCTTCTTCTTACCCTTCTTACACACTTTCTCCTTCTTCTTCCTCTCTTCCTCCATTACCTTCTCCCTTGCCTGCAATGCGAGAAAATCAGACATTAATTCGCCCCCCCACAGCTTACATACGTCGCACTTCAGCAACGGTCCACAGGGACTGCAGCTGAAGCACAAGTGCGGGACAAAGCGGCTTTTCAGAAACCTCCCGCAGGACGGGCAACCAGGTCTCTGAAACAGGACAAAGGACAGGGACAATGAGCAAGATAGTTAAGGTTAGCAAACTCAAAACCAACTAAAAAGAGAGGATAGGATCATCAAGATCAGAAATCAAGAAGAACCAGCCATGGACAAAACGTTAATTGTTAATAAAAAGGCCAAGGCCGATTATGACGTCATCACTCTCGTGACCAAATTAATCGATCCGCAACAAGCACCAAGAGCAAGAACGAATTGTATAAGTAAAACGGAACATTTCCGTTGAATTGGCATTTCGAGTACACAACAATCAGATATACAGAGATAACTCCTTCCAATTCTAGTATTGGCAAAAAGGGAAATTATCTCCCCTTTTGTTTACATTATAATTAGATACCTGATCCTTGTATAGACAAACCATCCAACGTGATGAACCGGAGAACTCCACCATAGTACGCCTCTACATTCTCTCCACCTCAGGGGAAGGAATTGGAGCAAGAGGGCAAAGTGAGAAGACCTTTATAACAGGCCTCCAACTCACTGAACATAGATCTTTTGGTTAGATAACCTAACAGTATTAGTAGGAAATGGAACCGTGGTGGAGAGAAAACATATCCTCTTGTGCCGAAAAGTCCACCAAAGCTTCTATGCGATACCTGTGGACAAAACACAAAGAGAAATGAGACATATGAAGCACCATGTTGTAAAAACCCAACATAATCAGGCGCTAATCACGGTAAGCGCGAGTCCCGGAAATACATTAAACCGGGACAAAACACGCTAGCATATCAAAGAATTCACCTGATAAAGCGATCCCGCTCCTTCTAGAGGCGAATCCTCCCTTTCCGACATGCTTCCACCAAAAATAAACGTCAAACGTGAGCGAAAAACAAGGCAACGCGCAGAAAAGTATGAAAATCACAAAACCGCATGTAACCCTTTGCCAATAAATGAGCAAAGAGGAAGTAGTAGTCGGCGCATGCGCGGTGGTGGGGCGAGCATCCGCCGGACTACCTCTGACTCCCTGCCCAGTAGGGGCACCTAACTGTTTTTAATCTGAGTGTTTTATTGAGTGAAAGCCGATATTTAGCTATATCTAAAGTATTAGGGAGGTAAGTATACTCTTGATGTGAAAAGCGACACCTCACATGAGAGACAATAAACTAGGTGACTGTCGCGTAATGTTTTTTATGCGCTAAACATCACATATCATTATGCTTTGTCACAGACACTAGTCGCTGTGTTCAACAGAAACAACCTACACCAGCATTGTTTCCAAAGCAAACTCCAGCTATCATATGAAAAGGGAATCAAATCTAGGAATATGAAATTTCAGACTTTCTGGAACAAAACTAGTTTCAAAATATTTTTACAAAACATTATATGTGTTACATTGGTTGACAAGCTTACCCTTTAAACCCTCAAATTTGTTCAAGACAATTTTAATTTTCTCAAATTTATCACTGGAATGATTGGATCGGTAGCCGAGCCAATCATTCCAGTGATAAATTTGAGAAAATTAAAATTAAAATTAGTCTTTTCTTTGTCTCCAAACAGACATTTCTCAGGAACACTGCAGAAGCCATTTTTGGCCGGCTTGGGTGTTAAAGGGCGAAACATAACCACCGCTTACCTTTTTACCAATAATCGTCTCTTCGGCGCCGGCACCAAATATATCCGTACGTCTTTCAGCGAGCTGTTTGAGACTGCTCTCAATCGCAGACCCGGGGGCAAACACATCATCGTGTTCTCGTCTTTCAGAGATATTACGATTACGTTCGGCAATCCATTTTGGATCCAACAGCCCTGAGAGATAGATACATCATAAGGAAATATATACAGATTTTGACATCTACAATTGTAAGCTTACATGACTGGTTTTGGTCCATCATGTCAACTACCATTGTTCAATAGAGAGATTTAATCTGTCAGTCAAGTACCTGACATCGTAATCAAATATGTCACATGTTAGCTGATGTCCCAATCAATATGCCCTAGCTCCATCATGAAAATTGAAGTCTGTCATTGAAGTGTACAGATTGTGTCTTTGATGAATTTACAATTTAATAAATATTTTGTTAAATATTTTGAAACTAATTTTACAGCAGCAGTTCACAGTAAAATTAGTTTCAAAACATTCACCAGCTTACATGCATAGTCACCTTGAAATATAGGTTCTGAGAATTCAGTTTTCAAAGTTTCAAATCGATTGTAACAAGTGCGCAGAGATTAGTTAGAAATGGGTGGGGCATAGCTAGAAATGGACTCCTCTATTAGTTTGAATTAGGGCTGGCCACGGTTAACCGTTTAAACGTTCACAAGTCGTTTAAACGGTTATCAAAATGCTAACCATTTAAACGAAAATAAAAAATAAAAAATCGCTTTTCCTAATATATATATATTGAGCCAAAAAAGTTTAGCAACAGTGAAGTTTGGTTTGTTGTATTAAAACTATGCGTCCATTTATAACCAAATTTGCAGGCATGTTTCGTCAATGTAATGTCTCGCTGATCATGAAGAAATGCCAATCATTTCTTGCATTTCTCGGCCGCACGCTTACTGCATTACTTACATTGGCGGGTAGCTAAGGCAAAAATTCACCATATTGCAAAAGCAGATAATGAATGTTAACAGAAAGCTCTTAAAAGTTTACCCTACCGAACATGGGCCACCGCCCAGGGCTACCCGAAAATCAGCACCATGAAGCAATGGGAAGACTCGCTGCTGGGCAGAGCGTTCGCGCTGTTGCTCGACATTTTAATGTTCACGCCTCAACCATTTCCCGTCTCCGCCAACGTGAGCAGGAAACTGGACATGTTAATGACCGACCACGATTTGGCAGACCGAGAGCAACACCACCACGAGAAGACCGCTACTTAGTGACGTCATCACGACATCACAGGTTTGAGACTGCGCCGCGGCTGTCCCGTAATTTGCACACCGCTACCGGCACTACAGTGCATGCACAAACTGTGCGAAACAGACTCCATGATGCTGGACTGCATGCCCGTCGTCCACTTGTTGCTGTTCCGCTTACAGAGCGCCACATCGAGAATCAGTTTGCATGGGCAAGAACTCATCAGCGATGGCATGCTCAACAATGGAGCCACGTTTTGTTCAGTGATGAGTCGAGGTTTTGTGTGGATGTGGCAGATGGTAGGCAACGGGTTTGGCGACGTTTAGGAGAACGGTATGATGCAGCCAACATCATTCAGCACGACAGATTCGGTGGCGGCAGTGTTGTGGTGTGGGCTGGAATCCATGAAAATAGCAAAACAGATCTTATTGTGATTCGCGGAAATTTAACGGCTCAACATTACTATGAAGTTGTCACCCCTGTTGTCATCCCTTTTATGCAGCATCATGCAGACTTTATGTTCCAGCAAAACAACACCTGTCCTCATTCAGCTAGGGTCACCAGTGATTTCCTTGAGGCTAACAACGTTCCGGTGTTGGACTGGCCAGCGCGATCACCGGACATGTCGCCTATCGAACACGTGTGGGACATTCTTGGCCGTATAGTGCGTGAGAACCATCCACATCCTCACTACGTGTGGGAGCTGGAAGCTGCACTGCTCCAGAAATGGGATGCGATTCCTCTTCGTGACATCAGATGCTTAATTCGAAGCATGAGAAAGCGATGTACGGCGGTGGTTAATGCGCGCGGAGGTCACACCCGGAATTGACAGCTCAGTGTCATTATTTAAATTGGACCCTTCGGTTGAATGATGCCGTGTTAAAGGCGCGATGCTAGCATTACAGTAACAAGAAACCGTTGTTCAAATTGGAAAATAACCTATCAATTAAATAATATATTTGAATCAATTTATTGTTTTTGTTAAATAACATTTATATAGTAATATTCTCAGTGTTGCTAAACTTTTTTGGTTCAGTATATAATTCTGAAATTCCATAATAATTGATCAGGGCCATAACCAGTATTCTGCTGAAAAACTGAAAACAATTTGAGTGGATGCTGATTTTGTTTGCACCACTAAAGCAGCAACTGCCTCCTGTCAAATTATTTTCAAAACAGTCAGCAGGAAATAGGTTTCAAAATATTATACAACTTGCCTGTGATTATATGTGTACAGCATGGCGTATTGCTGATTCAATAATTATTGTCACGGGTAAAAGGCTGATAATCCCCCGACCTAAAGTATACAGGATATGGTACACTATAATTAACTGCTTTTATTACAATCAAGTCAAACATTTGTTCTGCGAGAAATGTCGCGTCTTTTAAACACAACATTTATGCCGACGCGTTGGTCCCTGGTCAAGCACACTATTGGCCGGCTCATGAATCACCTGTAGGAGGGGCTTGGTGCGTGGGCGATATTTGGTTGGTCTGGGCGTGGTTTGATGATTATCGGTCAATTGAGATGACCGTCATATATCACATTAATTAACACTCACTCCTTCATTTAGTAAATAACCTGCGAAGTAAAGTGAATTTGCTGATTTAATTTTGTGTTGTGAGCATACTTCATTAGCCGTGTAGGCCTACATTTGATCATTGTGTTAGAAGTTGACGAAATGTGCATCCAAAATTCTTGGTGTCCCGGCGACATCTGTGCCAGCTGAACGTGTCTTCTCAATCGCCAGGCTTATTGTGAACAAGAAACGTAGCTCTTTGTCACCCGAGAACGTTAACATGTTAATATTTTTAACCATGTCGATAACCGAGCCAGTCATTTCAGTGGTAAATTTTCAAAAATAGTCTTCTCTTGGTCTGCAAATGGACATTTCCCAGGATGACCGCAGAGGCCGTTGTAAGTGTTAAAGGGTTAATGACGCAATACTTATTGGGACGGGTACTATGATGTCTCCAGCGAATTCCATTACAGTACCTACTTGAAAGGCAAAAATACGTTTAAACTGATAATAAATGAATGTTTAAACGGTTAACGGCCCCATTCCGGATGCACAGCCCTAGTTTGAATAGTACATGTATTCTACGAGTACACCTCTTGTCATAAATACAATGCATATATATCTGCTCACCTGAGAGCCCAATGGACCTTTTCAGTTTTAGCTATGCCCCGCCCATCCCTAGTTAAGTTGCACCCACACATCGCCATATTGAGATTGATCGATCCATGAATGCCCTATTAATTTTCTGAAAACTATACAGGTAGGAGGTTGAATATTTTGTCAACTAATTAGACTTGGTGCTGTCATAAACAGCGACCAGTTAAATTAGTTTCAAAATATTCAACAGCCTATTTATTAAATAGTAAAGACATATAATTCGTACAACAATGCATAGTCTGTCTTCAAATATGCATTCGTGACGTACTTATCTACGTCATTGATGACATCATTCATTATGATGTTATTTAAACGAAATCACAGATTTCTTTTTTCACGAGAGTAGTTATACTTACTTCCCTAACAGTCTATATTTCCTAAATATCGACCGTCACTCAATAAACCCAGATTAAAAAAGATAGGTGCCCTTATTCGGCAGGTAGATAGGTGAGTCAGCTGGATGCCGGCCCCAACCTCGCGCATGTGCAGACTGTCACTGCCTCAGCCGACACATGTAACTTAAAAGCCTGAAGACCGAGCCTCTGCGGGGCTGTGTTAGGGAGGTAAGTATAACTACTCTCTCGTGAAAAAAGAAATCTGTGATTTCGTGTATTTCACTTCATGAGATATATTTACCTCCCTAACACTCTATGATATTGCCAGAATTCATAAGAACATTTGGCGGGAGGGAGGCGAGGTCAAAAGACCAGCTCATCCCTTGCACGCTTTTTGCGCATGAAGCACTAACATCTGAAATTGTGTGACACACACAATCAGGCAATGATTTGAACATCGGATAACACAACCCATGGCAAGAGTAATGATCGTATGTCAAATGCGCTCCCCCTCCTTTTGGGAGACACAGGTACCATTACATTCTTGTTAAATAAGGGTGATATCTCGTGACAATAAATTATGTAACAACAAAAGGCAGTACTGACCGTATGCATGAAAACTGTATCCATCCAGTCCACATCAGTGAAGGAAATATGATACACGAATATGCAGTTGTTTCCACAATTAAAATGTGCTGTCTGAAGACAGCCAAGTGCAACTTATCTACAATATATACACCTGATCATCTTTTGAATATCGATTTAAAGCCAAGAGGATTAGCGGTGTCACAGAGGTAATGGTCGGTAAAACTTGACTCACAGTGCCACTGAGCTACCAATATGTCATCCACCGGCACCCCGTTAAACAGGGCGATGGACGCCACTACGCCACGGACACTGTGAGCCTTGGCTAAGTCAACTTGTTTACCAGTGGCGGATTTGTGGCAAAATTGAATACATTCCACAATCCACCTAGATAGTGTCTTTTGACGCCCTGCCATGGGGTTCAATATAAGACAACCATAATGAGGAAGGGTCCATCCGCCATTCCTGTGTACGTTGTTTGTACCTGTTTAATGCACGGGCTTGACACCATGCTTTTGAATTAAAATCAAACCTAATCAAAGCAGGTAAAATAAGTGGTTGAGTTGGATATTTCAAAGACTGATTCTTAGTCATGAAATTTATCCTAGGCAGAAGCCTAAGGCCTTCCCATGTAACCACATAACGGTCTGTCTCGATGGACAAATCATGAATCTCACTTCTCCGTCTTGCAGAGGCCGCAGCAATTAGAAATACAGATTTAAGTGCCAACATTTTCATAGAAATGGCACTTAGTGATTTCTCGGTCTTAGATTACCCATGCCTTTTATTAATGTGTTCAATGAACAGACTTCGTCACTTCCCCTATCAGCCAAGCAAGGGATAACTGACATCAAAGCTGACTTGTAGCCAGGAATAGAGTTGGCTTGAGGCATCATACAGGTGACAGAGGGAATCGCCTACTACCTGAATAGATGCATCCATTGGATTAACATCTCTGTTTGAGTACCATTCTGACAATCTATTGATTTTATAGTTATATGCTCTGGAGATTGACCCCCCCTCTGGCTTTTGCCATAGACATGGCTGCTTGCTCAGAAAAGTCTCCTTAACTTTAGATTCCTTGACAACATCCATGCAGTCAATTGGAACATTGACGGGTTGTTGTGAAGGGACTTGCCCCGGGAAATAATATTTCCATCAGCGACAGAGGAACCGGATTGCAGACCAGAAGGTCCAGCAGATCCATATACCATGATCGGCTTGGCCAATTTGGGGTGATCAGAAGCACTTGGCAATCCCCCTGCCCGATTTTCTGAACAACTTTTGGAATCAGGATTGCTGGTGGGCATGCGTATGCATACATTCCCTCTCAACTGATAGCTAACGCATCTGTTGCTTAAGCATTTGGATCTAGAATCGTCATCTCCGCATTCTTGTTCGTTGCGAACAAATCTATGTTGGGTTTCCCCCAGTGGTCGAATAGACGATCTGCCACACATTGATTTAGTTGCCATTCCATAGGCAAAACACTCATCCTTCGGCTCAACAAATTTAGCCTTCCCGGAATGTGAGCTGCCTTCAAGGTGGTCATATGATCTAGACACCAGCAAAGCAGTTTCCAAGTCATCATACAGAGACTGGGCGACTTCGTTCTGCCCTGGGTGTTTATGTAAGCCACTACTGTTGAGTTGTCTGATCGAACTACAACAATCTTGCCCTGAACTTTCTTTAAGAAATGTTCCAGGCCCAGAACTACGGCTCGTAATTCCAGAAGATTTATATGCTCCTGCGACTGATCCAGATTCCAAAGTCCTGATACTGTGGGCCCCCCCCCCCCATTGATGCATCAGTGTACATCGTTATCTGAGGGTGGGGTGGGGCGAGCATCACACCCGTCAGGAGATTCTCTCTCTTCATCCACCATTGAAGGTGGTGAATAAGACGTTCCAACACCGACACCTCTTCCACTGTGTCATGATAAATAACTAGATAAGCTGCCTGCGCAAGGCCGCCTGTGGAATGACTGGTTCCAGAGAAACCATCAACCCCAGCATTCTCAAGTAAACCTGTGCCAGTACATGACGTCTGTTGCACACTGACTGTATTAATGAGATGAGAATTTCTACTCTCTCTTGAGTAGGATAAACATACAATGTACCCTATCTCTAGATCGAAGGAATATTCCCAGGTAAACAAACTTCTGGGATGGAGTCAGCTCTGATTTCTGAAAGTTTATTATCCAGCCTAAGTCTGTAAGTTTTCAAAACTATCTCCAGATTTGCTGCTAGACTTTCCTGATTGTGCTTTTAAAAGTCAATCGTCTATGTAAGTGTGGACTGCTATGCTTCTCCTGCGGAGGTATGCTGTTATTGCAAGAACCACCCTGGTGAAAACCCGAGGAGCCGTGGAAATTCGAAATGGTAAAACTGAATTCCCACTGTCGGCCCTGGAATGCGACTCAGGTACCGACGAAAACTCTTCGCAATTGGAATGTGGAAATAAGCACCCCTCAGATCTATTGACGCCGTCTACATTCCCATCTCCAAACCCGCCAACACCGTTTTGACTGTTTCCATTTTGAAACTTGGTGTGTCGATGAACTTGTTCAATGGCTTGAGGGTGAGAATTGGTCCCCACCCTCCAGTGCTCTTTGTCACTAGAAACACGGTTGAATAGAAGCCCGGGCAATTTTGCGCCGGCTGAATTGCTCCTTTTTGTATGAGGGAATTTATCTCTTCCTCTATACACAACCATTGATATGGATCTCTTGGAATTTGAGACCAGATCGGAACCTGAGATAGGTGCGATGGTGGGCCTATCGCCCAATCGGGCTGGTACCTGGCTGAAAGCCATTGCAAGACTAAGAGGTCCTGGGCTAACCGCTCCCACTCCTGTTTGTGGAAGGTCAATCGACCTCCCACGGGTCCATCTAGGGAGAGAGCTGGACATAAGCAGTGCAAGAGTGGGACTGTCTCTGGTTCTAGCATTGGTTTGGTTCTTGTGGAAATCGGCCAATCAGGCATGATTATCACGACCAGATCCATGCGCGCCATGGCTTGCGCCCCCCCCCCCCCCCCCCCGCGCCATGGTCCGCTCCTGGCCGGTTGCGCTTGAGGAGCCTGCACCCCCCCCCCCCCCCACCCCCACTGCCTTGACCAGCACCACCACGGGCCTGCTCTGGACGGTACGCAGGGTGCGCTGCGCGAATGTGCAACCTACGAAACACCTCAAATTATTCACGTAGCACCCTCTGATTGTTGACTATGATTGACTGTCTCCTGGAGGTGTCTACATCCTTCAACCCCAAAGAGACCAGGACCTGACATAGGCGTCCGCAGCAGCCTGTTGTACAAATCCTGAGACACAAATTATCTAGTGCAAATGTGTCTCGCCTTGACACTTCTAGTCACTGCCCTAGTCATACAGTCCAGAGCCAGGTTAATATCATCCTGGATGGCTTTCTGAACTGAGACAGGGCTTGCTTGGCACGATGCAGATGCGGTTACTACACCCTGTAACAGCTGAAGGACATGCAAGAGCGCCGCTATGGACGCTCTCGAACTCTCCTCTGCATCACGCAATGCTGTGTTTGCTGAGCGCAGGCCGCTCGAGCACAGCGCTCTCCCGTGTCAGAACGGGAACCTGGCCGCGTGTCCTCGCCAAGCGTTGCGCGATCATCAGCGCTCGTCTTTGGCACTGTACTGTACTGCTGGTATTGGCCAGCAACAATACGACACCGCCCCGCCACCTCGTGGGGAGGGGAGGGCGGCCTTCGCAAGCCATCCATTAGGCTTAATGGACGTCTCTGCAGCCGTGAACATATCAACTATATGTTCTGCTAATGTCAGAGATGGCATAGCGGTAACTGCCAGCTTTCCAGTCAACCACCGGCGCTGGTTCCGCTGACTTGCCGACTATTCTACACAGAGCTCTGGCCTAACACTTAACAGCCATTGGCACGCGTCAGACCAGTCCTCCTCTGTGGCCACCTGTGAGTGCTCGACAAGGCGTGGGCCTTCGTCGTCCTCTACTGCACTCGCAGGTGTAAACGTGGCTGGAGCCGTGGATACTCCTGGCAGGCCATGGAAAACATTCAGGCCCGAGAGAGCAGGCATGTCTTGCGCCATGGCTAAAAAGCCAGGAGCCGGTGCTATGGAAATGTTCAGGGTGTAATCCACCATACCATGGCCCGGACCAGCCACCGTCACACCCTCAGCAAGCCGAGGTATACGGAAACGCCAATCATCTGCTCCCTGGACCACCCTTTGAGCCGTGAAGGCTACCCCTGTAGTAGTTCCATGGAAAAAAATCGGCTGTGCTCCCCGCGAGGGGTGCACGATCATCCGTTTCCATGTCCACGGCTTCAATGGGTGAACCCAGCAGAAAATCTTCTTCCTCCTGGCCATCATACAAGGCCAGGGAAGGTACTGTAAGAGGTGGCGGTACCTTTCGTGCGCGGACACCCTAGGTGTGAGCCTATGTCCAGCAGCCCGGGACCAAGATCAACCGACGAGGCAAGCCGCCAGTCGGGATCATTTAGGCATGCTCCAGGATCCATTGGCAAGGCGGCGGGCCTTTCAAGATCTACTGAAGCCACCACTGATTCTGAAACAATTTCGAACCATGGACCACGACGAACACCAGAATCAGTGGTGGGGATTTTCTGCTCAGGGGCAGATGAAGAAGACAATAAAGTACTTGGCCCAGGGAGAATGCTGCGAAGCAGCTCTTGTACCATATATTTTATTGTCTTTTTCATCTCCCCATCATTTCTAACCTGAAAGTCTCCATTTCCGAAGAAACAGAGGCCTTTCTCTTACCCTTGCCACTTACACTCTTCTTCGCACACTTCTCCTCCTCCGACGCCTTATCCTTCACTTGTAACAACAAGAATTCAGAGAATAAGTCGCCCCCCCCCCCACTGTTTAGAGACATCATATTTTAATAATGGACCGCAAGGTGAACATTTTACACACAAGTGAGGAGCAAACTTGGACTTGATTGAGTGGTTACAAACGACACAAGAAGGCATCTGAAAAAAGGGACAAGACGACGACAATGAGTTAAAGCTTCTTTTATAATTAAAAATTAAATAACGCATAAAGGAGAAAGAAATCACCTATAGGCCTAAACAGGACGGTGAAAAAAGATGAACAACCAGCCTCAAAGAGGATATTAATAATAATAATAATAATAATAATAATAATAATAATAATAATAATAATAATAATAATAATAATAATGTTGATTATGATGTCATATTTCCATTAAAAAAACCCGACGAACAACATCCAGTGTAAGACGAATTGTATTAATACAAGAGCACACTAAACAGTAGTGTGAACAAAGTAATAGCTCATGATAATGATACAGATAAAACGTATATTTTCAAATATTTTACTGTGCCATAAAGCATAACTAGAATACCCGAGTCTTTAGCAAAGGCATACCACCACGTCCTGCTCTTGGAAGCTCCACCAGACAACCACTCTTCATCATCACTCACTTACTTATAAATGGAAGGGTGGGAACAGAAGGCACAATGACAAGCTCTCACTTATGGGAGCCTATATCACTCTGGGCATAGTCGTTTTTCCTAACATTTATAGGGAAATAGTAGAGACAAACCTCTTTAGATGTGTACAAACCTTACAAGAACCTGTGGACACAGTTATAAAGAGATATTAGAATTTTATGGTGCCAGATAATAAAGTTACCAGCTTTCTGTGTGCCTATAACGTCTATACCACATCACGGAAACATGTGACACCGCGTAATTAAGACGTATTTAAAACATAATTGTAGTAGAGATCACCTGATAACTCGGTCACGGAAATAGGTGACACTGCGTAATTAATATGTATTTAAAACATAATTGTAGTAGAGATCACCTGATAACTCGGTCCTGAAGTGGCGTCAGATGAAATATTATGATCAGACATGATAATAACAACTCTACAACAACTTTTAGATAGAAAATTGAGCAAAAACTAAGCAAGTGGTAAAGAAACAAGCATGTGATTCAGGCCAATAGTCAAGAAAGAGGCAGTGACAGTCTGTGCATGAGCGAGGTTGGGGCCGGCATCCGGCTGACTGTCACCTCTCTACCTGCCTAATAATCGCACCTATCTTTTAAAATCTGGGGGTTATTGAGTCAAGGTCGATATTTAGGAAATATCAGTGTTAGGGAGGTAAGTATATTTCTTGAAGTGAAACAACACATCACATAGTTGATTATGATGTCATATGATGGATGCATAAAGTGGAAAAGTCCATTGTACATAGATCTTATGACATGATTAGTCACATATCTTGTACGGGTATTTCGCCCGGTATTAATATATCAATTTCAATATTTGCCCGAGTGTGAAGCATGAGGCCAACATGGAACCTGATATATGGTAGAATACCAGCGAAATACTTGTGCAAATATGCAACTAAACATGTCAAACAACAATGCGTCGACAGTGACTCATCCCACAATTTTGCCAAAATGCCAATTACTAATCTATTTTATAGCACAAGCCTGCCAGTTTTTGCCTGCTAACATGTGTTAAGAAACTATCAAGTAAGCTTATTTGATGCCCTTATAATAAAAGCAATAGTAATAACATCCCCATTTTATTTGGTTTAACAATTAAATGTTTTCAAGAAAATTTTAATTTTTTCATTCAAAATCCCATTTGCAGACCAAGAGACCATTTTTGAAAATTTACCACTAGAATGACTGGCTCGATAACCATAGTCATTCCAGTGGTAAATTTTCAAAAATTGTCTTCTCTTCATCTGCAATTGGACTTTTCTCAAGACGACTACAGCTGGCGTTTTTTGGCTGATATGAGTGTTAAAGGGTTAAAAGTTGAATTAAGCAGAAAAAAATTTGGAAATTTTGGAAAGTAGCTAACAACAGGTATTACAACACACACTTCTTTATTTAATAGATTAGTTTTTGAAGCGGTCAAGAGCGGCCATTTAAAATTACGCCATCATTATTTTTGACCAGATGGCGGGATATGGCTCTGTATTTGCTTGATATCTGGCCCTATAAAAATGACCATATTCGGGCAGATACGTCAATAGTATGCAATAAACTAACTTATAGCACAGCTATCACTCTGCTTCTACACCACCAAATGTTCACAAAGCGAGACAATAAGAGACTCAATATATGGCGTCAGAAAATTGGATTCAAAGGAAATGCCAATTTCCAATTCTGACAGCAATCCTGCACAACGCCAATGCACTTCTGTATAGGATCAATACAAGTTCAGTCAATGGAGGAATCCAGTTTTAGTTAAGCCACGTCCATCTCTAGCTAAGCTCGATCGATCCATGCACTATGCGAATCTCAATTTCAAGAAAACAACACAGGTACATGTAAGTTTTGGAAGCAACAGCGCCCAGTCAAATTAGTTTCAAAATATTCAACAGCATGTTTATTAAATAGTAAACACATACAATTTATACACCAATGCTTAGTCATTACTCAATTAAGCGCTCGTGACAAACTTATCTATGTAATTCATGACATAATTGATTATGACATCATCCTACATGCCACGTAGTTGATTATGACATCATATGATTGATGGATAAATTGGAAAGGTCCATTTTTCCATGCATCGTTAGATGCAAGGGTTAATACGATCAAAGAGTGCTTCCTCTTCTGGTTTTTAAATATATTTTTCAACAAGAGGCCCAAGGGCCTGTAACACTCACCTGGACCATTAGCATATGAACCATTTGCATTTAAATAGATATTATGAAATATTTTGGAAAATCCAAGATGGTTGGCAAACAAAATTGACCAATCAAAATTCTCATTAGAACGCTTGAAGAATATCACCAGAGGATCATTCCACCCAAGTCTCGTTGAAATCGGGCAACTGATTAAGGAAGAGTAGCATTTTAAAGGATTTCTTGAAAATCCAAGATGGTCACCAGAAAAATTGACCAATAAAATTTCTGTATAAACGTTATAAAGCCTACCCACCTAGGGGCCTTTCAGCTGAGTTTGGCTAAAATCGGTCAAGGGGTTAATGAGGAGTAAGTAGACTTTTAATCCTTTTAACTGATTTCCCAAAATTCTTACAGATTCCAAGATAGCATCGAAAAAATTGACAAATCAAAGTTCTGTATATAAGTTCATGAGCCTACCGCGCGAGGGTACTTCCAGCCAAGTCTGATTGAAATTGCCGAGGCAGTTATGAGAAGTAGTATCTTAAATGATTTCTGGCCATTTTTTGGGAAAATCCAAGATGGCCACCAGAAATATTTACCAATCAATATTCTGTATACATGGTCTGAAGCCTACCGCCACAGGGGTCTTCCAGTCAAATCTGGTAGAGATCACGCAACCAGTTAACGAGGAGTAGCGTTTTAAATGATTTCACAGCATTTTTTTTGGAAAATTCAAGATGGCCGCTGAAAAAATTGATCAATTAAAATTCTGTATACAAATTCAGAAGACTAGCCCCATAGGGTCCTTCCAGCCCAAGCGGTTAATGAGTAGAGTTTCTAAGCAAAAGTTGATGGCCGGCGGGATGGATGGTCGCCATGGCATAAGCTCACTTGACTATTCTGACCAGGTAAGCTAATAACTCTGGTTCTAATGGATGTGCCAATTTGGGGGTTACCCAAAACACAAAAAACACCAACAGCTTTCAGCGATTACATATACGTAGATTATTGAACAAACTGACTCACCAATTCTCATATGCTCATGCACTTTGTGAGTGGGAATCTTTTCACCAGTGATAGGTGATACCATGAACTGATCAGAGCTGGACTCTGTTGTAGCCGGACGAGCTGAAGATTTGAAAAACAATCGTTATCAACAGAGTCATCAACAATTGAGGAATCCAGTTTTAGTTAAGACCCGCCTATCCCTAGCTAAGCTCCACCCACACTTCGCTGTGTTGGGATCGATTGATGTCTGATCTCCCTGGCTATCAATTTCCAGAAAACTATACAGGTAAGCTGTTGAATATTTTGAAACTAATTTGCCTGGGAGCTGTTGCAAGACCGCCTAGTCAAATTAGTTTCAAAATATTCAACCCCATATTTATTAAATAGTAGACATAAAATTCATACAATGCTTAGTCCGTCATAAATTAGCCATTCCTGACCTACGTCATTCATGATGTCATTGATTATGACGTCATCCTACACATCACATAGTTGATTATGAGGTCATATGATTGATGGATAAACTGGAACGGTCCATTAAGAAAACGGGTACCATAAGCCACTTAAAGTAGAACCCATAAACAATTTAAAATGTTTCCAAAGCTTTTTCCAAATAAGAAAGCTGTGTGATAAATTTGATACAAAATGTCAACTTTTCTTAGATCCTCTGCTTAGTATGACTGCGTATTCAGCTTTAATCCTTTAACATTCAAATTTTTTCAAGAACATATAAATTTTCTCAGAAAAAATGCCCCTTTGCAGACCAACAGAAGATTACTTTGGAAAATTTATAACTGAAATGACAGGCTCGGTTATTGAGCCAGTCATTCGAGTGGTAAAGTTAAAACAAAAAAGTCTTCTCTTGGTCTGCAAATGGACATTTCTCAAGACCATTGCAGATGCTTTTGACCGATGTGAGTGTCAAAGGGTTAATTTCAAACCCTGGTAGAGTACAGCTCATAAATAAGCTAGCATGTTTCCAAAATAAACACATGTTAATAAGCAATGTTCTAAGAGACTGCTCCCTAAAATGTCTTCCAATCCAATTATTATCAAAATATTCAACAGTACATTTTATTTAGTTTTGGAAATATTTTAAGTTATTTCTGAGCTGTACTCTATGTGTGTTAATTATCTTCAGTTACCTTTAGGATCATAATCCCTAATTATAACCTGATCCGGTGTGGGTGGAAGTGGAGGTGGCTGAGGTATCTCCGCCGGTGGTGGCGGAGGCATAGCTGGTGGAGGTGGTGGTGCAATAACAGGCTTAGGTACAATTTCTGGCTTGGATGCTGGTGGTGGTGGCGGCGGTGGAGGTGGGGCCTTCGATGATTCGTCTTCATCATCTGATGAACCAGATGAATCTTCATCCATATCCTGTGGAAAATGAACATGTATATTAATCTGTATACATATCATGTCTCCATAATCCTTATGTACAGTCAAAGTTGCTACAGAAACCATGTCATATTGTGTTGAGTTTAATCTTGACTCATAAATTTGTCATAGAAAATGTCAAGAAGATGATTTTTATCCTTGACTTGCATCCCCGTATAAAATCATTCAACAGCAATGGAGGGATCGGATCTGTCACTCAAGTATCTAACGTTATAATCACAATATGTCACTTGTAATCTATCATAATCACGATATGCTTTTGGTTAGCTTATGTCATAATCACAATATGACACTAGTAATTTAAAGTCATAATCACAATATGTTACCTGTAATTAATGTCATAATCACAATATGTCACTTGTAATCTAATGTTATAATCACAATATGTCACTTGTAATCTGATGTCATAATCACGATATGTCACTTGTAATCTGATGTCATAATCACGATATATCACTTGTAATCTAATGTCATAATCACAATGTCATTTGTAATCTAATGTCATAATCACGATATGTCACTTGTAATCCAGTGTCATAATCACAATATGTCATTTGTAATCTAGTGTCATAATCACAATATGTCATTTGTAATCTAGTGTCATAATCACAATATGTCAGTTGCAATCTGACGTCATGATCACGATATGTCAGTGGTAATCTGATGTCATAATCACAATATGTCACTTGTAATCTGTCATAATCACAATATGTCACTTGTAATCTAATATTATAATCACAATATGTCAGTTGCAATCTGACGTCATAATCATATGCCACTTGTAATCCGATGTCATAATCACAATATGTCAGTTGTAATCTGACGTCATAATCACGATATGTCGGTTGTAAGCTGTCATAATCATGATATGTCACTTGTAATCTGTCATAATCACAATGTCACTTGTAATCTGATGTCATAATCACAATATGTTACTTGTAATCTGATGTCATAATCATGATATGTTACTTGTAATCTGATGTCATAATCATGATATGTCACTTGTAAGCTGTCATAATCATGATATGTCACATGTTAGCTGATGTCATAATCACAATATATCACTCGTAATCTGATGTTATAATCACGATATGTCACATGTTAGCTGATGTCATAATCACAATATATCACTCGTAATCTGATGATATAATCACGATATGTTACTTGTAATCTGTCCTAATCATATGTCACTTGTTAGCTGATGTCAGAATCACAATATGTCACTTGTAATCTGATGTCGTAATCACAATATGTCACCTGTTAGTTAATGTCATAATCACAATATGTCACTTGTAATCTGATGTCATAATCACAATATGTCACTTGTAACCTGATGTCATAATCACAATATGTCACTTGTAATCTGATATCATAATCACAATATGTCACTTGCTAGCTGATGTCATAATATCAATATGTCACTTGCAATCTGATGTCAAAATCCCAATATATCACTTGTAATCTGATGTCATAATCACAATATGTTACTAGTACCCTGATGTCATAATCACAATGTCACTAGTAACCTGATGTCATAATCACAATGTCACTAGTAACCTGATGTCATAATCAAATGAAGTAGGCCTGCCATGTCAGTGTGACATGTGTGACAGTGTGAATTGTATGGCTTTAGTGAATTTACAATTTAATCCTTTAACATGTTTAATGGTCAAATTTGGTCAAGAAAATTTAAATATCTGTCTACTGGCTGTCCATTTACAGGGCAAGAGAATAGTTTGAAAATTTATCACTGGAATGATTGGCAACATATCGAGCTAGCCATTTCAGTGGTAAATTTTCAAAAACTGTATTCTCTTACCTTGCAAATAGACATTCCACAAGAGCATAACAGAGGCGGGTTTTAGCTGGCTTGACTATTAAAGGGTAAATAAACATTCTGTTGAACTTTTTGAAAACAATCTGACTGGGAGCCAACACTGCCATAGTCAAATTAGTTTCAAAATATTCAAGAGGTTACCCGTTATCTTGAAATTGAGAATCTGGGAATTCATAGTTCAGTGTTAATATTTGCCGTATTCAACTGGTCCATTCCATGTGAACTATTTTCTGGTCGAGTACTTTATTGTGTTTGACTGGCACAATAATGTGACTTTCCGTGAGCACCAATTTTAAGTTGCTTAACTGCGGGCTACTTACAATTTTCCAGTGAAATAAAATTGCAGTCAACCGGCCTGAGGCTCAAACTTGTAGTTTTTGTACCGTAATATAGTTACTCGCCGGTAAAATATAATTTTGAAATTGATTGAAACACACATACAAAGCTGGCAGAGCACAGCTACGTAGAAGTGGCTGAATTGATTTAGATAGTTTAGAAAGAAAATATAATGCTTCAAGCGTCGATAAGCATGCTTGTTAATCTTGTGTGTGCAAATTTCACACTCGCTATGTACTGGTGACAAGGAATTCACCTTTCCCGAGTATCCATTCATCATCAGACCTCATATGACGTCATAATCAGCTCAGCACGTGTATGATGATGTCATAATTATTACATCACAAAGGGTTCCATATAGACCGTCACCAAATCTCAAATGGGCTGACACGTTGTATGAATTGTATATCTTTGTAATTCTTTGTTATTTAATAAACATGCTGTTGAATATTTTGGAAAGTATTTGACTGGGTGCTTTTGCTGCCTTAGGCAGCAACAGCACCCAGTCAATTAGTTTCAAAATATTCAACAGCATATCTGTGTTTTTTTGGAAATTGATAGTCAGGGTATTTAGAGATCGATCGATCCCAACACGAGCGAGGTGTGGGTGGAGCTTAGCTAGACATAGCTAAAACCGGAAAGGTCCATTGCTGGTGTAAAGTTAAAGTTGAGTCTATGGAGAGATAGGACCTTCTTTCAGCTGCAATCAGTTTTTCTTCAACCTTCTCCACTGTATTATTACCGTAAAATTTAGATTTTGTGAATTCCGGTTTCCAAGTGTTAAAACTGATTACGACACACATATAAAGTGAGCAGAGCTAAGCTAGAAATGGGTGGGGCATACAGTACAGCTCAGAATTAAGTTAATATGTCCTGAGATCAAAAACACACCAGACAAAAACAAAAACACGCCAAGAAGAATACAAAAATGAAGGCGAAGAATACATAAATGCGCCATGAAGCAAACAACAAGAGCCATCAGAAGACGGCATATCCCCCCCGGATCCAAACATTTCAAATAAACATACATCAAGAGTGGGCATACATGCAACGTTAATTGTAAAGGACAATATTTTTCAAAAACTAATCAATGAAAAATGCAACCCTTCCTAAAACCTAAATTCCTTTCTCACTAAGTGTAAAGCAGTTTATGTATCTGATATAAGATATTTAAAGGGTGATAACTCTGTAATGAATACTTTTTTTGCTGCGAAAAAAAGCACATGCCCATCTGCACATGATACTGATGTTGGCGACAAGAATTTAAGTTAATCGAATTGAGACCTCTAGGAGTTCGTTGACAAGAAATGATTGTCAGAGATGACCGGACCGACAGAGGGACATACATACATTTTGGACAGATGGATGGATGTACAGGTATAGGAATAGCACATGCACACCTTCACGTGATAATGATAACACTTAGTTTCAAAAGAATCAGAGCTAAACTGTAGGAGTTGTGGTGACAAGAAATGGTTGGCAATGCAGTTTATTTATGTATTAGCGTTAAGATATTTAAAGGGGGATAACTCTGCAGTGAATATTTTTTTGGCCGTCAAAAAAGCACGTGCACATCTGCACATGATACTGATAATGTTGATGAAACTTAAAGTTAATCCATTGAGACCTCTAGGAGTTGACAAGAAATGATTGTCAGAGATGGATGGACCGACAGATGGACATACATACATTTTGGATAGACCGATGAACATACAGGTACATGGATAGCACATACACACCTACACATGGTAATGATAACACGTACCAATTTTCAAAAGAATCAGAGCTAAACTGTAGGAGGAGTTGTGTTGACAAGAAATGATTGGCAATGTAGTTTATGTATCGGCTTGAAGATATTTAAAGGGGGATAACTCTGTAATGAACAACTTTTGAGCCGCGAAAAAAGCACATGCACATCTGCACATGATACTGATGTCGAGGAAATTTTAAGTTAATCCATTGAGACCTCTAGGAGTTGTGTTGACAAGAAATGATTGTCAGAGATGGATGGACTGACAGATGGATGTACATACATTTTGGACAGACGGTTGGATGTATAGGTATACGGATAGCACATGCACACCTTCACGTGGTAATGATAACACGTACCAATTTTCAAAAGAATCGGAGCTAAACTGTAGGAGTTGCGAAATGATTGGCAATGCAGTTTATGTATCGGCTTTAAGATATTTAAAGGGGGATAACTCTGTAATGAACAATTTGTCGGCCACGAAAAAAGCACATGCACATCTGCACATGATACTGATACGGTCGACGAAATTTAAAGTTAATCCATTGAGACCTCTAGGAGTTGCGTTGACAAGAAAAAATGATTGTCAGAGATGGATGGACTGACAGATGGACATACATACATTTTGGACAGACGGAGGGACATACAGGTACACAGATAGCTCATGCACACCTACACGTGGTAATGATAACACATACCAATTTTCAAATGAATCAGAGCTAAACTGTAGGAGGAGTTGCGTTGACAAGAAATGATTGGCAATACAGTTTACGTATCAGCTTTAAGATATTTAAAGGGGGATAACTCTGTAATGAAAGAGTTGGCCATGAAAAAAGCACATGCACATCTGCACATGATACTGATAATGTCGACAAATTTTAAGTTAATCCATTCAGATCTCTAGGAGAAGTTGCGTTGACAAGAAATGATTGTCAGAGATGGATGGACTGACAGACGGACATACATACATTTTGGACAGACGGTTGGACGTACAGGTACACAGATAGCACATGCACACCTACACGTGGTAATGATAACACGTACCTATTTTCAAAGGAATCTGACCTAAACTGTAGGAGGAGTTGCTTTGACAAGAAATGATTGGCAATGCAGTTATGTATTGGCTCTACGATATATAAAGGAAGATAACTCTGTAATGATCAAGTTTTTGGACGCGAAAAAAGCACATGCACATCTGCACATGATACTGATAATGTCGACAAATTTTAAGTTAATCCATTCAGATCCCTAGGAGGAGTTGCGTTGACAAGAGATGATTGGCAATGCAGTTTATGTATCGGCTTTAAGATATATAAAGGGGGATAACTCTGTAATGAACAAGGTTTTCGGATGCAAAAAAAAGCACATGCACATCCGCACATGATACTGAGAATGTGGACCAAATTTTAAGTTAATCCACTGAGACCTCTAGGAGTTGCGTTGACAAGACGGGGACAGACGGATGGATGGGCAGATGGACGGACAGACATATGCTGATCGTTATATCCCCCCTCTTCCAGACCAGGGGGGTGGGGGGGGAATGATAAAAACGCATCAGGACGAACACAACAAATAATTGTGAACATTTCTTTTAGCGCGCCATAAAGGATCAGAGAGTTTGGAAACAAAATATGAACAGGGCTAGAAAGCATGTCATGTCTTCAAAATACCCGGCGCATTTGTGAAAAACATAAGCGTGTTTACACATGCTTAGTAAATTGGAATGCCTGTGGACTTTGGCTCATTAGAAGTTGCTGCAACCATAATATTCTTGAAGTCGTTACACATTCAAGTTGTCAGTTCTTGCTGTTCGCGAACAGATTTAACAAGAACCCTACGATTTGACAACGGCACTCTAGCTCCATTTATTAAATCCACAAACCTGTACTGCTACAGACTGTTTATGACCATTCAAAGGCAGCATTTCCAAGCAATATTTTCTAATATCTAACATATTATTGTGAATAAAACCTTACAATGAAGACAAACAGAAGTGCGAGACACGTCCACAGTTGATCGTGATAGATCCAGAGCTGCCAACCACCAGTTTAAACAATCAGTAGCTTCAGGTGAAAAAACATGATTTTCAGCAGTTTCAAACACTCTTTCAGTAGTGGATTTTCAGTAGTTTGAGGAACCTTTCAGTAGTTCAGTAGTGATTAAAAACGCAACAAAAAACATGATTTTAAACAAGGTGAGAGAAGAATATCTATGAAATTTTACAATTGGAATGATTGACTGTTATCGAGCCGGTCATTCCGTGGTAAAATGTAAATATAGTCATCTAGTATTGTGTGAGTTAATTTACCATCACATTTTTGGATAGAATTTTTTTTTATTGATTTGCAAGCAGAAATGTGCATATATATATTGTAGGCCTATGTATCACCTTTTTCTGTTCTTTAAGACCGGTCATCTTTCTGTATATTGTCGCTTATACACATGTACACACGTCTTTTGAACTGTTTTTTTATTGGTACAGTACGGCTGAGTTAACTTAACATAAAATGCGTCTGCAATGCATGCATGACGCGTACACAGCGGGTCTATTTTAAAATAATGGATGCATCACCTTCTCGTTGTGAACGGTAAAACAACGCGGTGTGAAAGTAAAACAAATGGGTTGGAAACAGTTTGACAATGCGTCAGAACTTATTACACAACGCATTTATGATATTGGCTAAACAAGTTGTTTGAAATCTGATAACGTGAAACGCGTTCATAATTACGCCGCGCTGGTATAACGACATTATGCGAGTTGCCCAAGAAGGGCAACCGATTACTCGGGCATACACACATTATGCAATTATATTTTGCCAGGGTACCGTAAATTTTCGCGAAATTCCTGTCATGATTTTAGGGGGAGGCCTCATTCAATGTTGAATAATTGGCAGTATGTCGCATTATCAGTTTCGATACAGCTGCCTGGTAACGCAAACATTCCATTCTTACAGAACAAAATGAACACGGTTACTTAGTCATTGCCTAAATTCACCACTAATGAGAAATGCCTCGCGCGACTGTCTCGCCAATCGATAATTATGCGCAGTCGTAGATTCTCGGAAAAGCATATCCGTAATTTGATTGGCTTGCTGGACATCTGACGTCATTACTGTATGAATGAATGAAAATTACTATTGTAGTAAAATATTGATCACGTGTCTCGTTGTCATTCATAACGAATTGATGACGTGATTTATTTTAACCAGTCGCTGAGCGACTCACGATCAACAACGGCGGAACGCAAAATATACACGTATTCGTGGTGCCGCTTTTAAAAGCAATAAAGCAATATCTTAACACCCACTTTGACTTTTAAATTAATAAAACAAACAATGTCTGGTTCATGAAATATAGTAAAATTAGCTCCTTGACTATTTATAATGTTAACTTTCACGGGTTTATTAAGGCACTATTTATCATCTAGCTATGTTATTGCTACGTAGAGGGGGGGGGGGGGGGGGGGGGGTACAGCGATTGCTCATTTCCGATACTCGGCTACATTACATTACAATATAGTGAATCTGAAAGCTACCGAATGTCACAAAAAGAAAATCATTAAATCACTACGGGCGTTTTATTTCCGCGAAAAGCCAATGAGATATCGGTACATGTTACAGCTGTAGGGGCGCATAGTATTTCATAAATAGCCCTGAACTAGTCTTTTTTTGTGTAGAGCACCGATGGGGGTATTGCGGTAGCGGACACGAATCTGCTAATTTGTGCGTCATATTATCAATAAAAACCACATCATCTGCATGTTTTAATAAAAAGCGTCTACATTAGTCGAGCATTGGTACACATAAGCTATATTTTGACATCTTTAATCCATAATTTGCGTTTGTTCGCTGTCTGTTCATCGCGAACACAGGTGATGCGTAGAAGTGATAATGAAGTTGCTTACGGACATTTTTCACTATGATTAACCTATGTAAAATCTCGCCAGTCGGCATGTTTCGCTGCGCTGGATGTTTATAAAAGTTAAATGCGAAACGAACCGATGCTTACGATTCTTGCACTAGATGCATAACGTTCAGGGGCGCAAAACGTTCAGGGGCGCATCGTTACATTAATTCGCAACCGGGAATCATGATTTTGTGTTTCGTAATATTTATAATTTTGATTTTTAATATTATGTCCCGCTGTCTTTTTTAGGAAAACTTTCTCATATTTACCTACATAGGTAGTGACAAAATGTGACTTGATACCATAAGATGGTCAACCATCAAGAGCTGGTATTGGAAAAAATTTGACATATTTACATCGGACCCAAAGGAATGAGTAGGTTGTCTGACTGACTACTGTGTTCACATTACCTGTACTTCTGTGTCTGCAGTGGTAGGTGGTGGAGGCGGAACAGGTGGTGGCTTAACAAGGTCTTTCTTGGGCTCTTTCACTGTGACATGTGTTATCTCTACTTCAGTATCTTTCTCTTCTTCTTCCTCTTCTTCCTCCTCTTCCTCATCCTCCTCCTCTTCATCATCGTCATCATCATCAGATTCAACGTCCATCTCCTCAGTAATATCAACCTGGATTAAAAATACAACAGGTTATCATCCTTAATGGAGAGATCCAATCTGTTACTCAAGTAAACAAATACATCACATGTTTGCTGATTTCATAATAATAAGTTCTGTCATAAAAATCAGGTTTGTCACAAAATTGTATATGTCTTTGATGAATTTGCAGCAACAGTGCCACACCCAACAACCCCCAACATATAAACCACACCCCCTTCAAATTAATATCAAAATATTCAACAGCTTATCTGTATAATTACCTTGATTCTATGAAGTCAGGTTTCAAAGCATTAAAAGTGCCGGACCTTAGCTAGAAATGGGCGGAGCATAGGTAGAACTGGATCCCTCTATTTTATTATTATTTTAATGGTCATCATTGGTCAAGCAAATTGAAATATGTTCATAGTACATGTCCATTTGCTGGCCAAGAGAGGTCGATTTTAGGAAGTTTATCATTCAAGTGCACAGGAATGACTGGTTTGTTAAAATTTTCCAAAATAGCCATTTGATCAGCAAATGGAGATAAAATTACGAAGATAAACACTAAAAAAAATGGCCTTGAAAAATTATTTTGACAATCAATTGTTCCTCTTACATGTACCCGAATAAGAGAAGAAATACCGAAACAAATGACACCATACATCTTGATGTACAAGTAAGAAATATAAGTAAGCATAATTACCTCCCCTTTGTCAAATCGTTCCTGTGCGAGTACTCGAGCCCCTACCTCTTCAGGTGTAGTAGGGGGAGGCAGGTTTCCTGAAAATATAAAGATTGATATACAAACATAAAATGAAAATTAAAAAGATTCATGGTCTTGAGGAGTAAGTAATGGAGTAATCCAGTCTTAGCTATGCCCCGCCCATCCCTAGCTAAGCTCCACCCACACCACGCTCATGCTGGGATCGATCGATTCCTGAACTCCCTGACTATCAATTTCCAGAAAACTATACAGGTAAGCTGTTGCATATTTTGAAACTAATTTGACTCAGTGCTGTTGCTGCCATAGCCCTAATCCTATGGCAGCAACAGCACCCAATCAAATTAGGCAAAAATAAAAAATAGTTTCGTTTCCTGTAAACCTCCCGGGTGAAATTTGTCAACCGGCGGGGAATAAAATAATTTTTTTTTTCTACCCAGCATAGATGTTAAAACATGCATACATTTGTCAAACTATACAAATTATAATGTTTTAATGCCATTTGTATGCAATGTGAATCCATTTTGCTAATTGTGACATGAAAAACATAACAAATTTGGCAATTACAACCATATTTAATTGATATATGGTCAAATAGCTGGAAACCAAATATTTATGACCTCTTTAAAATAAATTAATAATTTAAATAAAAATTTATTTCCTACCTCCCTACTGAAATCATTTTTCTACACCCGGTTTGCAGGAAACAAAATCTTTTTATGGATGGCCGTAGTTTCAAAATATGCAACAGAATGTTTATTAAATAGTCAAAACATACAATTCGTACAACAACACTTAGTCTGTCATCAATTAAGCGTTCGTGACGCACTTATCTACGTCACTCATGACATCATACATTATGACCTCATCCTAAGCATCACGTAGATGCCTATGATGTCATATGATTGATGGATACACTGGAAAGGTCCATTGCGTCCCTACATATTATTCCTCAAGACCACTGCAGAGGCAGGTTTTGGCTGACGTGAACATTAAACGGTTACAATCAATCAACTGCCTTCATGTTTTGTGAGTTTCCTCAGACAACACTCAGAAATAGATCCACTTGCGTTAAGTCGTTAGTCTTTACAGACACGAAATAACTAATTCTTTACAAAGGTTATTTAATATTATGGAAGTAATTTGACTGGAACCTGTTGCTGCCATATGCCATACACAAAAGCAAATTTTCGTTATTTTTGGGCTGTAAGCTTTAAAATATACAATTGGAAAATGTTGCTAGCCATGCACTCCAATTGCAGAACTATTGCTAAATTAAGTGACTCTGCCTTAATTATGTCAGCCTACCTTGCTCATTGGGCTGGAAATCAACCGTCTCCACGACGACAAAGTCATGCCAATCTATCTGTGCATATGCCACTGAAAACGAAATAGAAGTTGAATCAGACCATAATACAGAACTACAACACAATTGGGTGGGAATATGTGACAGATGAAATTATTTTATGGCACTTTAAAGAACACTTGCAGAGTTTGCACTTTGACACATGCATTGTAAAATCTGTTTCAGCTTTTCAGGAACAGGAGAAATGTTGTGAAATCCAAGTGTATCGTCACACGCTTTCTTGTGCTAAAACTTAAAGCTAAATCAGACCAGTAGTGTCTAAGATATCCATTAGATCTAGAATTTGATCTGATCAGGATACTGTTTCTTTATATTAATCAGGGTCAGGATCAAATTTGGAAATCCTCTTTCGAGGTAAGATCAGGATATAGACACGCACGCATGTGTGTAAAAGGTGCCAACACGCTTGCTTACGCATGCATGCATACATGCACGCAGACAGACAGATCTGATTGCAATACTCTCCTCCCATTATGGAGCAATGGTAAATATGAAAATGGTAAATGCATTTTTGCAAACTAACTGTCCTATGCTAAGTTATCTTAAGCATGTTTTCAGCGTCTTATCAATAGTTATTTTCTGCAACAAGGATATAGCTCTATTGGTTAAATATAGCTTTGCACATTAACTCATTCAATATTAGAACTTGTTTTCAAAATAAGAACGATTCTATTTGATAGACTGAAAAGAAAATTACTATCTAGACATGCTCGAACTCTTGTTAACTAAGGCAACAAATGCCTCCAGCCATGCCAGGAGTGGCCAGTCAGACTATTTTCAAAATACCGTTGGACTCCATGTGCCTATAAATGTATAAATTGGGTTGGTAACCGTGACGATAGTTGATGGTTGAAAGAGTTAACATAATGAACGTAGGATATATTATGTATCTGAGTAACAAACAGCCAATATAACTAGGACTGAGTCTCGTATGTTGAGCTCTTCTGAAAATATGGACATTTTTAAAATCATTTTCATTATGATGGACTGGATGCAATAATTGTATAAAAGAAACCTGAAAAGTTTCATTTAGATCAGATAACCCTTGATCACTTAAATGTTCACAGAACAAAACCTTTAGCACTCTTCTAATTCTTGGTCCAAAACACATAAATGTTCAAATCTCTGCTAGCCTCAGGTAAGTCATAATTAATCTGATTAATACATACCTCTTTCTTTCTCCAAAGCTTCCAGTTCTTTCTGTTTCTCACGCTCTTGGAACAGCGCCCAATCTACCCGTAATCTCACCTCATCCATCACCTGTACATTGATATATATCAACCTGGTTTACTATGTAATAGAGATATATTTCTAGCTATGCACCGCCCATTTCTAGCTAAGAACTGCACAGGCTTTGCCCTTGTTGGAGTCGATCGAACCCTGAATTCTCAGAATCCTGTTATCACGGTAAATATACAGGTAAGCTGTTGAATATTTTGAAACTAATTTGACTGGGCATTATTCTTGCCTATGGCAGCAATAGCGCCCAGTCAAATTAGTTTCAAAATACTCAAGAGAATGTTTATTAACCATTTAATGGCTTAATGTGGTCACGGAAATCTAAATATTTGCTTATTTCATGTCCATTTGCAGGCCAAGAGAAGACAATTTTTTAGAATTAACCACTGGAATGACTGGGTCGATTACTGAGTCAGTCATTACAATGGTAAATTTTTTTACAAAATAGTCTTATTTTGAACTGCAAATGGACATTTCTCAATACCACTACAGAGGCCAGTTTTTGGCACGAAAGGGTTAAACAGTAAACATAAAAGTGATACAATTCATACACGTAACAGATTATTCAATGTTCATCACAGACCTAGATACATTACACATTTGGATTGTGAAATCAGCCTACATGTGACATAGTTGATTATCACATCATATACTTGAGTGACAGATCAGATCTATTTATTATAACCAGAGGTTACATGGCACAAAACCCATGTGATTCAAACAGTTAATTTTTAAACTAGCAAAAAAATCAGCCTCTTCCGAAATATTCAATTATAGACAAGTAGACTATTGTTCAAATTTTAACAATAAAATGAGTGGCTCGATGACTGAGCCAGTCATCTATTTTTAGTATAGATGGAAACCCCAGAGTGTGGGGGGGTCCATGGTACCTCCAAAATTTAGATACCATGAGAAACACTGATGTTGCTGTAAAGATAACAAGAGCAATCAGAGATTGCAGATCCTCGCCCTCCCTTTTGTGTCACATTGTAAAACGCATTCAAATTTTCTGGATTATTTTTGGATTTTCAGATTTTTTCGGATCCCGCCCAAAATTGTAGAATCCTAGTCCATGATCGCATCCTTATCCAGATCTATTTTCTCTTATCGGGATTATAGCCAGAGCCTGGATATCCTCTTGCATGGTAGGTTCCTTCGTTGAGTTAAAATTTGAATAAAATCGGATCAGTAGCTTTTAAGACACACACTGACAGACTCGAATGCCATACCCACTTCCTCTTACAGGATGAGGGTACATTTAATAATACAATCAGTAAGAGAAGTAACTAACATTCTTTTGCTTAATATTTATAAGTTAAAACCACAGCTCATTATTACTTGTGATTGACAGCCTTTCTGGGTTTCAGATCATTACAAACTGATTTTCTAGATTGCCCAACATTGGCATAATCCTAGTAGAATGTGATGTTTAGTTGCGAGTTACAACCAATATACAATGCAAGCCTGGTCGTCTATTATTTTCACATCTATGACAAAGCTGCTTTTGTTGCAGATATAACGTATATATGTATCATATTGAGCTGCCTGTTGCTATATCAAACATGATCTTGAATTACACCAATAATGGTCAACAAATAGCGTCATAAGCTATATATGCAACTAATACAAAAGGGCAGTACAGCTCAGAAATAATGTAACAATACATGTTTCAATACAAAATAAAACTTACGGGTGAATATTTTGAACATAATTTGATCGGAAGTGATTTACTGTCTTAGGCAGCAGAGGCTTCCAATCAAATTCTGTTCAAAATATTCAACATAACGTTCTCACATCGTGTTAAAAGAATTGTACATTGTACTAACTAACATGTTTCTGTTTTTGTTTTGGAAGCATGTTAGATAACTTATTAGCTGTATTGTAATCCATTCATCTTACCGCTTTTGGATTCCTAGTGTCCTTCGTCAGTCTGTTCAACATATCCTTCGGAGGAATTAGAATCTGCAAAAAGCAAAAACAAGAGCAATTTACAGTTTAAATATCCTATAATAGTAAATCACTTATATTAAGAGCCCATCTACACATATCTATAGTGACTGATCTGATATTATAAAGGGGGGGGGGGGGAGATGGGAAATACATAGCACAACTCATCCGATATGATTTATGCTTAGTCGTTCCATGGTATGGAATTGGTCGAACCAATATAATTCTCTCTCTTTCATCTGATTAGGGTATTTTCGTCCGCATTTGGGTCTCCCCTAAGAACCTGAATGAGAAGAGAGGTTACAGTGAGGAACTACTGCAGACTCTTTGGCATCTTCAATATCCCTGTAGTGCTCTTGGCTTCAGTCTAAAAGATCTGCTTGTTTCCACGTATATATTGCACTTTCTAAGTTGCAAATGATCTTGGCTACATACATCTGTAGTTGTGACCTGTATACATGCTTTGGACAAATTTAGTTTGGATAACTCTGTGCCAGATCCCGCAGTTTTGGTTGGGAATGCAATCATCGGTTTCGCATGGGCGAGTGGGGGTATAGGTGGTTGTGATGCTACTGTCATACCTTTGTGTAATGCTCCACAAGCTTGGTGAAGTAGCTAAACAGGCTGTGCTGGGGACGTAAGAAATCAAATTGATAATTACGCTGTTCACGACTCATCAAGTTTGTCAGGAATTGTCGCCCATTCCGCGCCACAAACTGAGCTGTCAGCTTCACAACATCACTGACCGATACAAATAAGACAAACAAGTATAAATAAAATGTGCAAATAAAAGCATTCATTTAATATTAAACTGGCCACAAGAACCAAGGGTGACTAAACCACCCTCGACCTTCAAGATAGTGTGCCATCACTAATCTTACTAAGACATTTTGAGTCATTGATGGTAAAAGCAAATTGTCTTTCTGACACTGCATAGGGCATAACATGTAAAAGTTCCTACAAACCTCTAAAAGTACAGATGACCATCAGGATACCATGACAGCATAAAACTGTACTCCTGTATTTGTTTGAGGATATAAAAAGAAATGGAGGAATCCAGTTTTAGCTATGCCCCGCCCATCTTTAGCTAAGCTCCACCAATGCTTTGCCCGTGTTGGGATCAATCAATTTCTGAACTCCCAGACTAACAATTTTCAGAAAACTATACAGGTAAGCTGTTGAATATTTTAAAACTAATTAGACTGGCGGGGATGGGGGAGGGGGAGAGGTGTGGGTGTGTATGTGTAGCTGCCTAAGGCAGCAACAGTGCCTGGTTAAATCAGTTTCAAAATATTCAACAGAATGTGTATTAAATAGTAAAGCCCATTCAATTCGTACAACACTTAGTCCGTCATCAATTAAGCGTTCGTGACCAACTTATCGACATCATTCATGTCATAATTGATTATGACATCATCTTACACACCATGTATTTGATTATGACATCATATTATTGAAGGATAAACTGGAAAGGTCCATTAAAGCCCTAAATCACTAGAAACCGGAGTTAATCTTAACTACGGGGGGGGGTAATGGTTACTGAAAAAGACCTCGATGTAATCAGTGTGTGCGTGTGTGTGCGTGGTGTGCATGCGTGCATGAGCATGCATATGCGTGGCTATGTCTGCGTCAGTGTTTGTCATGGTATCTAAATTTTGGAGTTACCAGCGAACCTACATGTGGAAATCTAGCGGTCCCAAGCTGAAAACTGGGGGTCCAAAATAGAAATTTAGGAATCCAATGTAGATTTTATTATCTATGCTAAAATTAGAGAGTACTATGGAACGCTAGATTTTGTGGGTAGGTTTGTGCAAAATAAAACTAACTAATTAGTATCTAACAATCATACAAGAGTTTCAGGGATTCCATGGGACACAATCACAACTTTCAGAGGTCACAAGTTGCATCTATTATATATGCACACAAAAGGACCCAAGGCATATGAGAAACCCTGGTGTGCGTGCGGAATCAGTGAAATAATGGAACACATATAAAATATGAACACACAATAAAAGACACAATGAACCTTTCCAGTTTTAGCTATGCCCTGCCCATCTTTATCTAAGCTCCAGCCACTATGGCAGCAACAGCGCCCAGTCAAATTAGTTTTAAAAAATTCAACAGAATCTTTATTAAAATAGTAAAGACATACAATTCGTACAGCAATGCATAGTCCATCTTCAATTATGCGTCCGAGACATACTTATCTATGTCATTCATGACATCATTGATTATGATGTCATTCTACATGTCACATAGTTAATTATGATGTCATACATGTATGATGGATGAATAAAGTAGAAAGGTCTATTGTATCAGATTTACCGCTTTTAAATACTCTTCTAATTACAATACATACAGATCAAATGCTGAGATAGATGGCGGATTGGCGATGAATTCAAATTCCACTGGAGGCCTTTCTGGAATAACTGGTTCAGTAATCTTAACAATATCTTGTGGTTTGAAGACTGACAGCCCCGCTGGTGTAGGCTGTCAAAACAAGCATCATATTTTACACCTACATACCTAGGCGTGGTATTAATCCTTTAACACTTTCACAGAAGAATTCCCCACATCTCATTTTTAACCAGGAAAACTAGTGAATATTTTGAGATTAGTTTGAATTCCCCATATCCCCTTAGGCAGCAATGCCTTCCAGTAAATTAATTTCAAACTATTCAATAAAATAAGTTTTATGTTGTAAAGAATTAATTAAGAATTAATTAAGAAGGGGTCATGGCCGACAAGATTAGTCACCAAAATTTTAGCTAAATCTTTACTTAGTCATGTTAGTTATTGTCCATTCGCAGGTCAAAAGAAGACTATTTCTTAAAATAAATTACAATTGTGATTGCTGGTTTAGTTATTAAGCCAGAGATTTTAGTGGTAAATCTTTTTAAATAGTGTTCTCTTGGCCTGTAAATGGATATTAAATAAATTAAAATTTGGAATTTCTTGACCCGTCTTGAGTATTAAAGGATTAACAAAAGCAGTCACATTTTCGCAAACAGATGCTTGGTAGCGCCGACAGTCAAATATTCATTTGAGCCTACTAAAACTAAATGCACTGCGTACCCATTTAGTTTTGCAGTATACATGTATCACACATCATACATGGCCGCGGTGTCATGAAATAAAGATTGGGATGACATAGTATAGCATCGCATAGGTCCTGGTATGGCATGGTATCGCATTTTATTCAGAGTCGATATGCGCATGCAAACCATGTAAAAACATAGAAACAAAATCAATAAAGATTGGATAAGCTGTTGATGAATTAAATGTATTTTGATCGCTACATGTATGTCGGGTCAGCCTCCACTTCAAGTAGGGCTTGACAAAAAAGATTAGATCCTGCTGGTCAGCGGGCAATAAGTGCATAACCAAGAATTTTATTTTGCACTTCATATACAATTCCATTCCTAAAATATCAGCATCACACCTTTAAAGTGGACATATAAGATGAACATGAATTTTTTTTCATTTGTTTGACTGGATGTCCCTTCCTAAAAACAAAGTACACAACACAATATTTCCTACATGGTAAAGAATGTGACACCTGTTCTGCAGTGTTTAACCCTTTAATAGTTAATCTGGCTGAAAAAGCTTTGTGAAGTAGCCATGAGAAATGTCCATTGGCAGGCTAAGACGATTACTTTTGAAAATCTACCACAGCAATGACTGGTTCGGTATCCGAGCCAGTTATTTGTGGTAAATTAAAAAAAAAATAGTCTTGTCTCGTCTGCAAATGGATTTAACTAAGCAAAAATTCTGATTATGTTGATCATTAAATGCTTAATACATACCTTTGGTGCCAAAGGTTCTTGTCCTGTAAATGATAAAGAGAAGTACATTTAAATTTACATTATGTTTTTTATTGAAATGTGGACGCGCGCGCGCGCTCACACACACACACCATGTTAATAGCAGATTTGACTGTATATAGAAAGATACCTATTCGGTTAATTTCATGTTTAGAACTCTTTAACCTGCTTAATAGGCAATGACAGAAGGAATGTATAATTACATACAGTACAGAACATAAATTACTGATAATGTTTCTAAAAAACCCACAAAAATGTTAGCTAGTACAATTTTGAACGCGATGTAAGAAATGTTCTGTTGAATATCTTGAACATATTTAGATTGGAACACATTAATGTCTTCCAATCAAATTATGTTCAAAATATTCAACAGTACATATTATTTTAGAAACATTTAAAGTTATTTCTGAGTTGTAGTGTAGATCTACCAAACTTAATCTAGAAACAAATGGTGAAACGTTGCCATTATTGTTGACATACAACAGAAAGATGTAGGGTTATCTACCTTTTCCCTCCTTGAACTCCTTGACCTTATGCTGATAGTATGCATGATATGGATCGGTTGGATTAAGAAAGTTGAACTTGGTATTATTGATTTCGTTTGAACGAATACGACTCTCAAATTCTGGCCCATTTCTTGCTACGAAACTTGCTGTCTTATCAACAATGTCTGAGAGAAAACTGAGTCAAGGAAATGATACATGTAGATAAAGTGCACAGGCTGAAAGAGAAACACAGTAAAATGTAATAAAGAGCCCATGGGCCATAGTGCTCACCTAACAGATGAGGAAATGTTAACAGTTAGATTGGCAGGTTGGAGAGAGAGAGAGAGAGAGAGAGAGAGAACATGTGGCTGAGGGCAAAACATTAGAAATCAGAATATGTGCATTTAATCAATTGTCAGATCAATTGTGTGATTAGCTATATATAACTTTAAAATCAATGTCTTCATGTAGTAGTGCATACATAACTACCTGGTGTAGCTTTAATCTCTCGAGCCAAGCTTGTACAGCAATATAGTTGCGTTTCTCTATCGATGGGAGAACACGTTTCCCAAAGTGTTTTTTGGCCCTCATCAAGGTGGGTTTTTTTTTTATCTTTGTGGTTTTTCGTGTCGCGTTGCAAGTTGTTCACCAGGAAGTTCAAAGACTTTTCAGCTCTCAATATTGTTAGTTAATATTGTTAACTCACTACCATTATCATCTGTATGCAGGTTTCTGTTCGTCAATTAAATGGCTGCACACACCTACCCCTATGTGCAGGTTTCTGTTCGTCAATTAAATGGCTGCCCACGCCTACCTCCTGAATAACGGTTGTGCTTGTTATGCACGGGTGGAGGTAAAACTGGTCTTTATCATTATTAATCAATGAGGCAATCATCTTTACCACTAACGACTAACAACACAAGTGTCACTGACACGGCTAACCAAATGAGACAAGCACCATTTGTCAATTCGCCAAATGTAACTGATGCCACTGACCAATGGAACGATGGTCCTTGTCTTCATTGAGCAACGAGTCAAGGATCATTTACACAATTTATCAATGAGGTATGCAGGGTTGGCGATTTCCCCCCAGGGCAGTGAGAAATACAGGTAAATACTGGGAAATATTGGGAAATACTCAGATATCAGGTGACAAGTTTATATATTTACCCTCATGGTTATATATCATGCTTCAGAAAACACTGATAAGCATTAATAAATATCATCTAGTGACATATGCATAAGTTGCAAACCTGTGCATAAGGAACATAGTCTTCTAACTGCTTTTTAAAGCAACATTACATCAAAGTGCATAAGGAACATAGTCTTCTAACTGCTAAAGCAACACTACATCAAACAAAACTGAACACCCAATGAAATACCATTATAATTTATGAGGTATGACTGCATATTTGACAGTAAATCACCATCTATAGATCTGTTTAGAGTTCAGTAGATCTATACAATTACTTACCGATTTAATAAAAGGCTACTGTTAGAAGATGCAATGTAAACTTACTCTTGAGGTCTTTACCTATTGCTGTGTGCTTGCTTTAACCCTTCAGCACTCAAGTCGGCGAAAAATGGCTTCTGCAGTGGTCTTGATTAGAGATGGGTGTTATTGGATTTTGGTAGATGGTAATGATATCTGGAAAAATACAGCGGTATCACGATATAGCGTCTAGGTGATTGAGCTTTAGGATAAGATGTTTTTTCAAACTGGTAATAATTGCCACGAAAACCCAACCCTTACAAAAATCATGGCTCATACCAGAAACGGAAAACCTGACATTACTGATCACCACTAGCATGGATTAAGGTGATCTAAAAGTCACATGTGATAAGTAAAGCAAGCAATAACTTTGTATTGTATGCTGTTCTCGCTGTTTTATTCAACCATTTAACGAATTTCTGTCGTAAAAAGAACATTCGCCATTTGCAAAAGAGAATTCCCAAAGCTCAAATCTGATTGGCTAAGATGGAAATAAGTCTAAAGACACATTCGACTAGGAAAATATAGTTAACTAGTGGCGACTATTGTCCAGTTGAATGTACTATTTTTGACTGGCATATAATCAGGTGACTTATTTATAGTTGGCCAGTTGAACACGTGCTAAATCTGCATTTGCAGTAAATCTGAAATGCCTCTGAAGGCATGAAGATAACACATTTCATCCTATATCACATAGGCTTGCTATAGAATATAGAATTTTAAAATGGACAGTGTTTAAAAGGCACCATTTGAGAAATATAATGAGTAAAAGTTTACTCATTTAATAGAATATTGTTACTATGACAACTGACAGAATAGCCAATTTTTGAAAATCCAGAAGGCCAAGTTGCCAGATGGCTTGAACAGCTATGCAGTAGGCACATATGATTTTAAGATTGAACACAGGCGTGGTGTGTCATGGTAATACGGATGGTCTAAGTAGAAGGCCATGTTGTGAGAGGTAGTTATGCAGTCCTCATTGGATTGGGGAGCCATAATTCCACCACAGTTCTGGATGCCCACCACAGACCCACCATAAACATATAGGCCTGTCATTGAACAGAGGTGTCCCGATTGACTGACCTTGTCGAGCGTGCGTAACTAACGTGATATTTTGACGGCGAGTTACCGGGAATGGTTATTACGTTAGTTGACCACTAGACTTTGTTAATCAGTCAGCCCACCAAAGTTCCATCATAGATGGTCCACCATAAATGGTCCATCATAGTTCCACCATAAACAGTCCACCATAGTTGTCTACCATCGTTGCTGATATATGAATAGACCGCCAAGAGTTGTCTCACTTGCACTTCAGCAAGCGAGTTAGGCCTATTGCCGAGATAGGGCAAGCTATATGATATACAATTCATCAATGTACTGTGACATCTGAGCATCTGTCAGGTGCTGTTTCACTAGCCTGTTTATAGTTGTAAATAAAGTTACCTGTTTGTTGTTTATTTAAACCTATCTCTTGTGTTATTATCTGGCTTATGTCAGCCGAAGGATTTGAGCAGTGAGCACAGCACATGAACCTAACTTTGGTTGTTAACTGGATATTTCTGGGTGATTAGAAGGGATATTGGACAGAGCTTCTCGAGAAGCTGCTACTGTTGTCACACTACCATTATTAGTGTCTTGGGGACACTGCGCCATCATTCACCTGTCTTATTAGTTATTGAGGTTGTCGCCTCTGTTGTTGTTGTCGTTATATCCCTAGTCCTCACCACGAGGGGGTGGCCCGTGACAATATCTTAAAGTACGGAATTTCCAAAAATAGGGTGCGGAATAACGGTTTGCTAGGGTACGGATTGACTACATACCGAGTTGACGCATGATAACATTTCTACTGTAAGTGTAATGTATTGGGAAAAAACAACCCTCTTAGTCTTATCACTCATTTCATTCATTTTTATCTACTCTTTACGAAGTGAAGGAGATTTTCTCTTAAAATCTCTTTTCACTTCGTGAAGACAAGATAAAAATGAATGAAATAAATAACATTGATTGAATCTGGAATCTTGATCTTAAAAAGGATACTGCGCACTTCTGGTGGAGGATAGATGATTCCAATAACAGGCTTAGATGTAGTCTTCTCGACTTCCTCAATCGGTTCTTCTGCCACCGTCTCAATTTCGGCATCTATTGCAGGCATGGTTAATAATTGTTTTTTAATTTCCTAATTTTATATAAATTGCGATACCAGATTTCGTTTTGTAAGGAACACCCCTAAAACGCGGATCCCGGAAACGCGTGGATCAAGTGCCGAAGGATAAATTCCTCGCCAGTTGGTTCCTTCAAGGAACCTGGTTCTTGCTATGCCGCTTTAATACATTCTTACACCAACTTACACGAATCCTCTACTGACAGCAGGCGTCAACAAGCCTCTAACGTCAGGAATGGGCTGCATATATTTATGGTTCATTTTAATGTTATTAAGTTGTTATTAACAATTATACATTGGCTATGTTATAATGATTCTGGAGTATAAATATTACAGATGGGTTCACAGTCGTAGTTATAGCGCAATGGATGACTTTCCCATAGCTTGTCTAGTCTAGCTTTGAAAGAATTCACTGAGGGGGCGCTGATAACGGATTCGGGTAGTTTATTCCATTGATCAGTACAGCGCAACGGGAAAGAAAACTTTCGTATATTGAGTCTTGGTCTTATTTTCTTAATTTTTAGGCTGTGGCCTCGAGTTATGCTATTTGTGTCTTGTCGCTCAATAAGGTCTGCAGTAACTTGGTCATATTTATTGCTGAGAATTTTATATAACTCGATCATGTCGCCACGCAATCTTTTAAATACTAATGTTGGTAACTTTAACTTTTGGAGGCGTACGTGATATGGTAGATTACGCATACCAGGAACAAGTTTGGTTGCCCGTCTTTGGACATTTTCGATTGCATTTATGTGCTTTTTCAGATATGGAGCCCAAACCACATTAGCGTATTCAATATGTGGCCTAAAAAGAGATTTGTAGAGATGTTTAAAGTTTTCTTTATCTAGATAGTCAAATGTTCTCCTAATCAGTCCCATTATCTGGTTAGATTTGCTTATTTTTCCATTTATATGTTCATCGAAGCATAGTTTATCGTCTATTATGACACCTATATCTTTTTCACTGGATGAATGGGCTAGAGTATGGTTATTAAATTCCATTGTATAAGTGTGTAGAGATGGTTTTTTTGTTGATATTCGCATACTTTTGCATTTATCTGGGTGGAACCTCAATAATGAATTATCAGTCCATGAACACATAGAGTTAATATCCTTTTGCAGGGTGTCACAATCTTTTGGGTTAAAGATTGATCGAAAGAGTTTAGTGTCATCTGCAAATAAAAAGATCTCAGACCCACTACTGATTACATCGGGAAGATCATTAATGTAAATTATAAACAGTAATGGCCCTAAAACTGAGCCCTGTGGTATACCGCTTGTTACGTCTGTTGGTTTAGATATGATTCCATTTATAACTACTTGTTGCTGCCTTCTGGTTAGGAAGGATTGGATCCAGTTTAACAAATTACCTTCTATGCCATATGCAGTTATTTTTTTAATTAGACGTTTATGTGGAACCGTATCAAATGCTTTCATGAAGTCGCAGTAAATCACATCAATCATACCCCCCTTGTCCAGAGTCAGTAACCATTTTTCGAGAACAGTCAAAAGTTGGAGAACTGTTGATCGGCCGCTTATAAAACCATACTGTTTTTCTGATAGCATATTATTAATCCTAAGATGTTCCATAATCGTGTCTTTAATAACAGATTCCATTATTTTACAAACAACAGATGTTAAGCTAATTGGACGGTAATTGTCTGGTTTGGTTTTGTCTCCTTTTTTGAAAATTGGTGTGATGTTTGCATTTAACCAGCATTGTGGTAATGTTCCCAGGCTTAGTGATTTATTAAAAAGAATTGATAGTGGCAGGCTTAGTTCATAGCTTAGTTCATAAAGGAATCTTGGATGGAGTTTATCAGGCCCGGGTGACTTAGCAGTGTTGAGATTCACAAGTTTTTTTCTTACAATTTCAGGTGTGATCTTTAATGTACCCATTGGCACGTGGGCTCTACAAGGAATAGTTGGGGAATCATCGTCAGGTTCTGTTGTGATAGATGCACACGAAAAGAATATTATACTTGGACTTATACTTATCATGTGGTTGCATGAAAAGACACTAGCACAGAGGAGGCGACTTGCGGTGAACACAGAAAATCGAAACAACAGCAATAAGACAAACCACTCTGATCTCACGTTCGAACAACACATTTGTGAAAAAGTGAAAAAAGCTAACTCCATGTTTGCCGTAATTAGAAGAATCTTTCAATATTTAAATGAAGAAACGTTTATCCCCTTATATAACAGCCTAGTGCGAACACATGGATTTTGCAAGCCCCATATGGGCACCACAAAAAGTTAAACATGTAGAACAAATCGAAGGAGTTCAACGTAGAGCCACAAAGTAACTTCCAGGAATGAAGGATCTAACATACCCTGAGAGGCTAAGACGACTCAAGCTACCAATGTTATCGTACATTGCAGGATGTAATAGAGATGTACAAAATTCTTCACGGAGTATATGATAAAGAGGCCAGTGATTTTGTAAAATTGTGGAGCGACATCACAGAAAGGCAAAGTATTCGAGGAAACTCCTTGGAGATATATCCTCAAAGGTGCACAATGACGAAAAGACAGCATTACTTCACAGTGCGAGTAGCCAAAATATGGAATGACCTCCCTGAAGCAGTTTTAACCGCACCAACATTAAACTCATTCAAGAACAGATTGGACAAATACTGGAAAAATCAGGAGGTCTTATACAATAACTTTAAAGCACCCATCAAAACTGGAGGAAGTCTAGAAAGACGGAGCGGAAATGAGGAGTCTGGTGAAGAGGACCTTTAGAACCTGTACCAGAAGCAACGTTAAGTAACGCTAAGTAAACCACGGCCTCCACAAGTTAGCTAGCATGCAAACAAATGCTAGGCGCAGCAGGGTGTAGCCATGAGTGTAGGCAGCACACCGCAGCTAACGTGGTGAACACCCATCTGCACCACAGTATTTCCACAAATCAATGGTAACCTTATTGCCACTCCGTTGCCAAAATTTTAAACTTCAAATTAAATTAAGAGATGAACTGTGTTCATATTTCGGCAAATTTGGTGGATGATGTTGCTGTCATAGACAGCAACATCATCAACCGAATTGTTGGAAAGTGTCCACCGGTTTCTTTAACATTATTGACACAGCAAGAGATAGAATAGTGATATCAGAGTGGTAATTATGGGTCAACATCTAAAATCTAATGGTTTCGAGGAAACTTAATTAAGCAACACCGGCCAAATCATTCAAGAACAAACTAGAAATCGACTTCAAGGAAAGAACGTTTGAATTAGACTGAACAAGTCATACCTAGCATACTACGACAAAAACTCTAAAGCAATAACAAGCCAATGGCTTATGCCTCATAAAATGATGTTGATGATGATGTACTACCTTGATAGGCCATGTAACCTCACAAAACACTTGGTGCTGACGTATTTGATCAGGGAGAAGGTTTTATCATAAAAAATGCTCAAAAAGTTTTTCAACTATAACAAGCAGATATCTTGGTGGATTGTATATGGGAACACACAGACTCCAGATTTTTCAGTGAAAATAGCATCAAATTGTTAAAAAAAAGATTTATAGTGTTGAAGTGAGGATTTCAATAAGCGTCCATAGTTACATACATAGCTACAACACAACGGTGATGTCACCTATGATGAGGAATGTCCAATTCAACAACAAAAATGGCTGCCATCACTAGGAAAAACTCAAAATCAAAGCAGGAATTTAATAAAGATAAGAAACTAACAGATATTCGTTCAGCCCAGAGAGGTAAGAGTAATGTACAGACCTCGCCAGAGGTAAGTAAGCAAAGAAATGTTGTTTCAGATGACGAAGTCTCATCCCAAACGGATGACAGTGATAAAACTGAATGCAGAGATTGTATGACTACCATTTCCGATGATGACGATGCCCTTGAATGCGAGATATGCCTCACTTAGTACCACATAGGTCCTCAATGTCAAAATGTACCACCACCTATTTTTCAACAGTATTAGGGATAGTGCTACCAGCCAAATACACGGGTACTGTAATTATTGTAACCGTGGGGCTGTCAATCTCCTCCACACAATCAGAAATATGGCCCAAAATTGTGATAAGAGGATAGATAGTGTAAACAAGCGAGTATCAGACAATGATAAGGCTATCAATACATGACTCGACACAGAGATTAATGCCATGCAGAAACATATGAATGATAAAGAAGTATCCCAAACAGATCTCCAATCGGACATCGAAGTGGATATAAAGAGTCAAGTTAAAGTAGCCATGGAAGAGGATAGGAGTAAGATGATGATAGAGAGTGTTAGTGAAATGGAAGAATGTGAGTGAAGGAAATACAACATTATCCTGTTTGGGGTAAAGGAAAGTGAAGAAGCTGATCCAGTTGCGAGAAAAGATGATGACCTCAGTGCTGTAAAGACGTTGCAAAAAGATATCCACATAAGAATACAGAGTGAAGTCACCAGACCTGTGCGATTAGGTAGAAATATGGATGGCGATAAGGCACAGCCCCTACGAGTATCAGTCAACAGACTTGAGACACAAAATTAGATATTAAGGAGTGTGCAACTGCTGGCGGAGAGCAGAGATGAGAGAACCAGGCAAATGTTTATCAAGAGAGATATGACCCCACTAGGACAAACAGATTTTGCAAAGTTAAAGAAAGAGAGAGATTCAAGAAACCAACAGTCAGCGCAAAACAAAGAGAATGTCCACTGGACAATCACCAGAGACAGCCGGATAGTTCGAAGACGCCCAGCTCAAGCAGTTCAAGCATCGATGTAAGACTGCCAACAGCTCATGTAAATACGTCAACAACATGTAATATAATGTAAACACATATACCTGCAGCAAAATTACTGGTCTGTTATGCATATACACAAATGCAGATTCGATCCTCAACAAGCGAAGTGAATTAGAAGTAATTATTGACAAATATAATCCAGATGTTATTGGTGTTACGGAGGCACTGCCTAAGAATGTAAAAGACCCTATCCCATCGTCAGAGTTAAACATTGATGGCTATAATGGGTATACCAATATTGAGTCTAATGTCAAAATGGGAGTATGTATATATATTAAAGAGCACCTGAAATTTATGGAAGCTAGTGGCAAGCCTGAGTCAGCGCAAGAGTCACTACGGGTAGAAACAAAGCTGAAAGGAAATGATAGTATCATGATTGGCTGTATCCAGTGTTGCCCACAACATCTGAATTTTGGGGGTCCCAAGGACCCCACACTCTCAGATTTGCCGATCCTACTGTAAAATCTGGGGGTCCCATGGGGTCCTCATCTGAAATATGGGGGTCCCATGTTTTTTTTAATTAAAATAAACACAACACATTGATCTAATTATAAAGCACTTTATTAAACATGTTGAAAACACTAGTTATGACATTGTGTAAATACTGTTAATGTATATATATATATAGAATATTAACTATGCATAGTTTATTAACCTTTAGTACTTAACACTTTTGGCCGCCATTGTAGATCACCATAATACCTATTTTTGAAAGTTTAACACTGGAATAACTAGCTCTAAACTTGCCCTGTAGGTGGGGCTTAGAATACACCTTCCGTATCCTCTGCGTGTCGTAAGAGGCGACTAAAGGAGGTAAGGGTGAGGTAACCCTGACAGAAACCTCGAGTGCTGAAGACGGAGGTTCCAGGCCGCACGGCGCACTCTAATAAACCATGGATCCACGCACTTAACGCTTATGATCATGTCGATAGTCACTTAGGACTGGCGGTATGATCAGCGAACGAAAAGAAGAAGAAGACTAGCTCTAAACAGTGCCAGTCATTCCAGTGGTAAATTTTCAAAAATATTTATTCTGCGATCTACAATGGTGGCTAAAATTGATCTATTGAAATGGCCCTTGTATATTTAACTAATAACATTTGAACTGCATGTCAATAAACAATAACTTAAAGCACTGTACTTGTTTGTTGTCATTGTGAACCTCACTTTTCCCTCTTCTTCATCTTATTGAACTCTAAGGCAGCCAAATTCACATTAAAGGACCTTATCTCTGGATGATTCAGCTTGAGATTAACATAGCTTGTCAAACCTGTCAATGTCATTTTGTTCCTGAGTTTGTTTTTGACCAGGGTCTGAATTGAAAATCCCCGCTCACAAGGTACACTTGCAACAGGAATTACCATGGCAATTGATAATAGTATGTAGAGGTCAGGAAACACATCTGCATAGTCACTCAAAATCACATCAACCATGCTGAGGAATATCAAGTGGGATTGAGAGTTGAGCACATTCTTCATCAATGGATATGTGTTCTTACAGTTGTCCCCATTAACCCTCCCTTTGTAATGTTCCACAAGAACAGATAACTCTTCATTACCATGCTTAGCTAGTTGAGTTTTATCTGGAGGATTTGCCTTACAGTTAAACACAACATCTAAACAACGCAAGATGTCATTGGTTTCAGTGGGGAAGCGATCTCTTAGATTGTTAACTAGACATTGCAGGTAAGTTTGTTTTACGTTACCAAATTTGCAGTCTTTAGCTGTTTCAGCTCGAAAGGTTATTGTGTTTTCAACCGCGACACCTGCTTCATTCACACAATGATATTTGTACACCTGTTCACCATCCACAATAGTGATACTCTGTAAGAAAGCAGAGAGGTTTGAACAGTTGCTATCATCAGCCATGACAGCTAAAATCTCAATAGCAGAGGAAACTGTCTTGCTGACCATGGAGAAATTGATGTCATCTTTCTGGAACAGCCTGCTTACAACACATATCACATTCATGACATCCACCATCAGACATGTTGTTGCCATGAATGTGTATGACTCTAAGCAATGCAATAGACCCTTAGATTTGGCAGACTGGTTGTTTTCACATTCATGACTCAGGGAGTAAACGAAGGAAGGTCAACAATCCTTGATCATTTCGACAGCTGATTGGATTGGCAGCCAGACCATAGTGGGTTCATGGACCTGCTGAATATGGCCATGTAGTAATAGTTGTAACTCACGAACTTTATGATACCTTATGGCTGATTGACTATAGAACGCATATATTGAACTGATTGTACTCTGATATTTCTGCAAATATGGTACAGCCTTGGCAGCCTGCGAAGAAGCCAAGTTTAATTTGTGTGCTTCACAATGCATTTGTATAAGGTCACTGCACTTGTCTTTCAGTTTAGCCCCACACCATTTTTGTGTCCCGTCATAACACTAGCCCCATCAGTACCAATCCCAACAACACACTTAACATCAACATTACAGTCTGAAAGCTTAAGACATTTCGCATCACATATTATTGCAGCCGTTCCGTCGGCCAAAGTAACATTTCCTAGATAAATAGTCGCTGCCTTCCCACCATTAAGAATCAGTGCATACACTATTAGTTTGTTACATGTGGTGATGTCATTAGTCTCGTCAGCCATGATTCCTATGAATGGGCTGTTGTCGATCTTCTTCTGAACCGTAGCTGTTATCACGGTCGAAATAGCATCATCCATGTCAATCACTGCAGACTTTCCTCTGTATGGATTGTCTAGGTTTGGACAGCCATTCGCAATCTGAAAATTAATAAGCAAAGTAAAGTTGACAATCTTATCTGATAAACTGTTTTAAACAATCATGTCCATAAATGGCAGATATAGTTTGATGAACTGCATTTCTTAATTAATTTATTTACGGATATATGCATTGTTTTGATCACACCTACATGGAAGAAAACTGATATATTCACGACATATTTCCAGACATCACTGACTTGATTGGACACTTACATTATGACGTGGGCATGTTGACGAACTGCATTACGAAATAACGGATCTGACAGGAAAATTATCTGTTGTTTTATCTGTAAACTGGAACTATTGCCATAAACACCTACACCCACATTGTGTGACCAACCCATGTTCCTTGATTATAAAAGACCGACAATTTAATAGGGTCATTTAGAATACGATTTGATTCTCAAGATTACGTTTTCAGACTCAAGAATTGATGCTTTGTTGAAGAGAACTCGGGGAAGATCAACTCTTCAGGTACGGAAATTTAGTGTTTAAAATCTGTTTCTAGATGTCAAATTTGGGCCATCAGCCTCGGCCTTTATAGACAAGTATTGCATACTGAGTAAATTCAATAGCTTCGTTAACCATTTTAATGGTCAGGGTGATACAAATATGATCTTTCGATGTTGTCTTATAGCTGAACTATTTTATAGATAACAGGTATTACACGTGAGCCTAGCATTCTGAATTTGGTTATTATATAAATTTAGTTTGCATAATTCCATTGAGATAATAGGACCAGGGGTCATTTCTCTGCTTGCCATCCCAGGTGTAATTGTAGTGGTGCACAATGGCACACCAATGTGACTGGTGTTTGTCTGAAGTGGTATTGCTGTAGGCTGTTACTGTCTAACAGTACAACAGTTTACAGAGATAACATCTTCAGAGAGAAACCAATCATCCATCGATTGCATATTCGTGTTATTATTTTGACATCATCGTAATGCTATACAAGTGCTCTGAATTATTACATGAGCACCAGTGGCTTATCGTTTTACAGCAATGAATACCATTCTACTAGGTCTACTACCTGAGTACAGTTATTGTAACGCATATTTACTGCATTGTTAATTTTCTGCATTGTTTATCACTGTATCACTTTGCTATTGTTATCCTTATTATTATTGTATTATATGAGATAATTTCTGATTATATTTCAGAGCACATCTCGCATCTTATGGTTTGAATAAACCTGACTTGCGCATTGTTAAAAAAAACCTTTCCTCGCGTTGTTACACCATCTCGTCCCATACCGTTCAGTCCAAGTTTTCTATAGAGCTCCGAATCCATTTTTTGGACTATTGTTCACGGGAATTTGGTGATCTGTTTCCACAAATGAGATGATGTCTGAGAGAGATGCTGATGACGAGATGATTCTAATGACGAATCCAGAAGAAGCGCTCGTATCCGAATGAAACATTGTCAGATGAAAGCAAAACTGACGAGAACAATTAACCATCTTAAGGAGAGTGTTAATAATCATGATGCGGATGAGTGCCGTATATCAATAAAGAACTTCTTCCTATTAAAGATGAGTTCCGTATATTAAGCGATACGCACTGTGAACTTTATACCTGTGTAGAACAAGTGGAGTTTCACAAATTAGACCAATGGGAGGCGGAATTGAGTAACTAGTCAATTACATTCGAGTTAGAACTGGAGATGTATTTAATGACACTTACTACTTAAACCAACCTGGATTCTAAACAGGATACAGAAATCGGTTCTATGAATGAATGTGCATTACCACCTGTAGCCTCTCGCTTAGCGGATGACATTGCATCCGTGAGAGAGGAATCACAGGATCATATTTCCATTGACGGTGGCGGAGCAGACACACATGTACCTCACCAGGCACATCCATCAAATCATGTACAGGGTGGGATAGAAGGTACAAGGACTCAAAATGTGTTTAATGAACAATTGTTCGATGCTTGGATAAACAGACTTTTTGAAATGCAAGACACAGTTTTGCCAGAAGCGCCAAGAGACATCAGTGTGGCAGAGGCAAATAGAGGGATTCCAGCTCTAGAAATCTCAAAGTTCGATGGAAATCCACTCAGGTATGTAGATTTTGTAGAACGATTCAAAATACAAATACACAATAAGCCATTTTAACTGATGATGTCAGAATGGTACAATTGAAAATGCATTTAATTGGGGGTGCAGAGCAATCGATCAGTGGTCTTGGGTCTAGTGGAATTATGTATGCATGTGCACTTAAAACAGTAAAAGATCTTTTTGGCTCACCCAGTAATATCGCCCGCGCATATATACACAGAGTTTTAAGTGGCAATAGAATTCCTTATCATGACAGAAATATGCTTAGGCAGTTTTTCTTTAGATATAATAAATGCGTTGGTCACTCTACAGAAAATTAATTATTTTGCAGATATAAATGCTACTGAAACACTTAGCCAGATAATAAGAAGACTTCCAGATTCGCTAATTAATAAATGGAAAATTGTAGCAACAGAGACTAGCGAGAGGGGGAAAATTTCGTCCATCCGTCACATTAGCCAATTCATCAGAAAACATGTTAAGTCACAATTTGATTCAGACTTCGGTGACATTAACAGAAATGACAGGAATGATGGGAGAACAGTAAGCATGGACGGACGTAAAGCGATACATGCCACTGGAAAGAGAATACACAAGGCAAAATTAGCTTGCTATCTGTGTTCTGAGGAGCATCGAGTCTCTGACTGCCCAGCATTTAGAGACTCGCGTGTTGCTGAACGCATTCAGCTGGTTAAAGATAATAGGTTATATTTCTCTTGTCTTAATAAATCTCACATGACAAAGGACTGTAGATGTAAACAGACATGTAAGACAGACGGCTGCACACGCACTCATCATCAACTCCTACATAAAATTTGGGCTACAGCTAGCAGTGCATTGTCACCCTTGGACATCCCTTCAATTATGCCTGTGGTCAGAGTCAATTTCCTGTCAAACAATGGTATGGTAAAGCCAGGGAATTGTTTGATTGATAGCGGGGCAGGGACTACTATTATAAGACTGGACTTTGCTAAAGTATTGGGACTTCAAGGCGAGAGGGAGGGACTTGATTTGTCCGAAGTAGGGGGTGAACGTATAGAACAACCAAATAGTAGGTGGGTTAAATTTTGGATATCTTCATTATGTGATGAGGAAGAGTTTGGAATTGAGGCGCATGAAATTAATAAGACTATAATTGGTGTCCCCGCCTTAGATAGACATTAGTTGGCTTCATTTTCGCATCTCAGAGATATTAATTTCCATCACAAAGCAGGTCCTATTGACCTAATTCTGGGTGCTCAGTATAGCCATTTGCATGTAGAGAATGAGACCCGCCAAGGTTTGCCATTTGAGCCAGTTGCCAAGCATACATAGCTAGGATGGTATGTCATTGGTTCAGATAACGTTAAAATGATGGCATCCATCAAATCTGTCAATTTTGTACACAGGATTTGTTTTGACAAATTCTATGAGTTTGAAACGCTTGGAGTTTAAGCTCCCGACTGTTCTTGTCCAAAGAGTGTCATGTCAGCAGACGCTAAACAATCTCTTGATTTGATTGCCTCATCTTGTCAACACATATATGGTCGGTATGTTGTCGGGTTACCATGCTTCCAAATAACAACCCACTCGCAAAGAAGAGACTTGTTTCCATTGAGAACAGCTTGGAAAAGAATCCAGCAAAGGCCAGCTTGTACAGAAACTGTATGAGAGAGTACTTAGAAAATGGATGGGCATGCAGAGTGACAGATGATGAATTGGCTGCAGACCAGAAGCCAGTATTCTATCTACCGCATCATGCGATTTCCCGTCCAGACAAGCCCAGTGCACCTCTGAGAATAGTGTTTGACCCAGCTTGTAAGCATGAAGGCATTTCTCTAAATTCTTTCTTGCATAAAGGTCCATGTTTGATTAGTAATCTATAGGGTGTTTTTCTTCGCTTTCGGGAAGACAGAGTGGTATTTGTAGGCGATGTTTCCAAAATGTTTTTACAGGTTTGTCTGCTGGAGGCAGATACTCATGTTCATCGGTTCCTTTAGCGTGAAATGGATATAAGCAAAGAGCCAGATATTTATCGTCTTCTGAGAGTCACATTTGGTGACACGCAATCACCTGATATGGCAAGTTATGCCATGCTGCGCATTGCTGAAGAGCATGAGAGAAGCTTTCCTGAAGAAGCAGAGATCCTGAGAAAAGATAGATATATGGATGATCTGATCCATTCATGTTCAACAGCAGAGACCGCTTGTCAGCGAATTAAAGGGCTATTTCACATGCTTGCAGGCGGTAGTTTCAGAATCAAACAGTGGTTTTGTTCAGCAGATCGTGTCAGAGATGAGCTTGAGAGAGACACACAACCATCTGGGGAAGCGAATGTGCCAAATATGCGTGAGATGCAAGTGAGAAACTCACAGTCAAGTACTTTAGCAGACGTTCATTTAGGCACAGATGAATTGAAAACGCCAGGGATTGGATGGAATCCAATCACTGATGTGATGTGGTTTTCAGTTAAGGAACTTAGCTTGAAGAAGTTTACAAAGAGAAATATTCTCTCTAAGATGTCAACATTTTATGATCCAATTGGTTTAGCTTCTGCTGTAACTATCAATGCTCGCATGGCTATGCAAGGTATTTGGAGATGTAAGCAATTTTATTGGGATGATGTTTTGCCACAAGAGGTGCGTGACCTCTGGAGCAAATTGTTTTAGGAACTGGAAAAGCTGGCAACAGTGCAGTTTCCTAGAAGTTTGAAGCCTGTTGATGTATCGGGGCATTCAGAGTTGCATGTCTTTGCAGATGCAAGTACACAAGCGTATGGTGCAGTTGCCTATCTCGTATGACCTACAGACAGTGACCCAGTGGTGAGATTAGTGTCAGCCATGGCCAGAGTTGCGCCTTTGAAGCAGAGTACAGTTCCACGACTGGAACTTATGGCAGCACTCGTAGCATCCAGACTTGCAATGATGAATTCAAAGAAAAGCTGAGTCGAGTTATTTTATGGTCAGATTCACAAATTGCTCTTCATTGGCTTCGCTCAATGTCCATTTCTTTGAAGGCATTCATTGGTGTAAGAGTGTCAGAGATTCAGTCTTCATGGGATTCCGCACAGTGGTGTTTTGTACCGAATAATCTTAATCCGGCAGATGACTTAAGCAGAGGGATTTCTGTGGAGGAAATGAAGGGACGGTGGATGAATGGTCCTGACTTTCTGATGAAGCCAGAGGATGAGTGGCCAGTAGAGTCTTGTAGGGAGCTGCCAGCCATCGACATAGGAATGAAGAAGCCAAAGATGCTTTGTTTAGTGACTGACATCACTCCCGTTCCTGTAATAGATCCTCAACAATATTCCAGCTGGAAAAGGCTTGTGAGAGTTACAGCCTATTGTTTACGGTTCATTCATAATGTCAAGAGCGGAGCATGGCTTTCTAGAAGCGAGAGTGATGACAAATATTTTGATGGCGCCTTGTTGCCACAGGAAATTGAAAAGGCTGAATGTTTTTGGATGATCTATGCCCAACGAGAGTTGTCAGATTGGGAAACCCGTTTTCGTGACTTTGTTCCATTCATTAAAGATGACATAATTAGAGTTGGAGGTAGGTTAAGGCATTCAGGTCTTATGTAAGATCAGATTCATCCAGTCTTGCTTCCAAGTTCACATCCTGTATCTCGACTTATTATGATCGATGTGCACCAGAAAATGGGACATTCTGGAGCAGAGAAGACATTGAGTTACTCCCGACACTTGGTTTGGATTGTTCATGGACGTAACTTAACAAAGAAAGTTGTAAAAGAATGTACAACTTGCAGGAAACTACGTCAATCACCTCACACAACACTTATGGCTGACCTTCCTGCAAATAGATTGAAGATATTTTCGCCACCATTTTCTGTTACAGGTGTTGACCTGTTTGGGCCTTTCATGTTAAAGTATGGAAGGGATAAGTCCGTCAAGGCTTGGGAAGCACTGTTTATGTGTGCAGCGGTTCGTGCTGTTCATTTAGAGATTGTAGCAGATTTTTCCACACAAGCTTTTCTCTTAGCATTGTGGCGTTTTGTTGCTCATCATGGTTGGCCTCACACGAGTATATCTGATAATGGAAGTTCATTTGTTGGAGCACAAAAGGAGCTCAAGAAATAAGTACATGAAGGGAAAAAGCAAATAGATGATTTTGCTAGTTTCACTTAGTCCTCAGGGGGGTGGGAACTATTTGATAGTCTTATTAAGCTGACTAAAAGAGCATTGCAGGTTGTTATAGGGCAACAGGTTCTCAGTTGGAATCAAATGTCGACAGTGTTTGCTGAAGTTGCGAGTCTCCTTAACTCATGCTGCCAATGATCCAAATGATCGTCAGCCACTCACTCCAAATCACTTCCTTTTTGGACGGGCTTCCACAGAGGTTCCTCAATGTCCGTTTGACGAGGCCAGAAATTTAAGAAAAAGATTTCAGTTTGTCCAAACACTAATGTATCAGTTTTGGAAGCGTTTTGTTAGGGAATATTTACCCACACTCATGAAACGTTCAAAATGGCAAACTAAAGGTCGACAAATGAAAGTAGGTGACATTGTATTACTTACAGACCCGAAAGTCCCAAGGGGAAAGTTGAATCTTGCTAGGATTTTGGAAATATATCCCGGTTCAGATTGGGTGATAAGAAATGTCAAGGTCAAAACCTCAAAGGGAGAATTTATGCGGTCTATCCAGAAGTGTTGTCCAATCATCACTGATGTGACACATACGAGTTTATCACATTGTGGGGGCCCTGGATGGTTGTTTTCAACAATCCTGTCCATAAATGCCGGATATAGTTTCTTAATTAATTTGTTTACGGATATATGCGTTGTTTTGATTACACCTACACAGAAGAAAACTGACAAAAGTGATTTCCCGACATCACTGACTTGATTGGATGCTTACATTATGATGTAGGCATGTTTATGGAACTGCATTATGAAATAACGGATCTGACAGCAAAATTATCTGTTGTTCTATCTGTAAACCAGAATTATTGCCATAAACACCTACACCCACATTGTGTGACCAACACATGTTCCTTTATTATAAAAGACCGACACTTTAATAGGGTCATTTAGAATACGATTTGATTCTCAAGATTTTGTTCTCAGACTCAAGAATTGATGCTTTCTTGAAGAGAACTCAGGGAAGATCAACTCTTCAGGTACGGAAATTTAGTGTTTAAAATCTGTTTCTAGATGTCAAATTTGGGCCATCAGCCTCGGCCTTTATAGACATGTATTGCATACTGAGTAAATTCAATAGCTTCGTTAACCATTTTAATGGTTAGGGTGATACAAGTATGATCTTTCGATGTTGTCTTATAGCTGAACTATTTTTTATAGATAACAGGTATTACACGTGGCCTAGTATTCTGAATTTGGTTATTATATAAATTTGGTTTGCATACTTCCATTGAGATAATAGGACCAGGGGTCATTTCTCTGCTTGTCATCCCAGGTGTAATTGTAGCGGTGCACAATGGCACACCACTAAGACTGGTGTGTGTCTGAAGTGGTATTGCTGTGGGCTGTTACTGTCTAACAGCACAACAGTTTACAGAGATAACATCTTCAGAGAGAAACCAATCATTCATCGATTACATATTCGTGTTATTATTTTGACATCATCGTAATGATATACAAGTGCTCTGAATTATTACATGAGCACCAGTTGCTTATCGTTTTACAGCAATGAATACCGTTCTACTAGGTCTACTACCTGAGTACAGTTATTGTAACACATATTTACTGCATTGTTCATTTTCTGCATTGTTTATTACTGTATCACTTTGCTATTGTTATCTTTATTATTATTATTATTATTATTATTATTATTATTATTATTATTATTATTATTATTATTATTATTATTGTATTATATGAGATAATTTCTGATTATATTTCAGAGCACATCCCACATCTTATGGTTTGAATAAACCTGACTTGTGCGTTGTTAGAAAATATCTTTCCTCGCATTGTTACACCATCTCGTTCAGTCCATAAACCAACCTACCTACATTGACAACCTTGTATGATTAACATTTCTGTAGCTCGCCGGGTAGTGTCGGGCCGTTCCGGTGTATCATGTCGACTCGCCGTGCTGCAAGTGCATGACGAGTGATGACGCTGGTTAGCATCCTGTCTCGGGGTGACGGACCTTGTACGAGACTGCCCTGCGGGTAACAAAAACCAGCTCCTAAGGCCGGTGGAACTCAATTGTTCTGGTGGGGCCATGCGACCATCGTCGCGAATATTAAACACAACCGTCTCATCCCAAGAATGTGTGTCATGAGTATGCCTGTCCATAGCAATTTCGTGATCTATGGACTTACAAGATTTGATTTGGTGACCTAAAAATATAAGCCTATACATTGATTTTACCTAAACAATTATAACTATGCTAGGTAAAACTAAAATAAGAGCATACGAAAATACGAGACATAGAGACAGGTAGACGAACCTTTAAACATGGGGTTCCCGGAGGTACCACACAGACTCGTAGGTCCGCAGAAGTATCCCTGCAAGGGAGGCTCCCGCACACGAGATTTAACTAATTAACTTATTATAATTTATTATACCTCTAGGCTGAAAGGAAGAAGATTATCTCGGACGAAAAGTTATGTGCCTCACGTGGGCACTACTCCTAGTGCTAGTTTGGGTGAGGAGTATTATCCTCACATGGACCGTCGTCACTGAATCCTTGCGAAAGGCAAGTGCCTCGCGCGGGCCTCCATCTCAGGAAGGTGTCGCCACTGCTTAAAGCAGGAGAAGAGTAGTAGGCAAAAATTTGCCCACTCTAATATTTCAACGAAAAATGCTTGAGAAGGAAAAGACCATACCTAGTGAAAGTATTACCATAGGGTTGCGTGCTGTTTTACGTGAAGACGGGAAGGGTGATTCCTGATGGATTCCCTCATCACCATCTTATGTGATTCTTAGTATGCTGAGTTAGTAGTTGCCGCTTTATTTATGCGGGCCTTCTGCATTGCTTAATTAGCATTTAGTTGTTTTTGAAACAAGAACTATTTTTGGCCGCATGTGGCTGGTATCTACCTAACTATTGGACATGGCTGTCAGTGAGAACAGATGCCATAAGACATCAATACTGAAGACAGTGCTCATACATGTTACTTAGTAAGATCTCCGAACTGGATAAGAATCCGGACATCCCGCTTCGTAACCACATAAAACATTACAAGACATAGGTTACTTTTCACATAAGCATTATTAGACAATTGTTCTATCGTTATGGTGGTGGTGAGAAAGACGAATACCCACCGTAAATGTCCTTCCCGTAAGGGCGTAGCAGATCTAAATATCATGCCCAGACATTCTTATGGAATTCAGTGGGGATACGTATCTCGCCAGTCACCAGGTCCTATGGAACTAACCGTTTAACCTGTCGTTAGGTTTATATACAAGTTGCCCTGTTTTGCACTGCTGTGCGGGAGGATTGTTCAGCAAATAAAATAATAATTAAGATATGTTTTTGCAGTGCTTTCTTACATTGGCAAAAGTGCTAACTACTAAGTATCCAAAGATACAAGGGAAATGTATGTGATACCACACCCTGGCCATCATCGCTTGGAAAACCCAACAGTTTCTCAGAGTCGGATCAGCCCATGGTGCGGATTGGGACGTCCAAACAATTAAGAAGCCATAAGACTGAATGGAGCATGAAGAGAGACAAAATCTTGGAGTTATGAGTCTTACCGGAGTGCGGGGCTAGATTATCGCACTGCCGGAAGAGAAGAGTATATTGCCGAATTGGTAATGAAGAAAGTGTCTCTAATCATTTTGAACCTATCCTATCGAGCTGAATAAAAAAGGTTTAGTCGGTAGCATGCTGGGATAAACAGAGTTATAGCACGGACAGCGACCTCAGTGAAAAATTGTTGGTGGCGGGAGAAGGTGCTGCATATATAAGTGTTGCTGTATAGTGTTTCCTACGTGCACTGCAGTCCTATATTTTCTATAAATAAGCAAAACATATGAACTGATGGCCACTGGCCATATATATACATAATCTATCCAGAACAATCAATACGCTGTCAGATGATCAAAGTTATATATTTAGTACAGATTAACGAACCTACTATGGTGCGGTTAGTAAAACACCTTACAGAAAATGAGAATAACTATAAACAAATACAGAAATTATAACTAGCGGTCCTAAGACCGTTACGGTACCTTTTAGTCATCGGGATTGTTCTTATGGATACAATTTAATTAAAGAAGTACATATAGAGAAGTTATTAAACTGGGAAGTATAGTTACTTGAATAATCGGTAGTCATTCTTAAGTTAGGCTACCATGCTACTGAAATTGATATGTCATTCTGTAGTTGATGTGCGTTGATGCATTCTTAGGAAGCTGGAAAGCTCCCGCAGGTTGGTTCCCGCAAGCTGTTTTCCGCAAACAGGATTTCGGCAAGAACACTCATGGCGGGAGGACATTGCTCAGCACTGTAAGCCTAATAGGATGTCTAGCAAAAGATACGATAGTACTACTGTGGTGAAGAAAGTTCCCGTACACCGATGGCATGGATGGAAGTTGTAAACAACCCGATCACAAGCAGGGGTTTTGTCAGAGGCAAACAAAGATACAAAACAAAGCTTCACGGTGCTGGGTACGTCAGCCAGCTCTGAAGATGCACCGGACAGAGGGTACTTGCTGCGGTCGAAAGTTAGAAGAACCTACGCGATATTAGTGCGGTGACATTTGAAATACCACTTTCAAGCGTGGCCGGCAGATCCGGCGAGTCATCCATCAAAGAACATCCTGCCTCTACATCTGTAGAAACACATATTCAGGCCGTAAAGGCCTCACCGCAAATTCGTGTTCCGAAGTAGATATTGATATTCGTGAACTATAATCAGAAAGTTCCAAATTACTCCCGTAAGTAGGGAGTTACAAAATTGTTTTAATGTGGTGAGTTGGGCAACTGCCAGCTACGGGAGAAAACCCCGACACATAGTGAAGTAATACGCGTATTGTCTGTTGTGCTGATAGTAGCTGGGACAGATCCAACCTGTTCGGCCCCTGGCCGAGGATGCTCTGGATCTCTGGATCTCGTCTCCTTTTATACTCCTCACAACGTCGCAGGCGCAGGCTTCAACCAATCATCGTTCGAGCAACAGCCAATCAGCGCGTAGCTAATAATAGCGCAGTCGAAAGTTCTAGAACATCCTAGAAGTTCAGCGCCCACGTGGTTATGACGTCACAGCAATATTTTGAAGATAATCAAGAAGGGTTTTCCATGGATAACTCAGCCATTTCTTAACCGATTTTGAAATGGTTTACAGATTTAAAAGGCCCGTCGAATCCTGATCTTGATTAATGCCAGATTTAACGGGAATATGTAATCAAAAAGGATTACAGGGTACCATCTCGGTACACTAAAAGCATCATCCTATCTTGGTCGTAAATTACGTGCTCCATCAAAAATAGCATCTAAGCGCGTGTATGCGCATTATGTGCTTTAACGAATGTAGTCGTTTTCGCAACGCGATCTCTCTCATAGGCCCATATACGCTTATGGCTCTACCAAGGGGGGCGTGTCCAGGGAACGAATCCAGGACGGGCGGCGCGTACCCAGCTTAGCTGGTATGGCCGGTACCCGACTGGTCGATCCGAACTACATTTCCAAAGACCACTACATTAGTAATTAGCAAAGACCACTGCATTAGTTTTTCTAGAAAACCCTAACTTGACTTTGGACGAATTGAAAAATTACAAGTGTCTGGGGTGAGTTTGCTCAAGGACGACTTGACCTGGTTCGATGTCACGCGCCCATATTTTTTATAATGTAAATGGAATGACTAAATATAGTGTAATACATAGACTAAGATCAGACAAAACAATAATTTAGCAAAAATAATCTGTATAAATCAGATTAAACTGCGTAATTAGTGAAAATATATCAGCCAATAACCGGATATGTCTAATGCATAGGGAGTGACTATGTAACACCATTGCTGATTGGTTGAACCATAGATAACGCATTGGCGTGTATCTACTAAGGACGCTTGTCTCGGGGAGCTTTGAGCTATACACTGTTTGGAAAAAATCAATATTTTAACGTATGCCTACCTGTAGATCGACGATATCGTTGAACATCGCTGCTGGGATGAGATTTTTACTCATCATATACACCGTCCTGATCTGGGCCTCGTGGCTCTTCTTGTCCCAGCATAACTGACGATCAAACTCTTCATTTGATGTGGCCACTGATTTTTCTAATCGAATCCGTAGTACGGAAGCAGTCTCTGCCTCCTTGTGGTCTTGCGATGCAATATGTCGGTCTAACGCGGATTTCTGATAATTTGTACTACCGCTCACGAAATTATTAGTCTTCTTCGCACTGATACATAACGTACATTTCGTTTTATCATCCAGAACCTCAAGCCATTTACAATACACCGGTGTTTTTAACCAAACGTCACTGAATTTCCTAGACGTTACTTGCTTTACTTTAACCACATTTTCACAAATTTTCGCACTGGTGTCGCAAGACTCGCTACAAATTTTGCTATGCTTTGCCGTACTTTAATCATTATCATCACTATCAGCACATATAGAATCTAGAGGTCGCTTAATGCCAAACTGAAACAAGCTTCGTTGCATTTTGACTATTTTAATGAAGTCAATATTTCTCTCGTATATACACACAGATAAATCTACTACTCGACATGATTTACTCAATTATTGTCTTAAATTCAAAGAGAATGCCGAAGCGGACAGATTCTATTCAGATCAATTTAGTTGAGAAATTGGGAACACCTAACGATCGAGTATTGTTAAACATTATAAACACTAATCCATCAGTCAATCAATCAGTCACCATTGCTAAATAAAAGATGGCTTATAGCGCGTGTTGATACTGTTATTCAAACAGCAATACAAAGACACCGCCGCTAATCCCTCAAACGACCATTCAAATGTAAAAGATATCACAATATCTTCCATATATACCTTCATCCATTTAGATATTTTGATAAGTAAATATTTTGCCTGTAAGTCGTTGCTGCTTTGGGCATATAGGCATGCACAAATTAATTTCAAAATATTCAGCAGATTAGTGATAACAACTTTGTGATCTGTCCAATGTTTTGAGCTGTGAAAGGGTTAAGACGCACAGACACGTTTGTATACGGTTGATCAGTTGCATTGGATTTCTCAAGCGTGAGTTCCTCTAGAGGGAGATTCCGCTGTTATCCAATCAAATACTGACACGTCAGACTGACGTTTAGCACAACAGACAGAAACATGGCAGGTATTTTTGTAATTTCTAGGCCAAACAAGACGACTAACATCGGGCTTGTAAACTCATTAATTATAAAATATGATCAAATGGAATACTAAGGATGATTTTGGGATTGTGTTTACAATTAAATCTGGTGGTCGAACCTGATTTATGGGCATTAACAACTTTGAGTTGTGCAAGAAAACCTGCAACAAATCATAGTCTTAAACAAGGCAGTACGTTCATTTTTATTGAACGCACAATACATTAGGTGTATTTTTTAAAGTAAAAACATGCACAAATAAAAATACACAGACGATAATATAATCGATAATTAAGCACACGCAAAGTTACCAGTTTCCGTTACACTTTTTCACTGCGTCCCTCGTGCATCCTTAGGGATGCAGAGGATTAATTTGTATGCGTCCCTCTGCCATTTTTATGCGTATATACGCGCAAAAGGAGACATACAGGCAACTCTGGCTGTATCTACAGATCACCAAACAACAGCAGTTTGAATGACAGTAACATCAGACTGCTTATTAAGCAGGCATGTGATTCTAAGTAGAGCCATGTGGTAATTATGGTCGACTTCAATCACCCAGAAATTGACTGGCGTGTTTTCACCTCTATGTATAGTTCAAGTAATCCAGCAAGCTTGTTTCTAGAATCAGTAAGGAACTCCTTCCCGCACCAGCATGTAAAGCAACAGTCCCACTACAGGGGCAATGATAAACCTAACATTTAGAATTGATATTGACCAATGAGGAAGATATGGTTGGTGAGATTGAGTACTTGCCACCAATGGGTAAAGGTCATCATGCCACCAAATTATTTACAGTAAACTGCTACATCCAAGTCAGTCCATCAAAGTCACAGAAACTGATCTATGATAGAGGCGACTATGACATGATCAGAGATATGTTGAAAAATGTAGTCTGGGATAATGAATTGAAAGACATGAATACTGAAGAGACGTGGACAATCATCAAGAGTAAAATCCTCGATGCTGTAAACAAATGTGTCCCACGGAAATCCACAAAGGTACCTCATATCATAAGCAGAAAAAGCCCTTAGATGACTACCAGACTTCGAGATAAAATGAAGAACAAGCGTACAGCATTCAACAAATTCAGAGAGACACGTGATGAATCACAGTACAAAGAATATGCCAAATGTCGCAATCAGTTAAAATGGGAGCTGCACAAAGCAAAGTGAGATTTTTAACATGAGGTAGCAAAGAAATCCAAAACCAACCCTAAAGCTTTTTACAGCTACATCAAATCACATCTAAAGACAAAGTCGGGAATTGCAGACCTGCAACGAGCTAACGGCACAATTACAGGATCTGATGAAGAGAAGGCAGAGGAACTAAATAATTACATTACAAGTGTTTACCCATGAAGACGCAACACACATCCCAACACTACCCAATACAGCAGCATCAGATAGATTGGATGGGATTGTGATTAAAGAGGATGATGTCGTCAAAAAACTTAATAACATGTCAGTAACCAAAGTGGAAGGACCGGATAAACTGCATCCTATGGTACTGAAAGAAGCTAGTAAAGCGATTGCGAAGTCCCTGACTCTACTTTTTAATAGTTCCTTAAGAGAAAGAGTACTACCCCAAGACTGGAAGAATGGGCAGATGACCCCAATTTTCAAAAAGGGAAAACGGTCATTACCAAACAACTACAGACCAGTCAGCTTAACATCTGTGGTATGCAAAACAATGGAACAGTTTATAAGAGATGCACTAATGAAACACATATCCAGCCACATCACCAACTGTCAGCATGGCTTTGTTAGTGGACGATCATGCATTGCCCAGATCATAGAATCCACCGACTTCTGCAGCAAGGCAGTAGATGAGGGCAAAGCAGTGGATGTCATTTACCTTGACTTCGCCAAAGCATTCGACACTGTACCCCACATGAGGTTATTAGGCAAACTAAAAAACCTATGACATAGGCGGTGATGCTCTTGGGTGGATAGAGGAATTCCTGAAAAATAGAAAGCAACGAGTAATGATCAATGGCTCTTGCTCCAGTTGGACACCGGTGCTCAGCAGAATCCCTCAAGGCAGCATACTAGGTCCTGCATTATTTGTATGTTTCATCAACGACATGCTGCAAACAGTACACAACATAGCTAAGATGTTCGCAGATGACACCAAACTATTTGCTCAAGTTAATGAAACAGAAGACCATGATCAGCTCCAGACAGACCTTGACAACTTGACAGATTGGGCAGATACTTGGCAAATGCGTTTTAATGCCTCAAAATGCAAAACCATGCATTTGGGTAAAACGAACAACAAAAACTCCATACACGATGAATGAGAACTCTCAAAGTGTCATGTTGGAAGAAACGAACTGTAAAAAGATCTCGGCGTATATGTGGGCAACAACTTGAAATTCAACCAGAATGCGGAAACGTCGGTAAACAAAGCAAACATGTTCCTTGGTATGATTCGACAACCTTTTAATTGTCTAGAAGCCAGTCCTACAGTATAAAAGTTTAGTCCGGCCCCCATCTGGAATACGGGAATGTTGTATGGTCCCCCTTGTTTAAGAAAGATGTCCAGCTTCTTGAAAACATACAGCGACGTGCAACGAAACTGGTACCTGGATTGAAGCACAAAGCATATGAAAAGTGGCTCAAGGAGTTAAAACTGCCAAGCCTGATATACCGACGCCTCCAGGGAGATCTAATCGAAACATACAAGTACGTACATAACAGCTACAATGTCGACCAAGAGAAGCTGCTGCCACCTGACGATAGCAAGCATACTAGAGCTTCTAAAGCAACGTTTTAACAGTGACACAAGAAAAGCGGTTTTCAGCATCTGTGTGATCAACTACTGGAACAACTTACCAGAGTCAGTTGTATCTGCCCCGACACTGAACACCTTTAAGGGACGATTAGACAAGCGCTTCTGCATTAAAATGGTTGAAACTGACTTCCCAATCGAGCTCGTCCACACCCACATCCAAGTTAAACAGGTGAAAGAAGTGAGCAACAACACGCATGTGAGTGAAGATCTGCTACAGTCTGTCTAGCCTAAGCAGCAGAAGACATCTATGTATATATGTATATAACATTCCCATTCGTGCTGCTTTTAATTTTGATGGAAATATGCCTTGAGTGAAAGATAAGCTACAGATGTGGTTAAGGGGTATTAGTAGCGCTAACGTGCAGTGTTTGAAAATACTCCACTTGAAACCATCCAAGCCAGCACTTTTTGCAGGATTTAGTTTGTTAAGAATGCAACAAATTTCTTCATTTGTGACAGAGTTAGCGAAAAAAGAGGATTGATAGTCGCCTGTGAGATAATCACTATATTTATTAGAGGATGTTGATTTGATTTTATCTGAAAGTGTTGGACCTATATTAACAGTCGAGGAGCAGGCCAAGCTAATGCATCACATTAGGGAGTTCGTGGCACAACTAGTGGCGCACATCGCCACCCTCAGTGAATGCCTCCTTGAGGAAGAGGTGTACTGTGGACAATTCTCAGCTCCTTGGCACACCAGCCACCGTCCTCAGTGCACACTCCCGCGTATCCGTGAAATTCACCGATTCGCGTTTTAGAGATGTTCGAAACATTCGCATAATAAATCTGGGGAAGAAGAAAAAAATCTGGGGAATTAATTTCGAGAATTAAAAAACGAATTTGCTAAATAATCTAAACAAATATTGTCACATATTGCTTCTTAGACATAACTAAATCTGATAACAATCTAAAAGAAAAACGGTATTCTATGTCCTAAAATATGGAAATCGAGTCTACTATTTTGTTAATCGAATACCATATTAACAAATTTTGTTTACCCTCTCTACCAATGTTTATACCATTATACCATATTAACCAAATTAAGATATTCATTATTGTAATTATCCCACTCAATTATTATTAACTCTTAATTATGGAACGTATTAGAGCAGGTTATTTATATGGTAATAAGTTGCAAAATGAGATACAGATGTAAACTTTTGTGTTACCAGTTTTCGTATTTAGGAAATTGTCGAATAGAATAACACATTGGCAACTAAGTCGAGAACTGGCGTCAGATAACTGTATTTGGGATGGCATACTGGCGTCCGCCCACCCACATCACACCAATGCAGTGGTTGTTGGGGGTAACAAGTCATTTCATCCATGAGTCATTTCACCCTCAGAGGCTCAGTGCCCTGGGTCTTTTCAAATCCGGGCTATTTTGTCCTGTCCTGTTCACACCCGTATCTTTTTGCGCTTTGTCCCGTTCGCTCGAGGTCATGTCACCCCCATTACCATTCACCCTAGGTCGTTTCACCCACTAAATAGACATGAGCATTCTAAGTCGATCACCTTCTTTATTATCTGGGAATATTTGTAATCATAAAATAAATAGTATTTAGAATTTTTGTAACAATTAGTAGATTGGATAGTTTACAGAATGCAGGCTAGTGGCTTTATGGTCTGTATCTGTATCTGTACTGATACTAGGCAAAATCCTAAAGGACATCACGCCTAGGTGCGGGCCTCGTAAACATGGCTGGGTTTCACAGTCCACACGATTAAAAATTAAGAATTGTTCATTGTTCAATTGAAGGTTTCTGTACACTATTTACATCATCGCGTTCGGTTTAGAAGGTCGTCTCCCGGATGCAGATCTTGAATTGTTCTACATCCGTGGCGGCGATTGTGTCTGCAGCCAGGTTGTTCCATATTGGCACAGTTCTGGGTAGGAATGAGCTGTGGTACTGGCTGATTGTTGTTTGGTATTGCTGTAACTTCAGTGGGTGGCTGCGCCTGGTGGTGTTTATGTTGGCCCACTGGGGATGGTATTCTGATGGTATGGCTACTTGCCCGTGCAGAATCTTGTACATGAAGATGGCATTGGCTTTCATGCGCCGCTGTTCAAGGGTTTCCCATCCTAGGCGATTTGTCATTGCTGTGACACTCTCTCTTGGGTAGAGGTAGACTGGTCGACTTAGAACAAATCTTGCTGTCTTCCGTTGTACCGCTTCGAGTTGGTTTACCAGATCACGTGTTGGTGGGTCCCAGACTGCGGAAGCATACTCGATTTTGGGTCGGACAAGTGATTGGTATGCACGCTCTTTCACGGATGTTGGGCATGATTTTAGATTTCTCATCAGAAAGCCGAGTACTCAATGGGCTGATGATGTTGATTTGGATATCTGGTTGTGCCATTTCAAGTTATGCGTTAGCTGGATGCCAAGGTATGGTGCTAGTTATGCGTTAGCTGGACGCCAAGGTATGGTGCTAGTTATGCGTTAGCTGGATGCCAAGGTATGGTGCTAGTTATGCGTTAGCTGGACGCCAAGATATGGTGCTAGTTATGCGTTAGCTGAACGCCAAGGTGCTGCCTTGCATTCCTCCAACAGATCCCCGCTCATGGTGTAGTGTGTGCTGAGGCACCTTCCTCGTTGGGTAAGTTTGAGGATGTTGCACTTCGAGACATTAAATTGCATCTGCCATCTTTCCGTCCAGGCCATGAGGGTGTCTAAGTCTGCTTGGAGAGCTTGTTGATCCTCAGGTGTGTCTATGGTATGATAAAGGAGGCAGTCGTCAGCAAATAGTCGAATGATGGAGTCGAGGTCATTTGCTATGTCATTGATATAGACGAGAAAGAGGATTGGGCCTAAAGCTGATCCTTGTGGTACTCCTGACAAGACATTGGTTGACTCCGATCAAGCACCTTCTATGACGACCTTTTGTGTTCTTCCACTGAGAAATGATGTTATCCATCCCAGAATGTTGCCTTGTATTCCGTAGTGGTGTAGTTTGAGTAATAGACGTTGATGCGGTACCTTATCAAAAGCTTTTGCGAAATCCAATATGGCTATGTCTACCTGTCTGCGTTGGTCCAAGGCTAGGGTGAGATCATGAGTTGTCAGAATAAGTTGGGTTTCACAGGATCTGTTACGTCGGAAGCCATGTTGGTTTGGGTGGAGTATATTGTTCTTGTCCATATGTTGCATTAGCTGGCTGGCTATGATATGCTCCATCACCTTGCATGTGACTGATGTTAAGGAAACAGGCCTATAGTTTGAAGCTGCTGTTCTGTCACCTTTCTTATAAATCGGTGTAACATTGGCTGTCTTCCAGTCTGATGGTATTGTTGAGTTATTCAGTGTCTGCTGGAAGAGGGAGGCAAGGATTGGTGCAATTTGGCTTGAGGTTTCTTTTAAAATTCTTGATGGTAGATTGTCTGGACCTGATGCTTTTGATGGGTTTAGGCGCTGTAGGGCCTTCTCTACTCCTAGTGATGTTATTTCTATGTTCTGAATGACGCTATATGGTAGGGTAGGCATTGAACTGATGTTTTCTTCGGTAAATACTGATGTGAATTGTTCGTTTAGTGCTCTGGCCTTTCCTTCTGGGTCGGTGATGATTTGCCCGTCTTGTCTGATGGTACTGATTCCTACATTATCCTGCCGTCTGTTCTTGATGTAACGCCAGAATTTCTTACTACTCTGGTCATTCTCTGGGTCCAGTATTTTATGTATGTAGTCTTGGTAGGATTGCCGTAGCATGTGGTGTATGTCCTGTACCTCCCTAGGGCCCTCCTCCACCCAAATTAGAAACTTGATGGTAAGAGAGAGTGCAAACCTTTCTTCATCCAATTTGAACTTGCAGCTATTAGGTATCGCTGGTCAGACGCATACAAATTGGACATGTTGATACAACTCCTAAGAGATAGGGCACTTAAATTCTTTTGCACATGTCCAGGATTAGTGCAAAATGATTATGAGAAATTAAGTGCCAACCTTTTGTCCAGATTTGGAAAACATGATCTTCCTCATATTGTTAGTAGTAGGGCAGATATGTGAAAAAGATGTTTGGCATATAGGTGGTTTAAGGTATCCTGATCATAATTAGATGTGGTGCCACGTGATTCTACCAAGGGAACCCATTCAAAATGGCGGATTCAAAATGGCCGCCTTCCCATCGGAAAATTTGCATTACTCAAGCTCTAGACGAAGTAGAGAGATGGGATTAATGTCAAATTAGGGGTTTCATTGGTTCAATTGTTATAATTCTACTCACTACAATACTCTAAATATGTAAATATCAATCCTTCCATAGCGACCACCTGTTATTGATGTCAAAAGACGGTGGCTCTTTAAGATGTGTTATCTAAAAGATCCATCTCTTGAGAACAAAAGCAATATAGCATCTAGAAATAGTTTAAATTACTTGATTTCTTAATATCGAACCAAGTAATGGTCGTTATAGATAGGTTCAATTATCCTATTAGAGTATGCAAGGCTATACATGATGCTGTTGATTGTTGAATCATGATTCACAGACGTCATACGCACTGTGCATCGCATGAGAACAACTGTGTACAAGGTAAGTTCGATTTATAGCATTTGCATCTGCCAGTGCAATTACTTTTACAAGCACATTGCACGAGTTCCCGACATGCCTTAGATGCGTCTGCAAGCAAACTCCATTGCGGTGACCAAGTGTCTCCATCTCTGACCCAACCCCAGTCAGCTGGCAATGGCATTTTTGCACTTGCGTGGAGTGATTGGCCCCAAAGATGACCTGCCTGGAACGCAGCACGTTTGGTGTGTTGCATCAGAGTTGCACTGGTCAGAGGAATGTTTTCTAGCTGCCTGTTGCCAAATGCGAAAAGCCGTTTTCATGCCTCATTAACCTTTGACAATGGTGATGTGCGTTTGTACAGTAGTACGACAAACCTCTCCAGCGTTTCCATGTCATTGTCACACAGACGCCGGGGCATCAGACAGTCTCCTAAATAGTGACTTGAATAGATCTGAAGTCCTCGAAACTTCCCATGCTGTCTTCTTGCCAATCTCACAAAATGCAGACACAGTGTCACACCCAGAGAAAGCATGCATAAATAGCAGTCCTTGTGACGCTTCTGCGCTCAAAACTGTTGCAATGCCATGAGCTGATACATAGCGGAAGGTCTTCCCATGGCCAAATGTGACCCAGAGATCACACCCATGAAGAAAGTTTGCTGTCCGTATGGCTAGGACTACGACGTCTGTATCTGTAGCAGGAATCATTATTGTTCGATAACCTTGGTGATATGCATGGAAGGCGTGGAGAAACATTCTACCATCTGCTTCATCTTGCATGCATGGCACGAGTTGTGAGACGTCATGCTCTGGCCTCATCAGCACGTTTTCCTCACATGGTGTGACGAGTATCTTTCCTTCTGGTAGCTCGAATGAATCCAATGTATGTGCGAGAAAGGTGAAGAGGCCTGTTTTGTTTGCATCAACTCGTAGGAAAGTTTCCCAGTTTTGACGGAGTCTTGTACTCGATGCAACACGAAGAGCTTCACCATGTCCCCGTAATTCTCTAGTGTGTGTCTTCAAGCTTCCCACCTTATACACGTCCCATACAACATCCAATCTTTTAACCATCTGTAGTTGTCTAGCAATGTGTGGGAGGAATACGTGCTCTGCAAAATCTCCAAATGTGTTCACAACCACGCTTGATTTCTTGGGATCTAGATTATGCATCATAGCTGCTCCGCCAATGATCTTCACTTCAACCTCTGGACAATCAGCTGCACGAGCTACTAATGCTTCCATACATCCTATCAGATCTGATTTGCTGCCATGGCGCATTGCGCTGCTCTCAGCAAGTGATGGGGGCCATGGATGATGCTCATGCTCAAAGAATGAATCACGGTCTCCGTCTCTGGATTGGCAGGAAATGTACAGTCTAGAGAATAACTGTACATCTCTCTTCATTGCAACAAGCTTCTTGTTGGTTCTAGTACTCTTCCTCTGTTTTGATTTGAACAAAGCCAAATTGTTCTTTTGGATTGGGTCATATACCGATTTTGATGATACAGATAGTCGATCTGCGACGAATGTGTGGTACTGTCTGATGCCTTGTTCTTCTGCTGTTCGGATCGCATTTACTACAGACTCGGACATAATGACTTTGGTATCTAGAGTCACTAAGTCAAAACTGTCATCTAAAAATGGGTTTCCCATTTCCTCGATTGCATCAATCAGACAAATTGTGTTTAAAGCAAACAATTTCTGCTTACTCGGAATCTGCTCATGGTGACAGTTATCATTGCTATTTCTGTGTGTATGTTTCACTTCATACTCGCTGATCATCCTTCCTATTTCTGGGCCTGACACCATCCATTGTTTCAAAGCAGCTTCATTTTCTGTGATTCCGATAATTCTACCATCGCTCTTCAGAATAGCATTTTCCTGCTCGTGGATTTGATCATGTGCCAAGGCTGAGAACTTGTGAGCCATTTTCTGAGTAACGAAGTTTCCTTCAACAAATTTCCTATGTACAAGTGGGCATCAGTTCTCAAGTTGCAACAGATCAGCCACATGGATGCTGAGCCATCGTGTATAGTGTACATGATCCAGGGTAAACATCCACGGGATAATCTTGCCCAATGTCTCTACATACGATTTGTGTTACTACATGGATCTATGAGATGCTCCATTGTGGACTGCTGGCAAATAACACACAGGGACCAGTTCGTGTGTGCTAAATCCACTGTGGGATCAGATGTCAATTTCACTTTCTTTGACATATTGACTTGAATGCGAGAATATAATAGGCTATTGTCTCTGTCTATAAGCAGAGCACAATACGCGTGTGCGTGATTGCTATGCAGCTATGTATTCTCCTGATATATTTAAATAGTCAGTGTCAGTTTAGGAAACTACAATAATTATATGGAATCTGCAATGAGATAATGCTTGGCGAAGCGAGTGGCTGGCATACAATTACTTTTACTGGAGAAAACGTGTAGACCGATTGTTTTGAGTAGCGAAAAGTTGTTTCTAAAATGTTCCACCCGGAACATGTGTGTACAAACGTTTAGCAATATTACTACTAATTTACAAATGTTACAATGACGATGACCACAACAACAACAACAACAATAATAATAATAATATATTTTTTCAGCATGTTTATCTATTTAGAGTATTGTAATGGGTAAAATCATAACCAGTGACCCAAGAAACCCTTAATTTGACATCAATTCCAGCCCTCTACTCCATCTAGAACTTGAGTAATGCAGATTTTCTGCTGGGAAGGTGGCCATTTTGAATCCGCCATTTTGAATGGGTTCCCTTGGTAGAATCACATGGCACCGGATCTAATTATGTTCAGCATACCTTAAACCACCTATATGTAAAATTTCATGCTTTCTGCCAGAATGGAACCTCAAATTTGTTACATATCCGCCCCACTGTAGGAAAAAGCTGCAAGACATTAAGCAGGAGGAGAGGTCACTGGAAGAGTTCACCGAAATAATTCAAGAGCTCATTATGGATGGTTACCCGGACGCATCCGAAAGTGTGGCGTTTCTCCGTGGCATTGAAAATAAGCGAGCTGCACTTATCGCAATGGGTAAAAATCCTTCTTTATTAGAGGAAGCACTAGAAATGGTTACTGCATCCATTCATAATCAACGACTTATTTTAGGAAGTCGAAGACCTGAAATATGCATGGTCTGCTTCTCTGATGATGACCATGATGACATCAGCGACTCAGAAATTGAGCAGTCAGTGCGAACTATTAATGTCAGCAGAATGGATAAAGTGGAGAAGGAGGTTGATACTCTTTGTAAAGACATTGCTGACATTAAAGTAAGCATCAACAAAATTCTTATCCTTCTCCCTACTCACAGTCGTTCACCTCAGCGAGAAATCGAGAGACCCCGTGAACCATCTCCAAATAGTAAGGGAAGGTGTTTCAATTGCAACCTCGAAGGCCATTTCGCTCGTAAATGTCCAAAGAAATGTAATCGTTCTCAGTCGCCAAGTCCATCACGCGGCTTTACTAAGCAGTCATACGACATTCGTATGTATGAAAACGGGGCGGATCCAATGTCATTAGTAATGCCAATTGAAATTAACCACATGCCGGTAAGGGCTATAGTTGACACTGCAGCCCAAGTTAGTGTTGTTGGCGATGAATTTGCTAAGACATTTAAATACCCTTTAATTATGCAGAATGTGGTTTCTCTTCAAGGGGCCGGTAAAGAAAATGTTATACATGCAAAAGCGGTGGACCCAGTAACAGGGCTGGGGTAACTGTGACTTGTAACTGTAACTGACTGTAACTTAGTTACATTTTTCATGTAACTGAAGTAACTTGTAACTGAAGAATTTTTTCAGTTTCAGTAACTGAAATGTAACCAGTTACATTGCAGAAGTAACTGAAATTTCAGTTACTTTTCAGTTACAATTCAGTTACAATTCAAACTTTTCTAATAGATTTATCACAATTTTCTCATTAAAGTAAGCTGTTGAATATATCGAAGCTAATTTGACTGGAAGATGTTGATGCTTTGGGCAGCAACTTTATTTCCAGGTATCAGGGATATTTATTTTTGAAATTTACCATTGGAATAATTGGCATGAGTATTAGGCCAGTCATTCCAGTGGTAAATTTTCAAATGTTAATACTGTAGCCTGCAAAATAGATTTGCTAGGCCAAAGGTTTGATCTTCTTGACCAATCTTGACCATTGAAGGGTTATTCTATATCTGCATGTGATATTTACAACATGCTATTGCTCTAAAAATATGCTTGTTAGATATGATAATCTGACTGAATGTTATTGCTACATCAGGCAGTGATAACTTTAATCAAATTCTTATACAGCTTTTACATTAGGCTACCATAGAAACATGTTGTTTACTAAATCATTAGAGAATTAAGTTACCTTTTAAGGCTCAAATTTGTTAAAGAAAATTGTATTTTTCTCATAGTAAATATCCATTTGTAGACAATGAGATTATTTTAGAAAATTTACCACTGGAATGACTGGCTCAATAACCAAGCCAGTCATTCCAGTGGTAAATTTTCAAAAGTAATCCTATATTTATCTGGAAATGGACATTTCTCAACACCACTGCAAAAGTTGTTTGTCCAGCTTTAGTGTTAAAAGGGTTAAAAGGATTAAAAACAGCAAATGTTCAATTGTAAAGAAAGGTAAAATCTGCCACAATAGGTGTTAACAGCATGTCCTGTTCTTTTCTTTGTATACTATTGATTAGGCCAGCTTAGGACATCATTGCTCAGCAACTATACTCAAGCTAGGGTCAATTCACATATGTGTAGTGATAAACATTAAAGGACAATGCCATTGATAAAGGTCAAGCCATCAACCATTTTGGTACAGCGGACACATTTATAAAGGCTGTGGAATGAAACTAGTGTACTGGAAAGCTGTTGAATATTTTGAATCTAATTTGACCTGAAAAAAACTGTTTCTGCCATATGAAGCAACATCTTTTGAAAGTAAAATTAGTCTAAAGTGCTCAGCAGACATTTTTAAATTGCTACGTTAAATTACGCATACAATAAAGCTGATGGAGATTTTGAAGCTAATTTCACTGGGAACTTATATTGCCCATGGTAAATGGTGGATTATCATACTGTAGAAAGTCCATGCTCCAAGGATAATATGTTGACCATACTGAAACTAATTTCACTGAAAAATGTTGATACCTATCAATCCTTTCAGTCAAATTAGTTTCAAAATATCAGCCAAATATTTCTTACAATAAAATTAATGTTTGTTATTTGGCTTGCATGGCTGAAAGGGTTAGAGGAAGAAATATGTATGCACATTTTTATTATTTTGGAAACAAATTGAATGAAATTTGTTATTGCATATGGCAACAATAAAATTCAGTCAAATTCATTGAACAAATTTCAGCAGGTTTTATATTTTATATCAAAAATAAACTCAGTTCTGTCAGTATATTATATCAGTGGTTATAGTGGTATTTTGTTCCTACTATATATCTCAAATTGGTTGACTACATTACACTTTGTATGATGACTTTCATGTCCACATAGTTCTTCATAGTAATTATCAGACAAAGTAACTAATGTAACTGAAATGTAACTTTAGTTACATTATGCAAAGTAACTGAAATGTAACTAGTTACATTGCTCAACCAATGTAACTTTAACTGTAACTGACATAGTCCAATGTAACTGTAACTAGTTACATTTAAATGTAACTGACCCCAGGCCTGCCCAGTAACCGTATCAATTGGTTCCACTGTATGCAATTGGCCTATGCTTATAGACAGTATTAGCGACCCAGTTATCCTAGGTTTGGACTTCCTCAAAGCTAATAATGCTACCATTGACCATACCAAATTGTGCCTAACTATCAATGGTGAACCCATCCAAGCTTTAATTGTCAAAACACAAGGTGGGGAGGCAAAGGTGTCCAGGGTGACATTAAAACAGATGGTGGTGGTAGGGCCTTTCGAAGTTATTGAAACCACTGTTGTTATTACACCACAAAAACATCTTGACTGTTCAATCACTACTTGCTAAATCAAATATCTGCGTTCAGCTACCAGAATAAAATTTTTATGCTCGCTTACATACTCCCTTATGCCTATATCATCACCATGGCTACTGGTGAGGGAACCCCCAGCATAAGCCTCAGTATAGACTGGCACCAGTCTGTACTCCAGCGCGCCTGCGCATGCGCAATAGATCCCAAATTGGAAACAGATTCAGTTTTCAAATATTCTGCAAGCAGAACAGTTGGCCTGCTATCCAGCTTAAGTTTTTACAGCTTTGCACTGAAGATCAGCTACATATTTAAGAGTTTTCTGATTCAGGAATCATGACTATTATAAACTCTAATCTCCCTAATTATGTCTATTGTATACTTCGTGGTTTTTTGGGGAGTTTTTAACTCTGGTTTATGAGTTACAAGTTTTCGTGTCAAATACTCCCGTTTTTGAGGTATTACAATTCATGCCTGTTTAATATCATCAATCAAAACCATGCTTAAAATATAAAAAAAACCTTAGTACTAGCTTATTAATATTTAGTGCCTACATAAAAATAATAATCTTACGAATCTTCGTAAATTCTTGGTCTTTCAGTGAGATTTTCAAATCCATTTCTCAGCCTCTTGTATAGAGGTTTGGTTTCTTTTGCGGATTTCCATATCTAGAGATCTCTTATTAAGTACGTTTATTATATAAGCATCATATGAACGGATTTCTCTATTTCGTGATTCTATAAAGAATTAGTCTGATTAAGATGATAGTCATAATTCTTGCGTCCGTTTTCGTTAATCGGGGAATCCCACATCTTTAACGACCAGGCATGAATTATGTCTTTTGTTGACTAAGGCTTTGGTTTCTCTTAAAGCCTGTTATAGACTTCCGGCAAGTCTCAGTCTAAAGACCATATAAGTCTTGAGGGGGTGCATTACTCTCATGCAGTGGCGTCGATGGCAGAAGTTACCGATTATTCATCCCATGCAGGTATAGCCAGTATGGTTAGAGATCTTTGATCTCTATGTCCGCTCCCATTATTGCTCCTGGCTTGTCCGGGCAAGCGGGTTCTAAATCCGGTATTGCTGCTGGTTTGACCGGGTGTCCGGATATGAGCTCTGTGATTGTTTTGGCTTGGCTGGACATTCAGAGTCTCATGTATTTTTCATCTGGCTGTTTTCATGTTATTTCTCCACATATTTTTACATCCGTTTCCAGTAGTAACTTCCGGTATGAGAGGTGCTTTTCTGGGTCTGTTAGATCCGACCTCGCATCAGTTATCTAATTCCGGTTCCGTTTTTTTCCACTTCCGTTCCCGGTAGTAGTGTATCTGCTTCCAGTAGGACAGATGAAATAATATGTCCGCTCCCGTTATTGCTCCTGGCTTGTCCGAGCAAGTGGGTTCTAAATCCGGTATTGCTGCTGGTTTGACCAGGCATCCGGATATGAGCTCTGTGATTGTTTTGGCTTGGCTGGACATTCGGAGTCTCACTCTTTTTCATCTGGCTGTTTTCATTTTATTTCTCCACTTATTTTTACATCCATTTCCGGTAGTAACTTCCAGTATGAGAGGTGCTTTTCTGGGTCTGTTAGATCCGACCACGCATCAGTTATCTATTTCCGGTTCCGGTTCTTTTCCACTTCTGTTCCCGGTAGTAGTGTATCTGCTTCCGGTAGGAGAGATGATTTCAGGGTCTGTTAGATCCTGCTAAGCATCTGTTATCATTTTCTGGTTCCGGTTCCGCTCCATTTCCGGTAGTAGTGTTTCTTCTTCCGGTAGGAGAGATTATTTTTTCCGGATCTGATATATCTGGCCTAGCATCAATTATTCATTTCCGGTTACGGTCTTTCCTCTTCCTTGTCTGGTAGTACTTGTTCTTCTTCCGGTTGGAGAGTTGATCTTCCAGGTCTGTTAGACCTTGCTTATCATCTGTTTTCAATATCCGGTTCCGCTTTTCTTCCGGTAGTAGTGTATCTGCTTCCGGTGGGAGTGATGCTTTCCAGGTCTGTTAGATCCTGCTAATCTTCTATTATCAATTTCCAATTCCGCTTCAGCTTCTGTTTCTGGTAGTGGTGTATCTGCTTACGGTTGGAGAGATGATTTTCCTGGTCTGCTAGATCCTGCTAATCATCTGTTTTCTATGTCCGGTTCCTCTTCACTTCCGGTAGTAGTGTATCTGCTTCCGGTGGCAGTGATGATTTTCCAGGTCTGTTAGATCATGCTAATCATCTATTATCAATTTCCGGTTCCGCTTCAGCTTCCGTTTCCGGTGGTAGTGTATCTGCTTACGGTATGAGACATTATTTTCTGGATCTGGCCAAGCTTCTGTTTTCAAATTCCGGTTCCTCCTCCGTTTCCGGTAGTAGTGTATCTGCTTCCGCTAGGAGAGACTATTTTACGGATCTGTTAGATCTGGCCTATCATCTGTTGTCATTTCCGGTTCCGGTTTTGCCACTTTTCTGTTTCCGGTAGTAGTAGTAGTGTTTCTGCTTCCGATATGAGCACCCCTTGCTTGTCAGGGTCTGTTAGATCCGGTCGAACATCCGTTATTTATTTCTGGTTACGGTTATTTCACTTCAGTTATTGTAGTGGTGTTGCGAAAATGTTACAAGTTTGAGAGGTGCTTTCCGGGTTTGTTAGATCCGATCAACCTTCTGTCTTCATTTTCCGTTTCCAGTTTTTCGTTTCTGAATATGTATCTACTTCCGGTAGGAGGGGTGCTTTTCCTGGTCTGTTAGATCCTGCCTAGCATCATACTTCCGTTTCCGGTTCCGGTTTCGTTGTGTCTGTTTCCGGTATTGCTTCTACTTCTGGTATGAGAAGTTTACTTCCGGGTCTGTTAGATCCGGCTTTGCTTCCAACTTCCGGTTCCGTTTTTGTTTTATCTATTGCCAGTAGTAGTGCTTTCACTTGAGAGGTGTTGTTGATCTGTTAGATCTGGATAGATACCTAATTCCGTTTCCAGTTTATCAGCTTTTACTGGCTCTCTTTCTGGGAGTTATTTTAGAGCTTAAGGTTATGAATTGCCTGATCGTTCAGATTCTTCTGCTAATAATATTTCCTTAGCTCTGATTCAATTTGCTTTGCGCTATTCTTCCTCTTTTCTTTTTTATTCTATGGTTGTTAGAATCTCTTTAGTCTTGCTTTCCCTTTCTCTTTTCGTTTTTCTGTTTATAATAGTCTTGCTTTTATGTATTAGGTTCCCCTTTTTTCATCTTATCTTTTTCTCCTCTTTTTCTTCTAATTCTTTCCTTTTTTATTCTTTATCTTCTTCACCGTGGTCATCTACATCCTATTGTGTCTGTTTTTTCTTTCTCAATATCTAGTTTTCTATTCATTGTCTCTGGTTTAGTCTGTTTTTGTGTCTTCGTTCTATCGCTCTTCTGTTTCCGCTAGTCTTTCTATTCCTGGGTCAGTCGAGATCAGGGATCTGAGGAAGTTTTCCCGATTAGTGTCTATTCGGATGATTTGTCCTCTTTTGCATAGCTTCTTGTCTCTCTCTTCCTCTTCTCGGTAAGTCCTTTCGCGTCTGTCTCTTTTCTTGTTTTCCTAGCATTCTGTCTTTCATTCTTCGGCTTTTCTTCTTCACTGGGTTTCTCATTTTCCTTTTCCAGTTTGTCCTATTTTTGCTCTTCGTATCACGTTTCTTTCTTCTCCTTTTTTCTAATCTCTTCCTTTTAATCCTTTTCTTCTTTCTTATTTTTTATTAATTTTTCATTCTCAGTAATTAGTTTTCTATTTGCTGTCTTTGGTTTAGTGTTCTCTTTGTTTTTGTAATCTGCGATTCCTCGTTCAATCGCTTTTCTATTTCCATTGTTTTTTCTATTGTCTCTAGATTCTATTCTTGGATCAGTCGAGGTTCTAACCTGAGAAGGTTTTTTCCCTTCCAGGGTTGCTCGGACGATTGGTCCTCATTTCTTTATTGGATTCCTTCTTGTCTCTCTCTTTTTCTTCAGGATGAGTTTTTTCTCATCTGCACAATTTTTCTTGTTCTAATGTTCTTTCAGTCTATTTCTAATCTGAAGAATTTTGCCAAAGTGAAATCTTCTGCGGATCTTTTTAGTTGGGATTCTGTATGTAAGGCACAGTTTAAATCAGCTATCCTTCTAGCTCTTTTTTCGGAAGATGTTTTTCCTAGGAGCAGGAAGAGGTATTCAGAGTCCCTCTTTAGTTCGAGAGGTATGTCTTCATATTCAAATGCATTTGTAAATGCATTTGCACTTGCACTTGCATTTGAATAAGTTGCAAACATTTGCATTTGCATTTAAATGCAATCGAGCTAGGCTGCATTTGCACTTGCATTTGCATTTGAATCATTTGCAAACATATGCATTTGCATTTAAATGCAATACCCTGCACTTGTACCCAAGTCTGGTCCCAAACACTACTGCTCTGTCCAACCAAATAAGCAACTGGCTAGATACATTGTCTCCTGAATATTTGAGAGAACAACAGTTAATAAATCCTGGTCTCAAGACTGTTGTGTCTTGGTTGGAATTCGGGTCTGAACCCGCCGATGCGGAACTGTACCTTGCTAGCCCTTCTGTAAAATTTTGGTGGATTCGTCGGAGCCAACTCTTGCTCATCAATAAGGTGTTACATTTTCATTGTCAAAAGTCTAATTCACCTCACACTTTATTAGTTGTTCCTGAATCGCTTAGAACAACCATTTTGGAACACTGCCATGATTCAAAGTTGGCCAGTCACATGGGTGAACGTAAAACTTTGGCTAGGTTGAGAGCGCAGTACGTTTGGTATGGATATACATGAGATGTTATTCAGTTTGTAAAATTGTGTCGAAGTTGCAGTCGCAACAAAAAATCAATCATCCGTCCCAGTGCAGGTTTGGGCCAGTTCCATGCTGGGTTTCCTCTCGAGCGAATCCATATGGATTTATTGGGCCCCTTCATAACATCCCATCGTGGAAACAAGTATGTTTTGATGATAATTGATCAATTCACTAATTGGGTGGAATGTTATGCTATCCCTGAACAAGGAGCGGAGATGGTGGCCAATACCTATATCGAACATTTTGTCATGACCTTCAGATGTTCATATTTTCTAAACACAGACCAAGGTCGAAATTTCGAGAGTGCTCTCTTCCATGATATCTGTAAAATGTTAGAGATCACTAAAACACGGACAACCACATATCCTGTTCCAATGGTCAAAATTCGGTGTTACTTGCAAGAACATGACCGCCAGAAAGACTGGGACAAATGCATTCCATTTATTGCAAGTGCCATTAGATCAACAATCGATCGTCAAACTGATTACACACCTAATGTGATGATGCTTGGCCGAGAGGTACTTATGCCAATTGACATAATGTGCAAGTCTCCTGTATCCATCATTAACAACTCTCCTGATAGCTTTGTAGAACAGCTCTGTTTGACATTACAAAACACACACAAATTGGCCAGGGAATACCTTGGCATGGCCCAAATGCGCCAAAAACGTGATTACAATGTGCGTCTTAATTGTCATACATATCATACAGGTGACATAGTCTAGCTGTCTGATTCAGCAACCAAAATTGGCCAGTCAAGCAAATTGAAGCCCCCATGGACTGGTCCATTCGTGGTCCATAAAAAGATATCAAATATCTTGTACGGTATCAAAAACCAAAAGCGTGATTTAGTTGTACACCATGACCAGCTAAAAATATGCGTGGACCGATATCTCCCTATTTGGGGCCAGTGCATGCAGTGTTCCATTTTATCTGGATGCCCACTCAGCTCTGACATGTCTGATATACCGTCTGCGTCAGAAGACAATGCGTCTGCTGAGTTATTACAATCTCCGTCTGATGAGGATTTAAATGATACAATTCCGTATGGTTGAGAAGATTCTTTTCTATGGGAATCTGGGGATCCTGAAGTCTTAAATCCTGTTTGGGGTTCTGATGACGATCAGAATTAGAAAACACACACAATAACACATCTCAATACAGATCACTTTATAAAACACATCTCAATACAGATCACTCTCAGTCCCCTACCATTCATCTACATCCTAGTGGCATGGATAGTCAGGCCCGAGGAGACCCCATCCCGCTACCTCCTAGTGGCATGGATAGTCAGGCCCGAGGAGACCCATCCCGCTACCTCCTAGTGGCATGGATAGTCAGGCCCGAGGAGACCCCATCCCGCTACCTCCTAGTGGCATGGATAGTCAGGCCCGAGGAGACCCTATCAGAATTGAGAGGCAACCAGGAAGAAGGCAACCCAGACTTCCTTCCAGGTTTCTGGATTATGATCTTTCATATGAAAGATTGCACCAGTGTATATAGTTTGTGCCGTAGCAACCATTTGTAAATACTCGTTTTATGAGATAAAATCTTTATACAGTTATCCTTCTACCCACATCAATAAAAATTTGTTCTTCTTGACTTCTCACACTTAGCTGTGTTGTATATAACTACCCAGCTACATGTATGATGCTTAAATCCCTGAACTGGATTTTGGCGTGTCGTTCAAACATGTAAATCATCATATAACTAGTAAATGTAGCACTAGTTTCTTATAAAACTTGTAACATATTGTTTTAAAATTAAAGTTACTGTAACAATGTCTAGAATCCAAAATAAGAGCTCATTATTTTGTAACAATGTTTAATGTGTTGTGGTGGAGTTTGTCTGTGTAGATTTATTCAGATTTGATCTAATTTAATCAAATCTAATCTGGTTTAAGTTTAACTCTTAGGTCTGTGATTATGTAGTTTAATGTTCATAATCACGCATATTAGTGTACATATATCATACATTGTTTTATGCACAAACACTTAAGTAGTTCATAGTGTTTAAAATTTTAGTTTATTCACTAACTAGTCAAAATAGTAGTATATATATAGATATTGATTCTGGTAACCAGCAGCATCTGAATTTTGTGGCAATGTGGAAATGGCCCGATATTCAGATGTTGCTAGTTTAATTATTAAGCAGCAGCAAAATTGTTCCCTTTTTTTCCTTTTATTTTTTAATTCAATTAGTTTTGACCAAACTACTAGACGTATGAAGACTGTGTGGCAATGTGGAAATGGCCCGATGACACCCATATGTCTAATGATAGTAAATTTGTGGTTATGCCTGTGCATGTGTATTAACGGTAGTTTGGCATGGCTTTATAGGAAGGGGGAGGGTGTAGTGCCGTCCGGAGCCTGCATATGTGGTCCGGATTCCTGACGTCCCGGAGCTGTTGTACTTCCGGTTAGCAAAGCGAGAGAGTCACTTTCCTGTTGGCTCTGCTTGTGTTCAGTTCTTATACCTAGCGACCAGCACCAATCCCGAGCCATCCTGCCAGTAAGTCACCATCTAATATTATAATGCAGGCTAAAGCCCTATAGTATACAGGCGAGCAAGGGGAGATATGATAGAGACATACAAAATGTTAACTGGAATTTATGACCCTTAAGGTCTACCAAAAGAGGGGAGGAACGAACCTTAGGAAGAATTTCTTTTCCTTGAGCATTTGTAACCTATGAAATAGCCTGCCAGAATCTGTCATTTCAGCACCAACAGTCATATCATTTGAAAAATGACTAGACAAGCTATGGCAATGTCAAGAGGCGGTCTATGACTGTGCACAAAAACTGACCAGAACAGATGGCACAGAGATTGATGTGACTGAAGAGGAAGGCTGAGAGACTTAATGTACATATATAGACAATTGTCATGATTGTATGAAACCATCATAGCCGTAGGCGGCACACAGCAGCTCACGCCCATGATACATATTCATACAGCAGACTAATATATATATATATATATATATATATATATATATATATATATATATATATATATATATATATATATATATATATATATATATATATATATATATATATATATATATATATATATATATATATATATATATATATATATATATATATATATATAAACAGAAGTTATACGGCCATTGTGAAGGATCTCATATATGTATATACTGTATGTATATAGCTTGTATATATTAAATATAGTAACAAGGTAACCATGGCGGTACTCATGCCCACACTAAAGGTGGAATTGTCCTACCATCCAAATAAGCTGTCCTAATGGATATTAGGTGGGTTAGCCCTACCGGCCACCCATGTAACATTACATGTACATGTGTATTGTAAATAATTGTATATAATCTCTCAAGCAAAGAGTTATGGTAGGGGTGTCCTACCACTCCAGAAGTAGCAATAAACTATATTGCCACTGTTAATTGGCCAACTGTCAGCTACCGGTAGGTGGGCTAGGCCTACCGGTCATATGATGTAAATATGTACATACATGTACAGTCGAAAGTTGTACATATGTCAATATCACTGAATTAGTGATATAAACCATATTCACAAAAACACTAAAAAGCAAAAGGGTAAAAAAACAAAACAACAACAAAAAAACCCAACCATTATCCGCATACTGCGCAACCTAAGTTGTAGTGTATGAACTGTCTAGATCGACAATAGGCTCTGCACAGGCCTCCAATGTCGCAACAGATGATGATGATGATGATGATGAAATGCTACTGAATATATCTATAGTCAGCTTCATGTAAATACAAAAACAGAAGAGGGCATTATTCTAAAAATTTAAAAGTCGGACAAAACCAGAAATTTCGGATCAACAAGTTTATTCATGCATAGGAGTTTTACAAACCTGCGCTCAGAAACTTGATTACCTACCTAGATTACTTAGATAGAGGTTATGTTTAAGTGTCTATAGACTATATTTATACCCATGAACCATCATAACAGAGTTTCTGAAATCGGAAACGTTTCTGAATTCTGAGATTTCCCTAACTGCCTTGCAATGTGGTCATCTTATAGATTGGCAATCAATATTAGACATTCTCGCACCAATGAAGTTTAACTCTTTAATAGCTAAATTTAGAAGAAAATTCAAATTATTTGCTTATTGAATGCTGATTTGCAGGCCAAGACAAGACAATTTTAGAAAATTTACTTTTGGAATTACTGGCTCTGTTACCGACCCAATCATTCCAATCATGCTCTTAAAAATGGCAGGAAGCATTCACTAACATATTAAATAAGCATGCACCCGTTCTTGAAAGGAGAGTAAAAATATTTTGTCAGCTTGGATCAATTAATAAAGACATTCTGGATGCAATAAAGCAAAGGGATTATCAGAAAATGTTAGGAACACAACAGAATATAAAATGCTAAAGAACAAGGTTATGGTACTAATAGAAAAATCTAAGAGGGACTTTTTTCAGCTCTAAATTAGATGAAGACAGGTATAATCCTGCACATATTTGGAAAACTGTGCCCATATTCTCATACAACCTACAAAAGCATTATAATTCCGGTTAGGCTTAAATATAGGGTAACTGTAACTTGTAACATTTTTCATATAACTGAAGTAACTTGTAACTGAAGAAAATTTTTGAGTACAGTTACTAAAATGTAACCAGTTACATTGCAAAAGTACACTGAAATTTCACTTACTTTTCAGTTACTTTTTAGTTACATTTCAAGCTCTTTAACCAAATTTATTATGATTGTCTTAATTTGCAGCATAGCTACTGTTAAATATACGTGACACTCCAATATCCCAATTCAGTGTAATCATTCAGGTTGAATATATTGAAGCAAATTTTACTGGAAGATGTTAGTGTCATGGCAGCAATTTTATTTGCCAGCATTTACTGACTTGATTATTGGGGCGGTCATTTCAGTATTAAATTTTCAAGTATGAATCTTGTAGCCTGCAAAATATACATTTCCAGACCAATCTTGACCATTAATAGGTTAACTCACTCTAATATGTATATGTGATATTTAGTTATTATTTACTATGTGCTATTATTCTCAAAATAAGCTTGTTAGCTATGATAATTTGAGTGAATGTTATTGCTCCATCAGGCAACAACAGCATTTAATCAAAATCTTATACAGACTACATTAGATAGCTTAGAAACAGGTTGTGTACTAAATCATTATAGATTTAACAGAATTGCCTTTTAATGGTTAAATTTGTTGAAGAAGATTTTATTTTTCTCATAGAAAATGTCAATTTGCAGACCATGAGGCTATTTTAGAAAATTTACCACTGGAATGACTGGCTTGGTTATTGAGCCATCCAGTGGTAAATTTTCATAAACATCCTTTATTTGTCTGAAAATGGGAACTTCTCAAAACCACTGAAAAAGTAGTTTTGTCCAACTTGAGTCAGTGTTAGATTGTTAAAAGGATTAAAACACCAAATATTGAATTGTAAAGTAAGTTAAGATCTGCCACAGTATGTGTTAACAGCATGCCCTTTGTTTTCTTTATATGCTATTGATCAGGCCAGCTTAGGACATCATTGCTCAGCAATTATACTCAGGCTAAGGTCAATTCACGTAAGTGTGCTGATAAAGATCAAAGGACAATCCATTGGTTGTCAAGCCATGTGGTATAGCGGACAAATTTATAAAGGATAGGGAATTAACCTAGTGTACTGGATGGTGGTTGAATATTTTGAAACTAATCCGACCTGAAAGAAGCTGTTGCTGCCAAATGAAGCAACAGCTTTTGTAAGTAAAATTAGTCTAAAGTACTCAGCAGATTGTCTGATCGGAATGAATTTGTCATTGCAACATATGAAAGTAATAAATTATTTTCAAAATATTTAAATTCCTATTTGAAATTAAGAATACATCAAAGCTGATGGACATTTTGAAGCTAATTTCACTGGAAACTGTTATAGTGCCCATGCTAGATGGCGGATGTCAATACGCTAAGGAAATCTGTTGAAAATTTTGAAACTAATTTAACTGAAAAATATTGATACCTATGGAAGCAAGGCTTTCAGTCAAATTAGTTTCAAAACATTCAACCAATTATTTCTTACAATGAGATTAATGTTTGATTATGGCATATCTGGGCTGCATGGTTGAAAGGGTTAGAGGAAGAAATATATATGGATATCTACGCACATTTTTTGTTAATATATTGCATATGGCAGCAACAAAATTCAGTCAGATTTATTAAAGAATTTTAAGCGGGTTTTATATATTATATCTGAAATTAATTCAGTTCTGTCAGTATATTATATCAGTGATTATAGTGGTATTTTGTTTCTACTATATATCCCTCAAATTAGTTGACTACATTACAGTTTTTATGATGACATTCATGTTCGTATAGTCCTTCATAATAATTACTTGAAAACGGACAATCATAGATACCAAACTAAGAGACTTAGTGCAAAAAGAAACAAGTGTCATTTTATGAATGGAAATATATAAGCAAATATCAGTTTCTTCTTCTTCTTTTCGATCGCTGGTATCACACTTGGAGAGCCGTTCTCAAGATGAAATATTTCAGTTTCTGATTTTTGACATATTTGTAGATAAGATTAATTGTATACCATATCTAGGGTCAAGTTTGACGGGTTAACCATAGTTAAATATAGTTAACTAGATCCCAGCCAAAGTTGAAATAGTAATTTAGCTAGTAAAGTTAGTCTGTCACCTGAACCAGCATCCTGAATGGTTAATGCAAAATTACATCAAATGCAAAATGGCAGATACTCGTTGCCTTTCACGTTTAAATGCACATGTAAATATTTCAATATCTAATTCAAGTTTGATGAAATTATACTTTCCTGATGTATGTAAATGCTCAAAATTCTAGATGACATTTACTATGAAAGAATATAGAGAATACATATTGATACAAATTCATGTGATTACATGTATTTTGAAAACAATTTGAATAAGCGGTGTTGTTGCCTATGACTGTAACACGTCCAGTCAAATTATTTTTAAAATATTTATTAATTTCATATATATTATATTACCTTTAAAACCAGGTTTATTAAAGTTCAGACAGGAATGGGATAACATTAAACAAGGTTTATTTATTGATTTTGTTTATTTATTTGGATCCTTGCTAATTATCCTTATGACTATCTCATTCAAAAACTTGTACTAAAATTGTTGCTAAAGATATTGAAAAATCAACACCAGTTCATCTTTTATTTAATTTGAAAATCAATGTTGCTGTACGCTTCTGCCATTTAAGAAAGCAATAATATTTCCAAAATGTACACCATTATTTCTTCTACAATTAATCTTTCGACATCATTATGATAAGGGATAATAAAACCCCATCTAAATGAATGCTATAAATATAAAATTCATGATGAAAATGGTTAACCTGTACCACTCTGGTGTCAAAATTCTAAATTTTCAAATTAAATTAAAAGATGAACTGGTGTTGATTTTTCAATAAATTTGGTGGTAGATGGTGCTGTCTACAACAGCACCATCTTCCAGCAAAATTGTTGAAAAGTGTACACCAGTTTCTATGATACTGGCACAGTAAAAGATAGAATACTGACATCAGTGTGCTAAGGGTTAACACTTGGGTGCATAGTCATGCAAGCTAGTACAATGGAAGTGTTGCTAATACCTAACCAGTTTTAAGTAGATGGCTTTGAGAGGAGATAATTGCCCATTCCACTACTGATAAGGTGGGTGAGATTTAGACCAGCTAACCAAGTTTCTTACTCTGACTGTATGTATCACAGGTTTAGGCAGTTAACCCTTCAAATGGTTAAGTCAGCCCAAACTGGTCTCTGCATTGGTCTTGAGTATTGCCCACTTACAGGGCAAAAGAAGAATATATTTGAAATTTTACAACTGGAATGACTGGCTTGATAAACAAGCTAGTCATTCCAGTGGTAAATTAAAAAAATGGTCTCCAGTTTGCCTATAGGTGTAGATTCACAAAGCAGAAATCTAAATTTTTAAGCTAAAACTTAGCAACTAAATGTATAGCAAACAGTCCTAAACATTTACCTAGGAATTGTTAGTCTAACAGAAGTGTTGTAATGACAGGCAAGAATCAGACTGGGATATAGTTATTACCTTCGAAACCAGATTTTAAAACATTTGGTATGAATGGGATAGCAGGGTTTACTTATTTATTTTGTGCTAAAACTATCTGACATTTGTCTGACTCGAAGCATTTTTTGTGTGAAAAACTTGTATTCAAATTGTACCTAAAAATATTCAGAGCTATTATTTTATTTGTAAGTTTCATACCTTTTCACATAATAACTGGTCTTCATACTGAAAAGCAATGTTTGTAGGCTGCTGCTGTCTAAGAAAACAACACTACTTCCAACATCTACATGAGCCTTTTTTCTACAAATTTCTATCATTTGACATTTATAGGGCAAGAAAGGGTAATTAACCCCACCCACCCACCTTACCCCATCTAAATGAATGATTTGAATATAAAATTTATGATGAAAAGCTTTAAGACTGCAGTATGAGTTCTGAGAGCTAGTATAATCAAGGTGTTGTTGTAACTTGACCAGCTCTACCTAGCTTGCTTTGAAAGGAGATAATTGCCCATTCTATTACTGATAAGATATAAGAATTTGAGAATTAAACCAACTATACAAGACTCAGACAGTAGGAGTCAGTTAGAGGGCAGTACAGTAGTATACATTGGTTTATGAAATTGGGATGTAACAGTGAGCAAAGGCCAGACTGGAAGCAACTTAGCTCATCTCATTCTATATATGCATTGAATATGATAATGTGTGGTACAAATAACAGAAAATCATGTGAATATTTTGAAAAACATTTGACTGGATATTGTTGCTGCCTAAGACCACACAACACTTTCAGATAAATTATTTTAAAAATAGTCTAAAGATTTCATTCCCGTCTTCTTTAAAACCAGGCTGATTAAAATTGAGGACGACATGTGTGAAGTGTATGAAAAAGAATTTGTAAAATAATTTCAAGGCAATTAATTTATAACTAGTCTTAATAGGATGTAGTTTGTGGTTTTATAACAAAAATATCATTATATACCATTATTGGGTCATATTCTTAACACTGAATCTCTAGCAACTATATTTCAAGACAACCATACTGTTGATTACTTTGACAAAGATTTCACTGATGGTTATTGCTTCTTAAGGCAACAACTCCATCCAGTCAAATTAATTACAAAACCTTCAAAAGAGTATGTCCTGCAACCATATAGAAGATAGAAATCAGTATTAAATCTTAATTTATACTGCGCATGTATATGTGAATATCAGAATTTATCAGAAGTATTTTGAAAAGTATTTGAGAATACTCAAATACATTGACAATGTATCTAAATAAAAATACTTTTGTCATAAATACTTTTCAAATACAAATACTTTCAAATACCTGGAAAATGTATTTAGATTACTTCAAATACAGAATCAGAATCAGAATATTTTATTGGCATGAATCTACATACATATAGATATAACCAAACATCAAGTGACGTGAAATATGTACATGACGGACAGAATATGAGTATATGAATATATAAAAATATATATGTATATAAATATGCAATCTATATTATTTACTATTTACAGAGCACTGGAAGTTACATTATCCTATTGAGCGTACAGCGTATTTATCCCAAGAATATGGCTTGGTACTCCCAAAACGAAACGCAGTGGGTCCGTAGGTCTACTGAAGTCATGGATGGTTGAGAAATACTAATTAATTTTGTATTTGACCCCAGCCCTGCTGCCTATGACGTCTCAGGTCACCTGCCTCACTCCAGACTGTAATGGCCCAGGCTGCCCATACTTTAACAATGTCAATGATACAAGGATTTTCCTTGATGTGTTCTCCCTTCAGCCACTAGACATGTGCGTTATGTAGTGATATTTGTGCAGTGAAATACGGTTATTTTAAGAAGATTGGCAGCTTTCCCACCATATTTGCCATATGCAATAATAACACTGAAACCTCATCACATATTGTATGGAGATTTAATTTATAATCAGATATCATCAGATACACCATTGGTAAAGTATGGGGGCGACATGGACTGTTACAGTCTGGAGTGAGAACAGATGTGATTTCATTTATTTCGACAAAAAATTTGTTTCAGAATTTTGAGAAAAATGTCAAATGTACGGAAAATTTTGAAATTTAATTTAGTCAATGCAGAGCATTTCGTAAATCTATTCAGGCTTGAAAGTGTTAATCATGTTACAGTACTAGCTAGTCGCCGATCGTGGTTAACTAGCCCTGGATTATAACTATGACATATGTGTGTATTACAGGGTATGAGTGAGGCGGTACACAAGCAGATACATTTCCATGATAGCATCAATCCACAGAGATAAGATGTCTGCTTTTAATACATCTACGCGGAAAGAGGATATGTCTGTTCGCTTAAAGGCCCAGTAAGTAAACTAGATTATTGTAATTAATCTTTAGCTTGACTTTATGAAGTAAAGCGAGCTATTGTGATACTCTGCACGTCGTCCTACGGCAGCGTCATGTTTGGATAATCATACTGCATTCGAACTTGGACACATGCTTCCTTACAATGATACAGCATCACACAATGAGTTTGGTCAAAAGGGCCAAGGTCAAGGTCACTGTGACCTTGGTAAAAACCTTTTTTTTTCAACATTAATATTTTCCGTTCAGCTCAACTTTTCTGTTTATAGCTCATGTTTGCTTAATAAAACTTGGACACAATGCTTCCTTATAATGACAAAGCAACACACAATAATATCGGGGTCAAAGATCAAAGGACAAGGTCATTGGCACCTTGATAAAAAGACTAAGTTTTTTCAACATTAGCATTTTCCATTTAGTTCAACTTAGCAGTTTACAATGACCTTTGGGCTCAAAAACTCGAAGGTGATAGTCGTCTTGGGAAAAAACTTTTTGTCAATAGTAATGTTTTGTGTTTATCTCAAATTCTCAAGTTGACTATTTATATCTCATGTTTGCTCAATCATACTGGAGCCAAAGTTGGACATATGCTTCATTATAACGAGTGTGAATGACATATGGGACTGTGTAGTCAAATGCCAAAGGTCAAGGTCGCTGTGTCCTTGGTAAAACTTATTTTTTATCAAAACTAACATTTTTGCTTTCACCTCAACTTAGTAGGTCATATCTCATGTGTTAATAATACTGCACCCAATTTTGGATTCTTGCTAATGAGAGGGTATGAGATAATTACTTTGAGGTCAAAAGGTTAAAGGAGTCTTGTTCTGCAAATTGACATTTACTAAGCCAAACTTTCAATTTTCTGGACAAATATTGACCATAAAATGGTTAAGCAATGAGAAATATCCATTTGTAAGCCAAGAGAAGACTATTAAAAAAATTATTACTAGAATGCTTTCTTCGTGAACACATTCACAGTGTATTTACAGGGGTCAGCACAACAGATGAAAACATATATATATATACTTGTACATGTATATATATATATATATACCTCTTAACTTACAGAAATTGTTTCGAAGATATAAAGCTTGGAAACTAAGCCGGTCATTCCAGTAATAGATAAAAAAAAATAAATGTAGATGCAAATGAGCATTCAGGAAACAGAAATTTTGATTTTGTTGACCAGTCGTGACAATGGACCTTTCCTTTTTTAGTTATACCCCGCCAATCTTTAGCTAAGCTCTACCCATACCTCGCTCGTGTCTCTGAACTCCCTGACTATCAATTTCCAGAAAACTATGCAGATAAGCGGTTGAATAATTTGAAACCTATGGCAGCAACATTGTCAAGTCAAATTAGTTTCAAAATATTCAACAAAATGTTTATTAAATGGTAAAGACATACAATTCGTACAACACGTCAAATGATTAAGAGTTAAAGACGGGCCAAATAGAATCATTTATGACAATGATTACGACATCATCCTACATGCCGCATATCTGATTATCACGTCATGTGACATCGGATGATAGATGGATACTCTGGAAAGGTGAATTAAAGGCATAGGCTATCCAGTGAAAGTTCATACGCTTTCAAAATTCATCTGATTCATACCTTCAAAAAGCAATATACATCTAGTTAACTCTCTTGCTGCTGCAAACCACCATACAATGAATTCAGTGAACAAAAACTCTGGACTTGATGAATATTTTGAAAACAATTTGACGTAAAGTTGTTGTTGGTGGCTTAAACACCAACTACTTTCAGTAAAATTGTTTTCAAAATATTTAGCAGGTCCAGAGATATAACGCTTGGAATATGTCGTCAGCAATAACACGGCAGTCAGATGGTTAGTATTATATGGTTCTGTAGTACAGTGCTTGAATCCTATCTGCTGTCAGCATTAACCTTTTAATGGTCATGATTTATCAAGAAAATTATAATTTTTACTTAGTCAATGTCCAGTCGCAGGCCAAGAGAAGAATATTTTTGAACATGTACCATTGGAATGATGGGCTCGGTTATAGCGATCCTATCATTCTAGTGGTAAGATTAAAACAAATAGCCTTCTGACATTCAAATGTTCTTTCCTCAAGACCACTGCAAAGTTTGCTTGTTTTTGGCAGTCTTGGCCATTACAGGATTAACCTTTGCTTTTTGCTTTCTTTTCTATTATGCATCTTTCAGACAGTTTCTGTAAGTTCAGATATGTATATACTGAGTGCCAATGAAAACGCAACACCTAATTTTTTCAAATATTTTGTAGAAAATAGAATTCTGCTTAACATAACTGTTGTTTATTGGTTTAAAACTGAGCAAGGATTCTTTAGACAATTTCAATTTTTTTTACTCTATCCACCATTATACCCATACAAATGCACGGGTATTTAGTTTTGGTTCGAATCTCCACACTATCGAGAAAGGCCTCCTTAGATCATACCCCAAACTTCATGCCGCTGGTTGCTGGAAAACCGGGCCATAAATTTTGGAACTCTTGATGGGATTTGTAATCACTTTAGTTATCCTTTACAAAACAAGTCTTTTGAAAATCAATCGTGCAGAGATTCGCGCCAAAACGAAATACCCGTGCATTCATATGGATATAACGGTGAATAGAGAGTTTTAAAAAGCAGTGGTCTGTGAACTTGTCGAAAGAAACCTTGCTCAGTTTTAAACCAATAAACAATGGTTACGTTAAGTACTGTAGAATTCTATTTTTTACAAAATATTTAAAAAAAAAAATAAGGGGTGTCGTTTTCATTGGCACTCAGTATATATATATATGTATATATATATATATATATATATATATATATATATATATATATGTATATGTATATGTTTTTGTGTGTTGTTTGTTCGACTGGTACCTGTATACACAATGCATGTGTGCCAGAATACATTTGTTGAGTGTTTAGCATCTTGTATGTGTGCGTAGCAATCGATAAATTCAGTTTTAGCTATGCACCCGCCATCTCTAGCTGTGCTCGATCCACCCACGCTTTGCCCCTGTTAGGATCAATCTATCCCTGCAATCTCTGTATCTCAATTTCCAGAAGACTATATAGGTAAGCTGTTGCATATTTTAAAACTAATTTGACTGGGTGCTGTTGCTGCCTAAGGCAGCTACAGCGCCCAGAGAAATTAGTTTCAAATTATTAAACAGAATGTTTATTATTAAATAGTACAGACATGCAATTCGTGCAACTTGACAGACTAGTAAGCATTTGTGACTAAATCGTGACATTTATGCTGTATTTGATTATGATGTCAGCCTACATGTGAGGTAGTTGATTATGACGTCATTTATGATTGACTGAAAAACTGGATTCCTCAATTGCATTAAGAGGACTTGGGAATAGCTGCACATTTCAAGTGATTGAATCTTCTATCACGTATACACTGTATACATATGTGTAAATTAACCCTTTAATGATCAAGCCAACCAAATGCAGCCTTTAGAGAGGTCTTGAGAAATGTCCATTTGCTTGCCGAGAGAAGACTTTTTGGAAATTCATGAGTGGGATGCCTTGCTCAGTTGTCCGCATTTACACCACCGTCTTTCCAGTTTGTAGTTATCAAATTTCGCTGCTTCTTAGGCTACTATTGTTTCACATATCCAAATTGTATTAACCCTTTAATGGTCAAGCCAGCCAAAACCAGCCTCTGTAGTAGTTTTGAGGAATGCCCGTCTGCAGGTAAAGAGAAAATATTTGTGCAAATATACAACTAGAATGGCTGGCTCAATAATCGAGCCAGTCATTCCAGTGGTAAATTTTCAAAAATATTCTTTTCTTAACATGTACCTGCAAATGGACATTCAATAAAGAAATATTGAGATTTTCTTGGCCACATTTGACCAGTAAAGTGTTAAGTGAAACTGTAGTTAGTGCGAGAGTTTGTTGCCACCCGAATAGTGTTATTAGTCATGTTAGTTAGTCAAATTATTTTCATTATATTTAGCAAAATCTTGGCTACAATGCATGAAACATTAGCATTAGTACTGTAGACTCTTCACAGTTAGATAGTTAGACTCACAATGGATAAATATTGGATTATTTTTCTATTGATTTAATTAAAACTTTTGATGGTCAAACAGGCAAAAACTGTCCTCACCAAACTGTCCTTAAAGAATGGCCATTTTCAGATAGAAAAGTATAGTTTTGAAAATTTACAACTGGAATGACTGGCTCAATAACTGAGCCAGTCATTCCAGTCATAAATTTTCAAACAACATTTTTCCGTGTTATGCAAATGGACATTGTGCAAGACTCAATTTTTTTGGGATAAATTTTGATAATTAAGCCTATTTAAGTATCACTAGATTAACAATTGAGTGACACCTAGCTTTCAGTTCCCTATATATATATAAAAGATGAAGTCATAAACATACAATGACAATGAAATAAAAACAAATATGCACTTCTGGCTCTTGAAGCATGTGCATGACTTTAGACGTAACAAGTTTATAGTATTCTGTAGCTGGAATTTTTAAATGATACATGTATCTAGCATGAAGCTTCATTTAAAAATTCCAGCTACAGAATACTATAAACTTGTTATGTCTAAAGTCATGCACATGCTTCAAGAGCCAGAAGTGCATATTTGTTTTTATTTCATTGTCATTGTATGTTTATGACTTCATCTTTTATTGCTGACTAACAACATTGTTTTTTCTTTTAACAATGAAGGTCAGGCCAGAAATATACCATCACTTAGCAAGCCTATTGATGCATATTGCAGAAATATATCATCACTTAGCAAGCCTATTGATGCATACTGCAGAAACATACCATCACATAGCAAACCTATTGATGCATAATGCAGAATTATACCATCACTTAGCAAACCTATTGATGCATATTGTAGAAATATTCCATCACTTAGCAAACCTATTGGTGCATATTGTAGAAATATTCCATCACTTAGCAAACCTATTGGTGCATATTGTAGAAATATACCATCACTTAGAAAACCTATTGATGCATATAGCAGAAATATACCATCACTTAGCAAGCCTATTGATGCATATTGCAGAAATATACCATCACTTAGCAAGCCAATTGATGCATATTGCAGAAATATACCATCACTTAGCAAGCCTATTGATGCATATTGCAGAAACATACCATCACTTAGCAAACCTATTGATGCATATAGCAGAAATATACCATCACTTAGCAAGCCTATTGATGCATATTGCAGAAACATACCATCACTTAGCGAGCCTATTGATACATATTGCAGAAACATACCATCACTTAGCAAGCCTGTTGATGCATATTGTAGAAACATCCCACCACTTAGCAAGCCCATTGATGCATATTGCAGAAATATACCATCACTTAGCAAACCTATTGATGCATATAGCAGAAATATACCATCACTTAGCAAGCCTATTGATGCATATTGCAGAAACATACCATCACTTAGCAAACCTATTGATGCATATAGCATAAATATACCATCACTTAGCAAACCTATTGATGCATATTGCAGAAACATACCATCACTTAGCAAACCTATTGATGCATATAGCAGAAATATACCATCACTTAGCAAGCCTATTGGTGCATATTGCAGAAACATACCATCCCTTAGCAAGCCTGTTGATGCATATTGCAGAAACATACCATCACTTAGTGAGCCTATTGATGCATATTGCAGAAACATACCATCACTTAGCAAGCCTATTGATGCATATAGCAGAAATATACCATCACTTAGCAAGCCTATTGATGCATATTGCAAACAATACCATCACTTAGCAAGCCTATTGATGCATATTGCAGAAACATACCATCACTTAGCAAACCTATTGATGCATATAGCAGAAATATACCATCACTTAGCAAACCTATTGATGCATATAGCAGAAATATACCATCACTTAGCAAGCCTATTGATGCATATTGCAGAAACATACCATCACTTAGCAAGCCTGTTGATGCATATTGCAGAAACATACCATCACTTAGTGAGCCTATTGATGCATATTGCAGAAACATACCATCACTTAGTGAGCCTATTGATGCATATTGCAGAAATATACCATCACTTAGTGAGCCTATTGATGCATATTGCAGAAACATACCATCACTTAGTGAGCCTATTGATGCATATTGCAGAAACATACCATCACTTAGCAAGCCTATTGATGCATATTGCAAACAATACCATCACTTAGCAAGCCTATTGATGCATATTGCAGAAACATACCATCACTTAGCAAACCTATTGATGCATATAGCAGAAATATACCATCACTTAGCAAACCTATTGAGGCATATAGCAGAAATATACCATCACTTAGCAAGCCTATTGATGCATATTGCAGAAACATACCATCACTTAGCAAGCCTGTTGATGCATATTGCAGAAACATACCATCACTTAGTGAGCCTATTGATGCATATTGCAGAAACATACCATCACTTAGTGAGCCTATTGATGCATATTGCAGAAACATACCATCACTTAGCAAGCCTGTTGGTGCATATTGTAGAAACATACCATCACTTAGCAAGCCTGTTGATGGATATTGTAGAAACATTCCATCACTTAGCAAGCCCATTGATGCATATTGCAGAAATATACCATCACTTAGCAAACCTATTGATGCATATAGCAGAAATATACCATCACTTAGCAAGCCTATTGATGCATATTGCAGAAACATACCATCACTTAGCAAGCCTGTTGATGCATATTGCAAAAACATACCATCACTTAGCAAGCCTATTGATGCATATTGCAGAAACATACCATCACTTAGCAAACCTATTGATGCATATAGTAGAAATATACCATCACTTAGCAAACCTATTGATGCATATAGCAGAAATATACCATCACTTAGCAAGCCTGTTGATGCATATTGCAGAAACATACCATCACTTAGCAAGCCTGTTGATGCATATTGCAGAAACATACCATCACTTAGTGAGCCTATTGATGCATATTGCAGAAACATACCATCACTTAGTGAGCCTATTGATGCATATTGCAGAAACATACCATCACTTAGCAAGCCTGTTGGTGCATATTGTAGAAACATACCATCACTTAGCAAACCTATTGATGCATATAGCAGAAATATACCATCACTTAGCAAGCCTATTGGTGCATATTGCAGAAACATACCATCCCTTAGCAAGCCTGTTGATGCATATTGCAGAAACATACCATCACTTAGTGAGCCTATTGATGCATATTGCAGAAACATACCATCACTTAGCAAGCCTATTGATGCATATAGCAGAAATATACCATCACTTAGCAAGCCTATTGATGCATATTGCAAACAATACCATCACTTAGCAAGCCTATTGATGCATATTGCAGAAACATACCATCACTTAGCAAACCTATTGATGCATATAGCAGAAATATACCATCACTTAGCAAACCTATTGATGCATATAGCAGAAATATACCATCACTTAGCAAGCCTATTGATGCATATTGCAGAAACATACCATCACTTAGCAAGCCTGTTGATGCATATTGCAGAAACATACCATCACTTAGTGAGCCTATTGATGCATATTGCAGAAACATACCATCACTTAGTGAGCCTATTGATGCATATTGCAGAAATATACCATCAATTAGTGAGCCTATTGATGCATATTGCAGAAACATACCATCACTTAGTGAGCCTATTGATGCATATTGCAGAAACATACCATCACTTAGCAAGCCTATTGATGCATATTGCAAACAATACCATCACTTAGCAAGCCTATTGATGCATATTGCAGAAACATACCATCACTTAGCAAACCTATTGATGCATATAGCAGAAATATACCATCACTTAGCAAACCTATTGAGGCATATAGCAGAAATATACCATCACTTAGCAAGCCTATTGATGCATATTGCAGAAACATACCATCACTTAGCAAGCCTGTTGATGCATATTGCAGAAACATACCATCACTTAGTGAGCCTATTGATGCATATTGCAGAAACATACCATCACTTAGTGAGCCTATTGATGCATATTGCAGAAACATACCATCACTTAGCAAGCCTGTTGGTGCATATTGTAGAAACATACCATCACTTAGCAAGCCTGTTGATGGATATTGTAGAAACATTCCATCACTTAGCAAGCCCATTGATGCATATTGCAGAAATATACCATCACTTAGCAAACCTATTGATGCATATAGTAGAAATATACCATCACTTAGCAAACCTATTGATGCATATAGCAGAAATATACCATCACTTAGCAAGCCTGTTGATGCATATTGCAGAAACATACCATCACTTAGCAAGCCTGTTGATGCATATTGCAGAAACATACCATCACTTAGTGAGCCTACTGATGCATATTGCAGAAACATACCATCACTTAGTGAGCCTATTGATGCATATTGCAGAAACATACCATCACTTAGCAAGCCTGTTGGTGCATATTGTAGAAACATACCATCACTTAGCAAGCCTGTTGATGGATATTGTAGAAACATTCCATCACTTAGCAAGCCCATTGATGCATATTGCAGAAATATACCATCACTTAGCAAACCTATTGATGCATATAGCAGAAATATACCATCACTTAGCAAGCCTATTGATGCATATTGCAGAAACATACCATCACTTAGCAAGCCTGTTGATGCATATTGCAAAAACATACCATCACTTAACAAGCCTTTTGATGCATATAGCAGAAACATACCATCACTTAGCCAAGCCTGTTGATGCATATAACAGAAACATACCATCACTTAGCAAGCCTATTGATGCATTTGTAGAAATATGCCATCACTTAGCAGACTTATTGATGCATATTGAACAGCACCATCTTAAAAATGAACATTATTATTAGCAATTAAATTCCTTCCATATCCTTTGAGACAATTCACTTAGAAAAATATGGCTAATATTCTCATGTTTTCTTTTCATTTAGCAATCTGAAGTCGTCAAAACGAGAAACACGACAGCTTGAGTTGGAAAGTCAGAAGATGGAAGATCGACTTCAAGAACTGAAAATGGCTATGAATCGAGAGAAAGAGCAAAGACAGTATGACTAATTCTTCTTATGTTTAAATTTATCATTTAATCAACCATCTTATTGTAAATGACAACTTTGGAATGTTTGTCTTCACTGAAAGTGCAGATTCCTACATTTTCATTGTCTTTCATTTGTTAGCTAGCTTTCATTTTGAAGAGCGTATTGCTGTGTAAGATAGCAACAACCTTCAGGAACATTATTTTCCATGTACACCAGCCATCCTTCTTTGTATGCCATCTGTGTTGTATGGCTTCACAGACATGACAGACTTGAAATGGAGGATTCCAGTTTATCTATCAATCATATGATGTCATAATCAACTATGTGATTTGTAGGATGACATCATAATCAGTTACGTCATGAATGACATAGGTAAGTGAGTCACAAACGCTTAATTGATGATGGACACAGCGTTGTTGTACTATAGCTAATTGTGTGTCTTTACTATTTAATAAACATGCGGGTGATTATTCTGAAACTAACTTGACTGGGCGGTAGTGCTGCCATAGGCAGATCTCATGCGACAGCACCAGAGAGCAATATAACTAAGCGATCCCAACTTCTTTCTATGAAACTCGGATCAGTAATTTCCGAGTCCAAACTGTTGGCCATTAGTGGCAGACCAGTACTCGCTCTAATAACCGGAATTGAATCTTTCTAATATCACATGAGTTGTATTATGTATTAATTATGATGTAATAAGTGAGGGCTATTACAGAATACCTAATATTTTGGCAGTCCCATATAATAAGTTCACTCCCACAATGATGGGCATGGAGAATATGTCAGCCACACCGCGCATTCCTAGTCGCAGCAATAGCACCCAGTCAAATTAGTTTCGAAATATTCATGTATAGTTACATTGAAATCTTAACACTTTAACCCTCAAATTTGTTCAAGAAATTTTCAATTTTCTCGTAGACAAGTTCATTTGCAGACCAAACGAAGACTTTGAAAATTTAACACTGAAATGAGTCAGTGGTAAATTTACAAAAAGATAGTTTCCTGTTGGTCTGAAAATGGGCATGATGGGCATGTCCCAGGACCTGAAGCTGTTTTTTGCTGACTTGAGGGATAAAGGGTTAAAGAAAGATTGTCTTTTGTCTGTATTATAGTTCATCCTATACCTGTACATATGGGTTCTTGAATATGCATGTTTATAAATCGTGCATCTGGGTAAAAGAATTTTGGTAGAATTTTCATTGATGGAGGTTGAAGGAAAGTTGATTCAATACTACAGACCAGATAAAGTAATGCTTTATTATGACAGATATATTTAGTTTAACATTTTAACAATATAACCCTCGAATTGGTTCAAGAAAATTATTATTTTTGAAAATTTATGACTGGAATGACTAGCTCGGTTATCGAGCCAGTCATTCCAGTAGTAAATTATAAAGAAATGGTCTTATTCTACAAGTTGACATTTCTCAACATCATTGCTGAAGCTGTATATGGCCAGTTTGAATGTTAGTGTTAAAAGCAGTCTGATTGGACCTTCGTACTGCCTGAATTCACCTTTCCAGAGTACCCACCCATTATATGACATCATAATGAACTGCCTGATGTGTACAATGACTTCATAATGAATGACATCATGAATGACGTCGATAAGTATGTCACGAACGCATATTTGAAGACGGTGTATGCGTTGTTGTACAAATTGTTTGCTTTTACTATTTAATAAATATTCAACAGCTTCCCTGTATAGTTTTAAGGAAATTGATAGCTAGGGAATTTGGGGATCGATCAATCCCAACACGGCGAGGTGTGGGTGGAGCTTAGCTAGTGATGGGCGGGGCATGGCTAAAAATGGAAAGGTCCATTGTCAGATTAATTTATGCTGGAATATAACTTGGTATAAATGTTACAGTCTTTGATTATTCTTGTTATTCTCAGGAGTCAGGGAAGTTATTGGAAGAAAGGGCAGTATGGAAGTTTGAAAACTTATGCATCAGAAGTTCTTGAAAAATCTCAGAAACCACATTCTGGAGTAAGTCTGATACTAATCTTTTCAATCAATACTTAATTATGTGGAAAGCCTTTTGATAAATATCAGCATGTATTGACTTTGGTTAACCAATTTGACTCTAACAGACACAAAACAACGAGTTCTTTGTATTCTGGTGACTATTTTGAAACTGATTTGACTGGGAGCTGTAGCTTGTTGCAACAGGTTCAGTCAAATTAGTTTGTAAATATACAGCAGTTTTCAGATATAGTTGTTACAGAGTAAAGGTAGTGATGTCTTAAAGGCTAAATGATTGTTGACTCAAAAATGCCAAAATCCATTTACTATATAGCAAATGACTTGTATATAGTTACCACATTTCTATAGCAGCTATTCTTTTATGACCCATACAGTATCTATCTATAGGCTGGTCTAACTTTAAGTGTTTGGCTTTTTTCTGTCTTATTTTGCCAGGATTCAAAAAGAGTACATGTTAAAGTTCTAAAGGATGAACCTCTTGGTAAGTAACTTGGTAGATTTGGGTGGGCTGCTGTACTGGAGGTGTGTATACATAGTCAAACTTATCTAAGGCCATCTATAAAAAAGATTTTGTTTCCTGCAAACTGGGCGTAGAAAAATGATTTCAGTAGGGAGGGAGGAAATTAATTTTTTTATATTATTAATTTATTTTATAGAGGTCATAAATATTTGATTTCCAGATATTTGACCAGATATCAATTAAATATGGTTGTAATTGCCAAATTTGTTGTTTTTCATGTCACAATTAGCAAACTGGATTCACATTGCATACAAATGGCATTAAAACATTGTAATTTGTATAGTTTGACAAATGTATGCATGTTTTAACATTTATGCTGGGTAGAAAAAAAAAATTATTTTATTCCCGGCTGGGTGAAAACAAAGAGAAATTTCACCCGGGAGGTTTACAGGAAACGAAACTATTTTTTATTTTTGCCTACGGTGGTGTTCACACTAGAGTGCCAATCCGACGAAAGAAGGAAGTAAGTCTGATCGAGCGCAAATATTCGTTTACTTGTCATAAGTTTGTAAGCATTGAATGTTTACATGAGTAAAACAAAAATTTGTGATTGATTAGATTTCCTTCAGATTATCTAATCTAATGTGTACATAGGCTTGCGCGATTATGTGATTAAATCGAAAATCATGATTATGTTTTAAATCGTGAATTTATATGATAAAAAATCAATAATCGAATTAATCGTGAATAATTTCTATTGCATAAACTATTTCAAAACCTAACTTTCAATTACTTTTTAATGCGATCGGTGATGAAAAATGACATTTTGCTTAGTGAATGTATGTCCATTTGCAGGGCAAGAGAAGACTATCTTTGAAAATGTGTTGCTGGAATGTCTGGCTCGAGAATCGAGCCAGGCAATCCAGTGACACATTTTCACAAATAGTCTTCTCTTGCCCTGCAAATGGACATTTCTAAACACCATTGCAATTTTAGTCATTGATACTCTTTTGTTGTTATGTCTTGGTAATTTGTATCTAAGCTGATTAATCGAGTAATCGTGTTTATTTTTTAATAATCGATCGGGATCACTCAATGCAATAATTGCGCAAGCCTATGTGTAATGGCAACACTCAAGCTGGCTAAAGCAGCTTCTGAAGTATTCTTGAGAAATGCCTATTTGCAGAACAATTTTGACATTTTATCACTGAAATGACTGACTCAATAGCAGAGCCAGTCATTCTGGACAGTGATAAATTTTCAAGAATATTCTATTCTTGGTCTGCAAATTGACGTTTTATATGAGAAAATTAAAATCTTCTTGAACAAATTTGATGATTAAGCGGTTTTACAAATTAGACTCACTTCTTTTCCATGTTGTCCTTTATACATGTGTTAATTCACCTTTCCAGAGTACCCACCCATCATATTACATCATAATGAACTGCGCGATATGTACAATGACATCATAATGAATGACATCATGAATGACGTCGATAAGTACGTCAGGAACACATATTTGAAGACGGTCTATGCGTCGTTGTACAAATTGTTTGCTTTTACTATTTAATATATATTCTGTTGAATATTTTGAAACTAATTTGACTGGGCGCTGTTGCTGCCATAGGCAGCAACAGCACCCAGTCAAATTAGTTACAAAATATTCAACAGCTTCCCTGTATAGTTTTCAGGAAATTGATAGCTAGAGCATTTTGGGATCGATCAATTCCATCACGGCGAGGTGTGGGTGGAGCTTAGCTAGTGATAGGCGGGGCATAGCAAAAAATGAAAGGCCCATTATAGGCATCTTGACATATTATTTCACTGAACCATTCTTCTTTGACAGACCTTCCAACGAGAAGCAAAGCGCCTGGCACTATCGGGTATATAGCGCAGAGAGACAGACATAGTAAGATAGGCAGACAGAAAGTCAAAGGACCAAGATGTGGTCAGTGCGAGGAAAAATCAGCCGCAGTGGTGAATATAAAATTTAACAAAGATGTCTATTTTATTTTCTTTCGTCGAAGGGCAGCTTTGACTAGTAGACCATCATTAGATATTGTCGACTATTTTGCTGATAATGGATGGATCTGATCTGTCATGCAAGTATATGACATGATAATCAATAGAGGAATCCAGTTTTAGCTATGCCCTGCTCCACCCACATTTCGTGCATGTTGGGATCGATCAATCACTGATCTACCTGACTATCAATATCCAGAAAACTGTACAGGTAAGCGGTTGAACATTTTGAGACTAATTTGACTGAGTGCTGTTGTAGCCTATGACTACAACAGCGCACAGTCAAATTAGCTTCAAAATATTCAACAGCATTTTTAGTAAATAGTACAGGCATACAATTCACTCATCAGCGTTTAGCGTCATAAATTAAGCGTTCGTGACGAACTTAGGTAGTTTATTCATGACGTAGTTGATTATTGCATCATCCTACACATCACGTAGTTGATTATGATGTCATATGATTGAGGGATAAACTGGGATCTTCCAAATTACATCACATGTACAAAATTACCTAATTGGTATCATTTGTGGTCTCTGCGTGATATTGTACAGGCTAAAGAAGCTAAAGAGGTCATATCCTGTATTCATAATTAAAGTTGGTTCAGCAGTTATCTAATTACGGTCTATCAGATCCCTCCCTACACCAGGCGATGCCTGTGATCCTCTTTTAAAACGAGGTCAATTCATAAACCAATGGTCGTGGGTTTGAATCCTGCCTCTACTTGCTGAACACCAAAAGTGTGAAATCGATTGTGGTGTGTGAATACGGTACAGCTCATAAATAAACCTCCAAAACAAAAGCAGAAACATGTTGGTTAATACAATTTTGAACATGTAGGAAATATTTTGTTGAATATTTTGGACTTAAAATTAGGGTCCAGCACTGGAAGGTGCGGAAGCCCTATGGGCTTGTTAAGTATGACGACACTGCGCGTGATACGTCATCACTTAACATGCCCATAGTAATCATCACGTCTGTCCATCTGGCCATTCGTCTGTCTGTCCATAATATCTTGTAAACAGCATATCATACAGAACCGCTTTAGATATTTTATTGAATCCGAGTGTATGCCTCAGTTATGATACACAGATGTGCGTTTTGCAGAATTCACCATTATAGGTCCAAGATATTGAGTAAAAATGGGCTTTTTAATGTGAAAACTCACGATTTTTGTAAATTTTATAGTAATCACCATGTCATGCAAAATCGCTTAAAATAATTTAATAAAACTTGTTATATGCCTCAGTTATTATATGCAGATGTGGCCTTTGAAGGATTTACCTTTATAGGTACAAGATTTTCGGTGAAAATGGGCTTTTTAATGCAATAATCATGATTTTTGTCAATGTTCACATAAACGGCATATCATACAGAATCGCTTAAAATAATTTGATGAAACTTGCAGGTAGATTCTTTATGATGGGTAGAGGTGCCTTTTGGATGAGTCACTATTATAGGTCCAAGATTTTGGATGAAAATTGGCTTTTTAATGCAAAAAACCTTTGGTCAATTTCCTTGTTTTTAAAGTTTTTTAACTTTTAATTTTTAATTTAAAATTTTTAATAATATGAAGGCTTTGAATAAAACTTTGAATAAAATTACTACCTACTACATAGTGAACGATATTTACAGTGATTGCATGGCCTTCTGAGTCAAATAACGTTTTCTAGTTTGATTGGAAGCCATTGCTGCTAATCCATTGCTGCATTAGCAGCAATGTTTTCCAATCCAATTATATTAAAAATATTCAACATGTTCAACAGTACCTTTTATCTTGTTTTGGAAACATGACAAGTTATTTCTGAGCTGTACTAAACTTCATTAGTCATTTCTGATATATGCTTGTAAGTGTTACTTTTGATTTGTTTGTTATTGAATGACTGTAATGGAGACTTAGTATCCATATTGGCCAAACAAAGTGGTTCATTTCAAAATCATAGCTGACTGACCCCAGTGTCCTGGCTAGAATGAATACTGATGTACTGTGTTTTACTATCATCAGAGTTGTATGCAGTGTTCTGAGGATTACTGTGCAACATGTTTTGCTGCATTTCACATTAAAGGTGCTCTCAAGAAACACAGGACTGTCCCGCTTCAGGTGTGAATAGTTATTATACTCGTTAACAACACTACACAAAGCTGAAATTCTGTTACATGATGCCTGCTCAAAATATAAAGTAATAGTTATATTGATTTGTTTGAAATGATTGAAATGAAATGATTTTATTTACATATATATATATATATATATATATATGTTTACTTTGGTGCAGCTATCATCTCTGCCATGTTCTTCTATTGCTTGGAGTGATCCCTCCTGGACAGGAGCACTGTGTATATGTGTATTTATAAATATTATTATAATAGAGTCTGACAACTTAAAGTAGTGGAAGTAGCATAAACAACGTCTCTACTATGTAGTCATAAGCAGGTGCTGATTGTTGTAACAAGGTTACAGATAGGCTTGCGCAATTACGTGATTAAATCGAAAATCATGATTATGTTTTAAATCGTGAATTTGTATGCTTAAAAATTAAATAATTGAATAATCGTGAATATTTTCTATTGCATAAAATATGTCAAAGCCTAACTTTCGATTTCTTTTTAATGCGATCGGTCATGAAAAATAATATTTTGCTCAATGAATGTATGCCCATTAGCAGGGCAAGAGAAGACTATTTTTGAAAATGTATTACTGGAATGCCTGGCTCCAGAATTGAGCCAGGCATTCCAGTGATACAATTTCAAAAATAGTCTTCTCGTGCCCTGCAGATGGAATTTTCTAAACACCATTGCAATTTTCGTCATTGATATTCTTTTGGTGCTATGTTTTGGTAATTTGTATCCAAGCTGATTAATCGAGTAATCACGATTATTTTTTAGCTGATTAATTGAGTAATCACGATTTTTTTTTAGTAATCGATCGCGATCACTCAACGCAATATTTGCACAAGCCTAGTTACATATGTGCAGGAAGAATAATAGTTGGGCAAATACAAGCATTAACATTATGTTAGGTAGGCACGCAATTACTAACCAAGTTTCTTGTGTATAACAAAAACCAAGTACGCCTGTTGTATGGTTATATACATGAAGCATCATCCCTATATAGTTGGATTGCTTGTGATGAAAGCTGTGGATCATGTGTATTGCAGTTTGTTCCACTGAGATTTGCAATGATTTGTCTTCAATTAGTCATCATGATTTTGTTTCAATGGATCAAAGTTAAAGGTCATATGATGTTAGCATAGAGTCCTGTCTGACCTCTGAGATTGCTCAATGGTGACGAGAACAGATGAGAAATTTAACACTGACACTCAAAAAGAAAAAAAAAATGGAGAAAACCATCTTCTGCAGTAGTCTTGATAACTGTCCATTTGCATACAAAGAGAAGACTATTCTTGAAATAATCGATAATCGAGTCTGTCATTCTAGTGATAAATTTTCAACTATAATTTTATCTTGGTCTGCAAATGAACATTTTCTATGAGAATCTTTTAAAATTTTCTTGAAGAAATCTGAAGGTTAAAGTGTTAAAGCTGATATGCCTTGTTAAAATTCCAAATACAGACCAATATCATTGATATTGAGGAACATTTTGACCATGTCAGATATTGTTTTAAGGGATTGACCATTACTAATCAATTACTTCTTTTTCTTGCAGCAAGCTAACATGCCCCGGCAGTGGATGAGTCCAAGAGGACCTGCCCAGGTCATGAACAAGTATGAACTACTAAGGATTCTAGAGCATATCTAATATGAAAGTGATTTGGTCTTGTGGCATATGCACATATGCATATACACATGCGCACAAGCACACCACATGCATGCATGCGAGAATGCACGCACGCATGCACGCACACACATACAAACACATGCATGGACACACCCACTCACGCATGCACAAACATACCCTCAATGCACACAATATGTAAATATGTTTTGAAATTATGGCTAGTCTGAGGCTATACAGAGTTGCAATGAGTAATAGTAGTAGTAGTAGTAGTAGTAGTAGTAGTAGTAGTAGTAGTAGTAGTAGTAGTAGTAGTAGTAGTAGTAGTAGTAGTAGTAGTAGTAGTAGTAGTAGTAGTAATAATATTTGTACACTGACCCTCACTGGTCTAGTAAATATATGTCTTTTGCCTTGTATTGATACAATAAACTAACTAAGACAGCATGGTCTTAACAAGATTGTAGTATATTGTTACAATTTTGAAGCGAATCAAAGCAAGAACAGCTTACAGCTCATTGCTTTCAAAACAGTGCCAGTTCTCATAGCAAATTTGACTGAATAACACACACTTATAATTCTGTGTTATCTGGTCTAAGGTAGTCAGTGACCTTGTCATGGTAGAGCTAGTAGATTAGTACCACATCTCGCAGAATGTAATGGTGATGAGTCCTGACAGCCATTGTCTCATCCATGTTTATTTCATGCAGTATTTCCTAGAATTGTCTTAATCCATTAATGGTCAAGCCGGCTAGCAATGTCTTCTGCGGTGCTCTTAAGGAATGTCTAATTGCAGACCACTAGAGAAGATTATTTTTAAAAATGTTTCACTGAAATGCATGGTTGGATTTAAACCAAGCCAGTCATGGATAAAGTTTCTAAAATAGTCTTCTCAGTAAATGTCCATTCACTAAGTAGTTTAGATTTTCTTGAACATTAAAGCAGTATGTCCATCCAGACAAATTCATTTGAGAAGTTTAACACTTTTATGGTTAAATTGGCCAACACAGGTCTCTGCAGTAGTTTTGAGGAATATACATTGTCAGGGCAAGAGAAGACTATTTTTGAAAATTGACCACTAATGACTGGCTCGATAACTGAGCCAGTCATTACAGTGGTAAATTAAAAAAAATATGTTGCTTCGCCTGCAAATAGACATTCAATATGTAGGTATTTTGCTGCTCTTGACAAAATCTTTCTGTTAAACTTCTGAATGGGTTTGACACGCCTGATGAGCGATTGTGTTTCACAAAATCTAGAGGATTTTCTCCAACGTTTAATCTAAAATTCACCCCAAATTTTCTTTTTTGCATTAAATTTGGAATGTGATTACCTCATAGCAAGACACCATCATTAGACTTGTTCTCCTGCATTAAGTTTAAAGAGCTTTAAACATGTTTTTGCCCATGATATGAAACTGAAATAATACATTAGACTCTCCTCACCCACACGCGCACGCACGCACGCACGCATGCTAGGCTTGCGCGATTTTTGCTTTGAAACATCGCGATCGATTTTATTTAAAAAATCGCGATTTTCGATTAAATCGTAGGTCCAAATTCCCAAAAGTATATTTCACTTCAAGAGTATACTTACCTCCCTAATACTTTTGATATTGCTAAATATTGGCTTTCACTCAATAAACACTCAGATTTAAAACAGTTAGGTGCCCCTACTGGGCAGGGAGTCAGAGCGTAGTCCGGCGGATGCCAGCCCCACCACCGCGCATGCGCAGACTAGCACTACCTCTTTGCTAGATTATTGGCAAAGAGAACACACATGTTTTTTTTTGAGTCTAAGCTTTTTTGCTCTTAAACTGTTATTTCGTGTATCTTTTGGTGTGATAGTCACTTTTTTGGATGGCGGGAGGTTTCAATTCGCCACAGAAGGACTTAGGACCTTTAAATCAGGTGACTTCTAGTAAAATTAGCGAGTTTTCTTCCCGGTGTATTGTGTTTCCGGGACTCGCGTTTACCGTGATAAGCGCCTTAGTTAGTTGGGTTAGGTCAACTCGGTGCTTCCTAGGACTAATTTCTCTTTCTGTTTATGTCCACAGGTCTGTATGACGCTAGGTGGAGACAATCACAGTTGCTGAGAGTTAGTTTTCTCTCCACCATGGTTCCATTTCCTACTAACACTGTTAGGTTATCTAACCAAATGAAAAATATGTCCAGTGAGTTGGAGGCCTAGTATAAAGGTCTTCTCACTTTGCCCTCTTGATCCAATTCCTTCCCCATGAGGTGGAGAGAGTTAAGAGGCGTGCAGATGGTGGAGTTCTCCGGTTCGTCACGTTGGATGGTTTGTCTATACAAAGTGTCAGGTATCTAGTTATTGATAATGTGGTGATGTTAATTATTGTAAACAAACAAAGGGAGATAATTAACATTTTTGCCAGAAAAGAGTTATCTATATGTATCTGATGGTTGTGTAGTCAACTTATCCATTCAGCATACAATTCGTCCTTGCACTTGGATGTTTTGTTGGGATCGAATTTTTCCTGTCACGGGATTAATGACGTCATAATCAGCCTGGCTATGTGTTTATCAAGCAATTCAAGCGCTATGCTGGTTTCTGATGTATTTTGATCTTTATGATCGTTTTCCTTCTCTTTGAGTTGGATTGAGTTTCTAAGCTTAACTAGTTGCTCATACTCCTTGTCCTTTGCCCTGTTTCAGGGACCGGGTTGCGCGTCCTGTGGTCGTTTTCTGCCGGATAAGTTCTGGCCGCATCTGTGCTGTCAATGTAGCCCTTGTGGTCCATTGGTTAATTGTGACATATGTAAGCACTGGGGGGGCGAGTTAATGTCCGAATTCTTGTGCTGTTTACAGGCGACGGACAAGGTGGTAGAGGAGGAGAAGAAGAAGAAGCGGAAACGAGAGGTTGTAAGTAGGAAGGGTAAGGGGAAGGTCTCGTCCGCGGTGGATATGGAGGCCTTCCGGACCGAGATGTTGGGAGAGATGAAGAGGACAATAAAGGATTTGGTTCCAGGGTTGCTTCGTGGCATGCTTCCTGGACCAAATCCTTTACTGTCCTCATCATCGGCTTCGGAGCAGGTAATCCCCGCCTCTGGATCGATTTTCCTTAGTCCGCTTCCGTTGTCCGACGATTCAGAGGTGGCCCCATTAGAGGGGGCGTTCCACGGCCCTGGCAGCAGGCTTATTGCCGCGCCGATAGGGGACCGTGGACGGTTGTCGCTGGAACCCGTGGGCTGCTTATCAGTCCAGGGGTATCCGCACGCCGCGGTGGCCAGTACCTCCTATGGCACCGTTCCTGGTCAGCCCGGGTTAGCTCTCTTTGCTAACCCGGGGTCTAATCTTTCTGACCAGGGTAATGAGGATTACCTGCTAGGGTCGCCGTCTGACGACGTGGACATGGATGAAGACGTTTGTGCACCCCTCGCGGGGAATATAGGCGCCTTGTTCCACGGTTTTACTCACCCTGGAGTAAAGTCCGCGGCTCAGGTGGTGGCCCAGGGCGCTGCTGATGGCCAGCGGTACCGCATACCTCGGCTTGCCGAGGGTGTTGCTGGTGCTGGCCGGGCCCGTGGTGAGCCTATATATACCCCGCGCTCTACCACGGTGCCTGCTCCTGGTCAAACCAGTGATATTCTCATGCCGGTGCTGTCAGGCCCGCGTGTTTTCCCTGGCTTGCCAGGTGTATCAGCATACCCGCCGTCAAGCTCTACTGCTTGCGCTCAGGAGGAAGACGAAGGACCCCGTCTTGTAGAGCGCTCGCAGTTAGCCACGGAGGAGGATTGGTATGACGCTTGCCAGTGGTTGGTGAGCGTTAGGCCTGATCTGCCCGTGGAGCAGTCGGCTAGCCAGCGTGTTCACACGCCGTAGTTAGCTGGGAAACCGACTGCTAACGCTATGCCTTCTCTGCCGCTGGCGGAGCATGTCGTTGACATGTTCAAGGCGGCGGAGGCGTCCATTAAGTCGAGTGGACGTCTCGCGAAGGCCCCTCGCGAGGTGGCCAGGCGTTGTCGCATCGTGCCCCTGGATTACCAGCGCTACGGTGTGGTACCCAAGCCCGGCGTGGATGACCGCGCGGCTTTGGGTGAGGATGCGCGGCCAGGCACCCGTTCTGACACGGGTGTCTTGTGCGCGAACGCGTTGCGTTCGGCGAATACCGCGTTGCGTGATGCGGAGGAGAGTGGGAGGGCTTCGATTGCCGCTCTGTCCCACGTCTCCCAGCTGTTACAGGGGGTGGTAACGGCATCCGCATCGCGCCAGCCAAGTCCGGTCACTGTCCAGCGAACCATCCAGGATGGTGTTAACCTGGCGCTGGACTGTGTGACTCGGGCGGTGACCAGGAGTGTCAGGGCAAGACGCACGTTTGCCCTGGACAATCTGTGCCCGTCTCAGGACCTGTACAATAGGCTACTGCGTACGCCTATGACGGGCCCTGGTCTTTTTGGAGGTGAGGGATGTCGCCACCTCCAGGAGACGGTCACCCTGGTGAATAACCAGAGGGCGCTGCGCGAGCAGTTTGATGTGCTGCGTCATGCTAACGCTCACACCGCGGCCCCGGCGTATCGTCCCCTGCAGGCTCGAGGTGGTGCTGGCCAGGTCAGTGGCCAGCCACCGTCGCAGCGTCGGCCTCGGCCGCGTGCGATTCGGCCAGCAGCGAGGGGGGCGCAGGTTCCTCAGCCGCCGTCAGCCAGGCAGCCGCCCGCGCACCGAGGTGTGCGCGGGGCGGGGCGGGGCGCGCGAGGATCTGGGCGTGGTTATCGGTCCTGACAGGACGCTTACCGCGGTAAGAACCACTCCGGTGTGTATGGCGGCGGAGACAGTGCCGCTCTTGCATGCCTCGTGTCCACCGCGGTCCCTAGGTGGGCCGGTGGGAGGCCGGCTAGCCGGCCACATGCAAGAGTGGGAACGGTTAACTCAGGACCGTTTAGTCTTGCGATGGCTTTCCGTCGGGTATCATCCAGAGTGGGTGACAGGCCCGCCGTCGCGACTGTCTCTGGTGCCAATCTGGACTCCCATTCCGAGAGATCCAGAGCAAAGGTTGTGTATCGAGGAGGAGATAAATTCCCTCATACAAAAAGGAGCTATTCAGCCGGCACAAAGGTGTCCGGGCTTCTATTCAACCCTGTTCTTAGTAACAAAACGCACCGGTGGGTGGAGACCGATTCTCAACCTCAAGCCATTGAACAAGTTCATCGAGACGCCCAGTTTCAAGATGGAAACGGTGCGCTCGGTGTTGGCGGGGTTGGAGAGGGGGATGTGGACGGCGTCGATAGATTTGAAGGACGCTTATTTCCACATCCCCATCCACGGGAGTTTCTGTCGCTTCCTGAGATTTGCATTCCAGGGCAGACAGTGGGAATTCAGGGTGTTGCCCTTCGGAATTTCCACGGCTCCTCGGGTTTTCACCCGTGTGGTTCTTGCGATCACAGCATACCTCCGCAGGAGAAGCATAGCAGTCCACACGTACATAGACGACTGGCTGTTGAAAGCGCACACCCGGGAAAGTTTGTCCGCCAATCTGGAGATTGTTTTGAAAATTCTCACAGACTTGGGCTGGATGATCAATTTCCCAAAATCAGAGCTGACTCCATCCCAGAAGTTTGTTTACCTGGGGATGTTCTTCGATCTAGAGACAGGATATGTTTATCCTACTCAGGAGAGAGTTCAAATACTCATCTCGTTGATTCAGTCAGTGTGCGACAGTCGTCATGTCCTGGCACGGGTTTACTTGAGAATGCTGGGGTTGATGGTTTCGTTGGAACCAGTCATTCCTCAGGCCGCCTTACGCAGGCGGCCGATCCAGTTGTTTCTCATGACACAATGGACCCAGAGTACAGGTTCGCTGGACTCGAATGTGTCAGTGTTGGCGCCTCTGATTCACCACCTGCAATGGTGGTTGAATACAGAGAATCTCTTGCCGGGGGTTTTGCTAACCCCTCCCCACCCTCAGGTGACTGTGTATACAGATGCATCGATGGAGGGCTGGGGAGCTTGCCTGGAAGAATCCACGATATCAGGGCTTTGGAATCTGGAACAGTCACAGGAACATATAAATCTACTGGAGCTAAGAGCAGTAGTCCTGGGCCTGGAACATTTCTTACAGAAAGTTCAGGGCAAGATTGTTCTTATTCGTTCAGACAACTCAACAGTTGTGACTTACATAAACCGCCAGGGCGGAACGAAGTCGCCCAGTCTCTGTATGATGACATGGAAACTGCTTTGTTGGTGTCTGGATCACCAGATTACCTTGAAAGCAGTTCATATTCCGGGAAGGTTAAACCTGCTAGCAGACTCATTGAGCCGAAGGATGAGTGTTTTACCCACGGAATGGCAACTAAATCAATGTGTGGCGGATCGTCTGTTCGACCATTGGGGGAAACCCAACATCGATTTGTTCGCAACGAAGAAGAATGCGAAGATGACGACGTACGTCTCTCCGATTCCGGATCCAAGCGCTTTCGCAACAGATGCGTTAGCTATCAGCTGGGGGAGAATGTATGCATACGCATTCCCTCCAGCAATCCTGATTCCAAAAAATTCTTCAGAAAATCAGACAAGAGGAATGCCAAGTGCTTCTGATCGCCCCGGATTGGCCAAGCCGATCATGGTATACGGATCTGCTGGACCTTCTGGTCTGCAATCCGGTTCCTCTGCCTCTGATGGACGATATTATCTTCCAGGGCAAGGCCCTTCACAACAATCCGTCAATGTTCAGATTGACTGCGTGGATGTTGTCAAGGAATCTAGAATTAAGGAGGGCTTTTCTGAGCAAGCAGCCATGTTTATGGCCAAAGCCAGGAGGGGGTCAACCTCCAGAGCATATAATTATAAAATCAACAGATTTGCAGAATGGTGCTCAAAAAGATGTATTGATCCAATGGATTCATCTATTCAAGTAGTAGCTGATTTCCTCTGTCACCTCTATGATGCCTATAGCCTCAAGCCTAACTCTATTGCTGGTTATAAGTCAGCATTAATGTCTGTTATTCCTTGCTTGGCTAAGAGGGGAAGTGATGAAGTAAATACATTGAATGTATTAATTAAAGGCATGGGCAATCTAAGACCAAGGAATCCATATGTGATTCCGTCTTGGAGTTTATCGCTAGTGCTTCAAGTACTAGGTGATAAGCCTTTTGAACCACTTAGTTCCATTTCTATGAAACTATTAACACTGAAGACTGTGTTTTTAATTGCTGCGGCCTCGGCTAGGCGTAGGAGTGAGATTCATGCCTTATCAGCCGAGGATGACCGTTTTGTGGTTTCAGGGGAAGGCCTTAAGCTGCTACCTAGGATTAATTTCTTGGCTAAAAATCAGTCGTTGAAATATCCAGGTCAACCTATTATTTTGCCTGCTTTAACTAGATATGATCCTAATTCTAAAGCATGGTGTCCCGTCCGGGCGCTGCGCCGGTACAAACAACGTACGGCGGCATGGCGCACCAACCAGTCAGCGTTATGGTTGTCATATATTGAACCCCATGGGAGGGCTTCTAAGGACACCATTTCCAGGTGGATTGTGGAATGCATTCAGTTTTGCCATAAATCCGCCACCGGGAAGCAGGTTGACGTGGCCAAGGCTCACAGTGTCCGCGGCGTAGTGACATCCACGGCCCTGTTTAATGGGGTCCCTGTGGATGATATTATGTCGGTGGCTCAGTGGCACTGTGAGTCAAGTTTTACAGACCATTATCTCCGTGACACCTCTAATCCTCTCGCCTTGTCGGTTTTGAAAAAATAAATCGGTTTATATTTTTTGAGGTGATTTCCTCATTACTTATATATATCACAATTAATTTATGGAAACACCCACTTTTTTGGGCCTGCATCAGTCTTTACCAATGGGAAGATGATGTCAGCAGCCATTTTCAACAAGGTCAGTCTTGTTCATGTGTTGTCCGTTGTTGATTGTATTGTCACGATTACCCGTTATTAATATGGTGATGGTTTGTGTATTTGTGTGGTTCATTGTTGAGAGTTACGAAAATGGAGCTTTTTCGTCTCTGTCCTGTAGTACATGGCACTTGTACGTAGAGAGCGTATAGGACATTGAGGTCAGTCGACTCTTCCTCCCAGGAAGGAGGGGGGGGGGAGCGCATATGACATTCGGTCATCTCTCATACATCGGTGGTGTTATCCGATGGTTAGTCAAATCCTGACTGTTTTTTCTTACAGTTTCAGAAGTTTAAGTGCCTTAAACGCAGAAAAGCGTATAGGGATGAGCTGGTCTTTTGACCTCGCCTCCCTCCCGCCAGATTCACTTTCGAATTCTGGCAATATCAAAAGTATTAGGGAGGTAAGTATACTCTTGAAGTGAAATAAACGAAATCTAGGATTTCTTTTTTCACGAGAGAGTTGATACTTACCTCCCTAGATACGGACCCGGCCTCTCCACCCCACAGAGGCTCGGTCTTCAGGCTCTTAATAGTTGCATGTGTGTCAGCCAATAATCTAGTCAGAGGAAGTGCTAGTCTGCGCATGCGCGGTGGTGGGGCTGGCATCCGCCGGACTACGCTCTGACTCCCTGCCCAGTAGGGGCACCTAACTGTTTTAAATCTGAGTGTTTATTGAGTGAAAGCCAATATTTAGCAATATCAAAAGTATTAGGGAGGTAAGTATCAACTCTCTCGTGAAAAAAGAAATCCTAGATTTCGTTTAAACCGGAGTAACGTGACTTGTTTCTAGAAAAAGTAGAAATAAATGATGCAACAACATCACGAAATTAGAACACATTTTCATGCGCCGAATTCTTACCATCCTACATCTATGCTTAATGTATACCTTATATCCATCATCGCGGGAGTGAAATTATTAATTGGGACCACCTAAATATTGCGTATAGTTTAATAAACATTATTTATTTCATCAAAATTTGAGATAAAATGGCGCCGAGAAAAAAATATAAATTACATGATGTATCAGCTTCCGCTTATAGCCTCCCTTTGTAGGACGAGTTTAGGTCATTATCGGAGTAACGTGAATGCGTTAATATTAGTACCCGGGGAGATACTGGGCAATCCACATACATAGGACGGGAGCTTTGAGTAGGTATGAGTGTAACGGCGTAAACTCGTCCTATAGAGCAGTTTATAGTTGCTTTCAGAATGTATGATTTACATTTAAGAGTAATCAACAGAACGCACAGTTCAAAATCAAACAACCTGGAATGCTGTTGCTTTATTTTCTTTAATTTGACATGACAACCGAATCAAAAAGGAAAGATTATTACACTGCCTGAAATTGCTAAGCCTAGAATTAAAAAGAATTATGTTCACTGATTGCCTAACACTCTGCAACTAAGTATATACTTGGCATTTCACTGCAGACTCAGGGTCTGCAGCGAAAGGAAGAAAATTATATGGCGATTTGACGGAGTAACTAGCTGGTTTTCTCAATGACAAAGGTGTTACCTTGCTATTGTTAGCTTGTTTATTGTAGCGCTTTGTGTTGTGATTAGTAATTATTCGGCACGGCGGGATATAAACACAATGAACACAGGCATGAATCAATTATAATTGTACTCATGTACTGATAAAATGTGACGGAAAAGTACACACTTCAGATTTTTAAAAAACATGAAATTTTGACGATTTTCTGATTTCACTTCAAGAGTATACTTACCTCCCTAATACTTTTTGATATTGCTAAATATCGGCTTTCACTCAATAAACACTCAGATTAAAACAGTTAGGTGCCCCTACTGGGCAGGGAGTCAGAGTGTAGTCTGGCGGATGCCAGCCCCACCGCCGCGCATGCGCAGACTAGCACTTCCTCTTTGCTAATTTGTTGGCAGGGAGTAAACACATGTTTTTGTGCTTTGCGCTTTTCTACTCATTTTTAAGTCGATTTAGCCTGTTTAGTAGAAGTTTCAAGCCTGTTTGGAATGTCTGAGAGAGTTGCTTCACCGGAGGACGGCCCAGGACCTATCCATCAGGTGACTTCTATTAAAATGTAGCGAGTTTTACCTGGTGGAATGTGTTTCCGGGACTCGGGTTTACCGTGATAAGCGCCTTGTTTAGTTGGTTTATTTCAACTAGGTGCTATATAATACTAATCTCTCTTTGTGTTTATGTCCACAGGTCTAGGTGAGGATATGTAATGGTCATCACAGCATCAGAGGGTTTGTTTCTCTCCACCATGGTTCCATTTCCTACTAATACTGTTAGGTTATCTAACCAAAATTTTTTGTGTTCAGTGAGTCGGAGGCCTAGTATAAAGGTCTTCTCACTTTGCCCTCTTTATCCAACTCCTTCCCCTAAGGTGGAGAGTGTTAGGAGGCGTAGTCTTGGTGGAGTGCTCCAGGTCATCACGTGGAATGGTTTGTCTATACAAGGTGTCAGGTATCTAATTATTGATATGAGGTGATGTTAATTATTTAAGAAAAAATTAACTATTTGCCATTGTTATCAGTATGTATCTGATGGTTGTGTAGTCGGAATGTCCATTCTGTAGATGTGCTGGTTATGGATACAATTCGTCCTTGCACTTGGATGTTTGTTATGGATCGATTTTTTTTCCTGTCATGGGATTAATGACGTCATAATCAGCCTTGCTCTTTATTTACAATTAAAGTTTTGTCCAACGCTGGTTTCAGATGATTAGTGATCTTTAAGATCATTTTCCCTTTCTTTGAGTTGGTTTGAGTTTCTAAGCTTAAACTATTTTGCTCATTGTCCTCGTCCTTTGGCCTGTTTCAGAGACCTGGTTGCTCGTCCTGTGGACGTTTTTTGAAGGAAAAGTTTGTTCCGCATCTCTGCTATCAGTGTAGCCCCTGTGGTCCCTTGATTAATTGCGAGTTATGTAAGCACTGGGGGGGGCGAACTAATGTCCGAATTCTTGTGCTTACAGGTGAAGGACAAGGTGGTGGAGGAGGAGAAGAAGAAGCAGAAAAGAGAGGGTGTGAGTAAGCAGGGTAAGAGGAAGGCCTCGTCCATGGTGGACATGGAGGCCTTCCGTAGTGAGATGTTGGGAGAGATGAGGAGGACAATAAAGGATTTGGTTCCAGAGTTGCTTCGTGACATGCTTCCTGAACCAAATCCTTTGCTGGCCTCATCATCTGCTTCGGAGCAGGTAATCCCCACCTCTGAATCACCTTTCCGTAGGCCGTTTCCGTTGTTCGAAGATTCAGAGGTGGCCCCATTAGAGGGGGCGTTCCACGACCCTGGCAGCAGGCTTGGTGCCGCGCCGAGGGGTCGTGGACGGCTGTCGCTGGAACCCGCGGGCTGCTTATCAGTCCAGGGGTATCTGCACGCCGCGGGTGCCAGTACCTCCTATGGCACCTTTCCTGGCTAGTCCGGGTTAGCTCTCTTTGCTGACCTGGAGTCTAATCTTTCTGGCCAGGAGGAAGAGGATTGCCTGTTAGGGTCGCCGTCTGAGGACGTGACCATGGATTATGACGTTTGTGCACCCCTCGCGGGGAATGCAGGCGACATATTCGAGAGGCTCTACTCACGCAGCAGTAGAGTTCACGGTTCAGAAGGTGGCCCTGGGTGCTGCTGATGGCCAGCGTTACCGCATACCTCGGCTTGCCGAGAGTGTCGCTGGTGCTGGCCGGGGCCGTGGTGGGGCGGTATCTGCCCCGCGCTCTACCACGGCGCCTGCTTCTGGTCAGGCCAGTGAGATTAGCATGCCTGTTCTTTCGGGCCCGCATGGTTTCCCTGGCTTGCCAGGGGTATCAGCATATCCGCCGTCAAGCTCTGCTGCTTGCGCTCAGGAGGAAGATGAAGGCCCCCGTCTTGTAGAGCACTCGCAGCTAGCCACGGAAGAGGATTGGTCTGACGCTTGCCAGTGGCTGGTAAGTTTTAGGCCAGATCTGCCCATGGAGCAGTCGGCTAGCCAGCGTGACCACAGGCCGTGGTTAGCTGGTAAGGCTACTGCTAACGCGATGCCATCTCTGCCGCTGGCAGAGCATGTCGTTGACATGTTCGAGGCGGCGGAGACATCCATTAAGGCGAATGGGCGCCTCGCGAAGGCCTCTCGCGAGGTGGCCAGGCATTGCCGCATCGTGCCCCTTGTTTACCAGAGGTACGGCTTTGGATGAGGATGCGCGGCCAGGCTCCCATTCTGACACGGGAGTCTTGTGTTCGAACGCGTTGCGTTCGGCAAATGCCGCGTTGCGTGATGCGGAGGAGAGTGGGAGAGCTTCGATTGCCGCTCTGTCCCACGTCTCCCAGCTGTTACAGGGGGTAGTAACGGCATCCGCATCGTGCCAGCCGAGCCCGGTCACAGTCCAGAGAGCCATCCAGGATGGTATCAACCTGGCTCTGGACTGCATGACTCGGGCGGTGACTAGGAGTGTCCGGGCAAGGCGCATGTTTGCCTTGGAGAATCTGTGCCCGTCCCAGGACCTGTACAATAGGCTACTGCGTACGCCTATGACAGGTCCTGGTCTCTTTGGAGGTGAGGGATGTAGACACCTCCAGGAGACCGTTACTCTGGTCAATAACCAGAGGGCGCTGCGCGAGCAGTTTGAAGTGCTCCGTCGGGAGCGCGTTCGCGCTGCACCCCCTGCGTATCATCCCCTGCAGGCTCAAGGTGGAAGTGGCCAGGTCAGAGGCCAACCACCATCGCAGCGTCGGCCTCGGCCGCGTGCGATTCGGCCTGCAGTGAGGGTGGCGCAGGCTCCTCAGGCGCAGTCAGCCAGGCAGCCACCCACGCACCGAGGTGCGCGCGGTGCTGGGCGTGGCGCGCAAGGATCTGGTCGTGGTAATCGTGCCTGATGGGCCGGTTACCGCGGTGAGAACCACTCCGGTGTTTCTGGCAAAGGAGAATCTTGCACTCCTTTTATGTCCACCTCTCTCCCTAGGTGGACCGGTGGGAGGCCGGCTAGCCGACCACAAGCAAGAGTGGGAACGGTTGACTCAGGACCATTTAGTCTTGCGATGGCTTTCAGTCGGGTATCATCCCGATTGGATGACAGGCCCGCCATCGCGACTGTCTCTAGTGCCAATCTGGACTCCAAATCCGAGAGATCCAGAGCAAAGGTTGTGTATCGAGGAGGAGATAAATTCCCTCATACTAAAAGTGTCCGGGCTTCTATTCAACCGTGTTCTTGGTAACAAAAAACACCGGATGGTGGAGACCAATTCTCAACCTCAAGCCGTTGTACAAGTTCATAGAGACGCCCAGTTTCAAGATGGAGACTGTGCGCTCGGTGTTGGTGGGGTTAGAGAAGGGAATGTGGACAGCTTCAATAGATTTGAAGGATGCTTATTTCCACATTCCCATAGCGAGGAGTTTCCGTCGCTTCCTGAGATTTGCATTCCAGGGCAGACAGTGGGAATTCAGGGTGTTACCCTTCGGAATTTCCACCGCTCCTCGGGTTTTCACCCGTGTGGTTCTTGCGATCACAGCATACCTCCGCAGGAGAAGCATAGCAGTCCACACGTACATAGACCACTGGCTGTTAAAAGCACACACCCAGGAAAGTTTATCGACCAATCTGGAGATTGTTTTGAAAACGCTCACGGATTTAGGCTGGATGATAAATTTTCAAAAATCAGAGCTGACTCCATCCCAGAAGTTTGTTTACCTGGGGATGTTCTTCGATCTACAGACAGGATATGTTTATCCTACTCAGGAGAGAGTTCAGAAACTCATCTCAGTAATTCAGTCAGTGTGCGACAGTCGTCATGTCCTGGCACGGGTTTACTTGAGAATGCTGGGGTTGATGGTTTCGTTGGAACCAGTCATTCCTCAGGCCACCTTACGCAGGCGGCCGATCCAGCTTTTTCTCATGACACAATGGACCCAGAGTACAGGTTCCCTGGACTCGAATGTGTCAGTGTTGGCGCCTCAAATTCACCACCTGCAATGGTGGTTGAAGACAGAGAATCTCCTGTTGGGGGTTTTGCTAACCCCTCCCCACCCTCAGGTGACTGTGTATACAGATGCATCGATGGAGGGTTGGGGAGCTTGCCTGGAAGAGTCCACAATATCAGGGCTGTGGGATCTGGATCAGTCAAAGGAACATATCAATCTACTGGATCTAAGAGCAGTAGTCCTGGGCATGGAACATTTCTTACGGAAAGTTCAGGGCAAGATTGTTCTTATTCGTTCAGACAACTCAACTGTAGTGACTTACATAAACCGCCAGGGCGGAACGAAGTCGCCCAGTCTCTGTATGATGACATGGAGACTGCTTTGTTGGTGCCTGGATCACAGGATTACCTTGAAAGCAGTTCATATTCCGGGAAGGTTAAATCTGCTAGCAGACTTATTGAGCCGAAGGATGAGTGTTTTACCCACGGAATGGCAACTAAATCAATGTGTGGCGGATCGTCTGTTCGACCATTGGGGGAAGCCCAACATCGATTTGTTCGCAACGAAGAGGAATGCGAAGACGTACGTCTCTCCGATTCCAGATCCAAGCGCTTTCGCAACAGATGCGTTAGCTATCAGCTGGGCGGGAATGTATGCATACGCATTCCCTCCAGCAATCCTGATTCCAAAAGTTCTTCAGAAAATCCGGCAGGAGGAGTGCCAAGTGCTTCTGATCACCCCGGATTGGCCAAGCCGATCGTGGTATACGGATCTGCTGGACCTTCTGGTCTGCAATCCGGTTCCTCTGCCTCTGATGGACGACATTATCTTCCAGGGCCCATGTTCCGATTGACTGCGTGGATGTTGTCAAGGAATCTAGAATTAAGGAGGGCTTTTCTGAGCAAGCAGCCATGTTTATGGCCAAAGCCAGGAGGGGGTCAACCTCCAGAGCATATAATTATAAAATCAACAGATTTGCAGAATGGTGCTCAAAAAGATGTATTGATCCAATGGATTCATCTATTCAGGAAGTAGCTGATTTCCTCTGTCACCTGTATGATGCCTATAGCCTCAAGCCTAACTGTATTGCTGGTTATAAGTCAGCTTTAATGTCTGTTATTCCTTGCTTGGCTAAGAGGGGAAGTGATGAAGTAAGTACATTAAATGTATTAATTAAAGGCATGGGTAATCTAAGACCAAGGAATCCCCCGGTGATTCCGTCTTGGAGTTTATCGCTAGTGCTTCAATTACTAGGTGATAAGCCTTTTGAACCACTTAGTTCCATTTCTATGAAACTATTAACTCTTAAAACTGTATTTTTAATTGCTGCGGCCTCGGCTAGGCGTAGGAGTGAAATTCATGCCTTATCAGCCGAGGATGACCGTTTTGTGGTTACAGGGGAAGTCGTTAAGCTGCTACCTAGGATTAATTTCTTGGCTAAGAATCAGTCTTTGAAATATCCAGGTCAACCTATTGTTTTGCCAGCTTTAACTAGATATGATCCTAATTCTAAAGCATGGTGTCCCATCTGGGCGCTGCTCCGGTACAAACATCGTACATCGGAGTGGCGCACCGACCAGTCAGCGTTATGGTTGTCATATATTGAACCCCATGGCAGGGCGTCGAAGGACACGATTTCCAGGTGGATTGTAGAATGTATTCAGTTTTGTCATAAATCCGCCACCGGGAAGCAGGTTGACGTGGCCAAGGCTCACAGTGTCCGCGGCGTAGTGACATCCACTGCCCTATTTAATGGGGTCCCTGTGGATGATATTATGTCGGTTGCTCAGTGGCACTGTGAGTCAAGTTTTACAGACCATTATCTCTGTGACACCTCTAATCCTCTCGCCTTGTCGATTTTGAAAAAATAACTAGGTGTACATTATTTGATGAGGTTTCCTCATTGCTTATATATTTCACAATTAATTATTGGAAACAACCACTTTTTTGGCACTGCATCAGTCTTCACCACTGGGAAGATGATGTCAGCACTCAAGTTCAACAAGGTCAGTCTTGTTCATGTGTTGTCCATTGTTGATTGTGTTGTCACGTTACCCGTTGTTATTAGCATGATGATGGTTTGTGTGTTTAGTTGTTCATTATTGAGAGTATACGAAAATTGAGCTTTTTCGTCTCTGTCCTGTAGTACATGCCACTTGTACGTAGAGAGCGTATGGGACATTGAGGTCATTCGAGTCTTCCTCCCAGAAGGGGGGGGGGGGAGCGCATATGACATTTGGTCATCTCTCTTACATCGGTTGTGTTATCCGATGGTTGGTCAAATCCTGACTGTGTTTTCACACAGTTTCAGAAGTTTAAGTGTCTTAAACGCAGAAAAGTGTATAGGGATGAGCTGGTCTTTTGACCTCGCCTCCCTCCCGCCGAATTCCCTGTCGAATTCTGGCAATATCAAAAAGTATTAGGGAGGTAAGTATACTCTTGAAGTGAAATAAACGAAATCTAGGATTTCTTTTTTCACATCAAGAGTATACTTACCTCCCTAATACTTTTGATATTGCTAAATATTGGCTTTCACTCAATAAACACTCAGATTAAAACAGTTAGGTGCCCCTACTGGGCAGGGAGTCAGAGCGTAGTCTGGCGGATGCCAGCCCCACCACCGCGCATGCGCAGACTAGCACTACCTCTTTGCTAATTTATTGGCTGAGAGACAACACATGCTTTTGTGCTAGTGCTTTTCGTGGCTCAATTATAAGCGTTTTTGGCAAAATTCAGAACTGTTGATACCTGATAAAGATGGCAGGAAGAGTGACTTCGCCAGAGGAGGGCCCAGGACCTTTAAATCAGGTGACTTCTAGTAAAATTAGCGAGTTTTGTCCCGTTGTAATGTGTTTCCGGGACTCGCGCTAAACGTGATAAGCGCCTTGATTAGTTGGTTTATTTCAACTAGGTGCTATATAAGACTAATCTCTCTTTGTGTTTATGTCCACAGGTCTGTGTGAAGAAATATGATGGACATGACATCAGCAGAGGGTTTGTGTCTCTCCACCATGGTTCCATTTCCTACTAATACTGTTAGGTTATCTAACCAAAAATTCTATGTCCAGTGAGTTGGAGGCCTATTATAAAGGTCTTCTCACTTTGCCCTCTTGATCCAATTCCTTCCCCTAGAGGTGGAGAGAGTTAAGAGGCGTTCAGTGGTGGAGTGCTCCAGTTCATCAGGTTGGATGGTTTGTCTAGACAAGGTGTCAGGTATCTAATTATTGATATGAGGTGATGTTAATTATTTAGAGGAAAGGGAGATAATTAACTTTATTTGCCATTGTTATCAGTATATATCTGATGCTTGTGTAGTCGAAATGTCCATTCTGCACATGTTCTGGTTAGAGATACAATTCGTCCTTGCACTGGGATGTTTGTTGGGGATCGATTTTTTCCTGTCATAGGATTAATGACGTCATAATCAGCCTTGCTCTTTATTAACAATTAAAGTTGTCCGAAGCTGGTTTTCTGATAAATTATGATCTTTATGATCATTTTCCTTCTCTTGAGTTGGTGAGTTTCTAAGCTTAACTAGATTGCTCATACTCCTCGTCCTTTGGCCTTTTTCAGAGACCTGGTTGTGCGTCCTGTGGACGATTTTTGAGGGACAAGTTTGGCCCTCATCTCTGTTTTCAGTGTAGCCCCTGTGGTCCCTTGCTTAATTGCGAGATATGTAAGCACTGGGGGGGCGAGCTAATGTCCGAATTCTTGTGCTTGCAGGCGAAGGACAAGGTGGAGGAGGAGAAGAAGAAGCTGAAAAAAGAGGTTGTAAGTAAGAAGGGTAAGAGGAAGGCCTCGTCCGCGGTGGACATGGAGGCCTTCCGGACCGAGATGTTGGGAGAGATGAGGAGGACAATAAAGGATTTGGTTCCAGAGTTGCTCCGTGGCATGCTTCCTGGACCAAATCCTTTATTGGCCTCATCATCTGCTTCGGAGCAGGTAATCCCCACCTCTGAATCAACGTTCCTTAGTACGCTTCCGTTGTTTGAAGATTCAGAGGTGGCCCCATTAGAGGGGGCGTTCCACGGCCCTGGCAGCAGGCTTATTGCCGCGCCCAATAGGGACCGTGGACGGTCGTCGCTGGAACCCGCGGGCTGCTTATCAGTCCAGGGGTATCCGCACACCGCGGGTGCCAGTACCTCGTATGGCACCTTCCCTGGCCAGTCCGGGTTAGCTCTCTTTGCTGACCCGGAGTCTAATCTGTCTGGCCAGGAGGATGAGGATTACCTGTTGGGGTCGCCGTCTGAAGACGTGGACATGGATTATGACGTCTGTGCACCCCTCACGGGGAATACAGGCGCCTTTTTCCACGGTTCTACTCTCCCAGGGGTAGAATCCACGGTTCAGACTGTGGCCCTGGGCGCTGAAGGCCAGCGGTACCGCATACCTCGGCTTGCCGAGAGTGTCGCTGGTGCTGGCCGGGGCCGTGGTGGGGCGGTATATGCCCCGCGCTCTACCACGGCGCCTGCTCCTGGTCAAACCAGTGAGATTAGCATGCCGGTATTGTCAGGCCCGCATGCTCTCCCTGGCTTGCCAGGGATATCAGCGTATCCGCCGTCAAGCTCTGTTGCTTGCGCTCAGGAGGAAGACGAAGGCCCCCGTCTTGTAGAGCGCTCGCAGCTAGCCATGGAGTGGGATTGGTCTGACGCTTGCCAGTGGTTGGTGAGTGTTAGACCAGATCTGCCCGTGGAGCAGTCGGCTAGCCAGCGTGATCACAGGCCGTGGTTAGCTGGTAAGCCTACTGCTAACGCTATGCCTTCTCTGCCGCTGGCAGAGCATGTCGTTGACATGTTCGAGGCGGCGGAGACGTCCATTAAGTCGAGTGGACGTCTCGCTAAGGCCCCGCGCGAGGTGGCCAGGCGTTGCCGCATCGTGCCCCTGGACTACCAGCGGTACGGTGTGGTACCGAAGCCGAGCGTGGATGACCGCGCGGCTTTGGGTGAGGATGCGCGGCCAGGCTCCCGTTCTGACACGGGAGTCTTGTGTTCGAACGCGTTGCGTTCAGCAAATGCCGCGTTGCGTGATGCGGAGGAGAGTGGGAGGGCTTCGATTGCTGCTCTGTCCCACGTCTCCCAGCTGTTACAAGGGGTAGTAACAGCATCCGCATCGCGCCAGCCAAGTCCGGTCACAGTCCAGCGAGCCATCCAGGATGGTATCAACCTGGCTCTGGACTGTATGACGCGGGCGGTGACCAGGAGTGTCCGGGCAAGGCGCACTTTTGCCTTGGATAATCTGTGCCCGTCCCAGGACCTCTACAATAGGCTACTACGTACGCCTATGACAGGTCCTGGTCTCTTTGGAGGTGAGGGATGTAGGCACCTCCAGGAGACGGTTACTCTGGTCAATAACCAGAGGGCTCTGCGCGAGCAGTTTGAGGTGCTTCGTCGTGCCAACGTTCGCGCCGCACCCCCTGCGTATCGTCCCCTGCAGGCTCGAGGTGGTAGTGGCCAGGTCAGAGGCCAACCACCATCGCAGCGCCGGCCTCGGCCGCGTGCGATTCGGCCAGCAGCGAGGGGGGCGCAGGCTCCTCAGGCGCAGTCAGCCAGGCAGCCGCCCGCGCACCGAGGTGCGCGCGGTGCGGGTCGTGGCGCGCGAGGATCTGGGCGGGGTAATCGTTCCTGATGGGACGGTTACCGCGGTGAGAACCGCGCCGGTGTTTCTGGCAAATGAGACAGTGCCGCTCTTGCACTCCTTATGTCCACCTCTATCCCTAGGTGGACCGGTGGGAGGCCGGCTAGCCGACCACATGCAAGAGTGGGAACGGTTAACTCAGGACCGTTTAGTCTTGCGATGGCTTTCAGTCGGGTATCATCCCGATTTGATGACAGGCCCGCCATCGCGACTGTCTCTAGTGCCGATCTGGACTCCAAATCCGACAGATCCAGATCAAAGGTTGTGTATCGAGGAGGAAATAAATTCCCTCATACAAAAAGGAGCTATTCAGCCGGCACAGAGGTGTCCGGGCTTCTATTCAACCCTGTTCTTAGTAACAAAGAACACCGGAGGGTGGAGACCAATTCTCAACCTCAAGCCATTGAACAAGTTCATAGAGACGCCCAGTTTCAAGATGGAGACTGTGCGCTCGGTGTTGGCGGGGTTAGAGAGGGGAATGTGGACAGCGTCGATAGATTTGAAGGACGCTTATTTCCACATCCCCATACACAGAAGTTTCCGTCGCTTCCTGAGATTTGCATTCCAGGGCAGACAGTGGGAATTCAGGGTGCTACCCTTCGGAATTTCCACGGCTCCTCGGGTTTTCACCCGTGTGGTTCTTGCGATCACCGCATACCTCCGCAGGAGAAGCATAGCAGTCCACACGTACATAGACGACTGGCTGTTGAAAGCACACACCCGGGAAAGTTTATCGGCCAGTCTGGAGATTGTTTTGAAAACTCTCACAGACTTAGGCTGGATGATCAATTTCCCAAAATCAGAGCTGATTCCATCCCAGAAGTTTGTTTACCTGGAGATGTTCTTCGATCTAGAGACAGGATATGTTTATCCTACTCAGGAGAGAGTTCAGAAACTCATCTCATTAATTCAGTCAGTGTGCGACAGTCGTCATGTCCTGGCACGGGTTTACTTGAGAATGCTGGGGTTGATGGTTTCATTGGAACCAGTCATTCCTCAGGCCGCCTTACGCAGGCGGCCGATCCAGTTATTTCTCATGACACAATGGACCCAGAGTACAGGTTCCCTGGACTCGAATGTGTCAGTGTTGGCGCCTCTGATTCATCACCTGCAATGGTGGTTGGACACAGAGAATCTCTTGGTGGGGGTTATGCTAACCCCTCCCCACCCTCAGGTGACTGTGTATACAGATGCATCGATGGAGGGCTGGGGAGCTTGCCTGGAAGAGTCCACGATATCAGGGCTTTGGAATCTGGAACAGTCAAAGGAACATATAAATCTACTGGAGCTAAGAGCAGTAGTCCTGGGCCTGGAACATTTCTTACAGAAAGTTCAGGGCAAGATTGTTCTTATTCGTTCAGACAACTCAACAGTTGTGACTTACATAAACCGCCAGGGCGGAACGAAGTCGCCCAGTCTCTGTATGATGACATGGAGACTGCTTTGTTGGTGTCTGGATCACCAGATTACCTTGAAAGCAGTTCATATTCCGGGAAGGTTAAATCTGCTAGCAGACTCATTGAGCCGAAGGATGAGTGTTTTACCCACGGAATGGCAACTAAATCAATGTGTGGCGGATCGTCTGTTCGACCATTGGGGGAAACCCAACATCGATTTGTTCGCAACGAAGAAGAATGCGAAGATGACGACGTACGTCTCTCCGATTCCGGATCCAAGCGCTTTCGCAACAGATGCGTTAGCTATCAGCTGGGGGAGAATGTATGCATACGCATTCCCTCCAGCAATCCTGATTCCAAAAATTCTTCAGAAAATCAGACAAGAGGAATGCCAAGTGCTTCTGATCGCCCCGGATTGGCCAAGCCGATCATGGTATACGGATCTGCTGGACCTTCTGGTCTGCAATCCGGTTCCTCTGCCTCTGATGGACGATATTATCTTCCAGGGCAAGGCTCTTCACAACAATCCGTCAATGTTCAGATTGACTGCGTGGATGTTGTCAAGGAATCTAGAATTAAGGAGGGCTTTTCTGAGCAAGCAGCCATGTTTATGGCCAAAGCCAGGAGGGGGTCAACCTCCAGAGCATATAATTATAAAATCAACAGATTTGCAGAATGGTGCTCAAAAAGATGTATTGATCCAATGGATTCATCTATTCAGGTAGTAGCTGATTTCCTCTGTCACCTCTATGATGCCTATAGCCTCAAGCCTAACTCTATTGCTGGTTATAAGTCAGCTTTAATGTCAGTTATTCCTTGCTTGGCTAAGAGGGGAAGTGATGAAGTAAATACATTAAATGTATTAATTAAAGGCATGGGCAATCTAAGACCAAGGAATCCACCTGTGATTCCGTCTTGGAGTTTATCGCTAGTGCTTCAAGTACTAGGTGATAAGCCTTTTGAACCACTTAGTTCCATTTCTATGAAACTATTAACACTGAAAACTGTGTTTTTAATTGCTGCGGCCTCGGCTAGGCGTAGGAGTGAAATTCACGCCTTATCAGCCGAGGATGACCGTTTTGTGGTTTCAGGGGAAGGCCTTAAGCTGCTACCTAGGATTAATTTCTTGGCTAAAAATCAGTCGTTGAAATATCCAGGTCAACCTATTGTTTTGCCTGCTTTAACTAGATATGATCCTAATTCTAAAGCATGGTGTCCCGTCCGGGCGCTTCGCCGGTACAAACAACGTACGGCGGAGTGGCGCACCGACCAGTCGGCGTTATGGTTGTCATATATTGAACCCCATGGCAGGGCTTCTAAGGACACCATTTCCAGGTGGATTGTAGAATGCATTCAGTTTTGCCATAAATCCGCCACCGGGAAGCAGGTTGACGTGGCCAAGGCTCACAGTGTCCGCGGCGTAGTGACATCCACTGCCCTATTTAATGGGGTCCCTGTGGATGATATTATGTCGGTGGCTCAGTGGCACTGTGAGTCAAGTTTTACAGACCATTATCTCCGTGACACCTCTAATCCTCTCGCCTTGTCGATTTTGAAAAAATAACTAGGCATATATTTTTGATGGGGTTTCCTCATTGCTTATATATTTCACAATTAATTTATGGAAACAACCACTAATTTGGGACTGCATCGATCTTCACCAATGGGAAGAGGATGTCAGCAGCCATTTTCAACAAGGTCAGTCTTGTGTATGTGTTGTCCATTGTTGATTGTCTTGTCACGTTACCCGTTATTAATATGATGATGGTTTTGTGTATTTATGTGGTTCATTATTGAGAGTATACAAAAATTGAGCCTTTTCGTCTCTGTCCTGTAGTACATGCCACTTGTACGTAGAGAGCGTATGGGACATTGAGGTCATTCGAGTCTTCCTCCCAGAAGGGGGGGGGGGGGAGCGCATATGACATTTGGTCATCACTCTTACATCGGTTGTGTTATCCGATGGTTGGTCAAATCCTGACTGTGTTTTCACACAGTTTCAGAAGTTTAAGTGTCTTAAATGCAGAAAAGTGTATAGGGATGAGCTGGTCTTTTGACCTCGCCTCCCTCCCGCCGAATTCCCTGTCGAATTCTGGCAATATCAAAAAGTATTAGGGAGGTAAGTATACTCTTGAAGTGAAATAAACGAAATCTAGGATTTCTTTTTTCACGAGAGAGTTGATACTTACCTCCCTAGATACGGACCCGGCCTCTCCACCCCACAGAGGCTCGGTCTTCAAGCTCTTAATAGTTGCATGTGTGTCAGCCAATAAATTAGTCAGAGGAAGTGCTAGTCTGCGCATGCGCGGCGTTGGGGCTGGCATCCGCCAGACTACACTCTGACTCCCTGCCCAGTAGGGGCACCTAACTGTTTTAATCTGAGTGTTTATTGAGTGAAAGCCGATATTTAGCAATATCAAAAAGTATTAGGGAGGTAAGTATCAACTCTCTCGTGAAAAAATAAATCCTAGATTTCGTTTATTTTTCCTCAATTACATCGTAAAAATTGCGATTAAAAAAATAAATCAAACTTCATGATTAAATCGAAAAATCGTGCAAGCCTAACACATGCACGCATGCACGCACACATGCACACACGCACGCACACAATTTTTGTTAATGATATGGTCATTTCATAAAAATATCCCGATTACCATTAGTGCGCTGGGTGATTAGTGGGCTGGGGTGGCTGTGTCCCCCCCCCCCCAACTTACACCCACCCCATCCCCACCCACCCATTTGGCATCCGCCCTTGCTATGACACTGTTTGTCTGTCCTGGATTGTTAGTTTAAAAATACATGTCTGATTTGATCAAAATTCAACACAAGTGTTGCATGAGACCATGCTTCAACAACCATTATTAATCTCTCAAAAATATCCAGGGAAAAAGACAACAAATATGGGATGAGTGTCTGCAATTTCTCATGAATATTTATTTATGTTTTATTTATTCATCCATCTTTTCATCCATCTATCCGACGTCCGCATGCACACATCCACCCAACCCAAACCCACTCACCCATGCATCCATCCATCCATTCATCTATCTATCCATCTATCCATCCACCCACCCCTGTATCCATGCATCTATGCATCCATTCATCCATCCATTCAAAGTTTGTATCTACTCTATTGTAGTGAAATGGACAATGGTCATTGTAAAGCTGATGGTGAATTAATCTCTGAGATCATTCCATACACTAATGGACATGTGGTAAGTATAAACTGATCAATATCACTGCTTTCACCTTTTAATGATCAAGGGTCAAGAAAAATGGAAATTTATGCTTAGTCACAATGTTCATTTATGGGCAAAAAGAAAACTATTTTTGAAAATGTACCAGTTGAATGACTGGCTCGGTTATCGAGGCAAAAACTATTTATGATATAAAGCTTATTCTCTTGAATATTTTGAAATGGCTGCCAGTAAAATTAATTTCAAAATCAACAGTTTTACTATATGTTTTGACTTGAAAATGAAATATGGGGAATTTATCGTTGAAAGGGTTAAACTGTTGACACTTTCAAATCTACAGACCAGAAGTACTAAATAAGGTAGCCAAGTGTAACTTATAGTGTGTTGAAATATTTGAAAATTACTTTTATATAAACTTAAAATCTGTTTTAAATTTTAGGTTCCTGATCGAAATAGTCCTGAAGGAGCAAGTGGGTGTTACGATGGACCATCGCTGCTCACAGGTTGTTATGATGAAGCGCATAGTGCCGCATCATTTCAACAAGCGCTCTCTGCATGGCGCACTGGTGACAATGCCAGCCCAGATACAAGTCCACAGCAGAAACAATCACATCAACTTGACCATCAACCAGGAAACAATCAGCAGCTGACATTGACAGCAAAAAATTATTCAGGTGATTTGAGAAAATTATGTATTATAAAAGCATTTGGGGTTGAAAAGAGGTTTAAAAATCATGGTAAGATTTGGTAAAAATATAACAAGTGCTAGCATAGATTGCAGACCCGCACCCTCCATTGTTACATTTTAAGTTTTGCAAGTTCTTTGAATTTTTGTATGTCCCGATTTTTTTGGGATGATGACCAAAGTTGCGGAATCCTACTGTGCTGCCAAACCATTGTGTACAATTTTTGAGACAAATTGGACCAGAAATTTTCACATCAAGAGTATACTTACCTCCCTAATACTTTTGATATTGCTAAATATTGGCTTTCACTCAATAAACACTCAGATTAAAACAGTTAGGTGCCCCTACTGGGCAGGGAGTCAGAGCGTAGTCTGGCGGATGCCAGCCCCACCACCGCGCATGCGCAGACTAGCACTTCCTCTTTGCTAATTTATTGGCTGAGAGACAACACATGCTTTCATGATAGAATCTTTCTATACTCTTTTCAAAGCTTTTTAAGACTATTAGATAGAAGTTTACCGCTGACAAAGATGGCTGAGAGAGTGACTTCGCCACAGGAGGGCCTTGGACCTTTAAATCAGGTGACTTCTAGTAAAATTAGCGAGTTTTGTCCCGTTGTAATGTGTTTCCGGGACTCTCGCTAAACGTGATAAGCGCCTTAAATAGTTGGGTTTTTTCAACTAGGTGCTATACAAGACTAATCTCTCTTTGTGTTTATGTCCACAGGTCTGTGTGAAGGAGAAATAAGGACATGACATCAGCAGAGGGTTTGTGTCTCTCCACCATGGTTCCATTTCCTACTAATACTGTTAGGTTATCTAACCAAAAATTCTATGCCCAGTGAGTTGGAGGCCTATTATAAAGGTCTTCTCACTTTGCCCTCTTGATCCAATTCCTTCCCCTTGAGGTGGAGAGAGTTAAGAGGCGTTCAGTGGTGGAGTTCTCCAGTTCATCAGGTTGGATGGTTTGTCTAGACAAGGTGTCAGGTATTAATTATTGATATGAGAAAGGGAGATAATTAACACTATTTGCCATTGTTATCAGTATTTATCTGATGCTTGTGTAGTCGAAATGTCCATTCTGCACATGTTCTGGTTAGAGATACAATTCGTCCTTGCACTGGGATGTTTGTTGGGATCGATTTTGTCCTGTCATAGGATTAATGACGTCATAATCAGCTTTGCTCTTTATTTACAATTAAAGTTGTCCGAAGCTGGTTTCTGATAAAAAATTATGATCTTTATGATCATTTTCCTTCTCTTGAGTTGGTTAGTTTCTAAGCTTAACTAGTTTGCTCATACTCCTCGTCCTTTGGCCTTTTTCAGAGACCTGGTTGTGCGTCCTGTGGACGATTTTTGAGGGACAAGTTTGGCCCTCATCTATGTTTTCAGTGTAGCCCCTGTGGTCCCTTGCTTAATTGCGAGATATGTAAGCACTGGGGGGTCGAGCTAATGTCCGAATTCTTGTGCTTGCAGGCGAAGGACAAGTTGGAGGAGGAGAAAAAGAAGCTGAAAAAAGAGGTCGTAAGTAAGAAGGGTAAGAGGAAGGCCTCGTCCGCGGTGGACATGGAGGCCTTCCGGACCGAGATGTTGGGAGAGATGAGGAGGACAATCAAGGATTTGGTTCCAGAGTTGCTTCGTGGCATGCTTCCTGGACCAAATCCTTTATTGACCTCATCATCTGCTTCGGAGCAGGTAATCCCCACCTCTGAATCAACGTTCCTTAGTACGCTTCCGTTGTTTGAAGATTCAGAGGTGGCCCCATTAGAGGGTGTGTTCCACGGCCCTGGCAGCAGGCTTATTGCCGCGCCCAATAGGGACCGTGGACGGTCGTCGCTGGAACCCGCGGGCTGCTCATCAGTCCAGGGGTATCCGCACACCGCGGCTGCCAGTACCTCGTATGGCACCTTCCCTGGCCAGTCCGGGTTAGCTCTCTTTGCTGACCCGGAGTCTAATCTTTCTGGCCAGGAGGATGATGATTACCTGTTGGGGTCGCCGCCTGAAGACGTGGCCATGGAATATGACGTTTGTGCGCCCCTCGCGGGGAATACAGGCGCCTTTTTCCACGGTTCTACTCTCCCAGGGGTAGAATCCACGGTTCAGACTGTGGCCCTGGGCGCTGAAGGCCAGCGGTACCGCATACCTCGGCTTGCCGAGAGTGTAGCTGGTGCTGGCCGGGGCCGTGGTGGGGCGGTATATGCCCCGCGCTCTACCACGGCGCCTGCTCCTGGTAAAGCCAGTGAGATTAGCATGCCGGTATTATCAGGCCCGCATGCTCTCCCTGGCTTGCCAGGGATATCAGCGTATCCGCCGTCAAGCTCTGTTGCTTGTGCTCAGGAGGAAGACGAAGGCCCCCGTCTTGTAGAGCGCTCGCAACTAGCCACGGAGGAGGATTGGTCTGACGCTTGCCAGTGGTTGGTGAGTGTTAGACCAGATCTGCCCGTGGAGCAGTCGGCTAGCCAGCGTGAACACAGGCCGTGGTTAGCTGGTAAGCCTACTGCTAACGCTATGCCTTCTCTGCCGCTGGCAGAGCATGTTGCTGACATGTTCGAGGCGGCGGAGACGTCCATTAAGGCGAGTGGACGTCTCGCTAAGGCCCCGCGCGAGGTGGCCAGGCGTTGCCGCATCGTGCCCCTGGACTACCAGCGGTACGGTGTGGTACCAAAGCCGAGCGTGGATGACCGCGCGGCTTTGGGTGAGGATGCGCGGCCAGGCTCCCGTTCTGACACGGGAGTCTTGTGTTCGAACGCGTTGCGTTTGGCAAATACCGCGTTGCGTGATGCGGAGGAGAGTGGGAGGGCTTCGATTGCCGCTCTGTCCCACGTCTCCCAGCTGTTACAAGGGGTAGTAACAGCATCCGCATCGCGCCAGCCAAGTCCGGTCACAGTCCAGCGAGCCATCCAGGATGGTATCAACCTGGCTCTGGACTGTATGACGCGGGCGGTGACCAGGAGTGTCCGGGCAAGGCGCACTTTTGCCTTGGATAATCTGTGCCCGTCCCAGGACCTCTACAATAGGCTACTACGTATGCCTATGACAGGTCCTGGTCTCTTTGGAGGTGAGGGATGTAGACACCTCCAGGAGACGGTTACTCTGGTCAATAACCAGAGGGCGCTGCGCGAACAGTTTGAGGTGCTTCGTCGTGCCAACGTTCGCGCCGCACCCCCTGCGTATCGTCCCCTGCAGGCTCGAGGTGGTAGTGGCCAGGTCAGAGGCCAACCACCATCGCAGCGCCGGCCTCGGCCGCGTGCGATTCGGCCAGCAGCGAGGGGGGCGCAGGCTCCTCAGGCGCAGTCAGCCAGGCAGCCGCCCGCGCACCGAGGTGCGCGCGGTGCGGGTCGTGGCGCGCGAGGATCTGGGCGGGGTAATCGTTCCTGATGGGACGGTTACCGCGGTGAGAACCGCGCCAGTGTTTCTGGCAAAGGAGACAGTGCCGCTCTTGCACTCCTTATGTCCACCTCTATCCCTAGGTGGACCGATGGGAGGCCGATTAGCCGACCACATGCAAGAGTGGGAACGGTTAACTCAGGACCGTTTAGTCTTGCGATGGCTTTCAGTCGGGTATCATCCCGATTGGATGACAGGCCCGCCATCGCGACTGTCTCTAGTGCCGATCTGGACTCCAAATCCGAGAGATCCAGATCAAAGGTTGTGTATCGAGGAGGAAATAAATTCCCTCATACAAAAAGGAGCTATTCAGCCGGCACAGAGGTGTCCGGGCTTCTATTCAACCCTGTTCTTAGTAACAAAGAACACCGGAGGGTGGAGACCAATTCTCAACCTCAAGCCATTGAACAAGTTCATAGAGACGCCCAGTTTCAAGATGGAGACTGTGCGCTCGGTGTTGGCGGGGTTAGAGAGGGGAATGTGGACAGCGTCGATAGATTTGAAGGACGCTTATTTCCACATCCCCATACACAGGAGTTTCCGTCGCTTCCTGAGATTTGCATTCCAGGGCAGACAGTGGGAATTCAGGGTGCTACCCTTCGGAATTTCCACGGCTCCTCGGGTTTTCACCCGTGTGGTTCTTGCGATCACCGCATACCTCCGCAGGAGAAGCATAGCAGTCCACACGTACATAGACGACTGGCTGTTGAAAGCGCACACCCGGGAAAGTTTGTCGGCCAGTCTGGAGATTGTTTTGAAAACTCTCACAGACTTAGGCTGGATGATCAATTTCCCAAAATCAGAGCTGACTCCATCCCAGAAGTTTGTTTACCTGGGGATGTTCTTCGATCTAGAGACAGGATATGTTTATCCTACTCAGGAGAGAGTTCAGAAACTCATCTCATTAATTCAGTCAGTGTGCGACAGTCGTCATGTCCTGGCACGGGTTTACTTGAGAATGCTGGGGTTGATGGTTTCATTGGAACCAGTCATTCCTCAGGCCGCCTTACGCAGGCGGCCGATCCAGTTATTTCTCATGACACAATGGACCCAGAGTACAGGTTCGCTGGACTCGAATGTGTCAGTGTTGGCGCCTCTGATTCATCACCTGCAATGGTGGTTGGACACAGAGAATCTCTTGGTGGGGGTTATGCTAACCCCTCCCCACCCTCAGGTGACTGTGTATACAGATGCATCGATGGAGGGCTGGGGAGCTTGCCTGGAAGAGTCCACAATATCAGGGCTTTGGAATCTGGAACAGTCAAAGGAACATATAAATCTACTGGAGCTAAGAGCAGTAGTCCTGGGCCTGGAACATTTCTTACAGAAAGTTCAGGGCAAGATTGTTCTTATTCGTTCAGACAACTCAACAGTTGTGACTTACATAAACCGCCAGGGCGGAACGAAGTCGCCCAGTCTCTGTATGATGACATGGAAACTGCTTTGTTGGTGTCTGGATCACCAGATTACCTTGAAAGCAGTTCATATTCCGGGAAGGTTAAACCTGCTAGCAGACTCATTGAGCCGAAGAATGAGTGTTTTAACCACGGAATGGCAACTAAATCAATGTGTGGCGGATCGTCTGTTCGACCATTGGGGGAAACCCAACATCGATTTGTTCGCAACGAAGAAGAATGCGAAGATGACGACGTACGTCTCTCCGATTCCGGATCCAAGCGCTTTCGCAACAGATGCGTTAGCTATCAGCTGGGGGAGAATGTATGCATACGCATTCCCTCCAGCAATCCTGATTCCAAAAATTCTTCAGAAAATCAGACAAGAGGAATGCCAAGTGCTTCTGATCGCCCCGGATTGGCCAAGCCGATCATGGTATACGGATCTGCTGGACCTTCTGGTCTGCAATCCGGTTCCTCTGCCTCTGATGGACGATATTATCTTCCAGGGCAAGGCCCTTCACAACAATCCGTCAATGTTCAGATTGACTGCGTGGATGTTGTCAAGGAATCTAGAATTAAGGAGGGCTTTTCTGAGCAAGCAGCCATGTTTATGGCCAAAGCCAGGAGGGGGTCAACCTCCAGAGCATATAATTATAAAATCAACAGATTTGCAGAATGGTGCTCAAAAAGATGTATTGATCCAATGGATGCATCTATTCAGATAGTAGCTGATTTCCTCTGTCACCTTTATGATGCCTATAGCCTCAAGCCTAACTCTATTGCTGGTTATAAGTCAGCTTTAATGTCTGTTATTCCTTGCTTGGCTAAGAGGGGAAGTGATGAAGTGAATACATTAAATGTATTAATTAAAGGCATGGGCAATCTAAGACCAAGGAATCCACCGGTGATTCCGTCTTGGAGTTTATCGCTAGTGCTTCAAGTACTAGGTGATAAGCCGTTTGAACCACTTAGTTCCATTTCTATGAAACTATTAACACTGAAGACTGTGTTTTTAATTGCTGCAGCCTCGGCTAGGCGTAGGAGTGAGATTCATGCCTTATCAGCCGAGGATGACCGTTTTGTGGTTTCAGGGGAAGGCCTTAAGCTGCTACCTAGGATTAATTTCTTGGCTAAAAATCAGTCGTTGAAATATCCAGGTCAACCTATTATTTTGCCTGCTTTAACTAGATATGATCCTAATTCTAAAGCATGGTGTCCTGTCCGGGCGCTTCGCCGGTACAAACAACGTACGGCGGAGTGGCGCACCGATCAGTCAGCGTTATGGTTGTCATATATTGAACCCCATGGCAGGGCTTCTAAGGACACCATTTCCAGGTGGATTGTAGAATGCATTCAGTTTTGCCATAAATCCGCCACCGGGAAGCAGGTTGACGTGGCCAAGGCTCACAGTGTCCGCGGCGTAGTGACATCCACTGCCCTATTTAATGGGGTCCCTGTGGATGATATTATGTTGGTGGCTCAGTGGCACTGTGAGTCAAGTTTTACAGACCATTATCTCCGTGACACCTCTAATCCTCTCGCCTTGTCGATTTTGAAAAAATAACTAGGCATATATATTTTTGATGGGGTTTCCTCATTGCTTATATACTTCACAATTAATTTATGGAAACAACCACTAATTTGGGACTGCATCGATCTTCACCAATGGGAAGAGGATGTCAGCAGCCATTTCAACAAGGTCAGTCTTGTGTATGTGTTGTCCATTGTTGATTGTCTTGTCACGTTACCCGTTATTTATATGATGATGGTTTTGTGTATTTATGTGGTTCATTGTTGAGAGTATACGAAAATGGAGTTTTTTCGTCTCTGTCCTGTAGTACATGGCACTTGTACGTAGAGAGCGTATAGGACATTGAGGTCATTCGACTCTTCCTCCCAGGAAGGAGGGGGGGGGAGCGCATATGACATTCGGTCATCTCTCATACATCGGGGGTGTTATCCGATGGTTAGTCAAATCCTGACTGTTTTTCATACAGTTTCAGAAGTTTAAGTGCCTTAAACGCAGAAAAGCGTATAGGGATGAGCTGGTCTTTTGACCTCGCCTCCCTCCCGCCGAATTCACTGTCGAATTCTGGCAATATCAAAAGTATTAGGGAGGTAAGTATACTCTTGATGTGAAATAAACGAAATCAAGGATTTCTTTTTTCACGAGAGAGTTGATACTTACCTCCCTAGATACGGACCCGGCCTCTCCACCCCACAGAGGCTCGGTCTTCAGGCTCTTTATAGTTGCATGTGTATCAGCCAATAAATTAGTCAGAGGAAGTGCTAGTCTGCGCATGCGCGGTGGTGGGGCTGGCATCCGCCAGACTACGCTCTGACTCCCTGCCCAGTAGGGGCACCTAACTGTTTTAATCTGAGTGTTTATTGAGTGAAAGCCAATATTTAGCAATATCAAAAGTATTAGGGAGGTAAGTATCAACTCTCTCGTGAAAAAAGAAATCCTTGATTTCATTTATTCTGAGATATCTATAGATCTCCAATTTGATTTTCGATCCATATCAAGATTTTTTTTATTCGGATCACAGCCTCCAAGTTTTTTATTCGGAACACTGCCAAAGTCTGGAAAACCTCATTTGAGATGAACCAAGTAATTGTTTCTCTGGCGTTTACATGCCTGTGAATTGAAAGATATTCAGGTCACCATAATCTTGACAGCTTATTCATCATGTTACCGGAGCAGTGTTTCCATGATGAAAACCAGAGGTTGCATTAAAGTGAATGGAATTTTAAAATCTGACGTGTCAGTGATCTAGTGACTAATACTTTCACTGCTAAATTCCCCCATATCTCAATTTCAAAGCAAACAAACAGGAAAGCTGTCGAATATTTTGAAATTAATATGGCTGGAAGTCATTGCTGCCTTAGGCAGCAATGTCTTCCACTCATATTAATTTCAAGAAATTCAACAATATGCTATGCATCATAAATAATGTACTTTTTCAGCGATTTGGTATTGAAAGTGTTAAAGACGTTAAATTGTGCTAATCTAAATGTTTTCCATCATGCAGTTTCAACGACAGAATGTACCACAGAAACGCCTAAACTTGAGCCGATTGAGGTGAACTTCCACTCCACACATTCTATAAGCTACGCAGAGAGACTTTTGCTCAAGCATCATAGACGATCTCCTCTCCAGCGACTTCAAACACCGAGATTGAATGATTATTATGACATTGATGACTTGGCAGATGAAGGTATGTGGTTTATATTGCCCCTCCACCCAACAGCATTTCATGAAATGTTGGGGATAGAGTGATCAGCTTGTCTGTCTGTCCTCCAATCTAATGCTAATTACTGGTGGTTCTATAAATTTTATATACAGAATTGCGTTTATAACCTGCTTCTAGTCCATCAATACCAGCATTTGATCTTTGATTCTTATATATGCAGGCAGTTAATTTCCAAGAAGATGTAAATTAGAAAATCCAAAAATATTAAAACGTAAAAACAAATTTGATGGCAGAATTTATCACTCTTTTTCAAAAGAACACCAGAGTATTCATGTACAATTACCATCATTATTCAGTGACCTAGAGTATGCATTCTATAAGCAATATGCTGTAGCTATGTGAGTAAGTGAATTGTTTGAAGTGTCGCTATCATTTTTACGGTTTGCATCCTCCTCGCTGAGAGTCTTGAATTTTTTCGAGCGAAGAGGTTTGTAGAACTTGTGATGCCAGTATTTCATCTTGCCAAACTGTCTTAGAGACATATTTAAAATTGTTAAATTAAGTACTTTCCAATAGGAAGGATTCATATTTCGAATAATTTCTCATACATAGAAACTGGGGTACACACTAATGTTTACAGAAAAACAGAAAATATTAACAAATAGTGGTAACTGGTCCCGAATTCCTGTATGAAAATAGTATGCAGTAACAATACATCGAGAGGATTATATTACCAAAATAGAATAAGTTTTCCAAAAGTTATTTAGGTCAATCAACAAATGTCTCAATAATATTACTAGCCATTGCTCCATGATTCTTGTCAATGTTACTCCTACAGTATATTAACAATTCTTGAGTAAGTTGATAGTGGATACCATTACCACATGATGATGATGATGATGATGACGATGCTATTCCTACAGTATAGTAACGAGATGATGATGATGATGATGATGATGACGATGATGATTATGATGATGCTATTCCAACAGTATAGTTATAATTCTTGAGTAAGTTGATAGTAGTTATCATTACCACATGATTGTGATGATGATGATGATGATGATGATGATGATGATGATGATACTACAGTGTAGTTGCAATTCTTGAGTAAGTTGATAGTGGATACCATTACTACATGATGGTGATGATGATGATGATGATGGTGATGACAATGCTATTCCTACAGTATAGTTACAGTTCTTGTGTAAGTTGATAGTGGTTATCATTACCACATGATGATGATGATGATAATGATGATGATGATGCTATTCCTACAGCATAGTTACAATTCTTGTGTCAGTTAATAGTGCTTATCATTAGATGATGATGATGATGATGATGATGATGATGATGATGACAATTACGATGGTGGTGATTGTGTGTTGCTTTTGTACCACAGATGGTGCTGACCACATTGACTTCCAGTCATTACTTGATGCAGTTATTCCATCAGTCTCACCACAGTCTGGATCAGATTCTGCAGTTTCTGTTATTGAACTCACAGAAGTTAATGTAAGTGACACCTCTCTGCATTTATGGAGGGATAAATTTCTAGCTATACCCCACCAATTTCTATCTAAGCCCTGCCCATTTTTTTACATGATTTGTAATGTTGAAATCTGAATTCCCACAATATAAATTTAAAGGTAGCAATACAGGTAAGCTGTTGAATATTTTAAAACTTATTTTAGTTTTAAAATATTCAACAGAAGTTTAAAAAAGTGTAAATTCATCAAAAACGTAATATTTGTCCACTCATGACAGACTGATTTTCGCGATGGAGCATCATTTTGATTTGGACGTCAGCTAATATGAGACATGTTTGATTATGACATCAGATATTTGAGTGACAGATCAGATCCCTCTATTAACCCATAGCCATCTGAGCTTCAAGGATTAAGTTCTGTATGACAGCTAATGATTATGTTGGAAACAATATTGCTGTACATTGCTTCTGTCTAATTTACTATCTAATCTATTCAAGCAAAGTGTGAATCATAATAATGCTCTGGTTGTGTGTTTCATCATATTTAAAGCTGTTAGCTTCTATTGTGGTGGCTGGGTACCTTGTCTCATTTAAGCGCACTACCATATATATGAACTATTATAAATAGTTTAATTTGAAATGTTTGAATAGCATCTACTTTTTCCATTTGTGGATCAACTAAGTGCATCCTCATCAAATGTGGCAAGCACATTACCCTCGGTTGCAGGAACAACACCCAATGTTTGGTAAAAATACTAAAGTTTATGATTCTTTTAAAGGGTTAAGCCCCAAAGTACCCTCTTGGTTATTTAGTCATATGCAAATATAGGGGTCGATGTATATATACAATTTTCTTGAATTAATTTAACTAATTTATTAAGGATATAAATTTTAATTTAATTAACACTTAGTACACTGCAAAAAAGTCTTGTTTTGTCTTGTCATTGAGACATATGACAAATATAAAGTTTGTTTGAATTTTCAGTCTGGTACAGACGTTGCCGGCATTGAACAGACAAACCGGTGCTTTGTACAGGAGTATGATCCTACAGATGTATGGCCAATTATAAAGTATGTCTGATCACAGTTATACAGGACTTGATATTAATCTTCAGTAACTGTAATAATGACCTTTAATATAAGTATCTAGACCATGTTGAATCTTAACCCATAGCACTCTGATGTCAATATTCTATCTTTTATTGGGTCAATAGTAAAGAAATTGGTGTAGATTTTCCAATAATTTTGGTTGTCATAGACAGCAACATCTTCCACCAAATTTGGTGAAAAATGAACGCCAGTTCATCTTTTAATTTAATTTGAAAATGAAAAAATTTGACATCAGGTAACTTTGTAAGAGTTAAGTAAGTCTGACCAATGCTTGACCACAGGCAAAGAACTTGATATTAAAGTAATGCCGGGGTTCCATATTACATTTTTTCGCTAAGATGCGGTCACTTCCCCGCTACCCAGTACATATTACATCTACCATAATGTGATATGTGAGTTACCCATGTCATTGCGGAGTGCAAGAGCACATTGATATTTGGCTCTTCCTCCAGGAGGTGTCAGGAGGGGCCAAATAGTCAAAGCAGTGAATGTGCAGAAATTAATTGTAATGCAACTCCTCTGAAACCATTGGATAGAATTCAACCAAATTTAGTATGTGTCAGTTACCAATATGATTGCGGAGTGTAACAGGACATTTGAGTGGGTGGTCAAAAGGCCAAAGCAGTGAATGTGGGGATTTGCAATGACACGCCATTGACAGTCCAATCTAGTAGGACTTATGTCCTAAAATTATCATTTTGTGCCAATTTGAACACATTCAAAATAGCATTGTATTTTGTGTTCTTTCACTTCAGTGAGAATGGATTTATGTCGCCTGATAGTTTGTGTAATCCACTGACTATGTCACCAGTCTTGGATCTGCCTCCTCAAAGCTTTACCACTGACCATGATTCTCCTGGTCGTGGATCTGCTGGACTTAGTACAAGACGACAGACCAATGCTACCGTCACCCTGGATGGCGAGGCAACTACAGCAGCTGTTAAAAAGACAAGAATTCTATCAGGAAAAGTTCTTCAATCGAGAGCACAGTCTAGGTCGCAGTCCAGGGCACAGTCTCGTGCCAAAAGTAGGGCATCATCTAGAGCTGCATTGTTTGGGTATGTTCATTCTCCTGATATTCACTCTTATACTTTGTTGTTTTATTGTTAACATCAGATGGTCTAGAGGTTTGCTCTCAGTGTGACCCTTCATCCATCCATTTGTCTGCCTGTCTTATAAATTCTGAAAAAGTACATTTTTTGCGACGCATAGTTTATTTTGTTGAATATTTTGAAATTAATATGACTGGAAGCCATTGCTGGTAGCATATTCTGTTGAATATTTTGAAATTAAAATGACTGGAAGCCATTGGTGTCTAAGGCAGCAATGACTTCCAATCAATTAATTTCAAAATAATCAACAAATTGCCTACTTGTTTGCCCTGAGATTGAGATACACGTACATGGAATTTATCAGTGAAAGGTTAATTGTGATCTCTGATTGTGATGTCAGTTGAAGTGATGTCAGTTGAAGTGATGTCAGATGAAGTGATGTCAGTTGAAGTGATGTCAGCTGAAGCAGACCTGCCAACTCCTATGGATTGTCTGTAGTTTGTATATAAATAGCATCCAAACTACGCATGTACGGGCGGCGAGTGAAAATACGGAAATAAATAATTGTGCAATTACGGTAATACGGACAAGGTGGTAAAATTATGAATTTCCATTTGTGAGTCTATAAAAATGGCGACCACTTGTCAAAGCACGTTGGCTTCCATTATGTCAAGATGTGATAATTGCTCCATCTAGCCGACATTTAAGAATAGCCCATAGAGTTAAAATGGCAGTAGAGTGCTAATGCTCATATCTTTATTTCGGCATATTATATACACATAGCCTCCAAAAGGGACTTAATTCTTTTTTGATAATTGGAAGAGAATTTGAATAGAGGCAAATTTATATATTTTTATGAGAAATGAAATTGTATTGGCTCTATTAATCTGAGACTTTATTCAATTACGTAATAGAATTAGCATACACGCTTTATGGCTATTCTATATCTATGAAACAGCTTGCCAAGATCTCTAATCTTGTTAATCGGCATCTTTCGCCTTATTACAGCATTGGATTAATAGAATGCGAAAGTCAGCACTATACGAGAATAACTGAAGTTTGTTTGTTTATGATGGCTACAGATATGCAATTCAACTATATAAATATACCTATGTAAATCGATAATCATCCGTTCAAAGCATGAGAAAATCAAAATAATCTTTTTATATTTTAATATAAGTCTTTACCGAAATATTGTAACATGAATTTCGTGGTAATATATATTTCTGTGACCGTGGTATGAGATTGTGTGCACAGTGGATTTCAGGCTTTGTTTTTATAATTTTGGTGTCTAAATATGGAAAATAATCACTAAACTTGGTGGAAGCGCTCAGCGCAATCTTATAATGCTGCGATACCAAAAAAAACCCAGTTCAAAAGACATGTTTAGAATATACAGAAAGATGACCAGTTTTAAAGAACAGAAAAAGGTGATACATAAGTGTACATGCACATTCTGTTTCTGATTCTATCCAAAATGTAATGGTAAATTAACTCACACAATAATTCAATACTAGATGACTATATGTACATTTTACCACCAAAATGACTGGCTCGATAACAGTCAATCATTCCAGTGGTAAAATTTCATAGATATTCTTCTCTTTGCCTTGTTTAAAATCATGTGTTTTGCTGCTTGTTTAATCACTACTGAACTACATGTACTGAAAGGTTCCTCAAACTACTGAAAATCCACTACTGAAAGAGCGTTTGAAACTACTGAAAATCATGTTTTTTCACCTGAAACTACTGATTGCTTGATGTGGGGGTTGGCAGCTCTGCTGAAGTGATGCCAGTTGAAGTGATGTCAGCTGAAGTGATGTCGGTTGATGTGATGTCAGTTGAAGTGATGTCAGTTGATGTGATGTCATTTGAAGTAACATTAGTTGAAGTGACGTCAGTTAAAGTGTTGTCAGTTGAGGTGATGTCAGTTGAAGTGATGTCAGTTGATGTGACATCAGTTGAAGTGACGTCAGTTGAAGTGATGTCAGTTGATGTGATGTCATTTGAAGTAACGTTAGTTGAAGTGACATCAGTTAAAGTGTTGTCAATTGAAGTAATATCAGTTGAAGTGATTTCATTTGAAGTGACGTTAGTTGAGGTGATGTCAGTTGAATTGACGTCAGTTGAAGGAATGCCAATTAGTGTCTTGACTATATACTTGATTAATTCATCAGATCCACACTTTCCTTCCTTTGCTAAACTAGTTTTTGTATTGATCCTTTAATTATCAAATTTGGCCAAGAAAATGTACTTTTGCAGACCAAGGTTTTATTTTTGATGATTTATAACTAAAATGCCTGGCTCGGTTATCGAGCCAGTAATTCCGGTGGTAACTTGTAAAAAGTAATCATCTTTGGTCTGCAAATGGACATTTCTCACGATCACTGCAGAAGCCGTTTTTATTTGGTTTGACAATTAGAGAGTTAGCACAGAGAGATTACAAGGTCAGTTATTCACCATTAATGGTTAAGTCGACCAAAACCAAACTCTGCATGTCTTGGATAATGTCCATGTACAGGTTGACAAGAGAAGACCTTTCCTGAAAATTTACAACTCAAATGATTGCCTTAGTAACGGACTAACCGAGCCAGTGATTCCTGTGGTACAATTTCAAAAATAGTCTTGTCCTGCAAATGAACATTTCTCAAGAACCCTGGAATGGCTGGTATTGGCATGAAAGGGTTAAAGAACATGTGATGGGAGAATTTTCCTTATGAAGTGCCATAATACTTGTATATATTTTAATGTTTAGTGAAGGATTGCTGACCAAGTCTCCTTCTCCAGCATTATCAGAGATAGCCAGACTGACCTTTGACCCTACACTTCAGTATGATGGTGGTCTTGGTGAGTTCTTTGTGTCCGGTGTCAAGCTGGAAGAAGATGTAGTTTCTGATATTGCCAGTAAAAGACCTGTTTCTGCAGCTGCCATCAATAAGCCAATCAAAGTCAGCAATAGATGTAAGTGAATTTTAGTACCCATGGTGGAAAAAATCCCTGATAATATCTGACTACAGGTTTAACTCTTTAACACTTAAATTTTCTCATTAAAAATGTCCATTTGCAGATGAAGAAAAGCTTATCTTTGAAAATTTACCACTGGAATGGCTAGCTGAGCCAGTCATTCTAAGGGTAAATCTGCAAAAATAATCTGTTGGTCTGCAAATCGACTTTCCTCAAGATGGCTTGACATATAATGGAATGAGGCACCTGATAAATGACATGTGACAGCTGATGTGTAATGAGTGACATGTGATGAGTGACATGTGATGAGTGATATGTGATGAGTGATATGTGATGAGTGATGTGTAATGTTATGTTTGGAATACAAAGGGATCGACCTGAAGACATTCACCAATACAAACATTTCATTTGTGTTTTTTATCATGGTAAATGAATATTTTAAAACAATCTTTAAAGTAGTTCTAGTCTAATTTATTTCAAATTATTCAATGGAATATGTCTAGCATCAGGCATCTTTACCAGTAAGTGCATGAATAAGCAATTTAAAAAGTTGGATTTATTCAATTTAGTAATTTTCTAGCTGTATTAAATCTCATGTCTATATTTCCAAATAAAATATCTGTTACCCCCTCAGTAAAGTCGCATGATGTAATGCTTTTATTTGATTGGCTTAAATAATGCATATATGATTCAGTATCTCCATCATGTGCTGTTATTCACTGCGCAGATGATGAATTTGAGCATCTTGCGATGGAAATATAAGACGATCTAGTCCACACAAAATGTCTGACTAGCATCATCGCTTTGAAGATTTAAACACCTATAAATTATTTATCTGTAAACCATTGTCAGTATTCGATATGTAACCGTGACTGTCACATAAATGTTTCTGTCAATTAGACAATCATTTCTACACTATGCTATAATGAATACATTTGAAATTGATTAGGTTGATTGCCGTATTTGACATGGGTATCACACTGAAAGATGACATTGATTGCTGATTAGTATCGTTGCAGTGTAATGAAATGTACATTGATTTGATGGCTAAATAATCTGTTGCTCTTATTTAAAACTGATTCCCTTGAAATCTTGATTGTCTCCCCCCCCAACATCCACCCACCCACCCACCTACCCCCACCCCCAGCAAATGACCTGGATCAGCCCCTGGTCCTAGTTAATTTTGTCATTCTGATTGCTAATAAATTTGATATACAAGTGCTTTGGGGAATGTAAGGCATGTATCGCCTGCACAAACAATGTATGTGCCTCAGTTTACTCTGGAAAATACTGCATTTGCGCTGGTCATACACACACATTTGATCAAATTCACCAAATATGGTAAGTAAATACAATATACAGTATGGATGTATAGGTCATTGTTTAATCATTAGGGCCCACACCTTCCAGTGTGGAAGCCCTATAGTAATCACTGCACCTGTTTCTGTCTGTCTGTCTGTCTGTCTGTCCATCCGTCCATCCATCCATCCATCTGTCCATCAGCTTGTCCATCTGTCCATCCATCCATCAGCCCATCTGTCCATCCATCCATCTCAATCCGTCCAGCTGTCCCTCCTGTCTGTCCATCCACAATATCTCGTGAACGGCATATCATACAGAACTGCTTTAGATATTTTAATGAAACCTGGTGTATGCCTCAGTTATGATACACAGATGTGCCTTTTGAAGAATTCATCTTGATAGGTCCAATATTTTGGATGAAAATGGGCTTTTTAATTTAAAAACTCACGATTTTTGTCAATTTCCTTGTAAACACCATATCATACAGAATCACTTAAAATAATTTAAATACTTAACCCTTCTTACTGTTTCTTCAGTGTATCAGATGTGTCCACGCTCTTGGCATCCTGATAGCAGTACAGCTGAGACCTGGTCACTAGAGGACAGTCAGACAGACAATCATCAAGCAACGAAAAGACAGGATAATCATCTGATGAATCAGGCTGACGATGCTGGAGAAGAGATATCCCTTAGTTTACGAGGTCCTGATGATTCTGGTGCTTTTCTAACCGGTTTTGTTGTAAAGTAAGTCTTCTGGTGTGCGCATGTCCTTGTCTCGCCCTACTTGGAATGTGAGATGATAGGGTTACCTATTCCTGCAGCGGTGACATCATCATTGGGATAATTGTCATCTACATTAAAGTTTTTATAAGATTTCAATAAAACGTTGTCATGGTTTTCTGTCATGCAGAGATGCAAACTCCATCATTATTACTAATATGATTTTGATGTTCGAGCCAGCCATTTCAAAGGTAAATTTTCAAAAAATACTCTTTGATGTGGAAATGGACAATGTAATTATTAGATATGTTTTATGCGTGTATGGATATACAATTTAGCCTGTCTATTGTGGATACCAACCTTTGGGGCCATAGTATGGTGGTTCTTTAGCCCTTTACTAGTCAAATTTGATGAAGAAAATCAAATTATTTGCTTATTAAATGTCCATTTGCAGGCCAAGAGAAGTGTATTTTTGAAAATTTACCACTAATAACGGGCTCGGTTATCGAGCCAGGAATTTCAGTGATAAATTTTCAAAACTAGGCTTCTTTTGGCCTTCAAATGGACATTCCTCAAAACCAGTGTAGAGACCGGTATTGGTCAGCTTGACCATTAATCAGTTAATATTCTTAATGTACGAATCATTTGACCCCAAAGTCTATTTACCATAGCAAATGTGGTATAGTAAGTGATCACCTGTCATGTGACCATTTTTACTCGCACAAACAGTAGCCATTATAGAAGATAATTACTGTATATGTATGTGTGCAGGCCACCGGTTACACCAAAATCTCATCAGCTGTCATCACGACATCGACGAATTGCCTCCCCTGATGTGCCATCACTTGACAGGAACTGCTCTCCGTGTGGTGTTGATCAGGAGATACGATCTTCCCGGGTATTAAGTGATCATCGACCAGTATCAAGAGCAATAGGTATGTGACAAAGATGGTGGGATCCAGCTTTAGATATGCCTCTCCTGTCTTTAGCTAAGCTCCACCCACGCTTTGCCCACGTTGGGATCACTCGGTCCCTGCACTCTGTGAATCTCAATTTCCAGAAAACTATACAGATAAGCTGTTGAATATTTTGAATAAACATTCTGTTGAATATTTTGAAACTAATTTGAGTGCGTGCTGTTGCTGCCTAGAGCAGCAACAGAACCCAGTCAAATTAGTTGCACGATTTTTGCCTTGAAACAACGCAATCGATTTTATAAAAAAAATTGTGATTTTTCAATTAAATCGTAGGTCCAAATTCCCAAAAGTATAAGTCTGGGTAACGTGACAAGTCACCAAAACTGGGACTTGGAATTTGTAGAAAAAGTTGAAAATGATACAAAAATGGCACGAAATCAGAACACATTTCACATCAAGAGTATACTTACCTCCCTAATACTTTTGATATTGCTAAATATCGGCTTTCACTCAATAAACACTCAGATTAAAACAGTTAGGTGCCCCTACTGGGCAGGGAGTCAGAGCGTAGTCTGGCGGATGCCAGCCCCACCACCGCGCATGCGCAGACTAGCACTTCCTCTTTGCTAATTTATTGGCAGAGAGTCTACACATGTTTTTGTACTAGAGCTTTTCTTTACTCAATTCATAGTCTTTTTGTGTGAATTTGGAAGTGATTATCCCTGTTAAAGATGGCAGAAAGGAGGACTTCGCCAGAGGAGGGCCCAGGACCTTTAAATCAGGTGACTTCTGGTAAAATTAGCGAGTTTTTCTCCCGGTGTAATGTGTTTCCGGGACTCGCGTTTACCGTGATAAGCGCCTTGTTTAGTTGGTTTATTTCAACTAGGTGCTATATAATACTAATCTCTCTTTGTGTTTATGTCCACAGGTCTGTGTGACGATATGTAATGGACATCACATCAGCACAGGGTTTGTTTCTCTCCACCATGGTTCCATTTCCTACTAATACTGTTAGGTTATCTAACCACAAATTTTATGTCCAGTGAGTCGGAGGCCTAGTATAAAGGTCTTCTCACTTTGCCCTCTTGATCCAATTCCTTCCCCTATAGGTGGAGAGAGTTAAGAGGCGTTCAGTTGGTGGAGTGCTCCAGTTCATCACGTTGGATGGTTTGTCTATACAAAGTGTCAGGTATCTAATTATTGATATGAGGTGATGTTAATTATTTAGAGAGGAAAGGGAGATAATTAACAGTATTTGCCATTGTTATCAGTATATATCTGATGGTTGTGTAGTCGAAATGTCCATTTCACTTCAAGAGTATACTTACCTCCCTAATACTTTTGATATTGCTAAATATTGGCTTTCACTCAATAAACACTCAGATTTAAAACAGTTAGGTGCCCCTACTGGGCAGGGAGTCAGAGCGTAGTCTGGCGGATGCCAGCCCCACCACCGCGCATGCGCAGACTAGCACTGCCTCTTTGCTAGATTATTGGCAAAGAGATCACACATGTTTTTTTGTTCAATAGCTTTTTCGCTCTCTTAAACTGTTTAAGTGGTGTTTGTTTGGAGTGTTAGTCACTTTTTTGGATGGCGGATAGGAATACGTCGCCACAGGAGGACGGAGGACCTTTAAATCAGGTGACTTCTAGTAAAATTAGCGAGTTTTCTTCCCGGTGTATTGTGTTTCCGGGACTCGCGTTTACCGTGATAAGCGCCTTAGTTAGTTGGTTTAGGTCAACTCGGTGCTACCTAGGACTAATTTCTCTTTCTGTTTCTGTCCACAGGTCTGTATGACGCTAGGTTGTGACGTCACAGTACCAGAGAATTAGTATTCTCTCCACCATGGTTCCATTTCCTACTAACACTGTTAGGTTATCTAACCAAATGAAAAATTATGCCCAGTGAGTTGGAGGCCTGGTATAAAGGTCTTCTCACTTTGCCCTCTTGTTCCAATTCCTTCCCCATGAGGTGGAGAGAGTTAAGAGGCGTGCAGATGGTGGAGTTTCCGGTTCGTCACGTTGGATGGTTTGTCTATACAAAGTGTCAGGTATCTAGTTATTGATAATGTGGTGATGTTAATTATTGTAAACAATCAAAGGGAGATAATTAACATTTTTGCCAGTAAAGAGTTATCTATATGTATCTGATGGTTGTGTAGTCAACTTATCCATTCAGCATACAATTCGTCTTTGCACTTGGATGTTTTGTTGGGATCGAATTTTTCCTGTCACGGGATTAATGACGTCATAATCAGCTGGCTATGTATTTATTAGCAATTCAAGCGCTAGGCTGGTTTTTGATGTATATTGATCTTTATGATCGTTTTCCTTCTCCTTGAGTTGGATTGAGTTTCTAAGCTTAACTAGTTGCTCATACTCCTTGTCCTTTGCCCTGTTTCAGGGACCGGGTTGCGCGTCCTGTGGACGTTTTATGCATGTGAAGTTCTGGCCGCATCTGTGTTTTCGATGTAGCCCTTGTGGTCCATTGATTAATTGTGACATATGTAAGCACTGGGGGGGCGAGTTAATGTCCGAATTCTTGTGCTGCTTACAGGCGACGGACAAGGTGGTAGTGGAGGAGAAGAAGATGAAGCGGAAACGAGAGGTTGTAAGTGAGAAGGGTAAGGGGAAGGTCTCGTCCGCGGTGGATATGGAGACCTTTCGGACCGAGATGTTGGGAGAGATGAGGAGGACAATAAAAGATTTGGTTCCAGGGTTGCTTCGTGGCATGCTTCCTGGACCAGATCCTTTATTGTCCTCATCATCGGCTTCGGAGCAGGTAATCCCCGCCTCTGGATCGATTTTCCTTAGTCCGCTTCCGTTGTCCGACGATTCAGAGGTGGCCCCATTAGAGGGGGCGTTCCACGGCCCTGGCAGCAGGCTTATTGCCGCGCCGATAGGGGACCGTGGACGGTTGTCGCTGGAACCCGCTGGCTGCTTATCAGTCCAGGGGTATCCGCACGCCGCGGTGGCCAGTACCTCCTATGGCACCGTTCCTGGTCAGCCCGGGTTAGCTCTCTTTGCTGACCCGGGGTCTAATCTTTCTGACCAGGGTGATGAGGATTACCTGCTGGGGTCGCCGTCTGACGACGCGGACATGGATGAAGACGTTTGTGCACCCCTCGCGGGGAATACAGGCGCTTTTTTCCACGGTATTACTCACCCTGGAGTAAGGTCCGCGGTTCAGGTGGTGGCCCAGGGCGCTGCTGATGGCCAGCGGTACCGCATACCTCGGCTTGCCGAGAGTGTAGCTGGTGCTGGCCGGGCCCGTGGTAGGGCTATATATACCCCGTGCTCTACCGCGGTGCCTGCTCCTGGTCAAACCAGTGATATTCTCATGCCGGTGCTGTCAGGCCCGCATGTTTTCCCTGGCTTGCCAGGTGTATCAGCGTACCCGCCGTCAAGTACTGCTTGCGCTCAGGAGGAAGACGAAGGACCCCGTCTTGTAGAGCGCTCGCAGTTAGCCACGGAGGAGGATTGGTATGACGCTTGCCAGTGGTTGGTGAGCGTTAGGCCTGATCTGCCCGTGGAGCAGTCGGCTAGCCACCGTGTTCACACGCCGTGGTTAGCTGGGAAACCAACTGCTAACGCTATGCCTTCTCTGCCGCTGGCGGAGCATGTCGTTGACATGTTCAAGGCGGCGGAGGCGTCCATTAACACGAGTGGACGTCTCGCGAAGGCCCCTCGCGAGGTGGCCAAGCGTTGTCGCATCGTGCCCCTGGACTACCAGCGGTACGGTGTGGTACCCAAGCCCAGCGTGGATGACCGCGCGGCTTTGGGTGAGGATACGCGGCCAGGATCCCGTTCTGACGCGGGGGTCTTGTGCGCGAACGCGTTGCGTTCGGCGAATACCGCGTTGCGTGATGCGGAGGAGAGTGGGAGGGCTTCGATTGCCGCTCTGTCCCACGTCTCCCAGCTGTTACAGGGGGTAGTAACGGCATCCGCATCGCGCCAGCCAGGCCCGCTCGCGGTCCAGCGAACCATCCAGGATGGTATTAACCTGGCGCTGGACTGTATGACGCGGGCGGTGACCAGGAGTGTCAGGGCAAGACGCACTTTTGCCCTGGACAATCTGTGCCCGTCTCAGGACCTGTATAATAGGCTACTCCGTACGCCTATGACGGGTCCTGGTCTTTTTGGAGGTGAGGGATGTCGCCACCTCCAGGAGACGGTCACCCTGGTGAATAACCAGAGGGCGCTGCGCGAACAGTTTGAGGTACTGCGTCGTGCTAACGTTCGCGCCGCGGCCCCTGCGTATCGTCCCCTGCAGGCTCGAGGTGGTGCTGGCCAAGTCAGAGGCCAGCCGCCGTCGCAGCGCCGGCCTCGGCCGCGTGCGATTCGGCCAGCAGTGAGGGGGGCGCAGGCTCCTCAGCCGCCGTCAGCCAGGCAGCCGCCCGTGCACCGAGGTGCGCGCGGGGCGGGGCGGGTCGCGCGAGGATCTGGGCGTGGTTATCGTTCCTGACAGGGCGCTTACCGCGGTAAGGACCACACCGGTGTGTATGGCGACGGAGACAGTGCCGCTCTTGCATGCCTTGTGTCCACCGCGGTCCCTAGGTGGACCGGTGGGAGGCCGGCTAGCCGACCACATGCAAGAGTGGGAACGGTTAACTCAGGACCGTTTAGTCTTGCGATGGCTTTCCGTGGGGTATCATCCAGAGTGGATGACAGGCCCGCCGTCGCGACTGTCTCTGGTGCCAATCTGGACTCCCGTTCCGAGAGATCCAGATCAAAGGTTGTGTATCGAGGAGGAGATAAATTCCCTCGTACAAAAAGGAGCTATTCAGCCGGCACAAAGGTGTCCGGGCTTCTATTCAACCCTGTTCTTGGTAACAAAACGCACCGGTGGGTGGAGACCGATTCTCAACCTCAAGCCATTGAACAAGTTCATCGAGACGCCCAGTTTCAAGATGGAAACGGTGCGCTCGGTGTTGGCGGGGTTGGAGAGGGGGATGTGGACGGCGTCGATAGATTTGAAGGACGCTTATTTCCACATCCCCATCCACAGGAGTTTCTGTCGCTTCCTGAGATTTGCATTCCAGGGCAGACAGTGGGAATTCAGGGTGTTGCCCTTCGGAATTTCCACGGCTCCTCGGGTTTTCACCCGTGTGGTTCTTGCGATCACAGCATACCTCCGCAGGAGAAGCATAGCAGTCCACACGTACATAGACGACTGGCTGTTGAAAGCGCACACCCGGGAAAGTTTGTCCGCCAATCTGGAGATTGTTTTGAAAATTCTCACAGACTTGGGCTGGATGATCAATTTCCCAAAATCAGAGCTGACTCCATCCCAGAAGTTTGTTTACCTGGGGATGTTCTTCGATCTGGAGACAGGATATGTTTATCCTACTCAGGAGAGGGTTCAAATACTCATCTCGTTGATTCAGTCAGTGTGCGACAGTCGTCATGTCCTGGCACGGGTTTACTTGAGAATGCTGGGGTTGATGGTTTCGTTGGAACCAGTCATTCCTCAGGCCGCCTTACGCAGGCGGCCGATCCAGTTGTTTCTCATGACACAATGGACCCAGAGTACAGGTTCGCTGGACTCGAATGTGTCAGTGTTGGCGCCTCTGATTCACCACCTGCAATGGTGGTTGAATACAGAGAATCTCTTTCCGGGGGTTTTGCTAACCCCTCCCCACCCTCAGGTGACTGTGTATACAGATGCATCGATGGAGGGCTGGGGAGCTTGCCTGGAAGAATCCACGATATCAGGGCTTTGGAATCTGGAACAGTCACAGGAACATATAAATCTACTGGAGCTAAGAGCAGTAGTCCTGGGCCTGGAACATTTCTTACAGAAAGTTCAGGGCAAGATTGTTCTTATTCGTTCAGACAACTCAACAGTTGTGACTTACATAAACCGCCAGGGCGGAACGAAGTCGCCCAGTCTCTGTATGATGACATGGAAACTGCTATGTTGGTGTCTGGATCACCAGATTACCTTGAAAGCAGTTCATATTCCGGGAAGGTTAAACCTGCTTGCAGACTCATTGAGCCGAAGGATGAGTGTTTTACCCACGGAATGGCAACTAAATCAATGTGTGGCGGATCGTCTGTTCGACCATTGGGGGAAACCCAACATCGATTTGTTCGCAACGAAGAAGAATGCGAAGATGACGACGTACGTCTCTCCGATTCCGGATCCAAGCGCTTTCGCAACAGATGCGTTAGCTATCAGCTGGGGGAGAATGTATGCATACGCATTCCCTCCAGCAATCCTGATTCCAAAAATTCTTCAGAAAATCAGACAAGAGGAATGCCAAGTGCTTCTGATCGCCCCGGATTGGCCAAGCCGATCATGGTATACGGATCTGCTGGACCTTCTGGTCTGCAATCCGGTTCCTCTGCCTCTGATGGACGATATTATCTTCCAGGGCAAGGCCCTTCACAACAATCCGTCAATGTTCAGATTGACTGCATGGATGTTGTCAAGGAATCTAGAATTAAGGAGGGCTTTTCTGAGCAAGCAGCCATGTTTATGGCCAAAGCCAGGAGGGGGTCAACCTCCAGAGCATATAATTATAAAATCAACAGATTTGCAGAATGGTGCTCAAAAAGATGTATTGATCCAATGGATTCATCTATTCAAGTAGTAGCTGATTTCCTCTGTCACCTCTATGATGCCTATAGCCTCAAGCCTAACTCTATTGCTGGTTATAAGTCAGCATTAATGTCTGTTATTCCTTGCTTGGCTAAGAGGGGAAGTGATGAAGTAAATACATTGAATGTATTAATTAAAGGCATGGGCAATCTAAGACCAAGGAATCCTCCTGTGATTCCGTCTTGGAGTTTATCGCTAGTGCTTCAAGTACTAGGTGATAAGCCTTTTGAACCACTTAGTTCCATTTCTATGAAACTATTAACACTGAAGACTGTGTTTTTAATTGCTGCGGCCTCGGCTAGGCGTAGGAGTGAGATTCATGCCTTATCAGCCGAGGATGACCGTTTTGTGGTTTCAGGGGAAGGCCTTAAGCTGCTACCTAGGATTAATTTCTTGGCTAAAAATCAGTCGTTGAAATATCCAGGTCAACCTATTATTTTGCCTGCTTTAACTAGATATGATCCTAATTCTAAAGCATGGTGTCCCGTCCGGGCGCTGCGCCGGTACAAACAACGTACGGCGGCATGGCGCACCGACCAGTCAGCGTTATGGTTGTCATATATTGAACCCCATGGGAGGGCTTCTAAGGACACCATTTCCAGGTGGATTGTGGAATGCATTCAGTTTTGCCATAAATCCGCCACCGGGAAGCAGGTTGACGTGGCCAAGGCTCACAGTGTCCGCGGCGTAGTGACATCCACGGCCCTATTTAATGGGGTCCCTGTGGATGATATTATGTCGGTGGCTCAGTGGCACTGTGAGTCAAGTTTTACAGACCATTATCTCCGTGACACCTCTAATCCTCTCGCCTTGTCGGTTTTGAAAAAATAAATCGGTTTATATTTTTTGAGGTGATTTCCTCATTACTTATATATATCACAATTAATTTATGGAAACACCCACTTTTTTGGGCCTGCATCAGTCTTTACCGATGGGAAGATGATGTCAGCAGCCATTTTCAACAAGGTCAGTCTTGTTCATGTGTTGTCCGTTGTTGATTGTATTGTCACGATTACCCGTTATTAATATGGTGATGGTTTGTGTATTTGTGTGGTTCATTGTTGAGAGTTACGAAAATGGAGCTTTTTCGTCTCTGTCCTGTAGTACATGGCACTTGTACGTAGAGAGCGTATAGGACATTGAGGTCAGTCGACTCTTCCTCCCAGGAAGGAGGGGGGGGAGCGCATATGACATTCGGTCATCTCTCATACATCGGTCGTGTTATCCGATGGTTAGTCAAATCCTGACTGTTTTTTCTTACAGTTTCAGAAGTTTAAGTGCCTTAAACGCAGAAAAGCGTATTGGGATGAGCTGGTCTTTTGACCTCGCCTCCCTCCCGCCAGATTCACTTTCGAATTCTGGCAATATCAAAAGTATTAGGGAGGTAAGTATACTCTTGAAGTGAAATAAACGAAATCTAGGATTTCTTTTTTCACGAGAGAGTTGATACTTACCTCCCTAGATACGGACCCGGCCTCTCCACCCCACAGAGGCTCGGTCTTCAGGCTCTTAATAGTTGCATGTGTGTCAGCCAATAATCTAGTCAGAGGAAGTGCTAGTCTGCGCATGCGCGGTGGTGGGGCTGGCATCCGCCAGACTACGCTCTGACTCCCTGCCCAGTAGGGGCACCTAACTGTTTTAAATCTGAGTGTTTATTGAGTGAAAGCCAATATTTAGCAATATCAAAAGTATTAGGGAGGTAAGTATCAACTCTCTCGTGAAAAAAGAAATCCTAGATTTCGTTTATTCTGCAAATGTTCTGGTTAGAGATACAATTCGTCCTTGCACTTGGATGTTTGTTGGGGATCGATTTTTTCCTGTCATAGGATTAATGACGTCATAATCAGCCTTGCTCTTTATTAACAATTAAAGTTTGTCCAAAGCTGGTTTTCTGATGAATATTGATCTTTATGATCATTTCCTTCTCTTGAGTTGGTGAGTTTCTGAGCTTAACTAGATTGCTCATACTCCTCGTCCTTTGCCCTGTTTCAGAGACCTGGTTGTGCGTCCTGTGGACGGTTTTTGAAGGACAAGTTTGTGCCTCATCTCTGTTATCAGTGTAGCCCCTGTGGTCCCTTGCTTAATTGCGAGATATGTAAGCACTGGGGGGGGCGAGCTAATGTCCGAATTCTTGTGCTTGCAGGCGAAGGACAAGGTGGTGGAGGAGGAGAAGAAGAAGCAGAAAAGAGAGGGTGTGAGTAAGAAGGGTAAGAGGAAGGCCTCGTCCGCGGTGGACATGGAGGCCTTCCGGACCGAGATGTTGGGAGAGATGAGGAGGACAATAAAGGATTTGGTTCCAGAGTTGCTTCGTGGCATGCTTCCTGGACCAAATCCTTTGTTGGCCTCATCATCTGCTTCGGAGCAGGTAATCCCCGCCTCTGAATCACTGTTCCTTAGTACGCTTCCGTTGTTTGAAGATTCAGAGGTGGCCCCATTAGAGGCTTAGTGCCGCGCCGAGGGGCCGTGGACGGTTGTCGCTGGAACCCGCGGGCTGCTTATCAGTCCAGGGGTATCCGCACGCCGCGGGTGCCAGTACCGCCTATGGCACCTTCCCTGGCCAGTCCGGGTTAGCTCTCTTTGCTGACCCGGAGTCTAATCTGTCTGGCCAGGAGGATGAGGATTACCTGTTGGGGTCGCCGTCTGAGGACGTGGCCATGGATTATGACGTCTGTGCACCCCTCGCGGGGAATACAGGCGACTTATTCCACAGTTCTACTCACGCAGGGGTAGAATCCACGGTTCAGACTGTGGCCCTGGGCGCTGAGGGCCAGCGTTACCGCATCCCTCGGCTTGCCGAGAGTGTCGCTGGTGCTGGCCGGGGCCGTGGTGGGGCGGTATGTGCCCCGCGCTCTACCACGGCGCCTGCTCCTGGTCAAGCCAGTGAGATTAGCATGCCGGTGTTGTCAGGCCCGCATGCTCTCCCAGGGGTATCAGCGTATCCGCCATCAAGCTCTGTTGCTTGCGCTCAGGAGGAAGACGAAGGCCCCCGTCTTGTAGAGCGCTCGCAGCTAGCCACGGAGGAGGATTGGTCTGACGCTTGCCAGTGGTTGGTGAGTGTTAGACCAGATCTGCCCGTGGAGCAGTCGGCTAGCCAGCGTGATCACAGGCCGTGGTTAGCTGGTAAGCCTACTGCTAACGCTATGCCTTCTCTGCCGCTGGCAGAGCATGTCATTGACATGTTCGAGGCGGCGGAGACGTCCATTAAGTCTAGTGGACGTCTCGCTAAGGCCCCGCGCGAGGTGCCCAGGCGTTGCCGCATCATGCCCCTGGACTACCAGCGGTACGGTGTGGTACCTAAGCCGAGCGTGGATGACCGCGCGGCTTTGGGTGAGGATGCGCGGCCAGGCTCCCGTTCTGACACGGGAGTCTTGTGTTCGAACGCGTTGCGTTCAGCAAATACCGCGTTGCGTGATGCGGAGGAGAGTGGGAGGGCTTCGATTGCCGCTCTGTCCCACGTCTCCCAGCTGTTACAAGGGGTAGTAACAGCATCCGCATCGCACCAGCCAAGTCCGGTCACAGTCCAGCGAGCCATCCAGGATGGTATCAACCTGGCGCTGGACTGTATGACGCGGGCGGTGACCAGGAGTGTCCGGGCAAGGCGCACTTTTGCCTTGGATAATCTGTGCCCGTCCCAGGACCTATACAATAGGCTGCTACGTACGCCTATGACAGGTCCTGGTCTCTTTGGAGGTGAGGGATGCAGGCACCTCCAGGAGACGGTTACTCTGGTCAATAACCAGAGGGCGCTGCGCGAGCAGTTTGAGGTGCTTCGTCGTGCCAACGTTCGCGCCGCACCCCCTGCGTATCGTCCCCTGCAGGCTTGAGGTGGTAGTGGCCAGGTCAGAGGCCAACCACCATCGCAGCGTCGGCCTCGGCCGCGTGCGATTCGGCCAGCAGCGAGGGGGGCGCAGGCTCCTCAGGCGCAGTCAGCCAGGCAGCCGCCTGCGCACCGAGGTGCGCGCGGTGCTGGTCGTGGCGCGCGAGGATCTAGGCGGGGTAATCGTTCCTGATGGGACGGTTACCGCGGTGAGAACCACGCCGGTGTTTCTGGCAAAGGAAACAGTGCCGCTCTTGCACTCCTTATGTCCACCTCTATCCCTAGGTGGACCGGTGGGAGGCCGGCTAGCCGACCACATGCAAGAGTGGGAACGGTTAACTCAGGACCGTTTAGTCTTGCGATGGCTTTCAGTCGGGTATCATCCCGATTGGATGACAGGCCCGCCATCGCGACTGTCTCTAGTGCCGATCTGGACTCCAAATCCGAGAGATCCAGATCAAAGGTTGTGTATCGAGGAGGAAATAAATTCCCTCATACAAAAAGGAGCTATTCAGCCGGCACAGAGGTGTCCGGGCTTCTATTCAACCCTGTTCTTAGTAACAAAGAACACCGGAGGGTGGAGACCAATTCTCAACCTCAAGCCATTGAACAAGTTCATAGAGACGCCCAGTTTCAAGATGGAGACTGTGTTGGCGGGGTTAGAGAGGGGAATGTCGACAGCATCGATAGATTTGAAGGACGCTTATTTCCACATCCCCATACACAGGAATTTCCGTCGCTTCCTGAGATTTGCATTCCAGGGCAGACAATGGGAATTCAGGGTGCTACCCTTCAGAATTTCCACGGCTCCTCGGGTTTTCACCCGTGTGGTTCTTGCGATCACCGCATACCTCCGCATACCTCCGCAGGAGAAGCATAGCAGTCCACACGTACATAGACGACTGGCTGTTGAAAGCACACACCCGGGAAAGTTTATCGGCCAGTCTGGAGATTGTTTTGAAAACTCTCACAGACTTAGGCTGGATGATCAATTTCCCAAAATCAGAGCTGATTCCATCCCAGAAGTTTGTTTACCTGGGGATGTTCTTCGATCTAGAGACAGGATATGTTTATCCTACTCAGGAGAGAGTTCAGAAACTCATCTCATTAATTCGGTCAGTGTGCGACAGTCGTCATGTCCTGGCACGGGTTTACTTGAGAATGCTGGGGTTGATGGTTTCATTGGAACCAGTCATTCCTCAGGCCGCCTTACGCAGGCGGCCGATCCAGTTATTTCTCATGACACAATGGACCCAGAGTACAGGTTCGCTGGACTCGAATGTGGGCTTTTCTGAGCAAGCAGCCATGTTTATGGCCAAAGCCAGGAGGGGGTCAACCTCCAGAGCATATAATTATAAAATCAACAGATTTGCAGAATGGTGCTCAAAAAGATGTATTGATCCAATGGATTCATCTATTCAGGTAGTAGCTGATTTCCTCTGTCACCTCTATGATGCCTATAGCCTCAAGCCTAACTCTATTGCTGGTTATAAGTCAGCTTTAATGTCTGTTATTCCTTGCTTGGCTAAGAGGGGAAGTGATGAAGTAAATACATTAAATGTATTAATTAAAGGCATGGGCAATCTAAGACCAAGGAATCCACCTGTGATTCCGTCTTGGAGTTTATCGCTAGTGCTTCAAGTACTAGGTGATAAGCCATTTGAACCACTTAGTTCCATTTCTATGAAACTATTAACACTGAAGACTGTGTTTTTAATTGCTGCGGCCTTGGCTAGGCGTAGGAGTGAAATTCATGCCTTATCAGCCGAGGATGACCGTTTTGTGGTTTCAGGGGAAGGCCTTAAGCTGCTACCTAGGATTAATTTCTTGGCTAAAAATCAGTCGTTGAAATATCCAGGTCAACCTATTGTTTTGCCTGCTTTAACTAGATATGATCCTAATTATAAAGCATGGTGTCCCGTCCGGGCGCTTCGCCGGTACAAACAACGTACGGCGGAGTGGCGCACCGACCAGTCGGCGTTATGGTTGTCATATATTGAACCCCATGGCAGGGCTTCTAAGGACACCATTTCCAGGTGGATTGTAGAATGCATTCAGTTTTGCCATAAATCCGCCACCGGGAAGCAGGTTGACGTGGCCAAGGCTCACAGTGTCCGCGGCGTAGTGACATCCACTGCCCTATTTAATTGGGTCCCTGTGGATGATATTATGTCGGTGGCTCAGTGGCACTGTGAGTCAAGTTTTACAGACCATTATCTCCGTGACACCTCTAATCCTCTCGCCTTGTCGATTTTGAAAAAATAACTAGGCATATATTTTTGATGGGGTTTCCTCATTGCTTATATATTTCACAATTAATTTATGGAAACAATCACTAATTTGGGACTACATCGTTCTTCACCAATGGGAAGAGGATGTCAGCAGCCATTTCAACAAGGTCAGTCTTGTGTATGTGTTGTCCATTGTTGATTGTCTTGTCACGTTACCCGTTATTAATATGATGATGGTTTTGTGTATTTATGTGGTTCATTGTTGAGAGTATACGAAAATGGAGTTTTTTCGTCTCTGTCCTGTAGTACATGGCACTTGTACGTAGAGAGCGTATAGGACATTGAGGTCATTCGACTCTTCCTCCCAGGAAGGAGGGGGCGGAGCGCATATGACATTCGGTCATCTCTCATACATCGGGGGTGTTATCCGATGGTTAGTCAAATCCTGACTGTTTTTTCATACAGTTTCAGAAGTTTAAGTGCCTTAAACGCAGAAAAGCGTATAGGGATGAGCTGGTCTTTTGACCTCGCCTCCCTCCCGCCGAATTCACTGTCGAATTCTGGCAATATCAAAAGTATTAGGGAGGTAAGTATACTCTTGATGTGAAATAAACGAAATCAAGGATTTCTTTTTTCACGAGAGAGTTGATACTTACCTCCCTAGATACGGACCCGGCCTCTCCACCCCACAGAGGCTCAGTCTTCAGGCTCTTTATAGTTGCATGTGTATCAGCCAATAAATTAGTCAGAGGAAGTGCTAGTCTGCGCATGCGCGGTGGTGGGGCTGGCATCCGCCAGACTACGCTCTGACTCCCTGCCCAGTAGGGGCACCTAACTGTTTTAATCTGAGTGTTTATTGAGTGAAAGCCAATATTTAGCAATATCAAAAGTATTAGGGAGGTAAGTATCAACTCTCTCGTGAAAAAAGAAATCCTTGATTTCGTTTATTTCTACCTAAGCTCCACCCACTTTGTGTGTTGGAATTGATTTTAACACTGAAACCTGATTTGCCAGAACCTAAATTTCGAGGTAATTACACTTAAATATACTATAATGAAATTTAGATTCTTGGAATTCAGGTTTAAGTTTCAAATTGATTCTAGCACACTTAAAAATTGGGCTGAGCTAAGTTAGAAATGGGTGGAGCTTCGCTTGAAATGGATCCGTCCAATATAATCTGCATGTAAATGGTGTTGTTACAGATAACACATTTATTATTTCTATCTTAATTCATGCAGTTATGGATGGTGAGGACTTGAGTAGATATGACCATGCTGGTGAGACAGACTGTACATCAGCAGAGGATGAACAGACACTGGACCAGCTGGAATGGGAACTAGCATCAGAGATTGGACGAATTGATGGTAAGGCTACAACAACAGTGGAGGCGGTGACGACAATGAAAATTGCAACAATGACTATATCATTTCCATAAAAAACTTTAACGATGACGACAACAGCCCCAGCATGTAGTCGTAACCATAGCAACAGGACCAAAATGCACCAGCAATAACAACAAGAAAAATATCCACAACATCAGAATCAAAAACAACATTAGCAACATTTGCCACAACAACATTTCACTTCAAGAGTATACTTACCTCCCTAATACTCTTTGATATTGCCAAATATCGACTTGCACTCAATAAACACTCAGATTAAAAAAGTTAGGTGCCCCTACTGGGCAGGTAGTCAGATGTCAGTCCGGCAGATGCCAGCCCCAACCTCGCGCATGCGCAGACTAGTACTTCCTCTTTACCAATTTATTGGCTCAAAGAGACATAAGCTTTAAGCTTTTTTCTGCAAAGAAAATTTCTCTACGCTCATCTGAAATACTTAATCCATCTAGAAATCATGTCTGATTGTCCCAAAGCTTCTGAGGAAGGACCAGGATCAAGTTATCAGGTGATTTCTATTAAATGTTTGTCTAATTTAGCGTTTTAGTTCCGATGTAATGTGTTTCCAGGGCTCGCGATTAGACGTGATAAGCACCTGATCAATATCAATTGTACGGTGTGGTGCCTAAGCCAAGCGCGGATGATCGTGTTGCGCTAGGCGAGGATACGCGGCCAGGGTCCCGGTCTGACACGGGAGTGCTGTGCTCGAACGCTTTGCGTTTGGCAAACACAGCATTGTGCGATGCGGAGGAGAGTTCAAGGCCGTCTATCTCAGCGCTCTCGCACATATCCCAGCTGTTACAGGGGTTAGTAACAGCATCCGCATCATGCCAGCCTAGTCCGGTGACTGTCCAGAGAGCCATCCAAGATGGAATTAACTTTGCTCTGGACTGTTTAACCCAGTTGGTGACCAGGAGTGTCCCGGCGAGGCGCATGTTTGACCGTGACAACTTGTGCCCATCCCAGGACCTGTATAATAGGCTGCTGCGTACACCTATGACAGGTCCTGGTCTCTTTGGAGGAGAGGGATGTAAGCACCTCCAAGAGACGGTTACCTTGGTCAATAATCAGAGGGCATTGCGCAAGCAATTTGAAGTGCTCCGCAGAGAGCGCGTTCGTGCAGCTCCTGCGTATCATCACCTGCTGGCTCGAGGTGGCAGTGGCCAGGTCAGAGGCCAGCCACCAGCGCAGCGCCAGCCATGGCCGTGCACGCTTCGGCCAGCAGTGAGGGTGGTGCAGGCTCCTCCGGCGCAGCCAGCCAGGCACCCGCCCGTGCACTGAGGTGCGTGCGGTGCTGGCCGTGGCGCACGAGGATCTGGTCATGGTAATCGTACCTGAATGGTCGGTTACCACAATAAGAGCCACTCCAGTGCATCTGCACCAAGAGACAGTGCCACTCTTGCGCTACTTATGTCCACCTCTTTCCCTAGGTGGACCAGTAGGAGGCCGATTGGCCAACCACATGCAAGAGTGGGGACAGTTGACTCGGGACCATTTAGTTTTGCGATGGCTTTCAGTCGGATATCATCCCGACTGGATATCAGGCCCACCATCGCGACTGTCTCTGGTGCCAGTCTGGACTCAAATTCCAAGAGATTCAGATCAACAGTTCTGTTAGAGGAGGAAATAAATTCCCTCATACTAAAAAGAGCAATTCAACCGGCACAAAAGTGCCCGGGCTTCTATTCAGCCGTGTTCCTAGTACCGAAGAGCACTGGAGGGTGGAGACAAATTCTCAACCTCAGGCCATTGAACAAGTTCATAGACACACCCGGTTTCAAAATGGAGACCGTAAAATCAGTGTTGGCAGGGTTGGAGAAGGGAATGTGGACAGCTTCAATAGATTTGAAGGATGCTTTTTTCCACATTCCAATAACGAGGAGTTTTCGTCGGTTCCTGAGGTTCGCATTCCAGGGCAGACAGTGGGAATTCAGGGTTTTAGCATTCAGAATTTTTATGGCTCCTCGGGTCTTCACCAGAGTGGTTCTTGCGATAACAGCATATGCCCGCAGGAGAAGCATAGCAGTCCACACATACATAGACAACTGGCTGTTAAAAGCACACAATCAGGAAAGTTTATCAGCAAATCTGGAGATTGTTTTGAAAACTCTCACAGACTTAGGCTGGATAATCAATTTTCAAAAATCAGAGCTGACTCCATCCCAGAAGTTTGTTTACCTGGGAATGTTCTTCGATCCGGAGATAGGATATGTTTATCCTACTCGGGGGAGGGTCCAAGTACTCATCTCATTAATACAGTCAGTGTGCAACAGTCATCATGTCCTGGCATGGGTTTACCTGAGAATGCTGAGGTTGATGGTTTCTCTGGAACCAGTCATTCCTCAGGCAGTCTTATGCAGGCAGCCGATCCAGTTATTTCTCATGACTCAATGGACCCAGAGTACAGGTTCACTGGACTCAAATGTGTCAGTGCTGGAGCCTCTAATTCACCACCTGCTATGGTGGTTGAAGACAGAATCTCCTGGCAGGGGTGATGCTAACCCCTCCTCACCCTCAGTTAACGATGTATACAGGTGCATCGATGGAGGGGTGGGGAGCTTGCCTGGAAGAATCCACAATATCAGGGCTTTGGAATCTGGATCGGTCACATGAACATATAAATCTACTGGAATTATGAGCAGTAGTCCTGGGCCGGGAACATTTCTTAGAGAAAGTTCAGGGCAAGAGTGTTCTAGTTCGATCAGATAACTCAACAGTAGTGACTTACATAAACCGCCAGGGCGGAATGAAGTCGCCAAGTCTCTGTGTGATGACATGGAAGCTGCTTTGCTGGTGCCTGAATCACAGGATTACCTTGAAAGCAGTTCATATTCCGGGAAGGTTAAATCTGCTAGCAGACTCATTGAGCCGAAGGATGAGTGTTTTACCTACAGAATCGCAACTAAATCAATGTGTGGCGGATCGTCTGTTCAACCACTGGGGGAAACCCAATATAGATTTATTCGCAATGAAGAAGAATGCGAAGATGACGACGTATGTCTCTCTGATTCCAGATCCTAGCACTATCACAACAGATGTGTTAGCTATCAGCTGGGTGGGAATGTATGCATACGCATTCCCTCCAGCAATCCTGATTCCAAAAATTCTTCAGAAAATCATACGCCAAATTGGCCAAACTGATTATGGTATATGGATATGCTGGACCTTCTGGTCTGCAATCCAGTTCCTCTGCCTCTGATGAACAATATTATCTTCCAGGGCAAGGCCTTTCACAACAGTCCATCAATGTTCCAATTGACTGCGTGGATGTTGTCAAGGAATCTAGAATTAAGGAGGGCTTTTCTGAGCAAGCAGCCATGTTCATGGCAAAAGCCAGAGGGGGGTCAACTTCCAGAGCATATAATTATAAAATTAACAGATTTGCAGAGTGGTGCTCAAAAAGATGTATTAATCCAATGGAAGCATCTATTCAGGTAGTAGCCGATTTCCTCTGTCACCTGTATGATGCCTATAGCCTCAAGCCTAACTCTATTGCTGGCTATAAGTCAGCTTTAATGACAGTTATCCCTTGCTTGGCTAATAGGGGAAGTGATGAATTAAGTACATAAAATACTTTAATTAAAGGCATGGGCAATCTAAGACCAAGGAATCCCCCAGTGATTCCGTCTTGGAGTTTATCTCTAGTGCTTCAGGTACTAGGTGATAAGCCTTTTGAACCACTTCTATGAAAATGTTGACACTTAAAACTATTTTTAATTGCTGCAGTCTCGGCTAGGCGTAGAAGCGAAATTCATGCCTTATCAGCCGAGGCAGACCATTTTGTGGTTACAGGGGAAGGCCATCGGTTCTGTTAGCCAATGTTCAAATCTATCCCTGGTTGTGTTTTCACACAATTTCAGAAGTTTAAGTGCCTTAAACGCAGAAAAGCGCATAGGGAAGAGCTGGTCTTTTGACCTCGCCTTCTTCCCGCCGGATTCTCTGTCGAATTCTCGCAATATCAAAGCATATTAGGGAGGTAAGTATACTCTTGAAGTGAAATAAACGAAATCACAGATTTCTTGTTTCACGAGAGAGTTGATACTTACCTCCCTAATACGGACCCGGCCTCTCCGCCCCACAGAGGGTCGGTCTTCAGCCTTTCTTAAAGTTGCATAGTGTCAGCCAATAAATTTAGTCAGAGGAAGTACTATTCTACTTCGAATAATACTTACCAGATGTACTATTAGGATAATGCCTATTATCTAGTCTAGCTCAAAATAAACAAGTAAAAACACCGCACTCTCCTGGTCCTGCCCATACTGTGTCCGGGAATCACCATAGCCGCAGGTACCGAGTCAATTCCCAATCACAGTCAGATTCACTTATTTTGCTGACTTGGAAAGTCGCATGTTTTTTCTAGTCTAAAATTTGCTAAAATTTTCGAATTTACATGTGCTCTTGGCTATTCGTTGCTGGCATCATGGAAGGAAAAGGAAAGTCATCACAGTGACAGGTTCTATCAATCTAGAATTTATACATTCGTGCCGTAATGACTGATTGAAAATTCTTAAATTGGCACATTATTCTAAAATGGTAGCCATTGTTGGAGTCGCTCTGGTACTCGTTAACTGTTTAATCTTATCCGGGTACTCAGTTAATTTCTCTTGCGACTCGGTTCTTTCCAAAATGGATGCGCCCTTAGCCAAGATGGCGGCGCCCATGATTAATGTTTCGTTTTGGCTTGGCATGTCTATGCACTCTGTTTTATGCCGATCTTTAGCTCTTGCTTCATCGTCGAGGGTGTTTGTAGCGATCGCCATTTATTTCTTGGCTTTATTAATGTTAGTTAATTTCCAAGTTGTGTTTATTAAATTCCACTCTAAAAAGTTTCCAATTTTTCCTGCCTAAAGGCTTGATTATCATTAATTTAAGAGAAAGTTAATGTTTCTAAGTAATTCTATCTTACAATCAACTCAATTGTGCGTATTGCTCGTCATCGTATGTCATGTGCAGCTTTTTAATTCTTACTCTGTGTTCGCAGAAGACCAAAAACCAGGACACTCTGTGTCAAAAGTGTAACAGGTTCATGAAGCGCAAGTTCAGTGGTCATCACTGTGTGGCTTGCGCGAAGTGCAAAGTGGGAAGTTCTTGTGACGTGTGCATGAAGTGGTCGTCGGAGTTGGTGGCAGAGTTCGATCGTGATCGACGTGGGCGTTTGGAGAGGATCGCGAGGGACAAGGCGGCCAAGCTGGATCAGGCATCAGTAAAGGGACTGGAAGAGCATCTGAATGGGCGAATGGACTCAGCGTTGGGCATATGGGCAGCCCAGTTTAAGGCAATGTTTGAGTCCTTGCAGTCCACGATCCTGATGATGCAGGCTGGTGCAGGGTGGTCCGGCTAGTTTTGTGGAGGGATGAGCTCCTGTCCCTTCTCTGACCTTGGCTCAAGAGCCGACGGCGGAGGAGGAAGATCTTCTGCTTATGGAAGATTCCGGCATGCCGGATATTTCGTTAACGGCTCAACCAGGTATATCCCAGGGATCTCCCTCTGGTTTTGTACGGGTTTGCCAAGCGGGTGGTGATGTCGACGTTCCGTCGGGCATCTTTCACCCAGATTTTGCTCAACCCGCATTGTCGTTGGAGCCGTGTTTTGCGGTTCCTAGCAGCATTCCGGCGGCGTTAGGTGCGGCTCCTCTCGGAGTTCCGTCATCTACCGTAGTGAAAGCGGCTGTAGTCTCGGCTCCTGTGTTGGAGCTGATGGACTACGGTGAATCCGTGTCCGGCAATTCGCTGGACACTGGTGCCGCTAATAGTCGGGCTATGGATGCGCTTCATGTTGGAAGAAGTGCGGGCCATAGTTCTCAGCATGGATCGTCGATGGACGAGTCCTCTTTTTGCACCGAAGCTGAATCGGTGCAGGTCCTTGACTGGATGACCGGCCGCTAGCTCTGACATCCGTTCCATCGCCGGATCATGCTGAGATCCCTGATCTGATGCCAACCTGAGACGGCCGGTCATCCAGTCAAGGACCTGCACCAGCACGGAAAGGCTTATCCACGGTCGCGTCAATGGTCGCAGAGCAGGAAGTAGTCGGCAAGTCGTGGAAGTCGATTAAGAGGGCACAGCTGCAGCAGTCCTACAAGCAGCATCAGCAGGAGCAACAGAGGCAGCGCCAGAGATCGCCCTTCCATCCTTCTGGCCATAATGCCCATCGGTCATCCGGATCGCAGGGACCTGGCCATTCGTCCTCATACAAGTCCTCTAATAAGAGGCCGTATGAGGAGGACAGGAAGGGTGGCGGTTCGGGTCGCGGCGGTTATCATAAAGATAGTCGTGGCGGTGGTCCTGAACCGTCATACTCCAAGAAACCGTTGGGCGGCCGTAAAGGTCGTTCCTGACGGGTTTCCGGCGGAATCAGTTCCGGTGACGTCAGGAACGAAGGGAGTTGAGAATCTTCACCCAAGCGATTTAGCGTCTTATCGTGCAATATGGACTGCCAGCTGTGTGCAGATTCCTACCGTCGGAGGCAGACTTCAACTGTTCTCAAGCCAATGGGAACGGGTCGTGCGAGCTTGTTTAGTCCGTCAGTGGTTAAGAAACGGCTACAAACCGGACTGGCTCATCCGTCAATCGTTAGTTCCGTTAACATCGACTCCAGTATGGACTCCTGTTCCAAGGGAATCCGATCGTCTAGATGCCATTTGCTCAGAAATCGAAGCTCTTCAGCGGAAGAACGCGATTCATCTAGTCCGCAATCAGTCCTCCTAAGGCTTCTATTCGATGATGTTCCTTGTTCCGAGGTTGGAGACCAATTCTCAATCTCAAACCGTTGAACAAACTTTCTTTCTCCAGAGTTTCAGATGGAGACTGTAGCAGCGGTGATGACAGGGCTGAGAAAAGGCATGTGGGCAGTGTCGATAGATCTGAAGGATGCATATTTTCATATTCCAATGTCAACTCCTTTTCAGAAATACCTTCGCTTTGCATTCCAAGACAATGTTTGGGAATTCAATGCGCTTCCAGTCGGCCTGACCACAGCACCGAGGGTCTTCACCAAAGTGGTTCTCGCCATGACTTCTTATCTTCGCAGGAGAAACATAGCTGTTCATACTTACATAGACGACTGGCTGCTGAAGGCGGGGAATCCAGTCACTCTGCACAACAATCTTCAGGTAGTCCTAGCCTTACTAAAGGACCTAGGATGGATTGTGAATCTAGAGAAATCAGAATTGACTCCATCCCAGGAGTTTGTTTATCTGGGAATATTTTTCAACCTCAGGGATGGCGTAGCTTTTCCAGCGGAGAGCAGAGTCAAGAGTTTGATTGCAGTACTGGAGTCAGTTTCTCTAAGAGCCTTTCTGATGGCGCGCCAATTTCTCAGGATACTGGGTTTACTAGTGTCTCTGGAGAAAGTGGTTCCTTATGCGGCACTCGGGTGCAGGCCGATGCAGATGTATCTAATGTCATTCTGGTCTCAGAGAACAGATCCGTTATCTCTGAGAATTCCAGTTAAAGAACCATTGATATTCCATCTTCAGTGGTGGTTATCAGAACAGAATCTCCTGCGAGGTGTTCCTCTACAACCTCCTCAACCTCAGATGTCCAATGTGCAGAAACATATCAATGTTCTCGAATTATTAGGAGTGGCATTAGCACTTCGAAAATTTGAGAGCTTAATCCGAGACAAGATTGTCCTAGTAAGGACAGACAACTCAACAGTGGTGTCTTATTTGAACCACCAAGGCGGGACAAGATCACCGGAGTTGTGTATGATGATTTGGAACCTGCTGTGGTGGCAAGAGAGGAATGTTATTCTTCGGGCAGCACACATTCCAGGAAGACTGAACATCTTAGAAGATTTTTGTCATCCGACGGAGTGGCAGCTCAACCAATCAGTCGCGGAGGTTCTATTCAAACATTGGGGCAAACCAAATGTGGACATCTTTGCGATAAAACAGAATGCAAAGATGGTCACATACGTGTCACCGATCTCGGACCCGCTAGCTCTAGCAGTAGATGCACTGGCGATAAGTTGGAAGGGAATGTGCGCATATGCATATCCACTAAAGATTCTCATCCCAAAAGTATGGCAAAGATAAGAGAGGGTATGTGCCAAGTGCTACCGATCACCCCTTATTGGCCAGGCCGATCATGGTTTACGGATCTGCTGGACCTTCTGGTCTGCAATCCAATCCCTCTTCCAGACAGAAGAGATCTAATCTCTCAGAACAAGGGTCTGTATGTCCACGACAGACCGGAAATGTTCAAATTAACTGCATGGATGTTATCAAGAAGCGTGCAATTAAGGGTGGCTTTTCTGAGCAAGCAGCAAAGTTTGTTGCTTCAGCCAGAAGAGGGTCAACCACTAAAACATATAACTATAGAATCAACAAATTTGCAGGGTGGTGCAAGGGAAGAGATATCGATCCCTTTTCTGCATCTGTTCAACACGTAGCAGATTTTATCTGTCATTTATACAAAGTTGACAAACTTGTACCTTCAACCCTAACAGCATATAAGTCTGCATTAGCTTCAGTCATTCCCAGTCCGGCCATTGAAGGAGTGGAGAATGACACTTTCAATGAAGTTGTTAAAAGAATGAGCAATCTGCGACCTAGACAGCCAATTCCTATCCCAGCATGGAATCTATCTCTTGTTCTACAGGTTTTGGAGCATGCTCCCTTTGAACCGATTAGATCTATAGATATTAAACTGTTAACTATTAAATCAGTTTTCTTGGTTGCAGCAGCGTCGGACGGGAAGGAGAAGCGAAATACATGCGCTTTCTGCCGAACAAGACTTTGTTTCCTGGCCAAGAATCAGTCACTTAAATATCCAGGACAGCCGATCAATTTGCCAAGTTTAATTAGACATGACCCAAACTCTTATGCATGGTGTCCTGTCAGATGTCTGAAAATGTATAAGAAATGTACTGAGGAGTGGAGAGATGACCCGAAATCTCTGTGGTTATGTCTCAAAGCTCCTCATTTGCGCGCCTCGAAAGATACCATTTCTCGTTGGATAGTCGATGCTATTCAGATGTCGCACAAAATCGCTACAGGAAAGCAGATTGATCGTGCGAATGCCCATCAGGTCCGAGCACTAGCAGCATCATCGGGCCTTTATAAGGGTGTCTCATTAGAGGAGGTGATGTCTGTAGTACAATGGCATGCCAAGTCATCATTCACTGATTTCTACCTTCGCGACATCTCCAGCGCACTTAATCCGGTAGCCGTTGCCAATTTATCGAATCTGAACTAAGCCACATCTGACCACTGTTTCGCAAACATCACAAGTTCTTCCACTTGCACTGAGCAATGGCCATGCACATGACCTGAGAATGACCGTGGATTGGGCAAAGCTCCTGTGATGAACAAGAAAAGACCAAGCACTCAAAATGGTGAGTGTTTACATTAATTAAGTGACTATAAATAATTTACTTACAGTCGAAATACCAGACTGCTTAGGTAAATAGTCTGGTGTAAGAGTATACTTATCCTCTCAAATAGACATTAGACTCATTCCAATTTGAAAAATTAATCGATATACTGATATTTTTTCAAAGTTAGAAGTTGTAGTACCTTCTTTGCACTCTTCTGGACTGCCCTAGCTGAGACTTTGGGCTGACACGGGCCTGGTGGGTGTTGCATCCCCTTTTTTCGAAAGCCCGCTGGATTTTATGTGGACATAAGAGGTGGGGGGTGGGGGAGTGCGGTCTAGACCATGGAAGTTTAGCACTCTATGAGTCAGATGGCAGAACCCAAGCATATGCCAGGGTTCTAGTCTCTTCACAACCTTCTCTGTTGGATGGTAGATGAGTGCTGGTTCGAGCCTCACCTCCTCCCACCTGTATTTCTTGGCTGTTGAAATCCGGAGTTTATCTTCTTCTTTTCGATCGCTGGTATCACACTTGGAGAGCCGTTCTCAAGATGAAATCTGTGGTTTTCAGCAGTTCTTCCACAGGGCCATACAGCTTTTCAAGAAAAGAGGTTGACAAAGGCCAGATCTCTTCTCTCAGCAGCTGATACGTACTGCAACATTGAAGTATGTGCTCTGTGGTCTGTTCTGCTTCTCCACAAGGACAAGCGGGCGATGTTGTAAGGTGGAACCGCCTGTACATGTGTGGGTTTAGTCTGTTGTGTCCAGTTCTGAGACGAAAAATGGTCACTTGCTCTGGCCTCGAGAGATGATGGTAGGCATCTTCTGATTGAGGTGTTCTATAGAGTGACTTGATGATAGTCTTCATCTCTGTATGGGTAACCATGTTTTCTGTCTGATTCTTTTCTGCACCCACCTTTGCCATCTTGTCTGCTTCCTCATTTCCTTGGACTCCACAGTGTGAGGGGATCCACTGCAATGCTATCCGAAAGCATTTGATGGTTTGTAGTGCTTCTTCAAGTTGTGGCAGCTTACCTTTGGTGATAGCCTCATGGACGGAGCGGGCATCAGATAAAAAGACAATCTGTGCAATAGGGTCTGCTGTTCTGCTGATGGTATTAGCTGCATGAACCAGTGCTTCGACTTCAGCTCTGTAGTTTGTGCAGTGTTTGCCCTTCGGTATTGCAGCTGACTCATGTTGTCCGTTTGGATACTGTATGTGCAGTCCGGCACCTCCGCTCCTAATTGCATCTTTGGCTGATCCATCCGTGTAGATCCTTATCCAGGGTACATTTCTTCCAGCATGGCTAGGGTCAGGGCCTTCTTGCTCACATCACTGTGTTCATCTTTGGTTGTGAGATGAGGTACTGTGGTGCGAATAGCTATGCTATCTAGTTTGTTTTCCCAGGGTGTGGTTTGGGTCTTCTATTTGTGCTGGCAACATTTCTTGGTGTTTCCTTTGAAGTGCTTTTGTCTCTTTCACAAAACTTGATCTTTTAAGTCTTCCTGATGACAGCTGTGCTTGCCTGATCTTCATCGGTGGTTGCTGAACGATTTGAACGTTGCAGCTTGGATCAGTGCTTTGCATTCCCTTCCTTTGCTAAGTGGGGGGATGCCTGCTGTCTGCTTCATTCTTTTCTATTGGTGTTGATCTCATTCCACCACTGATGATGCGCAGTGCCTGGTTTTGTACTCTGTCGAGGTTCTGTTGATGAGATTTAGCTGCTGTCATCCATGAGCTGGATCCATACTCAAGGTGTGGTCGTACGGCACCTAGGTAGATGGTCTTGAGGATACTTTCATTGGCACCCCACTTTGTTCCTGCCAGCTTCCTCATGATGTTTAGCTTTCTTCTGGCCTTTGCCTCTGCATTCTGTATGTGATCCTTCCATGTTAATCTTCTGTCGTAGGTGACTCCCAGGTATGTCTGCTGGCCCTCGTACTCGAGTGGAGTACCGCCCAGTGTCAGATTGCCAACCTTGGTTTTGGTGGACAGTGAGAATAGCATGGCTGATGATTTTTCTTTGTTGATGGTAATACACCAGCGATTGGCCCAAGCTGTAATTCTGTCCAAGGCGAGCTGCATTCTGTACGTGGTAGTCATTGTGTACTCCTCGGTGCACCAGAGTACGAGGTAATCTGCATAGAGGGCTGCTTGGATCCCATTGGGCAGCTCTGCTACAATGTCATTAATGAAGAGTATGAACAGAGTTGGTGATAATACTCCACCTTGTGGCACCCCTTGTCTCAGCAATACATTCTGTCCAGATTGTCCATCCACCAGCACCCACGCTCTGCGATTGTGTAGGTACGACTTGGTCCATCGGAACATGTTGCCACCGATGCCTGGGCGCTGGAGCTTCACGAGGAGGCCATCCTTCCACACCTTGTCAAATGCCTTCTGCAGCTAGCATCACCTTCTTGGCTTGAAAAGTGTCCTCTATGACTGGTGCAAGATGTGTTGTTTGATCTGTGCTCCTGTATCTTCTGAAGCCGGCCTGCTCTGAAACTAATGTTCTCCGACTCCAGGTGCCACTGCATCCGCTGGTTGAGGATGCGCCCCATGGTCTTGCATATGCAGCTTGTAAGACTGATAGGACGGTAGCTCAGCACTTTCGTCTTGTTCTTCCCTTTTTGCAGAATAGGAGTCATTCTGGCTTCCTTCCAGCACTGAGGAACCTCTCCATTGGTCCAACTGAGATTAAAGACGTCTAGCATCTTGCGGAGAGATGCATTACCAAGGTGTTGGATAATTTCATTCGTAATGCCATCTGGCCCGGGAGATTTCTTCTTCTTCAATTGGCGGATAGCCTTCTTCAGTTCTGCTAAACTAATGTCAACTTTCATTGCATCGTGAGTGTTGGTGTCTGTTCTTTCCTTTTGCTCTTCTCTAACCTCTTTTTGACGCATCCATGGTATAGAAATGTTGCTTTCTTTTGCATATGCCTTCGCAAAGGCATCTGCAGCCATCTTTCCTGTCAGTGTTTGTCCATCTTCTTCAAGAGTAATCTTCTCTCCCCCGGCACCCTCATCATTCAGTGCTTTAGTCAGTCTCCATAGCTTTGTGGTGTCTCTCTCTAAATTAAACCATGCTGTCTTTTGCCTCCAGCTTCTTCTTTTGGCCTCCAGCTTGATCTTTAGATACCTGGCTTTAGTTTGTTGTAGCGTGAAGTGGTTTTCATGACAGGGATGACCTTCTGCATCTTCTCTGGTCTTGTCTAGTTTATCATGTGCTGCTTGCAGTTCTGTTGTCCAGTAGGGGTGGTAGTTTTTCCTGAACCCTCGAGGAATCACTTCGTTGGCAACCTTGAGGATACTTGAATTAAATTCCGTGACCACATTGTTGATGTATCTCCCTTCTACTGCTATATTTTGGGTAAGCTCACTGGAACGAATGCCGAACAGACTCCAATTTGCCTTTTTGTAGTTCCACCTTGGATGTTGAGGTGTACTTGTCGAAATACTTCCAGAAAGAGAGAGGAGGACTGGGTGGTGGTTGCTTCCTCGTAACTGCGATCCGACCACTCTACTGAGGTTTCTGTGAATGTCTTCTGTACAAAATGCCAAGTCCGGCGTTGTTGTCGAGTGCCACCAGCGCGAGTAGAAGGTAGGCTGATCTGTGGGATCATTGACAAGTAAAAGGTGCTTTTCATCTTGCCATGCTTCAATGTCTTCTCCTCGTTTATCAAGTGTTCTGTATCCCCAGCTCTGGGACTGTCTATTAAATTCTCCCGCAATGAGGAAGTGGCAGTCCGGGACTTGGATTGTGTCAAGTGACAGATTCTTGTCATTAGGGCAGTAATAATTGACAATGTCAATCACAGAGTTGCTGGTTGTTACCTTGATCTTTCTGAAAATCTTGATATATTCTGCCTCTTCCATAAAGGTTTTGATCTGGCTGGCGTTCACGCTGTTTCGGACCAAGGTGATCACCCCACCTTTCTTTCTTCCTCTTCGATCACACCGGAAAATCTGGTATCCTCTGATCTTAAATGGTTTACCTTCTTGCAGGTGTGTCTCTTGGGTGCAGCAGATATCAATGTTGTTTTCGTACAGGAACTGTTCGAGCTCTGATTTCTTGTTGGTAACCCCTTCTGCGTTCCAGTGCATGATGTTGATACTATGGTTCTCTTTGGGGTTGGTCTTCTCTTTCGGTTGGCCAGTAGCTCTCCATCCTCGTCCCCTGGCTCCACAAGACGAGTTGATGGGACCTCCAGTAGCTGATGGTGGGCTCCTTCGAGGCGTTGAGCCCGGCGCTGCACCTGCCTGGCGGATCCTCACAGGGCGAGCACCATTTCGGTTGATTCGATCTCCAAGTGTCATTTCATTAGCGTTGTGCATAATGCTCTGGTTAGCCCCTCCAAATGTCTGGATTGACACCCAGTGGGTTACACCCCTGCGCCATGTTGAGGCCGAGCATATAGTCTTAAACAGGGGCAGAGTTTATCATAATAGTACATCTGGTAAGTATTATTCGAAGTAGAATAAAAAAAGCATCCGCTTTTGTTTCTACGAGAATTCTTAATACTTACCAGATGTACTATGGCCCTCTCTCAGCCGCCCCGCTGAGGTGAGGCTGAGCTGCTTTCCCTGTTTGTCAAGGCAAATATAAGACGAATCTGACTGTGATTGGGAATTGACTCGGTACCTGCGGCTATGGTGATTCCTGGACACAGTATGGGCAGGACCAGGCGAGTGCAGAGTTTTTAATTGTTTATTTTGGGCTAGACTATCCTAATAGTACATCTGGTAAGTATTAAGAATTCTCGTAGAAACAAAAGCAGATGCTTTTTTGAGTCTGCGCATGCACGCGGTTGGGGCTGGCATCCGCCGGACTGACATCTGACTACCTGCCCAGTAGAGCACCTAACCTTTTTAATCTGAGTGTTTATTGAGTGAAAGTCAATATTTGGCAATATCAAAGAGTATAAGGGAGGTAAGTGTCAACTCTCGTGAAAAAAGAAATCCATGATTTCGTTTATTTTCACTAACAACAACAACAACAACAACAACAACAACAACAACAACAACAACAACAACAAGTGGCAGCAACAAGTGACAAGAACAACTGACAACAACAACAACAACAACAACAACAACAATATCATCAACAACAACAACAACAACAACAACAACAATAAGTGGCAACAGCAAGTGACAACAACAAGTGGCAACAACAACAACAACAACTGATAACTACAATGGTAACATAAATTAACCTTTTGTTACATGATTTGGTTTTTTTCTCGAATGTTCACGTCATTAGAATGTGTGGCCCTTAACTGTCTAACTGCTACAAGACACCAGACAATATTTTCAATGGGCAAATAATCTGGACCGGCTGAATATTTTGAAAACAATTTGACTGAAAGTTGTTGGTGGAGAGCGCGAGTAACTTTCCTCATGGAAATGTAGTCTGGAGAAATTCAGCAGGCAGACAGTTAATAATTAAATAAAGAATGACATTTAACTCTTTAACCCTTAAATTTGTTAAAGAAAAGTCCATTTGCAAACCAAGAGAAGACATTCCAGTGGTAAATTTTCAAAAATAATCTCTTGGTCTGCAAATGGATATTTCCCAAAACCACTGCTGAAGCCGTTTTTGGCTGATTTGAGTGTTAAAGGGTTTAAATTAATATTTATCCAATGCTAGTAGCAAGGTGTCAGGGCTATGGCTTCTGTGAATGGAGGATTCCAGTTTCTCTGTCAGTCATATGATTTCAAAATCAACTACATGACATGTAGGATGATGTCATAATCAATTACGTAATGAATGACATAGCTAAGTTCATCACGAGTGCATAATTGATGATGGATTAAGCGTTGTTGTATGAATTATATGTCTACTATTGAGTAAACATTCTGTTGAATATTTTGAAACTGCCATAGCAACATCACCCAGTCAAATTAGTTTTAAAATATTCAACAGCTTACCTGAGTGTATAGGTTTTTGGAAATTGAGAGTCAGGGAGTGCACAGATCAATCGATCCCAACATAGGCGAAGCATGGTTGGAGCTTGGCTAGGGCTTGGCGCGGCGAAGCTAAAACTGGATTCCTGCATTGAGTAGGCTTGTAATAATGTATGACTCTATCTTATCCAGTAATGGTCAAGACACCAAAAATGGCTTCTGTCGTGGTCTTGAGAAATGCCCCTTTACAGATAAAGATATGAATATTTTAGAAAATTTAACACTGAAATGACGGGTTCGATAACAGAAATGGACATTCGTTAAGATAATTGCTATATTTTCTTGACAAATGGAGGAATCCAGTTTTAGCTATACCCTGCCCATATTTAGCTAAACTCCACTCACACTTTGCCCATGTTCGAATCCTCCATTTTTATGATTAAAGGGTTAAAAGTTACATGGACAAGATAACCGTTATGTCAGTTTAGATTCAGCAGAAGCTGGTAGATAGTAAGTAACTGATGCAATTAACCCTTTAATGTCTTCCAGTCAAATTAATTTCAAAATATTCGACAGTTTTCCTGCATGGTTGCCTTGAAAATGAGATATGAGGAACTAATTGGTGAAAGGATTAAAACAGTCTTCTCTTAGCATGTAAATGGACATTCATTAACCAAAAATCTATATTTTCTTGAGCAATCGCGACCATAAAAGGGTTACAATTTTAAAATTCATTTAACAGGACCACTCCAATCAAATTGTATCCATACGTCTTTCTTCTGTATGATTACCTTAGCATGTCTATGATGACCAGGCTAAATTAAATTTTCTACCAAACTATTGGATAAAACAAAGAAATCGCTTTTGTTTACAGAAAGTGGCAAAATCTCCAGATTGTCAAATCATGCAGGTATGGATGATGTTGAGATAGATGAGGATGAATTCCAAGATCGCATAAGTCGTCTGAGCAATTATGGTCCAGGATATGACATCACTTCCTCTCTTTCTGTGAGGTCAGTAACTAACCACTGTTTTGCTCTGTTGCTACATTAATTCGCCTTCGTTCTCTCACCCTTTTATTCTTCCCTTCCACCCTCAGACTTATTTGTCAGACTTATTGGTCTTAAGCTTGGACACATGGTTGATGATGCTGATAAGAAGCAGCACAGTGAGGCCACTATGTTAAAGGCCAACGTCATTATAAGATTTGTATCATTTTTATTAGCTCACTTGGGCTGAAAGGCTGTTCATCAACCTTTGTCTAGAAACGCTACTCCTCATTAACTGTTTGGTGAATTTCAACACAAATTTGGCTGGGAGGACCCTGTGTGGTAGATTTTTAGAACTTATATACAAAATTTTTATTGTTCACTTTTCCGGCAGTCATCTTGGATTTTCTGAAAATATTTTGAGAAATTAGTTAAAAGACTACTCCTTATTAACTACTTGGGCGATTTGAACCAGACTCGTCTGGAAGGATACTAAAGTGGTAGGTTTCAGAAATGGTATACAGAATTTGGGGAAATCGGTTAAAAGCCTAGTCCTCATTAACCACCAGGCCAATTAAAAACACCTCAGCTACATGGACCCTAGAGTGTTATGCTTCAGAAACTCTATAGAGAATTTTGATGGATCGATTTTTTTGGTGGCCATCTTAAATTTTCTGGAAAGAAATGGCAGGAAATCATTTTAAAATGCTACTCCTCATAAACTGCTTGGGTGATTTTACGCACACTTGCCTGAAAGGATCCATCATGATAGGCTTCATTTCTTTTATACAGAATTTTGAGTCATCAATTTTTACGGTGGCCATCTTGGATTTTCCAAAAAATTTGGTAAATGTTTGACAAACTACTCCTTATTGGGTGGGTAAGCATCAAAACTTGTGTATGCAATTTTGATAGGTAAATTTTTCCACCTGGTATCTTGTTACTAAATGAGATTAGCAATCAACAAAACATTAGGCTGTTCATGTGTCCTTTCCTTTAAGATGGTACTCCTTAACTGCTGGCATAATTTCAATAAAACTTGAAAACTTCAAGACTTCTAACTAAAGATTTGATGAGTCAATCTTTTATGTGGCCATCTTGGATATCCTAAAATGTCCATGAAATTTCTTCAAAGACCTCATTAACTTTTGGGCCAAATGCAACTTAACCTGGTTGAAACAACCCTAATGTGGTAGCCTCCAGAAATTCTATACAGAAATTCTATACATTCTTTTGATGACCATCTAAGATGTCCAGGAAATTGGTTAAAAGACTAGTCAATCATTAAATGCAGGAATAATTTCGACCACACTCAAGTCTCAAGTGTAACCAAACATATTCTAACCATATATAAGGAAGTCTGATTGGCTATTTACCAGGGGAGCGCACATGTCCTTGGCAATCTTGTTATTTTTCAGAATTTGTTAGTGCTATCTAAACTAATCTTAGATACATGGTTACCTATAGCAGTAGGAAGTAACACAATAACATTGAGATCACTATGGCAAAGCGTAGCGATTTAGGCTTCCAATTTGTTCAAGAAACCCTCTATTTTCTTTTAAGAAATGCCTATTTGCAGTCCACGAGATTATTTTTGGAAATTTGTCTCTGGAATGACTGGCTGAGTTAAATATTTTCAGAAATCCTCTGCTCCTGGTCTGAAAATGACCATTTCTCAAGATCTCTGCAGAAGTCATTGTTGGCCGGATTGAGTAGTAAAGCATCACTGAGACCATGGCACCCTTTGTGCTTATCACTGCATCACATTCTCTCTCAGGATTGGTCAGACTTTAGGAAACCAATCTTGAACACATGGTTGCCAGTTGAAGATTAAAGGGTTATCAATTGATTCCATTGTCAAGGTCATTGCTCCAGATCCTGTTCATCTTAAGAATTAATTTCTGATCCATATTTAAGATTTAGCATGCACAATTGGTATAAAGCCTCATAAACATATTACCTTTCAAGAGATGAATAATCCTTGTGATTCAGTGGTAAAGGTCAAAGGTCAAGCTCATGCCTAACTTGGTAGAAATATAAACCATTAACATCTTATTTTATGTTAGATCATCAGCACAATATATTGCAATAAAACAAATCTTTATCAGTTATCTAGCCAGTTATTCTACCTACTGAATTTGATTAGAGTTTTGATGTTTAACGACAAGGAGGGGGTCAGATAAGGCATTTACCTCCATAGAATAGAGGAATCTAGCCTGTCACATCATTATCAAATATGTCACAGGTAGGCTGACATTATAATTAAAATACATCATAAGTGGCGTATCTACGTCCATCAGGAACTATTAATAGTCTTATGTGTACAATGTCATCACTACTTAATAACCATTCTGTTGAATATTTTGAAACTAATTTTACTGGAAACAGTTGCTGCTGTTGCTACAAGCGCAGCTTAGCTAGAGATGGGCGAGGAAAAGCTAAAAGTGGATTCATCCGTTCTTGTCTCCCTTAAACATTTAATGGTCATGCAGGCAAAAACAACCTCTGCAGCGATCTTGCAGGCAAAAGCCAGCCTCTGCATTGCTTCTGCTGACAAAAGCCAGCCTCTGCATTGCTTCTGCTGACAAAAGCCAGCCTCTGCATTGCTTCTGCAGACAAAAGCCTGCCTCTGCATTGCTTCTGCAGACAAAAGCCAGCCTCTGCATTGCTTCTGCAGACAAAAGCCAGCCTCTGCATTGCTTCTGCAGACAAAAGCCTGCCTCTGCATTGCTTCTGCAGACAAAAGCCAGCCTCTGCAGTGGTCTTGAGGAATGCCCCTCTACATACCATGTGAAGACTGTTTTCAAAAACTTACTACTGGAATGAGTGTCTCGATAACCAAACCAGTCAACTTCTTGTTGACGTTGTTCATGGAAATTTGTCAGAAATAGTCTTCTTTTGGCTTGGCTATTAAAAGTTTTGTCCTGTAAATGGCCTTTCATTAAGTAAGTCTAAATTCCCTTGACCAATCTTGACCAATAAAGGTTTAATATATTAACCCTTTACCCCTCACGTCGGCCAAAAATTACTAATGTAGTGATCTTGAGAAATGTCCATTTGCAGAGCAAGAGAAGAATTTTTTGACAATTTACCACTGGAATGACTGGCTCTCAGGATCCATAACCAAGCTAGTCATTCCAGTGATAATTTTTCAAAAATAATCTCCTGGTCTGCAAATGGAAATTTTCTATCAGAAAATTGAATTTTTTCGGGACAAATTTGAGGGTTGAATGGTTTATCATTATAAGATCTACAGCCAGTCCAGGTATATGTATTACATTGTATGTCTGATTGCAGGGAACAAGAACTGATGTATGACTTTGAGGAAATGGAACTCAAATTTCAGCATGAAGAACAAGAAGTTAAATCTTTGCAATCATAGCTGGTCATCTATTTCCAATCTCCGAACTAACTGGACACTGGTGGTTAATCTGTCAATGATATTGTGTGTACATTCACCTTAGTCTCATAGGAGGAATACTCACAAATCATATTTACTCCTGTAAAACTACAATTTGTTCAAGAATATTTCTATTTTCTCATCGAAAATGCCCATTTGCAGACCAAGAGATTATTTTTGAAAATTTAACAGCGGAATGCCTGGCTCAGTTATTGAGCCAGTTATTCCGCTGTTAAATTTTCAAAAATACTCTTCTGCAAATGGACATTTCTTAGGACCAGTGCCGAAGCTATTTTTGGTAGTATGGGTTTTAAGTAAGACTTATGCTGATATGAGATTTACTTAGCATCTCAAGCCCGTCATTTATTCAGTTATTAACCCGCTGATTTAAAGAGGTTGAGGGAGGGGTTTGTATCATTTCATTTTTACCCTGCACATCGTTTGGCGATGGCAGCAGTTGTGGTGGTGGCAGTGGGGGAGGCGACGCCGGTGTCTTCATCGTCCAATTTGCGTTTAGCTCAACCTTTCTGCTTATATGTCATGTTTGGTTAATCATACTGACACTGCTTGTGAGGCCATAAAGATGGTGGTCACATGATCACCCATCTTAATGAACCACCACCATTTTGCCACATTTTGTGTTTGTATACTATAGCCATTGAGATGTACTAAGCAGCTACTTGTCACTAGTGTTAACTTTATGATGGTCTATACATGATACCCCTAATGCAGGGATCTGATCTGCCACTCAAGTATCTGATGCCAAGATGTCGCTAGTTAGCTGACGTTACAATCATAATGACGTATAGCTCCGTCACAAAAATTGAAAGGTTAGTCACTTGTGTACGAATTGTCTATTCTTGATGAATTTACAATTTAATAAACATTTTGAAACTAATATGGCTAGGAGCTTTTGCTTAAAGCTAGAAATGGGAGTGACATAAAAAAGAAATGAACTCCTTCATTCTACACTGACCTTCAAATGAGCCTGAGTCTATATGCCATAGCTGAAGTAACAAGCCATGTTTCTTTTCTGTCAAATTGAAAATTGATTCATGTCAGTTTTCATAGAATCATTAAATGTATCAACATTTAGCTTAATTGACAAGATTGGTCAAGAAAATTGAAATTTCTGATTAGTGAATGTCCATTTGCAGGCCAAGCAAAGACTATTTTTGAAAATTTACCACTGGAATGACTGGCTCGGTTATCGAGCCAGGAATTCCAGTGGTAAATTTTGAAAACTAGTGTTCACTTTGCATGTAGATGGACATTCGTCAAGAGGTCATTTTTAGCAGGCTTGACCATTAAATTGTTAATCTCTGAATATCTATCTCTGATGTCATGATAGAAATCTGCATATACCATGCATACTATATGGTATATTCCATCAGATAATATAAGATAAGCTGAGTAATCCTTGTGAATTTTCTCAAAACATGCCAAATTTATTTCCATTATTCTCTATCACTCTCATACACTTTCTGTATTTTAGCTCACCTGGCCTGAAAGGCCAAGTGAGCTTATGCCATGCCGACCATCAGTCGTGTATCCATCCGTCGTCCGTCCGTTGTCCATCAACTTATCCTTTGAACATCTTCTCAAGAACTACTCAGCCAATTTGAATTATATTTATCAGCAAACATCCTTAGGCTATAGGGGTCTAAGTTTGTTCAAGCGAAGCTGATCGGCCAATTTTGCCGGTTGCCATCTTGGATTTTGGCCGATTTTTAGAAATGTTTTTAAAAATCTTCTCAGAAATCGCTTGAGGGATCGATTCAGAACTCATGAAATATCATCTAGGGCAAGAGCTGAACCAAGTTTGTTCAAGCGAACTTGATTGGCCAAATAGTTTGGTGGCCATCTTGGATGACCTAGTTTTCGTGAAAATGACTTCTCCAGAACCACTAAAGTGATATGATTAGGGACTTTAAAGCTTTACAGGGACTTTTTTAAGGGCTATTAAAGTTTGTTTAAGGGAAGTTGATCCGTCAAAAAACATGTCTGCCGTCAAAATGTAGCATGTTTGGTGGCCATATTGGATTTTTTTATGTTGATCGATTTTGAGGATATATATATATATTTGGGTATTCCGTAGTTCCAGTGGCCAATAATTTCAGGTGAGTGATACAAGTCCCTTGGGCCTCTTGTTTTAAATACTATTTAAATAATTATATTTTAACTTTAAAATATGTTCACTATTTATCGTGACGTTATATTTATAATTAAACATTTTCATATTTCCGTCCAAAATGTTTATCACTAAATAATATTTATTTTGATCATAATGCATTAAATAATTTTTGACACGAATAAATTATGCAAATCTGAATGTAATTGTCTGGTTTAAATACCACTTCCATGGGGACTTATATATGCATGTTTACCCATCTCTCCATTAACACTGAGCATGTCAAAACAACCAAGAATGACTCCTCCAGTGGGCGTGAGAAATAGCCATCTGCTGGTCAAGGGAAGACTATTTATGAGAATTTACCACTGGAATGAGTGGCTCGATAACCATTGGTAAGTCCTCATATAGTCTTATTTCGGCCTATAAATGGACATTCATTGAGCAAACATCTCTTGACCAATCTTGACCGTTAAAGAGCTAATCCTTTAGTGATCAAGTTGGCCCCAAAACACTTTCATCTAAGGGATGTATTTTCTGAATGAAATCCCAAGAGTTCATCATCTACATAGAATTGAAGATTCCAGATTATCCATCAATCATATGATGTCATAATCAACTACAGTAACGTGTATAAGATGATGTCAAAATCAGTTACATCATGAATGATGTTGCTTATAAGTTCGTCACAAACACTTAAACGAACTAAGCATTGTTGTACGACTATTTAATAAACATGCAGTTGAATATTTTGAATCTAAGTTGACTGGGTACTGTTGCAGCTTACCTGTATAGTTTTATGGAAATTGATAGTCAGGGAGTTCAGGGATCGATTGATTCCAACACTGGTGAAGTGTGGGTGGAGCTTGACTAAAGAGGGTCGGGGCATAGCTAAAACTGGATTCCTCCATTGCAAATCATAGCTATGATAATTAAAATAATCTTTTTTTTCCAATATTTGTGATTTAATCAATCCATTGCTGATAATAGAGGGATCCTATCTGTTACTCCAATGGATTTACAATTTAATAATAAGAGCAGTCAAATTAGTTTTAAAAGATTCAACAGCTTGCTTACATAGTTACCTTGAAAGTTGGACTCTGCTAATTCAGGATGTAAAGTATATAAATCGATTTCACCACATAAAATAGTGGGTGGAGCTTAGCTCTAAATGGGTGCGGCATAGCCAGAAATAGTTCCCTCTGTTGGATATGGTATGGTAAGGATATCTCAATTGAAAATTGAGCTGGATGCCAACTCCAAAATGTGCCACTATGCAGCCATCTTGATGAAATACTTAAATCTTTGTAAATTTGGTGTGACGTGTGACTACGCATATGGGGAAGATGTTTCTCAAAAATTAATCTAAATACGAAAGCTTATATGGCAGCTATCTCAAAAAATTTATTTCCATGCAATGGATATACATAGCTTTCATGGAGACGCAATCCAAAGTCGACCACTGCAGTAGTAGTGAGAAATGTCAATTTGCAGGCCAAGAGACTACTGTTTTTAGCTCGACTTTACGAAGTAAAACGAGCTATTGCAATACCCTGCACGTCATCCGGCGGTGGCGGTGGTGGTTCCGGCGGCGGCCAATTTGCGCTTGGCTCAGCTTCTCTGTTTATATCTCAGGTTTGGTTAATCATACTGGACCCAAATTTGGACACATGCTTCCTTATGTCAATTTGCAGGCCAAGAGACTACTGTTTTTAGCTCGACTTTACGAAGTAAAACGAGCTATTGCAATACCCTGCACGTCATCCGGCGGTGGCGGTGGTGGTTCCGGCGGCGGCCAATTTGCGCTTGGCTCAGCTTCTCTGTTTATATCTCAGGTTTGGTTAATCATACTGGACCCAAATTTGGACACATGCTTCCTTATAATAATACAGCATCTCGCGAAGACCTTGGGATCAAAATATCAAAGGTCACTGTGACTTTGGTAAAAACCTAGTTTTTTCAACATTAACATTTTATGTTTAGCTCAACTTTTCTGTTTATGTCTCAGGTTTAGTTAATCATACTGGACCCAAACTTGGACACATGCCTCCTTATAATGACATGAGATCACACAATAATGTTTTTGTCAAAAGGTCAACGGTCAATGTCACTGATACGCATGACGACCATCTGTTATCCGTCATCCATCCATCAACATTTGTTTAAAAATGCTACTCATTAACCGCATGGCAGATTTCAAGCTAATTTTTACTGGATGGGCCCTATGGGGGTAGGCTTCAGAATTTGTATACAGAATCTTGATTGGTCAATTTTTTGGATTAAAATCTTACATTTTATGAAAGATTTATGGGAAATTGTCAAAAAACTACTACTCATTAACCGCTAGGCAGATTTCAACCTAATTTGGCTGGAAGGACCCTAATGCTTTCGGTTTCAGAGCATGTATACAGAATTTTGATTGGTTAATTTATTTGTGTGAAAATCTTCGATTTTATGAAAATTTACCGAAAACTCTTCGTTATTAACGGCTTCGCAGATTTCAAATTACTTTGTCTGGAAGGACCTTATGGGGATATGCTTCAGAACGTATATATACATAATTTTAACTTGTCAGGTTTTTTGGAGAAAACCTTAGATTTTATAAAAAATTTACTGGAAATTCTCAAAACACTACTCCTCATGAACCGCTCAGGAGATTTCCACTTACTTTGGCTGGAAGGACCTTATGGAGATATGCTTCAGAATTTTGATTGGATAAGTTTCTTGGTGAAAACCGTAGATATTATGAAAAATGAAATTTTCTAAACACTACTCATCATTAACCGCTTAACAGATTTCAACCCTAGTTTGGTAGACAGACACTATCACAGTAGGCTCCAGCATGTCTATTCAGAATTTTAATACGTCAATTTTTTTGGTGAAAATCATAAATTTTATGAAAGATTTACCGGTAATTTTCAAAATACATCTTCTCCATAACCGCTTGGTGGATTTTATCCAAATTTGGCTGGAAGGATTCTATAATGGTCGGCTCTAGAACTTCTATTCAGGATTTTGATTGGTCGATTTTTTGGTGGCCATTTGGATTTTTTGAAAACTTTCTAGAACCATTCAACATATAAAACGAGAATTTTCATTGGTCAATTTCTTTGGTGGCCATCTTGGATTTAAAAAAAATTATCCGTCATGTCTCCCGGTATTTAAATGCAAATTGTTCAAATGCTAATGCTCCAGGTTAGCATTACAGGCACGTGGGCCTCTTGTTGATAAGACCGTATATATTTATTTTATGTTTGAAGTCAAGCCTCATAGTTCATTGCAAAGTCGTAAAGTCGAGCTCATGGATGCACTGCAACCACATTTCTGGTTGAAAATATACCACTGGAATAACTGGCTTGATTATGGAGCCAGTCATTCAAATGGTAAATTTTCAAAGTATTATTCTCTTGGCCTGCAAGTGAACATTCAATAAGCAAGTAATTTGATTTTGGAACAATTTTAGCCATTAAAATGGAAGGCGTTCATTACAGACAGCTTTGTGAGAGGCTGGTAACATGGATGACATACATGCCATTTTGTTGTCACATATTCCTTGGTATTAAATATCTGAATAGAAGAAACAAATAGAACATACAATGTTAGACTTTATTATTGTCATTTATTAGTGTCCAATAAGTGTGCATAACAGGAATGGAAATAATTTGTATGAATTAAAATCTTTAAGTATCTTAATGATGATTTTGAATAAAATAGTAGATACAATTTATATATACACAAAATTCAGAATATTGCGACAATGCAAGGCAGTTGTATTTATGAAAGTGTGTATGCGTATACTACAGACAAACCTTGCTTTCAGGACCACATGATCACAGTTCTTTAAATCATGTCAAGTTAACCCTTTAATGGTCAAGACAGACGAAAATGGCCTCTGCAGTGGTCTTGACGAATGTCTGCTTGCAGGCCAATAGAAGACTTGAAAATTTATGTCTGGAATGACTGGATCGGTAACTGAGCCAGTCATTCCATTGGTAAATTTTCAAAAGTAGTCATCTCTTGGACTGCAAATGGACACTGGCTAAGCAGAAACTTGAATTGCCTCGACCATTATTCCTTTCAAGGTCAAGTGGCCAAAAGCAGCATCTGCAGCCGTCTTGATGAAAGTCCATTTGCAGGATAACAGAAAGCTATTTAAAAAAATGTCAGTGGTCAATTTACAAAAATAGTCCTCATGGCCGGCAAAATGTATAATTTTCTTTAAAAGGATGAATTTATATGAGTAATCATTTTAAGCGCTTTGAGGCGCTGTTGACACAAGACTGATTAACATGGGTTGTCATAAGAAATAAACCACCCTCATCTGACCCCAAAACATATTTACCATAGCTAATGAGCTGTATTCAATGACCACATGAGTACTTTTCATTCTGTTATCAATAAATAATTATAATTGGAATGTATGTGTTCATGGAATATAATGTTAACCCTGTTTGTCTCCAATATGTACATACAAATGTATGTCAGTTTTCGGTGTCTAAATTAATTGTGTTTATTTGAGGAAATAAACGGGTTAAGAAATACGGTCAGACCTGTGTTAAGAGACCACCTTACTAAGTGGCCCGGATAGACAGGTTACAAATCACACTGTAGATGTCATTTAGGGCCACAAGACGTCAACTCCTTAACCCTTTAACCCTTGAATTTGTTCAAGAAAATTTTAATTTTCTCATAAATGTCCATTTGCAGACCAAGAGAAGACTATTTTTGAAGATTTACCCTTGGAATGACTGGCTCAGTTATCGAGCCAGTCTTTCCAGTGATAAATTTTCAAAAATAGTCTTCTCTCGGTCTGCAAATGAGCATTTCTCAAAACCACCGCAGAAGCCGTTATTGGCGGATATGAGTGTTAAAGCGTTAAACCATGGGGTCTTAGAACCACCTGTCTTAAAGATCCATCTGTTGTTGGGCCTAAATGCATGTGGTTGCTTAACTTAGAGGACAGAGTTATTGGTCGGTATGTAAGGTTCCGATCTGTCACTCAAGTATCTGATGCCATAATGAATTACGTCACTAGCTAGCTGACATCACACAAAAAATTACATAACTCTCATTAAACTTGAAAAGACCATCATGAAAGCGTACAAACTGTGTCTGAATTTACAATTTAATAAACATTCTAGTCAGCAACTTCTCCCAGTTATATTAATTTCAAAATATTCAACAACTTACTTGTCTAGATACCTTGAAATAGGGATTTTCGGAATTCAGGGTTCAAAGTTTAAAATCGATTCCAGCCTCAGTAAAAAGTGCGCGGAGTTTGGCTATAAATGGGCCGGGTATAGCTAGAAATGGGCCGGGTATAGCTAGAAATGGGCCGGGTATAGCTAGAAATGGGCCGGGTATAGCTAGAAATGGGCCGGGTATAGCTAGAAATGGGCGGGGTATAGCTAGAAATAGGTGGGGTATAGCTAGAACTAGGCGGGGTATAGCTAGAAATTGGCGGGTATAGCTAGAAATGGGTGGGGTATAGTTAGAAATGGGCTGGGTATAGCTAGAAATAGGTGGGGTATAGCTAGAACTAGGCGGGGTATAGCTAGAAATTGGCGGGTATAGCTAGAAATGGGCCGGGTATAGCTAGAAATGGGCCGGGTATAGCTAGAAATGGGCCGGGTATAGCTAGAAATGGGCGGGGTATAGCTAGAAATAGGTGGGGTATAGCTAGAACTAGGCGGGGTATAGCTAGAAATTGGCGGGTATAGCTAGAAATGGGTGGGGTATAGTTAGAAATGGGCTGGGTATAGCTAGAAATGGATTCCTCTACAAAAAATGGCAAGGTGACCGTATTGCAGAGAACTGAAGGCAAAAACTAACACCATTAGAAGATATTCGGGAATACACTAAATCATGTCTTATGTGATCAACTTACGGAGCGCAATCTATTTACATGTGATCTTTTTAAAAAACCATTTAAGGGCCAGTAATTGCTTAAGAAAAAAAGTTTTAGTTAATGAATGTCCATTTTCAGGATAATAGATCATTTTTGAAAATTTATCACTGCAATGATGGGTTGGCTTACTGGCGTTAAACGATTGATACAATTTCAAAAATGGGTTTTTCTTAACCTGCAAATGAACATTCCATTTGGGAAATGGAAAAGAATAAACGGGGGTTTGGGTGAGTGGGTGGGATGGGGGCGTGCTATCGCCCCCTTGACCCCTTGTTTCTATGCATATGTGTTGTTGAAGATGGATCAAGTGGCATCCATCTTTTAAAAAAGGAAGCCAGCACTGCGGATTATACAATAAGTGTACAGTGTTGCCAAAATGTGGTGTTTCAGATAATATGTGCAGTGGTAACGTTGATTATGTGCAGTTGAGAAATTCTAGTAAAGCTATAATAGCCCATGTCCTAATGACAGAAAATGTAAATAGATGTTCATATAAAGTGTAAAATACAACTTCCGTAAGTCACAGTAGCCGGTTGATAATAGCGCTCTTTGAATAACAAGCATAATGGTGGGTTGAGTCTGTCATGGCTCTAAATGACTGAGCTGGTAGGAGTTTACGTCGAAATGATAGTACCAGTACATTATGAAATGTGATTTGTTCTACAATGTGCTCGTCTGTCTGTTTCTGGAGAAAAGACAATTGATAGTACACATCTGTATACCTTTGTCAAAACACTCTGTTAAATATATTGTCTTGAGATGGTAATCTTACCTGAAACATATGTGAAGTTACTATAATAGTACTTTTATGTCTGACTTTTTGAGGAAAAATTTGGCAAAATAGAATAATTTCACAGCAAACTGATTGTCCATATATATATACCTACCTAAAAAATGCATGACTTTAATTGGATTTCCAGCTAAGAGGCTGGTGTATATTTTCCGTGTTTTATACCCTGCAGTAGAAGGTTTCTATTCAGGTTTTCTTTAAAGACGATAGAATGCCGGTTGACAATTAGTTGTTAAGTGGCTAAATACACTGCGCATTGAAAACATTGTACAATATACATCGTCAAACAGATTATTATATAAATTATACAATGGTGTACAAACAATTATGGTTTATGTACAAGACCTTGACGACCAGACTAACACACTAGAGTAGATTGAATAATAGTGGAAAACAACCAAGAGAAACATGAAGAAAGAAGAACTGTGTCATTGTGATTTGGAAGCGTGGTATGACACTGAAGCATGCAACACTGTATTTCAGTTTCACAACGTAGGTATGTTTCAAAATAATCATGAATGTTACCTATTCCGTATCTATTTACATACAATTCAAGGCCCCAAGTTCAATTGTTAACAACCTCATGCTATATTCTGTGCCAACAGCTAAGTAAATGTGAAAAATACATTTCTAAAGATTATTGTAGCCCTGGTGAAATATAAGCTATATCGTCTTTTATGAGGATGAACTATGGCTGCCAGAATGAAGCCAATGACAGTTGAAATTCAACCATTTATGGATGCAATAGACGATTACACGTTTATTTATGTCCCGCCCTGTTTAGCTAAGCTCTGCCCATGCTTTGCCCGTGTTGTGATCGATCGAATCCTGAATTGCCAAAATCCTTATATCAAGGTAATAGCCCATACAGGAAAGCTGTTAGATATTTTGAAAACAATTTGACTGGGTGCTGTTGCTGCCTATATGGCAGCAACAGAGACAAGACAAATCTTAATAGTCAACGTTATTTAGTAGTAATGTCATACAATTCGTACACATGATGAGTTTTACACGTTCATGGCTCATTCATTACTCATTTTGATTTTGACGTACGCTTACATGTGACGTGATTCATTATGACGTCATATACTTCAGTGTAGTCCAGCGGATTAGGTCGAAAATTGTTCAAATCGTGATAAAAGCGTGAAATTTGGCATATAAGTGCTTTAATAGGTGTAGAATCATATAAAAGCAAGATCCACTCTGGATCTTCCCCATGAAAGATAATATTAGAAATTTAAAAAATAGCACTGTTTTAGCATACCTTTCACAGATGAAATTTGCTTGGACGGTGCTATACATAGAACAATGTTCTTATAATGTCTCATTAAAACTTAAATGAATGTGTCACGTGATCAACAGTTGCTATACATTAGAGAAATCTTACAAAATATGCAGCTATTGCATTAACCCTTTTAATCTGAAAGGCCAAGTGAAAAATAAATATATTCAAATTATGAAACATTCTGCGAAAAATACGAACTTGATGGTGAAATGTTCTTGCCTAAGTCAAGAATATATTCCAGTCAAATTAATTCTGAAATACTCAGCAGCATTACCTATGATATTGTCTTGAAATTGATATTTTATGATTTCAGTGTTGAAGGGTGTAACTTCAAAATAAGGGTTATGATCGTATGAGGAGGAATGCAGTATCTGAAGATGTAGCATGCACCAAATGAGAACAAAATGTTTGCTATCTATTCATATCAAACAATAGGAAACAGCTAGTGTCCCACCACGCTAGAATGCCTAGTGCTTTATTGGTAAAGACGGCTTCATTAGTTGTCGCTAGAACTATCAATTTGCATACCAAAACAAAAATTTTGAAAACTCTGGACCAATTCAGTTGTAAGTTTTCACCTTACTTTTGGTGTACAAATGCTCATTCAAATTGAAAAGATTTAAATTGTCTTGACAACTGTTGCTCATTAAAGGCTTAATCTTGGTTACGCCTATTGTGATATTAACATACTTAAACATTCGAGTGTTGCCCTGTAGGTGGGGCTTAGAATACACCTTCCGTATCCTCTGCGTGTCGTGTCGTAAGAGGCGACTAAAGGAGCTACGGGTGAGGTAACCCCGACAGAAACCTCGAGTGCTGAAGACGGAGGTTCCAGGCCGCATGGCGCACTCTAATAAACCATGGATCCACGCACTTAACGCATATGATCATGTCGATAGTCACTTACAGGACTGGCGGTATGATCAGCGAACGAAAAGAAGAAGAAGAACATTCGAGTATACATATATCAGTCAAAGCTGTCTATACCGGCCACTATTTCTCATCACAATGTGAAGCTTACTAAAGATAGATTGTTGGTTAACACAACTCATATGTAAATACAGTATATACAAACAACGTATCTCATGCAGCCAAATGATTCAGACTCCTTAAGACATGTGTAGTCTTCTGACCATCTTTCTTAAAGAAGCGCTATCATTTGACACAAGCAGGTGTTCATTATCAATTATGAGAAACCAGATATTTACATATTAAGTTTAATATGTAGGCTACTTCTACCAGAGGGCAGCATTGTAGCATTTTGTATATCCAAGTCTAACATGTTTTAACACATTTGAACATTATTTAACTTTCTGTATGTTTACTTTTGAATGACACATCTAATCACATATCTAACACCATCTTGCACATGATGATGGCAGTTTCCAGCACAATAGCACATAGCTGTACACCGAAGGCTCGCCTTGTAAAACTTACACAAACTGCTGCATGCTTTACGACACGCGCAGTAAATTAGTTCATGACACGAGCGTGAAGGCTCGGGTAGGGTGGTCCACACTGGTGTCTATCTGTCGACATTCCAACTCCACCCCAATCAGCGAAGCTTGGCAGGACTGAAGTGGGAAACATGGCTTGTCCCGAGATGTAGTCTGCCTGGAAGGTGGCTCTCGTGATGTGTTCACAAAGTGCAGCCTGGCTAGGAAAGATATTGTCCTGGAACCCTGTGAGAAAATTGTTTGACGCTTCATTGACACGGCTCGATGAACATGTACTATTATACATAAGTACAACACATCTCCCAATTTACTCAATGTCCTTGTCTGAGATTGTGTGTGGATTTTTTGATAGGCTAAAAACACAGAAGTAATGGTTAGAAATGCCTTCCAGGGCATATGCTGATTTCTTGCTGGTATCGTGTTGAACAACTTCAAACTTGTCTTCAATGTTGAAATGGTAATTCCCAATCAGTAGAGTCTACTAGAAATGTGTGGCTATTATGGTCATGAACTGTCAAATCAATGTATTATGGTAATGGTGTTTCTTTATCTGCATTATGGTGAATTTTTGACAGGAGAATTCTCATTACCTAATACATGTATACGCATTGTTTAGTAACATCGTTTTAAACATGTTTGAGCAAGTTCAAAATAATATTTAGTAAATGATGATTATAACTGTGATATATTTGGCTTGTAAATTAGTAAAATCTTCCATGTATCGTATATCGTGTTTAATCTATGTTCGTCTTTATATTGAAGCTAACAAGCACAAATGTGTGCAATATCAACGTCGTTCGTGTTTGTACAAATTTTTCAAGGCCAAAAGTTAATCCTATTAGAACCAATAAAATAGACAGCAAGCTCGTTTTGTATTATTATACACCATTTAGATGAAAGAAATCCCATTACGTAATCAGTAAGTATAATGTTATCCAGATGAGTGTCATAGCCTTTGTGCCTCTAGTTAATTAGGTTGCAGTGACCTTGATGCTTGACCTTTTGACCCCAAAATTGTCACACGTCCTCGTAACCCCGGATGCTACCTTCCACCCAAGTATGATATGAACTAGGTTATGTATTTTGACTACAAATAAAACTTGGAAATGTGTAATTCGTCACGTCCTTGTTAATTGCCGTAAATTTCCAGCAATGTCACACTTGTATTTCAAAAATTAATTCCTCCTATCGCATGCAAGATATCAAATGGGTCTTGCATTTATTTGACCCCGCATACAATAAGGTACACATGTGTCAATTTTGGTGCTTTTATCACAATGTGAACAATTCCACTAAAATCTGGTGTTCTTATCCGCTGAACTAGTGATCGATGGATTGATTCATTGACTCGATGTCTTTTAACTAATGTGGTGGTGAATACGCGTCAACTTTACTTTATATGTTAATCCCTATGCAAGGTGGTAGATGGTTTGACAAGTTATTTTTTTATCGAGCACTTAGCGAAGCTGAGGATGACTCGAATTGGCCATCCAAATGGCACCTGACAACCGGTGACTGGCGTCTAGCATCCAACCTGAGAATTACGTAGATATTAATTGCCTCGCTGCTGCACGCCACTAGACATCAATATTTTAATGAGCAAAAAACGCTTGACTTGCTTATTATTATGAAAAGAATTTGACTGAAAGTTGTTGGTGGTTTAACATCTGTGCTTCGTAGTCAGTTGTCTTCAAATATAGTGACCTCAGGGATGATGGTATTAATCTTTACCACACTGATGTCAAAGTCTTACATTTTTCAAATAAAATTAAAAGTTGAACTGGTGTTCAGTTTTCTACAAATTTGGTGGAAACATCGTCCATCAATATTGTTGAAAAATGTATACCAGTTTCTTGGCTAATGGCCCAGTACAAGATAGAATATTGACATCAGAGTAGTAGGACTTAAAACAGCCGTGAACGACGACGACGACGACGACAACAACAACAACGATGGCAACGATTACGGTGATAAATTAATCATGACGATGTCTACCGAATATCACGTCTTCTTCGCCTGACACGAGGTTGCAGAAAGTGGGCCAATGTCCTTTAATAGTTAATATACTCGTTTCCTGGTGTTGTCACGTTCAGTTCCCAGTGCCCACGCTGATCAAACACTTCAGACGTGTAAGTGACATTAACTGACAGTCCCACGGCGGCTTACAAAGATGACAGGTATTGATTGATTCGTGCGCTTTAGTCCTGAATTCCCAATAACTGGCAACCGCGCCAAATACGTAACATGTTGAATATTTTCAAATTAATTTCACTGAAAGCACATGCCGCCGAAAATAGCCAAAATTGGTTTAAAATATAGTAAACACAGCATATTCTAGCATATTCTACACAGTATATTTCTCCCAGTTTCATTGAAACAGCAAATTGTGGTAAATCCCGTATTTGAATAGTAGCAGCGCTGTAATGTTTCGCCATTTTATGGCTAACAAAATTTACTATTATAACAGTTTCAAAGCCAGCTTAACGCAATGGCTAACGGGTCTACAGGCCCAGCGCCTCGAAAGATAAGAAGACCCAAAATCAGGATACACGTAAGCTGCTGATTATTTTGAATCCAATTTAACTGGAAGCTGGTGCTTTTCCATTCAGTCCAGAATGTTCTTAGGCGGAAGATTGTGGGATGATCGTACTGGATCAAATGGCGGATTGAGTCCAGATGTGGCCTGTGGTCTCCTATTGTCTTTGGAGAATTCCGCTTTTTTGTTTGTCTCTGAAATTTCCATTCAGCTGTCAAAATTCGGAGTCAGGATAACCAGCAGTGATGGGATCAGTGACGAAGATCACTTTCTAGGGTTTGGGATCTCATAGCTTTTTATAGTCTTTCCAGTACTATTTAATGCAGTGACGTCTACTTTGAAGTTTGAACACTTTCCCACTGGCAGATGCAGAACGTCATGGGTTTTTCTTATTACGTACAACATTTGTAAGAAGCAGTCGCAAATACATATTACATACGGGGTGGCAAATCGGATCTCCACATCAGCACACACCCACATACATTGAGATTAATATTTGTATTATTTTATGCTGTGAACGACGCTGACAGTAATATCTGATCCATTCAGCAAGAATAACATGCGTTCGTACTATTTGTGGCTGTATCCACTGAGTCAGCATCTCATATACGTGAGAATAGCCCTATTATGTACACCATGTATGTGTTGACCCTTTAACCCTAGAATTTATTCAAGAAAATCTAAATTTTCTCATAGGAAATGTCAATTCGCGGTGCAGGAGAAGACTATTTTTGAAAATTTACCACTGGAATGACTGGCTCGATTATCGAGCCAGTCATTCCAGTAGCAAACTTTAAAAAATAGTCTTCTTTTTGTCTGCAAATGGACATTTCTCAAGACCACTGCAGAAGCCGTTTTTGGCTGATATGAGTGTTAAATTGTTAAAGATACTGCCTAAAATGGGAATAACATGCAACCTTCATTTCAGATATGTCACTCAAGTATCTGACGCCATAATCATAATACATCATTTGTCTGCTGGCATAATCAAATGAAGTAGGTCCTTCATCAAAGCGTCTGCCGGAAACAGCCTGAATTGCATGCCGTTTGCTGAATTTACAATTTAATACAAATTCTGTTGAATATTTTAAAACTAATTTTACTGGGAACTGTTCAGTGTTACCGCCATAGGCAACAACAGCTCCAACAAAATTAGTTTTAAAATATTCCATAGCTGGTCCGTATAGTTACCTCGAAATTGAGATTGTGAGACTTCAGGGTGGGTGGAGATTAGCTAGAAATTTGCGCGGCATAGCTATTATTTCAGCTTGAATTCAAAGTTCATAACCATTATTATTATTATTATTATTATTATTATTATTATTATTATTATTATTATCATCATCATCATCATCATCATCATCATCATTATTATTATTATTATTATTATTATTATTATTATTATTATTATTATAATAAAATTCTGTACAGAAATGATATCAAAACTAGCTGATGATAGTGATAATATATACGAGTTATATAAACAACCTTTCCTCTTCGGTATATATACTAACTGGCCACTGTACAATGAAAGCTATCAGATTTCACAAGTGTCTCATTCCAGAGTGATTTCAAAATAGGCCCATACTATTCAAATTCAGACTCCATTGCGCATCGAGTTTTTCTACGATACGTGGCAAAAAATTTACGATGATATGTTGACTATATTAAAATTACTTTTACTGAAAGCTTGCAGCCATAGTAATTTCAAAATATTCAAAATGTTGACGCTAGGTTTTTATTGGCATTATTACTAATGTGCTTATCTCTTCCGGCTTACCAATAATGGAAGGATCCGATCTCTCACTCGCATATATGACGTCATGCTTAATTACGTGATACGTAGTGGCGTATCTGGCTCCGTCATGAACATTGAAAAGAACGGCAAGTGTATGAATGGTATGTTTTTACTACTTAATAAACATTCTTTTGAATATTTAGAAGCTAATTTGACACGGCGCTGTTGCTGCCCACCCGGTCAAATTAGTTTCAAAATATTCAACAGCTTCCTTGAGATGAGGATTCTGGGAATTCAGGATTCAAAATATATCAATTGATTACAACACACGGGCAATGTGGGCGGAGCTTAGCTAGAAATGGGTGTAGCTTAGTTAGAAATAGATCACTATATTTTCAACATGTGGGCACGCGATGAATCGATATATCGTAATTTTGATGCGTTATATATCGCGATATATTGTCTCGGGCAAGAGCCCTACTTTAAACCTTTGACTCTAAAATTTTTTATAGAAAATTTTAATTTTCTCATAGGAAATCTCTATTTACAGATAGAGAGAAGATAATTTTGTACAATTTATTACTAATCATTGTCTGAAAATCGACATTTCTGAAGACCACAGAAAAAAAATCCGTCTTTGTCCAGCCTGAGTTTTAAAGGGACATTTAATGTATATGCTGAAGAAGAGTCAATACATATTATAAAAACTCTTTTGTGATAATCGTTAATAACACACTCCTTCCTGTGGTCACTTTTTCTCAGCAAACTGATGTCTGGCAATGATCTCGTCATCAATGTACAGAGTATTTGTCATTTCGTTGCCTTCGACATCGCTGAAGATGTGTCCTTGATGGTCATACGCATCGAAATACAAGTCTAGATCCATGCCTTTGTCAGAGATGTAAGCCTGTAACATGAACAAAACGAATACGGTCACATCTGTTCTTGTGTGGTCGTGGGGCGTGTGCGTGAGTGCGTGCGTGCGTGCGTGCGTGCGTGTGGAAACCCCTTTTAGTGGTGAGCGGTGATGAGGTAGGAGGGGAGGTGGGTGGTGACAGGGGTGAGGGGGTGAAGGAATGCGACAATCTGTATTAAACCTTTAACCCTTGAACTTGTTCAAGAAAATTTCGATTTTCTCATAGCAAATTTCCACTTACAGACCAAGAGAAGACTAGTTTCCTAAATATACCACTGGAATGACTGGCTCGGTTATCGTACCAGTCATTCCAGTGGTACATTTTCAAAAATAGTCTTCTCTTGGTCTGTAAATGGACATTTCTTAAGAGCTTGCAGAAGCCGCTTTTGCCTGATATGAGTTTTAAATGGTCAAAGGATCCTATCGCGATGGTACCTAGAAGAAAATGGAAAGATCCAATCTGTCACTCAAATATCTGACGTCATAATCAAACACAGGTAGGTGACCATCAGAATGCAGGTGAACAAACAAAATTGTCTAGAGTAAACGAAAACCGGTCTTCTGAGGGGCAAGTGGATTTTCACGTGTCAAATTCAACCTTTAAATGTGCACATTCACAGCAGAATGCTTGAAAATAAAAAAACCTCTTAAATTTGGATGCTTTTAGATGCGTAGATTTTGTGTCTAGCTATAATGAAACATAATACTTTTTAACATATGATGATTTTATTAAGTTTAAATTAATATGATTTTTTTAACTTGTGAAAATGAATTAGTGACACGTGCCCTTATTTCAACTTCCCAACTAAAATTTATATTAATTTATACTGAATGAAATCATCATTTTTAAAGATACCTTACGTTTCATTACATCGAGGTATACAATTTAAGCTTCTAAATGTATAAAATTTAAATTATTCAGAGCATTCTGCTATGAATGTGCACTTTTAAAGGAAATAACAACAAACTGTATCTTCATGTTAACCCCTATATGCAATCTAAATTAATAAACAATCTTCAGCATAGTCCAGAAAATGTATTGCTAACATCCATCTAGTGAGCCCCAAATCATTTTAAATTAAGCACTCTGAGGGGCACCTACCTGTACCGCCTGTTTGCAGACGTTATAATCACGTGTCGCAACAAGCGAAAGGTCCGTCAGTAAAGTGTACGACTTGTCTGTCTTTGATAACTTTACAATTTAGTAACCATTGTGTTGAATACGTGGAAACTCAATCTGACTTGATGTCATTGCCAGCAACACTCCGTCCGCCGAGTTATATATATTCAACAACTTGCATGTGTAGGTACTTTGACACAGATTCTGGGGACTCCGGATTCAAAGTTTAGAATTATTTCAAAGACGCTTGAAAAGTGGAAGGAGCTTAGCTGTAAATTGGCGGTCCATAGCTCGACATTTACCCATTTATTGCCGTGAATTGTGTCTATATAGTTGACAGCTTGCGGGCCCTTAAAAGAAGTAGTCGATAAGATAACTTATTGACTATGATAACCAACGTTTGCGACCAGGTGATGGTGGTTCCTTATGATGAATGATCTTACGACCACCTGGCTCTAGGAACCGACATCCTTTGTCCCCACTTTGATTTTGATAGTGACCATTGCGATAAGTATCAATACCAGTTTCTCACCTGTCAGCTTCAATGGGAATAATACCAGATCAAAGTGTGTCTGTTGTATGTCTTTTCTCATGACGTAACAATTACCTTTATTGGATCAAATTATTCCATATTGAGTGGTGATATTACATCAATTCATAAGTCCATTTCCTCACTCAATCATATGATCAACAGTGCCCAGTCAAATTAGTTTCAAAATATTCAATTTCGCTCATCATAACTGGTATCCGTTAAAAAATGTTCCCGTAAGCTGTTGCTATACGTGCTGTGAAATCAACAGCTTTTTAACATTGTTTCACCACATGCACACCAGTTTCCACGACCGTAACTCGTACTGGTACACTTGCTATTTTCTTAATATTTTTAAATTGTGGCATCCCAGAATGTCAACTCCAAAGCAATCAAATATGAAAGCTGTTCAAATCTGAATAATTTAAAATAAAAATTTCAATCAATCTTAAAGGTTTCAAAATATTAAACGGAATATTTTTCATCATATCTAGTGTTTACGGTTGAAGGCGTTACAGCAACGTTCTGGCTATTATTTCCATGATTATTAACAACAAGACACCAGTGTCGGGATATTGGCGGAAATGTTTGGAGGTTGTGCTGCTCCTACTGTTTGAGGTAACTGAATGACCATGCTTAGTTCTAATACTGTGACCAATTTTGAAATAAATGCAAAATGAGCTAAGCGGAATAATATACAGTTAACTGTTAAAGTCTTCATCTTGCACAAGTCAGATGTTACAGTAACCTTGAGAGTTGACTTCAATATCCCACCCAGCATTGCGCTCAGTGCTATTAATATAAGGAAACAGGTGTCCAAGTTTCGTCCCGATAAGGTGAAGCCATACCGAGATATAAGGCGATATGTTGAGAGTTACCAAAAAGTTAACCGAGATTGGACGCCGATAAACAGACAAACACACAGCCATACAAACAGACAAACAGACGCAGCACCGGTAATGGAACCCATCGATATATTGGCGAAAATTCTGTTGGCGAAAATTCCATAATAATATTACATTCTTACCGTCACTTCTACTGGATCACCGTTAAGCCACACGTGCAAGTTATCACGCGCTGAAAAATGCAAAACAAGAACCCTCAATTAATTATTTAAATCTTCGGTCAATTTTAGCCATCAACGTAATACGCGGCGAGTCGTTATTGGTATGCAGGTCTGTAAAGTGAGGAAGTGTGGAATTTCCTGTCTAGCCAAAACATTTATCTCTAAAAGAATTCGCGTCTTTGAGATACATTATAATCCTCAGATTTAATTACCCTCGCCCAATAAGGGGAAGAGGGTATTGCGATCGTTGTCTGCCTATGCGTCTGTCTGTTTGTCTGTGTCCAGAGATTTGGCTCAAATTTTAACACGGCGAAGGAACTTGCTGCGTATGAGGATTTACATACCATGGCCCTGATCCGGAGAATAGAACCCAGATCCGGATCGGATCAAAATCTGAATCTGTGAATGTCTTCTGCTTCGACTTAGTATAGATTGAAAAAGGGTGTGATCCTACACTATGATTTTAACCGTGGGCGTGATCCAGGAACATCCGTCAAAATCCGGAAAATTAAAAATCCGGAAAATCCGACAATTTTTTACAATGTGGCAAACATGAGAAGGCGAGGGTCTGCAATCTCTGATTGCTCTTGTTCCCACTGTGGCTGTACAGTAACCAAAGTTTCCTTCACGGCAAAATAAAATAAAGAATTCAAGAAACGGTGCTTTGCATTCGTTCTCGTTTTCCCGACCAGATCTATGGTAAATCTATGTGAAAATCATAGGAAGTTTCGTGATATGTTGAAAACTATGCAGAAAAAGTTGAACTTGGCATCTGGGAGAGACCTTTGAACAGCTTACTGCGTAGTGCAAAAACACATCCCTTATTCTAAGCCGATTTACATAGCATTGATGGATCTAATTCACGTAGAATCATGACTGAAGGAAAATATATATCCGATATTCGCAGATGACCAACAGTTCTTTCGAATAACTATAAAAACCATTTCACTCAATGTTTAGCAATGTCTCTATTTTACGATTACGTTGTCTTAACCGTTTAACTCTAGAATTTGTTTTTTAAAAATTAAATTTTCTCAGAAGAAATGTCCATTTGCAGCCCAATCGAAGACTATTGTTGGAAATTTACCACTGGAATGACTGGTTCTGTTACCGAGCCAGGAATTCCAGTGGTAAATTTTCAAAAATAATCTTCTCTTGGTCTGCAAATGGACATTTCTCAAGACGACTGCAGAAGCCGCTTTTGGCTGATATGGTTGTTAAAGGGTTAATGTGCTTCCTTCGTTGAGTGCGTGTGTCGCTAAGGGCTGATTGATAGCGATATGCACTTCGAAGAGTCAGAGACTAAACCAAAATGGATACGTTTTTGACACAGCATTGATATCTACGAGGAAAATGAACACAACTACTTGAGATACAAAATTGAATGCCACGTGAGTTTGTTCACCAATCACAATCCATAGCTAACACATTAAAGCAGTCTGAAATATGAAATATTGAGAGGGCAGAGGCGTTCAAGCTAACTTGATATGCCATTGCCGGATGAATGTGAGGGTTTGTGGGTATGTTCGGTAGCATGCATGTGGTACTGTATAAGCCATTAAAGGCTAACTAACCTAATTTCTTGATGGCTATGCAGGTGATCTAACATGCCACTCATAAACTATGCAGGTAGTTTAAAGCTTTTTATCATGCCGCTAAAGAAAGATATACAGGCTTTAGTAGCTAAACATTGGTACATTTCTACACCCTATGATGGCTGTCATGATATACTTTTGAACCAATCAGAAAAAGCCTAGCGTGTCTGCCAGCTATAGTTTGACAATGTGGTATAAAAGCAATCATACAGGTAAGCTGTTAAATATTTTGAAATTAATTTGGTTAGGAATTGTTGCTGCCATAGAGAGTAGCAGCTTCCAGTCAAATTAGCTTCAAACTATTCAACTTGATGAATATTACATAATAAAGAATGTAATGCATTGGCACTTGCAAGCCATCACACATTATCGCTTGAGGAGACAAAATGGGGTCGACCACTGTTCAACATTTACTCGATATTACAAAGCAGATAATCGTATTACAGAAACGGGAATGTGACAGTATGTGAATGATATGGAATCTATAAACCAGAATCTATCTGGGCAGTATAACATTTGAGATGAGATTAGCATCCATTTTAACAACTATCATCATCCGCAAGGTTATGTAATCTCATGTTCCACGTCGACGTAAAAGGTCACCTTTTCTCACGTAAAAGGAGTCACATTTGACATCAATGGTGGTAGTTGAAAGAAAGTATGCCATATACTGTTGATGAACAATCAATTCGCTTTTAGCATCTGTGATAATATGCCTGGCAATTTGGCATTGGAAAAGGTGTCCTTGGATGCTCTCATATCACGCCCACACGGTCTCGGTAATGCTGGTTTGACTTTAAGCAAGAAACAGCCACGGGCAGACAGCAATATCCTCTATAAAGTTTCAAAACGACCTTGAAATTTTCTCTGACACGTAGTTGAAACCAGCAGATTCCTTGTTGCATGCGACCTGCTATAAGTGGCATTCGGTGGTTCAGTTGGGAAACTTGGATGGAAATACAATAGCAATTATCTAGACGCTTGTGGCATAGTGCTTAGTTTCGATTTTCTCTTAGCCAACCATATCAATGGAGGAGTCCGATCTGTCACTCAATTATATGGCGTCATACTCAATTACATCACCGGTAGGCTGACGCCACAATCATAATGTATAATGAATACCATATCTAACTCAGTTATGAACATTGAAAAATCCCTCAAGTCTCTTCAGGATTTACTATTTAATAAACATTAGGTTGAATATTTTGAAACTAATTTGACTGGGCGCTGTTGCTGCCATAGGCAGCAACAGCACCCAGTTGAATTAGTTTCAAAATATTCAACAGCTTACCAGTATAATAACCATGGAAATGGAATTCTGGGAAATCAGGGTTCAAAGTATATAAATCGATCCCAACATGCGCAAAAGTGAGCGGTGCTTAGCTAGAAATTGATCCCTGATTTGGCACGTAAATCGCTGTAAATCTCTGTAATGACCATGTATTATAAACATAGAAATCTGTGTTAAGAGACAAGCCTATTGATCACAAACAGACAGTCCCTATAGACCGGCGGTTTCAGATTACAATAGAGAGATCTAGCCATGCAACGCCAATTTCTTGCAAAGCTCTTTATAATCGATTTGACACTTTGAAAACCATCTTCGCAGAATCTAAATTTTCAAGATAATTATACTGACAGCAACAGTCCCTAGTCAAATTAATTTAAAGGTATTCAACAAACTTTTGATTATTTTGTAAACTTCTCAGAGAATACAATTCGTACACTATCGTGACGAATGTTTCGATTTTCGTGACGTGGCTGTTATTTTGATTTCCACGTCGGCTAACATGTGACGTCAGATACTTGACTGACAGATCGGATCCCTCTATTGAACCAATTTAACACGTTGAACTCTGAATTCACAGAATCCCAATTTGAAGGTAACTCCAGGTATGTTGTTGAATATTTTAAAACGGCTTCCAGTTATAATAGTTTCAAAATATTCAAATGTTTATTGAATTGTAAATTCCACAAGAGACAGAATTCAGGAACTTACGTGCCGGACCTGCGTAATTTGATTTAGATTTATTATGACGTCATCTAGGGGAGAGCGGGTGAAATGGGACAGGGGTAAAGTCGGACACTGTTGTTTAAGTGCAGAATTATTAGCCTATTGTTACATCCTTATGCGGGTACAGTGCACTTCCTTTCACAGGTCACATGTTAACTTCACGGCTTTACTTTGGTAAGTTTTTTGAACAAAAACCTCTTGTCGGATGGAATTTGTTTTTTCCCCGTATGAAATATATTCTTTTCTGTTGCTGATTTTGGCTGACTATACATATTTCTTAGCCGCATAACACATCGATACACAGAGTGTACAATCAAGTACATTTAAGACTGATTATTCCATAGATCTGTAAACGGTAGACTTTTGTTATAGAAAGATCAATGTGGGGAGAAGTGGAACAATGTGTCCCACTTCTCCTTATAACATGGAGGAGTGTCCCTCTTTACCCCATTGATTTGATAATCAAACTAAACATAATGCCCAGATAGGCATAATTGAGTTTTGAGTTATTGTGTTTCATGTTATTATTACATCTTGAAATTTGGTGTTGAAATGAACAGATTTGTCATTGTCCCACTTTCCCCCAGGCGCTGTCCCACTTGACCCCATTGTTGTTCCAGCTGACACCCACATTTCACGACATTCACAATGTTAATAACTGGGATCTTATGTAGCTAAAAGAATAATAATGTCCCACTTCACCCCGTTCTCCCCTACTTGAGTGGCAGATTGGATTCCCCCATTATTTTGTTGAAGAGACTTTTCCTACTAACTCCATGTGACTATGCTTCATATAGGTTCACTACCGAGCAAAAAGATTTTTTCGCAGATGCATGTTGAAACTACATATGCAACTTTACGTTCGTTAATGACTACAAACATTGGTGTAGAATGTTCCTCCATTCTTCTAGACGCGTACAATAACATGGACTCCATCTCGAAATAAGAACGCATCACATATGTTGCTAATAGACCTTTCCATTTTACCTATGCCCCGCCCAGCTCTAGCTAAGTCCGCCCACACCTTGCTCGTGTTGGGATCGATCGATCGCTGAAATCCCTGACTTTCAATTTCCAGAAAACTATACAGGTAAGCTATTGAATATTTTGGAACTAATTTGACGGGGCGCTGTTGCTGACTATGGCAGCAACAGCGTCCAGTCAAATTAGTTTCGAAATATTCAGCAACATGTTTTTTAAATAGTAGAGACATACAATTCGTACAACGTGTCGGGCTATTAAGAGCTAAAGACAGGCAAAATAGAATCATTTATGACGTAATGATTATGACGTCATCTTACACGCCGCTTAGCTGATTATGACGTCATATGGCGTCATATGATAGATGGATACTTTGGAAAGGTGAATTGAGAAATGAGACTGAAATTGATAGCTGTTTTAATAACATGGACACCATTTGTGACCTTGTCAAAGCAAACAAGCCTCGTGTGTTTTCCTGAATCTCTTATACTGGATAAACCTTTGATTTGAATATGCCCATTAAAAAACGTTTATGACACCACTTTCTCAGCGCATATTATCTGTGATCAATATCTCTAGGTAAATATATTATAAACCATTGCACGTGATGTGGGCATTTTCCATAGGAAATCATATGCGTAAAGGAAAATACAAATATATGTTTACAATTAGCGCACTTGTAAGACCCATCACCGTTATCAATATTTGACTTATGAAGCAACGGTGGCATGCCACGATTATGTTTGATTGACAGGTAAACAAACGTATTGATTGGTTAATGTCGATTGCTAAGATCAATGAGGCTAATGCGTGATATGTCACGTGTGCGTTGGCGTGTTGGGGAACCCATTTTCCAGAGTGATTTCAATAATACGCATAATTGCATAACATATATAGCATACCATGCTCGCCATGTATACTGTTAAATCTTACTATAGCCCATTATGGCTAAATCTTTCTTGCCGTCACTTGATTTTTGGGGTTACGATATGACCGTTCTTTAAGAAGGATGGTCATGTGTGGACGACATCGATGGCGACGAAAGTACATTCGATGGTAGGAACAGCAACCGGACAAAGAAGTACAACTCACAATCGCAACATTCTAGATGCCATTGACGTATCACAAAAGACAACATTGAATTCACAGATGAACTAGATACATCATTAATCAGATCATAGATCTGATAGAAAACTGAAACGGTCTATTGGTGTCGGTATTTTGGTGTAGTCACGCCAACCGACGTGGACCCATTTGAAGACTTCGTGGAATGTTTTGCACAGTATGTCTATGAAACTGGAAGACCAGTTGAAATAAGCAGAGTAGCTGTTAACATATTCAAAGAGCAATCTATTAGAGGTAATACTAGAGAAAGGCCGATCAACGGCTCTCGATCAGAGCCTGCGCAATTCAGAACAATAATCAATTCGGGATATAACAGGGGGAACGTTTTAACAGAATCAACACCAAAATATGTATAATAGATTGTTTGTTAGCGTAGCTCAAACAATTACGACAGAATCAATATTTCCGAACATAGACCGCGGCTGGCATATATTTGTGCAAATTAGATGACAAAAAACTAATTTTCGAGATTGATAAACAAAATGTTCAAAATAAGCACAGCATCTTAGTTTATAAAATGTTATTCACCAGCTTTTACAACAAGATCCATATATAGGCTAGAATTCCTGAAATCATGCACAATCTAAATGGAACACTCATTAATTAGTTCATATCTATCCCGTATCTATCCCATACGATTATCTTAGCAATTTGCAACATCTAATCTAAGTCATATTGGTGACCATGGCGAGAGTCGTAGGCCTATAGCTTAACCCATCTTGTGTCAATAGTGCCTCAATGGACCTTTTTAGTCTAAGCTATGCCCTGCCCACCTTTAGCTAAGCTCCACCCACACTTCGCCTTGTTGGGATTGATCGATCCGCGAATTCCCTGACTATCAATTTTCTGAAAACTATACAGTTAAGTTGTTGAATATTTTGTAACTAATTTGATTAGGCGCTGATGGTAGCTTTGAATTAGCTTCAAAATATTCAAAATATTCGGCATCATGTTTATTAAATAGTAAAGCCGTTATCGTTACCAATTTCTCAGAGGCTGTTTTTTACCTGCTTGACCACCAACGTGTTAATGGTAAAGAAAAGTCCGTGACAAATTGCGTGCCAAGAAGACTATTTTTGAATATTTACCACTGGAATGACTGGTTCGATTATATTAGGAACTTGTAGCAGCTAATGTAAGTAAAATTGGTGATCATAGAGAGAATACTAGGCCTAAAGCTTACGTGTGTTGCTGCCCTTAGAAAGCAACGCCTTTAACCTGGACCGTTCTCAGAAGGACCACCAGATAAGAAGGAAACTGAATATGCAAATAGAATTTTAGCAGGAGAGTGGTATTGAGCACACGTATAATAGGGGGATCCGTTCTGTAACTCAAGTATCTGACATCTGTCGTCACTAGTAAGCAGATACGTCATAAGTTAGCTGACGTCACAATTAAAATGACGTATAGCTCCGTCACAAAAACCATGAAGTGTACGAATTGTATGCCGTTGATGAATTCACCATTTAATAAACATTCTGTTGAATATTTGCCACAGGCAAATACGGCCCCTAGTCAAATTAGTTTCAAAATATTCAACAGCTTACCGATATAGTTGGTTTGAAAGTTAGATTGTTGGGTTTCAGTTTTAATTCGATTCTAACACTGGTAAAATATGGACAGAGATTATCTAGAAATGGACCGGATATGTCTGCAAATGGATGCCGTTACTAAATTCACGTAGGTCTCATCTTAAACATGTAAAGTTAAAAATACACTCCCTTAGGATACATATATCTCAACAGAATATTCAGTGTAGGTGCACGAAGATTGTGCTTCCTTAGACTGGTGACCGAGAAGTTATTGTTTTGGTTCGCATATATCGAGTCCCTAATGTCTAGGTCGCATTCAGGCAATATATAGGCTCGGTTTTATTTCAGTTTAGGGTTTCGTACCTAAATTAGCTTGAGCATGTCCGTAGGCCGGATGGCAAATACGGGGATGTGGCGTTTGGGTGGTGTCGTGGTGGTGGGTGGGTTGGTTGTTTGTTTGGTGTGTGGATGAGTGGGTGGGCGGTGGTGGTAGCGGTGCTGGTGGTTCGAGAGTTCTTTTCCGGAAAAATAGGTTGATGTCAGATTACATCTCCTGCATTTCCGTGAGAGCAGTAGAACTCAGCTTGGTTATCGCATGCGGGGTGACAAACCTACCACCAGAACCCACCAACCTACGCGAATGTTTGAGCATCAGGTGCTGCTGAAGTACATATAATGGTCTACGTTCGATACCGCGTCAAATTATTAGATTTTGTCCTGAAAGTTACTACTTTGAGTCCTTTTATAGATAATTATTACAAGAACGCCGGTACTTTGAATCAACACTCCATCACTTGACAAATGTGTGTGCGCCGCGTATGATAGTCCCGACTACTGAAGAATGCCCACAATGGATGGATCCATTTCTAATTAAGCTCCGCCCAATTTTCCTTTGCCTGATGCAATCGATTTATACACTTGGAGCCCTGAATGCTCAGAATCACAATTTTAAAGTGAGCTGTCGGATATATTGAAACTAATTTGACTAGAGCTGTTGCTGCCTATGACAACAACAGCACCCAGTCAAATCAGTTTAAAAAGCATTTAACAAAATTGTTATTAAATTGTAAATCTAACTAAGACATACAATTCGTGCACTTGACGGACTGTTTCAGGGCCATGATCGATTTATCATACGTTATTATGATTGCGACATCAACCTACATGTTGACAGATTGATTATGACGTCTTATACTTGAGTGACAGATCGGAACACTCCATTGCATTGCTAGAAAGTGTGTTGATATAGTGCTTAAATGTATGTGACATAAAATAATGCACAAATAATTAACAAACAAAGATTATCTTGTTGTTATTGCATAACTAAATGAGTATACTGACGGAACAAGTATTGTGTTGAACATCCAACAAGTATTGGCCCAGTACCGGCCAAGTAACTCGCGTGATCACGGGTTTTATGCGATGAATATTACTGGATAACCGAGCCAGTCATTCCAGTGGTAAATTTTCAAAAATAGTCTTCTCTTGCTCTGCAAATGGAAATTTTCTATGAGAATATTAAAAATTTCTATGAGAAAATTGAAATTTTTTTCAATAAATTAGAGGGTTAAAGGTACATATTCACAGCAGATAGTTCGAAAATAAAATTATTCAAATTGTATACTTTTAAAAGCTTAAATAGTGTACCTTATTGTAATGAAACGAAATAAAGCTAAGCATATTATGATTTCATTCCATATAAATTAATCTAATTTTCAAAGTTGTGAAATTGAATTAGAGACACGAGTCCCGAATTCAACTTCTAGAATACATTTTTTTATTAATTTATACGCAATAAAATCATCATATGCTATGATTTATTTCGTTTCATTACATTGATGTACACAATTTAAGCTTCTAAAAGTATACAATTTTAACAATTTTATTTTCAAGCATTTTACTGTGAATATGCACCTTTAGAGGCTTGAGATTGTCTACATGTACACGCGCGTGCATTTTATCAAAACTTGTAGTACTATCTTTGATCTAATGACCGTATTCGACTGGGCGAAAAGTTAGAGTAAATTGACTCCATAGAGTATATTTTTTATTCGACTGGTATTCCCCGGAAAAAATAGAGCAGGAAAAAAGCCAGTGACAAAAACGTGTGGCGTGTTTCGTGAAGTATGTCACGTGATGAAAAATTTGAAAATGTGTGACTTAGGAGCTGAATTCTACTATTATTCAGCATTCACTATGTCTGAAAACAGCGCTGAAATGGGGATTTTATTTCCAAGATAGTAAAATTTAGGCGTTTCTGAACTTTCCATACTGTCAGGGTTTTTGTATCGACTGGTACGTTTGCGTAGAGCACATTTTGGCAACTTCGCGAGTAAATTTACTCTACGGAAAAGTGCCAACTCTAACTTTTCGCCCAGTCGAATACAGCCATTGATCACGTGTGTGATATATACATGAGCTTAGCAGGACATGTAATTTGGCAGCACTCCAGACATCATTAACTAACTGTGGCCAGTGTCTGTGTGGATTAACACACTCCAGACAGCACTAACTGACCAGGAACCTACTCTGCCCATTGTCTGTCTGGATTATCTCCGCTTTGAGCATTGACCCGCGTTTGGATGGGCACGTTCGCAGAGCTTATCTCTATGTGTTTCTCGGTCACCGTGTGACATGTGTTCCTGCTGTAATATTTACGCTTTGTCGGGATATCATGTTTCTCCTCACTGGAAGATGCGAGCATATGTTATCGGCTATTTTCTTGCAGACTTCAGATATATATCGGTGGTGGTTGCCGTGGTGGTGTGTGTGATAGGGGTTGGTGTGCGTGCGTGTATAGAATTTGAGTAAAATCGTCAATAATAGATATAACGTTTGGATTGCAATTTTTCCTGCCAAATATTACGGCATCAACTATATATATATATATATATATATATATATATATATATATATATATATATATATATATATATATATATATATATATATATATATATATATATATATATATATATATATATATATATATATATATATATATATATATATATATATATATATATATATATATATATATATATATATTATATCTCAATGCAGCTTACCACTTATTGTTTTAAATTTTGGTGTATCCACGAAACTCGATGCAACACATACCCAGTAGTAAACATTAGCTATCTACAAAACATGGGGGAGGAAGATGACACCTCCCCACCGGTCTCCTCCGTAACTACCAGCCTTGTTGGGAAACTAAGTCATCAAGGATTGCGGGCTGACATCCGCATAAAGAGGCAACTCCGATTATGCCTAACCTTCTTCAAACAAGCAACTGTGCTCGGCATCCTCGGGCGACGCGATCTTCGCAGGAGGTTACCATAGCTACGCGGAATGTACGTGGCCTGAGTGCAACATCAAAGACGCAATTAAACCTTAGGCGCAGGTTGTGAACACTATACCATCGATATTACATGCATTCAAGAGATTAAAGTAGCTAAAAACTCAGCGCAGCAACTACAGAAGGCCATAAGCTAGTACTCCTGGGTCAAAAACAGGCCAAATACTGGGGTTTAGGCTTCGTCACTGATCGCGTTGCATTCATCGACCTGGATATACCTATGTGAAAACACAGTACCACTAAGTGTCACATTGTCAACGCATATGGCCCAACTACCGAAAAAGCCAAAGAGAATCAGGATTAGATTCCTTCTATGCAGAACTGAGCTCCGCCATTACAATCCCAGTTAGATGGCAACTGTTCGTGTGTGGCGATTTCAACTCCAAGCTGGATAAACTCGGAATTGCAAACAAAAGTTCAGGACTTGGCTTATGCATGATATCGTATAGAGAGGGCACACGCAACAGCAATGCAGATGCACTGGTGGCATTCCTTAGTTCCAATGGCCTATTTGCCACAAATACGGCTTTATGTTTACCCATACCGTCACCGGACAACATGGACCAGACACATTGCTGATCGCAAAGCCCCAAAAGGTTCTAAGGCTACAACAGCGGTGTTCAACCAAATAGACTTCATACTATGCAAGACAGAAGCAAACGCCCCCCCCCCCCCCCCTACTTCGGAATACTCGTTCTTATTGAGAAACAGACCTCAATTCTTACCATAAGCCAGTCATTACAAGCCTTCAGATGAACGATCTCTACCTAATATATAAACGCCATACCAGGCAAGAGGCTAGAGTCACCTACAACCTACCCAGCTTATCAGCGACACTGACACTCAAATGTCATACAAAAAGGTCCTCAGGGAGCAAATAGCTAACATCGACGTCAGCTTCGATCCAAACGACGCCCGAACCAAAATACTAAAAGCTATGGAATCATCAGCTACCGGCACCATAGGAGTTCTTAAAAACAACTGAACTAGGTATACTAACGACCCTCTAGTAGTAAAACTGTCGTCAGAATAGAAAGCGTTATGGCTGTGCATCTATCAAAGTGGTCAAATTGAAGACCGCTTCAAACTATGTCGGGAGGCAATAACATTCTATGCCACATTAGTGAATGCTTAAAAGATCTTGCCATTCAACAAGCAGACTCACTAGCAGATGAAATCACTACCATGGATGACTGTCACACAATGTTTCGGGAAGCCCAAGCCCTGAGAGTTACTGACTACACACCACCACTCACTATGCTCAACTCTGAATGACACTTTATCGGGACTGGCCAGGGCAAAGCCGAGGCAATTCGAGAATGGTTCAAGGAACAGTTCACTGACCACGATGATGAGCCCTTGCACCCATTCTCAGGAGACCCCAGGCCATTACTAACACAAATTAAAATAGCAGAAGATGAGAAGGTACTTAAAGCCCTGATAAATGTACGTGCATCTAGACCTGATGGCATGAACAATGAACTATTCAAATATGCAAGTGTCATTATCTCAAAACCGATCACGCACCTAATCAATTCAGCTTTTATGCACCACCTTCCCATCGACGCTGTAGGCCAAGGCACCATTATCGCACTACCCAAGTCCAAGAATTCAGCTGACCCCAAGCTAATCTGTGGCCCATTGTGCTCCTCAACAGCATACGGAAAATCATATCCAATGTTACTCTATGCTGCATCCAAGACAAGATCGATGACTTCACTGGATCATGTCAAAGTGGCTTCAAACATTGTATGGACTCAACACATGCTTGTGTCGATAGTCATGTCCAAACACTGGGATTTCCACAAAATGGGCATTGACATGCCACGAGCCTTCGACACAATTAAATGCTCAAAGATCCTAGATATACTAGACCAGACCAGTTGCAAAGAAGATGAGCTACGACTAGTTAGACTACTGCTTGCAGACACCAAGCTGAAAGTACGAGTCAAGTCAGTGAAGTCTGTAGAGTTTGAAACATCAATCGGCTTCCCGCAGGGAGATGGTCTAATCTTCGGTGCTTTTCACATGTTACATTGCTGCTGCATTGGAATCCGTGTGGGAAAGTTCCACAAGACCACCCCTACCAGTGTCAATACTGGGTATGCCGCTAGATAAGGAATATGCTGACGATGTGGACTTCATAGACAGGGAAATGAAACGCCTTGACGAACTTCTCCCAATAGCTGCAAGCCAACTAATAATTGAGAATCTCTTTATGAATGAATCCAAAACAGACTTCACCCACATATACCTATCTACAAAGCATGAAACTAAAGAAAATCACGATCCACTTCGTGGTGGCGAACCATGGAGGAAAAGTAAAATCCTAGGCTCACTGCTTTGTAGTACTGCTGACATTTCTGCACGCTGCGTCATGGGGAACATAGCTTTCCAGTCCTTCTGGAAGCAATGGATTCGTAGATCAAAGATGCCTTTGATAAAAAGACTACGTTTATACAATGCAAGGGTTAGGGTTCGGGTTAGCCTGCGTATCCTTGATGCTGTATAACTGTAACAGCTGGGCAGCTCCAAAGGTAGCTCTAGACAAACTCGATGCCTGCCACCTCAAACACCTATGCACCATCGCTGGACACCGATGGCCAGACAGCATAACTTCCAATGATGCACTATACAAGATGTGTAATACGTCGCCGCTGTCTGTAAAAGTCGCCCGGCAAAGATGGTCCATGTTTGGCCACGTGCTAAGGATGCCAGATGAGACACCAGCACAGAGAGCCTAGAAATTCGCCCTACTTGAAGCAAGCAAATACAAAGCCATGAGAGGACGTCATTGCATAAATCTGCTACGCGTGCTGCGAGATGACCTCGAGAAAGTAGGACTCGGTACACTTAAGTCAAGAATGGACCTGGGGAAGCTAAGGATTCCGGCTGAGGATAAGACACAGTGGGAAAAAGCGAAGAAGGGCTGATTGCAGCTGTATGATGTTTCTACTACTAAGGCCGCAGAATACAGTAATCATACATCTACAAAACAACCGACAGTGACTCATGTTTTGCTATTCCCCGCCGATTAATTTTCTCTCTCTTTCTCTCTCGCTCTACCTCCCTCACTTTACACCTCTCCTTCTCCCCATCCTTTTCTCCCTGCCCCCCCCCCCCCCCCCCCCCGTCCCTCCATCTCCCCCCACCCGCCCCCACCATCTCTCTCTCAGTGATGTTGTTCGTCTTTTGGTATACAACAGGTTTGACGGTATATAACCTTCTGTCTATAGCAGTTCTTCTAGTAGGTACTAACCTGATTATTCTAGCAGATATGCCTATGCCACGCGAATCTCGTCCATTGTTTGTCTTCAATGACGGACTACTGGGACACGCATTAATCACGATGGCTTGATTACTGCTTCCATAGCGTGGTTACATCCAGGATTACTACAAAAGCTATTGTCAGCTTCCGTTAATTCATTATGTCCACATGAAGCCGGATAGAACAGTCAATCCAGTATATTTGTCTGTTCTCGCCTTTATCTATAACATGTCAGGAGCATGCATTTATCCATAGATCAGATGTGGGTATGTATAATTTGAAATCAAGGCTGCTAATGATTCTGGGTGCTCTTATATAACGCAAACAGTACGAGCTCATTAACAGACATATGCATTGTTAGCGGGTACGATTGGTCGTGGACGATGAAACGACAGAAAATAACGTCTGAAGCAATTTAATCATCGCTGAAAACTGGCCGCGTGATGACCCCTGTACGGAAAATGGCATCTCGGCGGGAAAATCTCGGTTGCTTTAGACAATTTAGTCCATTTACCTTTGGAATCCGACAAACCATGTTTATATTACGATCCCGGATTACAATGGAGGATTCCTGTTTAGCAATCAATCATATGACGTCATAATCATCTACGTGATGTGTACGCTGACGTCACAATCAAAGTTAGTCACGAACACTTAATTGATGACGGACTAAGCGCTGTTGAACGAATTTAATGGCTTTAGTATTTAATAAACAGTCTGTTGAATATTTTGAAACTAATTTGACTGAAGATATCTTACATGTTGTTTTCTGGAAATTGATATTCAGGGAGTTCATGGATCGATTGACCCAACTCGGACAAAGCGTGAGTGGAGCATATCTAAAGATGGGCGGGGCATAGCCAACAATGGATTCCTCCATTATTCTTCATCATCATCATCATCATCATCAACACAATATCCATTTATTATGTAAATTCGCTCTTCATTAAGCGACCGCCTGTCTTTTGTCACCACCACGTTTATGGTTTTCAGGGTGTCCGCTATATAAGGCTTAGGTATATATTTACGGATACGATCTGTTGCTCGAGTATCTGACATCATAATCAATTACGTCACATGCTAGCTGACGTTGCAGTCAAAATGACGTAATTTAGTCAGTCACCAAAGTCGAAGTCTGTCAAGAAGCTTGAAAATGTAAGAAGTATATCTATGGTGAATTTACAAAATTTAATGAACGTTCTCTTGAATATTTTGAAACTAAGTTGAATGGAAGCTGTTGCTGCCAGTTGCAGCAAGCCATTGGCAGGCAGCAACAGCCGCAGTCAATTTAGTTTCGAAATACTCTACAACTTACCGTTATAGTTGACTTGAAATTTCCATTCTGGAAATTCCGTTTTCAAAGCTTTAACCCTTTGACACTTATATCAAAGCCAAAAACGCCAAAAACGGCATCTGCAGTGGTCTTGAGAAATGTCCAGTTGCAGACTAAGAGAAGGGTATTTTTGAAAATTTACCACCGGAATGACTGGCTCGATAACCGAGCCAGTCATTCCAGTGGTAAAATTTAAAAAATAGTCTTATTTTCGTCTGCAAATGGACATTTTCTATGAGAAAATTGAAATTTTCTTGAACAAATTCGAGAGTTAAAGGGTTAAATCGATTTTGGAACCCGTAAAAAGTAGGCGGAGCTAAGTTAGAAATGGGCGCGACATATTTAAATATGGATCCATCTATTGAGTGTAAATATTTCTGTTTCTATCGACGGGGTTGTGAAACCATGCAGCTATGGATTCACAGTTAGCTGAGCTTATATAAACAATGGCCCCTGATTCACACAGCTGCTCATTGTTATCCCACATGATGAATCGTCTATAGATCGCATGGAATGATGAAGCGTTAGTGAAGAATAATGGCCGAACATACAGGTCGATCTAATGATCTTAGCGAGACTGGATAAGAGACCATCTATCCTTTGTTGCCAAAGGACGGTGACTCTAGCCCGGTGTCGATTACAGATTACCGATATGTAGCAAACATGCTTGGGTCAAAGCGCAAGGTATTGCATTTAAATGCAAATGCAAATGTTTGTCAATGATTTAAAAGCAAATGAAAATGCAGCCTAACACCATTGCATTTAGATGCAAATTCAAATGTTTGCAAATTATTCAAATGCAAGTGCAAATGCATTTGAATATTTGGGCACACGTCTGGTACTGAAATTCTGAAACGTAGTATGCATCTGTCATCTATGTATCTGCTGGTAGTGAGTATCTTAGTAAAAACCTTTTGTAGAGCAAGAGAAGAGAAATTTTGAAATTTTACCACTGGAAGTACTTATTTCACCATTAAAGGGTAAGCATAAAAGCATTGGATTTTCAGATTCCTAAATATTATCTTGACTATTTTGAAGGTAATTTCATTGATAGTCATTGCACAACATGTGCCAGTCATATTACTAGCAAATAGCAATTATTTTGTCACACAAACTGTATTTATTTATTGAGCATGCGCCTAGTAAACGAGCAACACCAATGGCGGGATTTGATCTGTCCCTCAAATATATGACGTCATAATCGTATACGTCACATGTAGGCTGGCGTCACAATCGTATTATAACTCTGTCATGAAGCTCGAAATGTCCGTCAAGTGTCTTTGATAGATTTACAGTAAAAATAACATTCTGTTAATGATTTTTGAAACTAATTTGACCGGGTGCTGTATAGTTACCTTGAAATTTTAATTCTGGGAATTCAGGATTTAAAGTATGTAACTCGAATCCAAAACGCGTAAAAAAGTGGGCGGAGCTTATCAAGAAATAGGCGGGCCATGGCTAGAAATGGATTAGTGAGTACGTTATTTTGCTCCATAAGGTGGTCGTATGAGGCAGGTCTGACGATATTTACTCTAAGTGAGAAGTCGCCCAAGATTTAAAGATTGAATATCATCATGTGAAAACAACTGCGCGCGCTGCGCTGTATTTTCCTTTGCTCTGGATTCCTTCTAACCGGTTAATTCAAATCCTCGAGTTCGTGGCAGCCATATTGGGCAGCGTTGTCAATTATTTGCTTGAAATTTATTAGTATATAATTATATGGTGGCCATTCCAAGCGCCTATTTAAATAGTGGTTACGGGGGTTATTTACGGATCCATTGATGTCACGATGTATATAACTTCACCCATTAACCCGCATTGTGTCAACGTAACCATTTAATGTTCAAACTGGCCAAACCAGTCTCTTCAGTAATGTTGAGGACATCTACTATTCTTTTAAATTTACCACTGGAATGACTGGCTCGGTTACCGAGCCAGTCATTCTAGTGATAAATTAAAAAAAATTGTCTCCTCTTGGCCTGCAAATTGATACAGATTAAGTTGAATTTTTTGTAAATTCACATTGGAAAACTTTAAAAAAAATTACTTCTCTTGGCCTGCAAATGGATTGCATTCAATGAGCAACAATTTCTTTTTTTAATTTATTTCTTTTACAAATCTTGACCGTTAACTGTTTAATTAATAGGCATATATAAGTGATATATTGAGCGCTTTGAGGCGCTGTTGACGCAGGAGTTAATATATGCCCTGTTCCTGGTACTTGACTCATGCGTCTGATGGGTATGCGCTTCCAACAGAAGCAATGGACAATCACAATGGTTCTAGATATTCCAAAATTTCAAAAGAGTGCACTTATTATCCCCAATAAGCCTCGGATACCCTGAGTTCTGTGGCGTTGGAAGTCCATAAATAATATGATTTATCTATATTCCTGGAGTAATGACAAGACAGTGTGTGTTGAGGGAATACTCGCCAGCAATGCTACCAGGTTTACACTGGCTCAAGTGCTACTCCCTCCGGCTAATTTCATATGACTTCATCAAATATTAATGGCACTGTGGGCTATAATATATCATTAAACAACAATTCTATGACGTCATATGGCGCTTTCCACATACGCACTATACTTGACTATTTTCGAAACGAACACACAATTCTCCAATGACTTTGTCCGAAAATCCTGCGTTCGACCAGCAAACAGTCGAGTATAGTTAAAGGGATGCCATTCTCATCTCAAATATTGTATTGTCCTGATAGATTATGGTAAATAGATTCCATTTTGTTGTACTTTAGTTGGCGCAATTTTGTATCCCCCATGTGATAGTCTGTGATGTGATGTCATGTAGTTACAGCTACAGCACATTGCTTATTACATAATAACTATCAGCTTCCAGTCAAATTGTATTCACATTTTTCAACAACGTATACGTACCTGTATGTTTGTTTTTACACCACACCTCTACACTTCTAATCTATCGAGTGCACCTACATGAGTGAGCGTATGTACCAAGACTGACACGTCTAGTGTTTTCCGAGTGTAGTGCGGGGTGGTGTGGGGGGGGGGTGGTGGTGGGATGGGGTGGTTTGCCTGCGTGCGTGCGTGCGTGCGTGCGTGCGTGCGTGCGTGTGTGTGGTGTGTGGGGTGTGTGTATGTGGGGTGGTGTGTGTGGGGGGGGGGGGGTGTGTGTGTGTGCGCGCGTGCATGTCTCGTGACATATTGAGATTTTATTTTGTCTGTCAGATGGATCTCATGAAGACAAAGATTTTCAAAGTGAATGGCTTAACCGCTCTTTTGTCAACTTAACACTTTAATGGCCAAGTTGGTGAAAACGACTTCTGCATTGATCTTGAGAAATGTCTATTGGCTAAGAGAAGAATATTTTAGAAAATTTACCACTGGAATGACAGGCTCGGTAACCGAGCCAGTTATTCCGGTGGTAAATTTTCAAAAATACTCTTCTTGGTCTGCAATTGGACACTGGCTAAACAGAAATTTGAATTTTCTTGAACATTACACTTTTGATGAATGTCCATTTGAAGAATAACAGAAATCTATTTTTTGTAAATTTTCGTTAGAAATTTACGAAAATACTGTTAACTGCAAAAATTCAATTTTCCTTGAAATTTCCATTAAATGGTTAATTAAAATAAATGGTATTTTGAGTGCTTTAATGCGATGTTGGCACAAGAGGGGTTAAGGTGTTGGCAGTTCAAGAACAAACAAGGTATACCACCTACATCAGATGCACTGTTTGAAGCTATACTACGTATACTACGGACACATTATCAACTAATTGATATGGAACATTGATACCCAATGTCAATCAAGGGTATAGATGGAATCTACAACAACAACAATGGGCTCCTGTTATGACCAAACAGTTGCCAGCACCTGGAGTGATAATCCGTCCAGTGAAGCGTAGATTTGAGGAAACTAAATGTTCTATAAATCAATGCCATTGCCGAAGGGCTGGTTTGCATTGTACAGATTTGTGTAGTTAGTCTGGCAATGATGATGAGTGTGAGAAACTTGAGGATGACCAAGTGAACTTAGCTGACGGATGTGATGATGTCGATAACGTTGACAAGGGATCTGTTGAGAGAACTGATGATTTGTTTGATGATGGATAAAATAGATAAATATCTGAGGTTTAGATAAAATGATGCCATTGGAATTTCGACTAGTTTTTGCAACATAATTTTGCTAAGATAAATGAATAAAAGGTAATGCGATTTAATAACTAGTTAGCTATCGCTTCTATTGCATTCTAAATTGTAGAATTTGAATTAGCATGTTTACAAATATGAAAATGGACACTTTGATGGTAATAGATAACCTATTTTCAAAGATTTTATGCATATTGGCGGCCCTTTTGGAAAATGGCTGTCATTTTGAATCTAAGAAATTGCCACTGTGCCAACATGGTTTTTATATTATTGGATACATATTTAACATTTATGAATATATACTTTCTTCCTTAAAATCCCACGCGCCAGTGGTCGATAAATAAATCAGAGCAGACTTCGTAGATTGGATAATTGTACCAACATTTAGCTATATAATCCAATATGTTACTCAACCAGTCAAACCTGACCAGAGATAGTGTAATGATGTATGACGCAAACGTAATCTACCACAAATTTATCAGCATTCACTATTCAGTTCAATTTTAAAGGTAATAAAGACGGATCGTTATGCAGAACCAATTGTGTTAAGCGAATATATATATATATATATATATATATATATATATATATATATATATATATATATATATATATATATATATATATATATATATATATATATATATATATATATATATGCCTAAAGAATCTTTTAATATCTAGATATCGGCCAGTAGGTCATAATGTATACGCATCCAGACCGTGTCTACATTATGAGTGTATATATATATATATATATATATATAAACACGCTTATCTTAATGTCAATATTATTACTTTTACACTACAAAATGGGTGCATAGCCGATTTGCTACACACGGTCTGGATGCCTATACATTATGACCTACTGGCCGATATTTAGATATTAAAAGATTCATTAGGCCTGAACTACATCCCCGGATAGGTACGTTCTAGGATGGCTCATTCTTAGCTAATCGGTGTACAACAAAGGCTGCGTCTGGAGCATTTGCAAAGACAATCTGACGATATTGACAAACCGATTTCTATGTATAATTTATAATAGATGGGCGTCGCCTGGTTAATAAAGAAATCAAAGCCAGCGAATTACGTGACAATTAGTCTCGTCCAGGTTTGCAAATTTAACTCTTGGAACCAGCGAGAAGAAATCTCTTATGCCTGAACTCTTCTGATATTTTGGAGATAATTTGAGTGACAGCTGTTGGCGCCTATATGACATTTAATAGGTTCCTGTCGAATGTGATTCAAAATATGGAACTGCTTGCCTATGAGTTTGTCTTAAACCTGTGATTCTGCTGTTCAAAGGGCTAATGCATTTGTCGAGTACGCGTATATAATAGCACATAGAACTCGTCCCAGGCGCATATTATCTGGTTGCTCGGATACGGATTCGATTCCTTCCGGTTCACACAGAACTAGCTATATCTATGGGTTCACTTAACTATGTAATAGTGCACGTGCACTCACGCATATTGCCCATGCTTTGATGCAGCGCAGAGACAATAGCATAAACCTTGGCACTGCGGAGCATAAAATAATGTGTAATCTATAAACTCCTACCGTTTCAGATTCCAAGATGCCAGTCCATTCCACATGATAGCTATTGTTCATTTGGAATGCAATATTGCTGCTATGTATTGCTGTCAGAAACACCGACTGCTTTCAATAACATCGGTTCCAATAGCGCCATGCACCGACAATGGAGCAATCCAGTTTTAGCAATGTCCCGCCCATCTCTAGTTAAGCTCTGCTCCCCGTGATGGGATCGATCAATCTGTGAACTCACTAACCATTAATTTCCAGAAAACTATACAGGTAAGCCGATGAATAATTTGAAAATAATTTGATTTCGGTTTGCTTATGGCAGATTAGTTTCAAAATATTCAATAGCATGTTTATTAAATGGTAAAGACAGAATTCTTACAACAACGCTTAGCCCATCATCAATTAAGCATTCGTGACGAAGTTAGCTTTGTCCTTCATGCCGTAGTTGATTATGACGTCACCCCACGCCACGTAGTTGATTATGACGTCATATGATTGATGGATAAACTGGCAGTCTTCATTCTCGCGTAACCAGCTCCATTGAAAATGCTTCACGCGAAATTTAAGCCACATTCCAAATATCGGCATAACTTTCGCTTTGACAACGTTGCCTAACAGAATATTCTAATTAGCTAGATGCTTATGCAAATTGTTTCCATAATAAGGAACCTACGTGTTTTGCGAATGCCAAGACAGGAGCTACATAGCAAGATAGACGACTTTACAAATCAACAATTCTTTTTCAAACAAATTGTCGATGCTCAAATTGTCCCTAGCTTGTACTAATCATATGTGTTGGCTATGAATAGAGTATGCGTATACACGGTTGACGGAGTCGGACAGGTGGTAATTCAATACGTGACAATTGTTCCTATATATTATTTGCATCAAAGATTATTAACCTCATGGATGGAGACTTGGTAGAATGAATTCATTCGACTGAACTACAATGGATGAATCCAATATGTCACTCATGTATATGACGTCATAATCAATTATATGTCATATGTAGGCTGGTGCCACAATTAATATACGTAATGAATGATGCATCTAAGTCCGTCATGAACGCTTAATCGTGTGTCAAGTGTACGAATATTATGTCTTTATTATTTAATAAACATTCTGTTGAATATTTTGAAACTAATTTTCATTGGCGTTGTTGCTGCCATAGGCAACAACAGCTCCCAGTAAGATTAGTTTCAAAATATTCAACATGTTAATTAGCTGTATAGCTATCGTGAATTTGGGATTTTGGGTATTCAGGATTCAAGGTATATAAATTGATCCAAGCAAGCATAAAGCATGGGCGGAGCTTAGCTAGAGATGGGCGGGACATAGCTAAAAGTGAATTCATCCATTCTGTTGTTCAAGCAGCAGCAGCAGCAGAAGCAGCAGCAGCAGCAGCAGCAGCAGCAGCAGCAGCAGCAGCAGTTATGTGTAAGGCGAAGGTGAAGATACTCCATCCAGATGCCAAAACCATTCTAATGCCTATGACAACATTACGTGTCTCTTGGGCTTACATTGCATTGCTTCCTTATCGTATGTCTTGTGCAGAAATAGGATTGCTCACACTAAAGGTTACCTTAACGAGTTTAAAACTGGTGAAAGTATGCATATCTCTAGGCTGCTATGGCGATAAATCAGACCACAAAGTGTGAATGCGGTGCCAAGTTAAGATGTACAGAGATCGATCTTAACTAAGCTTCATCAAAGGACGTTACATAATGTGACGTGTCATGCTTGACGCTGGAATTGTTCGGATACGCATACAGGAAGCTATTAACAAGGCATACCAGTTAACTGATGAATGTTCCCCAAAAGTATATTCTGCCATGGAACTATGGCCTGGACAAAACATTTCTGTAATGTTCAGTGAATCATGAAAAATAGGTGAAAAGCATGTTCAATGAACAGTGAAAAGTAGGTCACGCTGACCTACCTTTCATACACTATGCACCTTCTCCCTAAGACCTCAAGCGAAGTTCCAGTATACCATAAATTGTTGAAACTACAGCCCGGACAAAAAATTGCTGTAATGTTCAATCAACCATGAAAAGTAGGTTAAAGGTATGTCACCCTGACCTACTTTTCATACACTGCACACCTTCTCCCTAAGATGCATCCACATATCAAGTTTAGTTCCCATATACCAAAGACTTGAAACAACATCCAGGACAAATATTTCTACAATGTTCAATGAACCTTAAAAAGTAGGTTATAAATAGGCCACGCTGACCCCACTTCTCATACATTGCATATCTTCTCACTAAGATGCATCCACATACCAAGATTAGTGAATATATGTGAACTCTTGACCCGGACAATCTTATAGAGGGCGAACAGACGAATGGACGAATGGATGGACGGATGAACGTGTGAACGGACAGACGGATTGGCATGAATATGTGCATGAAGTAGATCAAAATTACACTCTGCAATCGAATCCAAAGGGAACAGCAATTTCCATCAATGAGAATTTCAGATGTGACATGCACTGAGCTATTTCTGAGATATTTAATCTGTCATAGATGAACATATGATGTCTGGACACAAGCAAGCTTGTCTGGTCCCACAACAACCAGTCAAATCTTAAGAGAAAAAACACATGTCACATTATCGGAGTATGTGGAATCATATCTGATAATATCGCAAACCCTGCTTGACATGCCCATGCTTAGACGTACTGACAGGAAATTATACAATTTTGCTTTCAGAAATATATGCAAATATCATCTCACTCAGTGGAGACTTAGACCACAAAGCTACTCTGTTTGACCAGGAGGAAATGCTCGCGAATATCAATAGAATGGACCTTTTCAAGTTTATCCATTAATCATCTGACGTCATATGACGTCATAATTAACTAAGTTACGTGTATGCTGACGTCATGAGTGATACAAAATAGTCCGCCTTTAACGCTTAATGTACGAATTGAATGTCATTGCTATTTAATAAACATGCTGTTGGATATTTTGAAACTAATTTGACTGGCGCTGTTGTTGCCATAGGCAGCATCAGCAACCAGCCAAGTTAGTTTCAAAATATTCAACAGCTTACATGCATAGTTTTATGTAAATTGATAGTCAGGGAGTTCAAAGATCGATCGACGAATCCAAACACGGACGTGATGTGGGTGGAGCTTAGATTGGGGATGGGCGGGGCATAGCTAAAAATGGAAAGGTCCGTTGCACTTGTTGACAAGTTGAGTAATGTAAATCAGCAGAAGTAGTGGGGAATGATGTGTATGATGCGATTCACAATGGTATAGATGCATACCGTTTCCAGTAGTTACTACTGTCCATCTGAGCATGCATAATTTTTTCTTTGCATTACTGGAACAAAAGAGGGGGCCATTTCTAGCTATGACCTGCCAATGAACCTTTCTGGTTTAGCTATCAATCATATGACGTCATAATCAACTACGTGACGGGTAGGATGATGTCGTAACCAATGACGTCATGAATGACCTAGATACGTGCGTCAGGAACGCGTAATTGATGACGGACTAAGCGTTGTTGTATGTCTTTACTATTTAATAAACATTACGTCAACTATTTTGAAACTAATTTGACTGGGCGCTGTTGTTGCCACAGGCAGCAACAGCACCCAGTCAAATTAGTTTCAAAATATTCAACAGGTTACCTGTCTAGTTTTCCGGAAATTGATAGACACGGAGTTCAGGGATCGATAGATTCCAGCACGAGCGATATGTGGGTGGAGATTAGCTAAGGATGGGCGTGGCATTGCTAAACTTGGATTCCTCCATTGTTAGCCAAGCCCCATGCCCATGTTGTGTCAGACTATATTACTGGATATGTATCTCCAGTGAACATTATGACAAACTAAGTAAAGGCATGGACTGATGGTGGACAATGATAGACAAATCCTTCTCTCGTTGCCAAGATGGCTTTGCAGATCATTCACAGTCAGAAATTAATATCTCGTTGCCAAGTAGGAGTTCATTATCCGTGAATAATGCATGTTCTGAAGCTGGTGTTGGAGCATGGGGCAGAGAGCAGACAGATGTGAGATGACAGACTGATTAGCATTGATATCATATATGCGATTGAGGATTCGGATGAACACAGAAATTAAGTTTGGTTTTGTGTGGTTGCTTTTGACGCAACAGAGAAACAATAAATATTGTTTAGACCTTTCCAATGTGTATTATCCACAGTTGGATATAAAGTTGCATTATTGTCATAATACTGGTTTCATGGTAAATCAAGAATTCCGAAATTGACACGATTGCAAGCAATAATGTCGAAGATTATATTACCGACTGCATAGTGGGTGTAATGTAATTATGCTAATATTACGTAAATTGGCTCTATCTTTGCTATTGAGGTGGGCCAAAGCTATATCAAGGCTAATTTGATCGAGGCTATGATTTGGTCTTTGCGGGATCATGCACCCATTATACTGTAGCTCGCGGTGGTATGCGCTGCTCCACCATGTTGCTCCGCTCCATTGCACCGCATGTACAGGATGCATGGGAGGGCTGGTTAGCTGTGGTTCTCGGGGTTGCGGATCCCGCATCACGACTCTCCGGAAGGTACAAAGACTGGCTTCTGGAGCCGGTGAAATGATAGCGTTCCAGTGGGGCCATGCGACAATTGCCGCCGAGATTGAACCTCATGGTCTCATCCCAACTGTTGGTGTCACCGGTATGACGTCCCATAAACTAGTTTAAACGCCCGGACATAGTAATAATTAAAAATAACTACACGAAGAATGGTACTCGTTTGCTAGTAAATGAGGAAAATTATACAGTACATAGAACCAAACTGGTGTCTTGTTTCAGTAGGCTCGCCGGAGGTACCTCACAGATTCGTAAATCCAGCGAGGTATCCCCGTAAGGGAGCATCCTAACGAGGCTACTTAAATAGCTTAATATAAACCAATTATACCCCTAATGCACACAAAATAATATTGTTGGCAGAGGAAAGTGCCTCGCGAGGGCCTCCGTCACAGGAAAATGCATTAGCGCCGAAGCGGAGGAAAAGAGCTGGCAAAAAGCGCCACTCTTTTGTTCAAGCAAAAAGTTATGTGCAGTGGGTCAATCCTAGTGAGATTATAATTAATGTGATGCACGCTGGTTTACGTGAAGACGGGTCGGATGATTTCCAAAGAATTCATAGGTCACCGTCTTTTGTAGGTCCAAAGATACTGCATTGGTAGTTGACACTCTTATTTATGCGGGCCTTCTGCTAAATTTTAACCTATCGTTTAGTTGTTAGATATGCTTCCAAGCTTTGGCTACAAGTGGCAGGGATTCCTACCTATCTTTTGACACATACGTCTAACTGGCGAAGATTCCTGGCTTCCCGAAGGTCGCCCTGCATAGCATCTTCCTCAGAAAGACAGCGTGCGGACATGTTACGCAGCGACAGCTCCCGAAGCATATGACGACCCAGTCACGTATCGCACCACAACCACATATAACATCACTAGGACAATTTACCGTTCACATAAGCACTTTAGCAATTTATGTCTGCGCATCTATCAAAGTGGCCAAAGTGAAGATCGCACCAAACTACGCCAGGAACGCAATAACATTCTGCACCACATTAGTGAACGCTTAAAAGATCTTGCTATCCAACAAGCAGACGCCCTAGCAGATGAAATCACTGCCACGGATGACGGCCACAAATGTTTCGGGCAACCTGAGCCCTGAGAGTTGCTGACTACACACTACCACTAACTGTACACAACACTGAAGGACACTTTATCGGGACTGACCAGGGCAAAGCCGAGGCAATTCGACAATGGTTCCAGGAACAGTTCACTGACCACGATGATGAGCCCTTGCACCCATTCTCAGGAGAGCCAGGCCATTACTAACACTAATTAATACAGCAGAGGTTGAGAAGGCACTTAAAGCCCTGAAAAATGGATGTGTATCTGGACCTGATGGCATGAGCAATGAACTATTCAAATATGCAAGTGACATTATCTCAAAACCGATGACGCACATAATCAATTCAGCTTTTATGCACCACCTTCCCATCGACGCTGTAGGCCAAGGCATCCTTATCGCGCTACCCAAGCCCAAGAAGCCACCTGGCCCCCAGCCAATCTGCGGCCCATTGCACTCCTTAACAGCATACGGAAAATCATATCCAATGTTACTCTATGCCGCGTCCGAGACAAGATCGACGACTTCACTGGATCATGTCAAAGTGGCTTCGAACGTGGACGCAGCTGTACAGACATTGTGTGGGCTTAACGCATGCTTGTGTCGGTAGTCATGGCCAAACACTGGGATTTCCACAAAATTGGCATTGACATGTCACGAGCCTTCGACATAATTAAACACTCAAAGATCTTAGATGTACTATGCCAGGCCAGTTGCAATGAAAGTGAGCTACGACTAGTGAGACTACTGCTTGCAGACACCAACCTGAGAGTACGAGTCAAGTCAGTGAAGTCTGTAGAGTTTTAGACATCAATCGTCTCCCCACAGGGAGATGGTCTATCCCCCGTGCTCTTCACCTGTTACCTGACTGCTGCATTGAAATCCGTGCGGGAAAACTCCACAAGAGGATGTTTCTACTACTACAGCCGCAGAATACAGTAATCATACATACATAAGAAATTTATAAAGCGCAATAGTATTTTTATGGCGCCGAGTAAGAGGCAGATATCCATCACTAGTGACCGCCCCGTGAGGGCGTGGTGGGCTCTAAGAACACACCCAGTCACCGTACCAAGTTGGATGGAGATCTGCGTCTCATCCATCACCCGTGTGTTATGGAAGTAACATTTTACATGGCATTAGGGTTATGTTCCAGAATGCCCAGAGATGCACTGCAGGCCGGGGTTACATAATATATATTTTCTTTTCACAGTCCTTCCTACCTTGACAGGGGTATCCAAACTAAGTGGTATCCGAAGATGCATGGGGCATGTGTGTGAAATCGACACTTTAGTTTTCACCGCTTGGAAACCCTGATAGTTTCCCAGAGTCGGATCCTGCCAACATGTCGATTGGGAGTCCAGCCAATTATTATGAAGCCTTGCGGCTGGAGGAGTGTAGAAAGAGACAATCCTTCATCATTACTAAGAGGCCCTAAAGTAATTTGCCAATTTATATCATCTAGCCGGTGTGCGGTGTTACATATCCGTAACAGCCGGAAAAGAGGGGTACACAATATGTCTCTTATGGAGAGATTGCCCCTTACTACTTTAAACCTATCCTATCGAGCTAGAATAGCCAGGTTTAGTCGGTCACATGTCAGGCTCGAGCAATGTGACCTCAGTGTAAAATTGATGCTAGGGGAAAAAGTGATGCGGATATAATGTTGCTGTATAGTATAGCCTAGTGTACTGTGTCCTAGAGTTTTTATATAAACAAAACAAAATAACTAGGATGGCTTCTTGCCATATACATAACTAACTAGTACAGTACTAACAGCATATCAGGTCATAGGACTTTGCAGTGCTTGTTAGTTGTAAGCACACAGAAATAAAGATAATATGTACAATATGAAACAGAAATTATAAAAATGCAGTCTCACGGCCGGGATGGTATCTATTAGTCATCAGTACCTATTACAGAATTAATAAATAACACAATAGTATAGTTACTTGAGTACCTATTGGTCATTGGTACGGTAAGAGTTCATAAATCAATGTAGTTGATGTGCTACAGATGGGTAGCGTGAGGTGGCACGATTCCGAAGTTGCTGGGAAGATTTCTGCAGGCAGACTGTTGATGCGGCGCACTCTCAAGACGGTGAAGAAGAACAGCTGTAGAGAGATGTCCATTAGATATTCAGAATAACTAATACATGAATTTACACAGTAAATTATAAAGTGTCCGTCCGGCAACGGTAGTTTGAAAGTTGCCTATAACAAAGAGGGCTACAGTGGTAATTAAATGTTGCATGTACATAACTGGGTACACCGTGCGGGATACATCGCATAACTCTTGCGGTGTACCAGGCAGAGTCCCACCAGACTGTGGCCTAAAAGTTAATTAAACGCACAACATGCTGTGTGGAAGTTTGATACCACTTTTCAGCGTGGTCCGGAAGATCCATTGATTTATCCTCCAAGAATCACCGTGGCTCTACATCCTGTAGAATTTACATCGGGGCCGCAAGGCCCATCCACAGGGAAGCTCCTCTGTAAGTTATTCCGGATAGGGAGTCCTTATTATTTATTTAGTTGCCCTCGGGTGGCCGTCCGAGAGCTTACAAAAACTTGTGATTGCAGATAAAAGGTTGCTGACCGGCGCAGGAGATCTGAATTCCGATAGGCACTACTGCAGTGAAGGATACCACAGTCAGTAAGCAGTTAGCCCGCGTCTAGCACTGCGCTGGTCCAGTAACCTTGCTGCCGGCTGTTCCTCACCGAAGTTCTCTTGATTCTTGATTTTTTGCTCCTTTTATACCATTCGTGACGTCAGAGGCAGGATGCGCCAGCCAATCAGCGGGCGAGCTAGCCAATCAGCGTGCAGCCTAAAAGGGTGAGGTGATGATCACGTAATCAGCGCAATCCCCACTCACTTAATACATACACGCGATTACGACGTCCAAGTAATATTTTGAAAATAATTTTAGTGAGCTATTTATGGACAACTCGGCCATTTCTAGCCCGATTTTAAAAAGATAAACGGTTTTAAAATCCTCGTCTCATTCTGGTCCTAGACCGTACCAAGAACGACGAGAATGGAGTGATTTGAAGAAATCACAAGTACCAACTCGGTACACTATAAGTATACACTCTCTTCCAATACTGACACGTGTTTCCAGGGAAGCTCTGACGCGCGCGCATGCGCGCTACGCGTTCTTACGTTTTATAGAAACCTCTCTCATATGGCTTTATACACGCGTACGTCCTACCTAGGGGGCGGCTCGGAACGTACCCGGAATGGTCGTCCCGCACCCAGTTTAGCTGGGACGGTCCGTACCCGTCCGGCCGATCAGCGCTACAATACACACGCGTGCTGCTTCAAATCTAAGGAACTCCCATAAGAGAACAAAGTGCAGCCTCGTTGTAATTAGCTTAGATAACATTGGAGTATTTTAAGGTAAAAGACACGATCACTGTGGTGCCAAGGAACAGTGGCGTAGCGTGGGTGAGGCCTGGCGTGGGTGCGGGGGTGGGTTTGGGCTTTGGTCGATTGCCCCACCTGGTAGAAATTATTTGAACCAGTCGGAAATTTGAGATCATTCATCACATTTATTAGCTTCCTATTATTCTCTGTTCTGTTGAATTTCCGACTTTCTGACACGAACAATTTCAACTGGCAACCCAATGAATAGCTAAATTTCGGTTATGTAAGTCTACTTCTTACCAACACCGAAGTTCTAATATAAAAAGGCACAGGAAATTTCTATGTTTACAAGCTAATTATAAGCCCCGCTCTCGGTGCTCGGCCCTCCCCCTCCCCAAAGTCTCCCCAAAAGAATATCCAAAAAGATGCTCTCAGAACGGTATGTGGAATGACACGTAGTGCGAGCACTGAAGACCTGTACTTAGAAACAGGCATCGAAACCTTGTCAAGCAGACGTGAATTTCATAGATTATCTATGCTATTTAAAATTATTAACGGGATGACCTGTGAGGTTCTGGTCAACCATCTTCCCACACTATCCCAACCACGAAATCCTTACAATATCCGTCATCCAAATTTCTTCACTCCATTCCGCTGCCGTACTGAGCTCTTCTATGGATCCTTTTTCCCAGCAACGATCCGCGCCTGGAATATGCTTCCTGTGCCGGTGAGAGATTCTGTCACTCTTCTAGAATTTAAAAGCAAACTCAAGGCTATGTCATCCATACGACAACCCCCTGAGTGGTATTACGTAGGCCCGAGGTTTGCCAACATAATGCTATGCAGGCTCCGAAATGGTTGTAGTTCTTTAAACCGACATCTATTTGACAACTTTCTGTCGGAATCTGCCAGTTGTTCTTGTGGGCACAATGATGAATCTACAAACCACCACCTCTTACATTGTGCCCTTTTTAACGAGCAAAGAGTCGTTTTCCAAAATCAGTTTTGCCTTGAACGATATTTCTCTTGCTAATCCTACGGTCAACCAGCTTCTATACGGGACTTACACTGCCAACTTGGAAATGAACAAACTGATCTGTAATACGGTATGTCAATACATAATTAACACCAACCGCTTTCAGTAGCTTCCTGTTTGCGAACTTATAGTTCAAGGGGTAAATGGACAGCAGCCCAACACGTACAGGTCGGGGCGAAGGCAGCACCTAGAGCTCACCTCTGCTATTCTTCCATTTGATCTTATTCCTCGCACTCTCTATCTCTCACCCTCTCTCCACCCTCCCCCCCCCCCCCTCGCTCTCTCTCTCTCTCTATCTCGGTCTTTCTTCCTACACTCCCCCACCTCACACTCAACATCCACACACTTATGCACACCAATAGACTACAATTAATTAAACTATTATGATTTGCCGCCATTTTGTTGTAAAAAAGTTTTGAATAATCTGTATGTGTATGGGAGACACGGGCATAAGACTCTAAGTCTTATCGTGCTTCCATCTGAACAACTAAATCACGTTTAAACCAAAGTCTCACCAAAGAAATTTATAACCAGTTCGCCCCACCTGGAAAAATATCCCGCTACGCCACTGCCAAGGCAATGGATATATCCAGTTTATATCTACAGGACGTGTAGGATGAATGGCTTAGATACGTTCGTAGCGAACTCATAATTGATGACGGACTAAGCGTTGTTGTACGAATTGTATGTCTACTATGTAATAAGCATGCTGTTGAATATTTTGAACCTAATTTGGCTGGGCGCTGTTGCTGCTACAGCACCCGGTCAAATTAGGCTCAAAATATTTAACAGCTTACCTGTATAATTTTCTGGACATTGATAGTCAAGGAGTTTAGGGATCGATCGATCGATCGATCGAGTCAAACACGGGCGAAGTATGTGCGGAGCTTAGCTAGAGATGGGCGGGGCATAGCTAGAGCCATATTCCTCCATTGCGGATTAAATTAGGCTACTCCGAAATGATGATGTATATCTATTCACAAAGCGCGAGGTAGACATAATCATAATTATATTCTTGCACGCATTGAAAAGAACGATGTATGGACCCTTCCATTTTTAGCCATGCCCCACCCATCTCTAGCTCAACTCCACCCACACCTCGCTCCTGTTGGGATACATCGATCTCTGAACTCCTTGACTACCAATTTCTAGAAAACTATACACGTAAGCTGTTGAATATTTTGAAACTAATTTGACTGGGTGCTGTTGCTGCCTATGGCAGCAACAGCGCCCAGTCAAATTAGCTTCAAAATATTCAACAGCATGCTTATTAAGAGTTAAACACAGGCCTAATAGAACCATTTATGACGTAATGATTATGACGTCATCATGCACGCCACTTATCTGATTATGTTGAATATTTTGAAACTAATTTGACTGGTCGCTGTTGCTGCCATAGGCAGCAACAGCGCCAATCCAAGTAAGTTTCAAAATATTCAACAACTTTCCTGCATAGTTTTCTGGAAAGTGATAGTCACGGAGTTCAAAGGTCGATCGATCCCAACACAAGCGAGGTGTGGGCGGGGCATAGCTAGTGATGGGCGGGGCATAGCTAAAACTGGAAAGACCAATCGTATGTTTTTGATGACTTTTCTATATAATAAACATTCTGTCGAACATTTTGAAATTAATTTAACTTGCTGCCATATGTAGCAGCAATTCCAGTACAATTAGGTTCAAAATACCCCCAAAAATCGTATGTGAACAGCTACCTTTAAAATTAAATTTTGAAAATTCAGGTTTCAAGGTTTTGCATCGATTCCAGCACTCGTAAAAATGGGAGGAGCTTAGCTAGAAATGGACCCCTACATAGTCTTCACAAGACTGGGTAGAACGTTCCAAAGAGAGAATACGAACAGAATGTGGCATATGTGTTTTGGTATACTATGGGTGTCTTGACTTACAGAATGAGATGCGAAGGGTTGCATCATCTAGTCTCAGTTCCCAGGCTTTAGTGAGCAGTGGTTTCGACTTGGTATCTGATAAACAAAACCCAGCTTTTCTGAAAAGTAAAATTAATATAAATAGAAATATTGTCGAAGTAATTAACCCTTTAACCTCATGTCAGCCAAAAGCGGCTTCAGCAGTGGTTTTGAGAAATGTAGATTTGCAGACCAAAAGAAAGCTATTTTTTTTGAAAATATACAACTGGAATGACTGGCTCGATAACCGAGCCAGTCATTCCAGTGGTAAATTTTCAAAAATAGTCTTCTCTTGACCTGCAAATCGACATTTTCTATGAAGAAATTCGAGGGTTAACGGGTAACTACAATTATTACTTTGCCCAAACTCAAGTAAAATTAAAATTACTTTGTTCAAAGTTCACGTCTGACGTCATACACGTGTTCATGGCTCTTGAAATATGTATTTTACATTTATGGTGTCATAATAGTCTGTTTATAAATGGTGTCATCATCTGTTGTTGGACAACAATTATTTTTATTTTAACTGGATCAGGAGGGATGCCATCATTTAAAAATTAACATGCCTATGCATACCTTGTTAACCCGTACCACTCTGATGTCAATATTCCATCTTTTCAAAGAAACCGGTGTATATTTTTTACCAATTTTGGTGTACGATTTTGTTGTCTAGAACAGCAACATTTTCTACCAAATTTATTGAGAAATGAACACCAGCTTATCTTTTAATTTGATTTAAAAAGTTAAAGTTTTGATTTAAGAGTGGTAAGGGTTAAAGTCTAATTACAATAGAGGGATCCAAGTATCTGACGTCACGCTCAAAATGACATGGGCAGTACCAGCTCAAAGTCATATTAGTTTCAATGCGTTCAACAACTTACCTGTGTAATTGCATTAAAATTGGGATTCTAGGTATCTGGGGTACAGAATGTTAAATCGCTTCAAACACGTAGACAAAGGTGGGCGGAACGTAACTAGAAATTGATCCCCTCTTTACTAGTACTTTGTCAAAAATCATGTACGATTACAATGGCGATCCAGATTTATCTATTCCCGCCCATCTCTAGCTAAGCTCCAGTCACGATTTAACCGTAATGGGATCGATCCATACACTCTCTGAATCTCAATTTCCAGAAACCATATGTACAGGTAAGCTGTTGAATATTTTAGAACTAATTTGACTGGGTGTTATTACTGCCTATCGCAACAACAGCGCCCAGTCAAATTAGTTTCAAAATATTCAACCACGTTTATTAAATAGCAAAAGCATACAATTCGTACAACAATGTTTAGTCCGTCATCAATTAAGCGTCCGTGACGAACATATCTACGTCATTTATTGTTTATACACGTCACGTAGTGGATTATGACGTCATATGATTGATGGATAAATTGGAAAGTCCCATTACTGTGCCACCGCTCAATTATAATTATAACCAGCTGAAATGTCTTTATACTCTGTTTTTTGGCAATGCCCTTAGTGACGCCGTGACCTAGATAGCCGATCCGGTGAATTCACACTCAAAGCAAACATAAGCGGTTGTAATATGAACGCTAGTGACAAATGTGGTGATTCTACCCAGAGTTATGACCAAAAAAGGCGTAGGCCTATTCTTGGTGATTCTACATACATGTGTTCTACATCTACGGATGAAATTCCAGAATGCACTGAGTGACCCCGTGACCTAGATATTTGACCCTTTGACCGCAAATTTAATTTTCCCTAGCTATCTACAATGTGAATAGATATGACAGATTTGGTGATTCTACCTTCCTGAACATCGAAGACATCGCGCGGACAGGCAGGCAGTCAGGCAGGCAAGCAGGCGTGCATACAGGCAGGCAGGCAGGCAGGCAGGCAGGCAGGCGGGCGGGCGGACGGACGGACGGACAGGCGGGCGGGTGGCCGGGCGGACGGACGGATGGACGGACGGCAAGACGGACGGACGGACGGGCAGGCAGACAGACAGACAGACAGACAGACTTATATTAGTTGCGAGTAGCAACTAAAAACGCACAGTCATTTCTACAAGAAATCCGGAGTGAAAAAATTGTGTGATCAAGGAAATTGCCGAAGCAACGGAAATTAGATTTGCTGTGTACAAAAGGAAGAGTCTATTTTAGAAAACTCCTTCCTTATTATGTTCACTCCGTTGAATAGAAGTATCGATCTGGATACTGTAATCTACATTCTATTCCGGCTGCAGCAGTCACAAAACGAGCTTTCACGAGAGTAGAATATGGAAGCTGCTCAATATTCTGAACGCCAAACTTAAACTGCTATAAAGCCACTTATATTAGTGAACTTCCAGGTGGTCATATGATGGCTTCAACATTTGTACATGACAGTATGTTATACTCATTACTTGTCCACCTGCTAATGGGAACTGGTTGAATCGTACACATTTTTCTATAAGTAAATTTCTATAAGTATATTTAACTCACTAGTATTTTAATGTGTTGTCTTTCATTTAAGATTATGACCCACCGTGAAAAGTCATAGGAAGTGCCGCCATTTTGAATGTCAAAATGGCCTCCCACTAAATCATATTAGAAAATTATGTACTACCTCTAGAAGCCTTTATCTTTAAATTCGTTTGTCTATCTGTCCCCCAGGATGACATCAGCAACATTTAATTATGTGTTTATTTCGTAACGAACTGAACTGGTGAAGCAACTGCTATACACACCATTGGTTTAACGAAACAATGATTGAGGTCGTCCAATTTTAATTACCAGAGTTACTGCACCCCCTTTAATTATTTTTATCATTCGTACGAACAGTGAAGGACAGTAGTTTGGTATGAAATTTCGTCATATTATATAAATATTTCTATCTAACTGTGTGCGTTGGTGTCTCTTGTCATGTGCTATAAGACAAATAAGAATTAGGTCACTGTTACCTAATTCATGTAAAAGATAGGTTAAACCTGTTCCCCCAATCTATCCAAAGGTTACATTAATTATCCAGCACCACCCCCGTATTTTGAACAGCTGCATTTTTAAATCCAACATATTGTAGCCTTTCTATACAGCGCACCACCGAGATGCAAATTACATGCATACAATCTAAGTTCAGGAGAATGTATTAACATTTTTTCACCGCATATGGATGCTATTGATGTTTAGCGAAAATTGACATGACTTTCAGCCAGAAATGTCAATTTCGAAAGCAAACACGTTTACAATATCACAATTCCGTATATTTGAGGCTAACCGTAGCACATTTACATGGTGGTTTGTCCTGCATCTACAATTTATAAGCTCTTGACAGACCTTAGCTGCTTTTGGAATTGCTGACCCAGAACGGATCTCATTGCCTATTTTCAAAGGTCCATCATGTGGGGCTTCTTTCCTGAATCTTTCTTTGATCCTAGTGGTGTTCGGATGGCTATGAATGTGCGGTTGTATCTGTTCCAACATCGAAATATACAATTTCAAAAGATCAGATAATCTGAACATAGTTATTTATTTGTTCAGCCTTGGATCTTCTATAGGCCCTATAGGAAACAAGTTAAACAATTACTGTTACTTCTACTGATACGGTCAGGGGGTGGCTGACTTATGTGTATCTTGTACCTGTCGTGCCCTGTAATAATAAGCACTAATGCATGGCAAATGGTAAACAGCAGCTTGTGCAGTCATGTCTCGGTCTAATAGCTTTGCACGCATCTGTGTATCACAAAGATTCGTAGCACATGTTACCACCTTGTAATCGATGTTTAAGGTGTGAACTTTTCGAAATGGTACATTCGTTTCTTGGTGGAATTCTCCCCTTTCACAAAGGAAACACACATTTACCCGTTTGGGTACCTCTACATGCCCTAGTCTTTACCGGGATAAGACTTTCATGTTCGCTGTCTACTATAGATTCTCTTTTCCCCAGCTCGTTCTACTTTTACTTTGCTACGCTTGCTCCAACAGGTTCGGTGCTATATTGGCCTGTTGATAATGAAGGTTTGTTCAATACCGTGCCCTTCGTCCATACGTGACATGTTAATTGGCAATGGAATAACGCAAGCTTACCAAATTCCATTAAATTTTCGGCTAATATTTTGCAAGCGATACGTTGAATTAATTGTCTTTTAGCATTCCGAGGATCAACACGCTTCTCTTCCATCACATAGTGACACAGCACACATCGAGTCCTGTCAGTTGGTACCGGGACACTTTCAGTGGATGTTGTTACTGGGACACTTTCAGTGGATGCGCCATGGAAAAGCTTAAACTTCGACAGAATGTTAGAGTAGGCCTCCAACTAAGATACTACTGTTAGTCTATATACAGGGACAGACTTAGGTTAGTAGACGAAAAGAAAATATCCCACACAATTAGACAAAAGCAAATTAAAGAAATTATGGCAATTGTTTTTACGATTAAATTGTCATTAGGAGCAGGTGACCATTGCAAGTATCTTGATTAAATGACCATAGACGTAACATTATCAGTTTGCATACTCTACACGTGTGACATTAAAATTGAAGTTTCAACTGTAATATTTTTAGTATATGGGTACCAAAAATTGTCATCATTTAAAAACAACTTAAGCACATTTAATTAATACTTTATATATATAAACAAAATTAAATAATTATCTACACGTGATCTGTAAATACAATATATCATCTCGTAGTTTAATAACTACAATTCAAGGAGAAATATATGATTTAATATTATATACAAATCTAGCCATAATCATGGCATGCGCTTGCAGAGCCGGTTTAATGGTATATGGTGCCCTGAACGAGCGGATGGGGGCACCCCCATCCCACCCAGGAAAACTAGATGCTCTGAGAAACCACCTCTTATTCTGAGTGATAAATAAGACAGTTAGCTTGATTCCTAAATTGCTTGTAATTTAGATATCATTTTTTTTCTTGTCAATTGAACTCACCCTCAATGGACTTTTCCAGTGTTTGCTAAGCCGCACCCACCGCTAACTACGCTCCACCCACACCTCGCTCGTGCTGGAATCGATCATTGACTATCAATTTCCAGAAAACTATACAGATAAGTTGTTAAATATTTTCAACCTAATTTGACTGGGTGCTGTTGATGTGTATGTTAGCAAGAACACCAGGCACCAGGAACTGTTTGCTAGGTGGTGGTGGGTGTTAGGATTGAGGGGCAAGTCTGTCCCATGGGGCTTTGGGGTGGCTGGGCAAGCCTGGCTTAGGTCGTGCCGCCATCCCGAAAGGAAGGGCATCCGGGGTCCCTCCACAGGGAAAATTAGAAAAAGTAGATGCTACGAGAAACAATTTGTTGCACTCTGATTGATAAACAACATTCTTATTTTCATTTCTAAATGCCCCGCGGGTATGGCGATATGAGTACCTATATGGCTTCCATTAAACTGCATGGAGAATGCTGGTTGCTTATTTATTAATTACACCACTCTCGCAAGCGATGTTATTAGTTTAGCTATAAATAAATTACTCTTACAAAAATCTTGCCCGTCCAGCCTCCCCCACCCACCACCCACCCCTTATACATGCCGCCCTAGGCGACGCCTAGTTCGCCTAATGCTTTTTCCGGGCCTGTGCGTATACATAAAATTGCTACGTTTATGGGTGTTGTTGTTTTAATTTGGTCCCAAACGTGATTTTACGTTATAACATGACTATCATTATATTAGCTCCTAAATAAATAACACATTTCTAACACAGGATGTAGTCTGGTAAAGACTGGTGATGCCATTGAATAATTAGGTCAAATTCTTAACCTTGACACGTGATTTAGGTCAGTTCCAATCGTCAATCTAAGTGGGTCCTAATATTTTCTGAAAGCCATGACATCAAAATAGTTGTATGCCAAGTTTCATAAGTGCAGAAAAATTGAACGATTTTGTCCCTTAGCAGCTGGACTATACACACGCCGCCGAATGCGGGCGCAAGTATTGTGGTTGGTGCCGTCATCCGTCCATCCTTCAGTTCGCCCGTCCGTTCGTCCGTCCGTCGGTCGGTCGGTCAGATGGTCGGCCGGTCAGTGGGTCTGGAAATCTTCTGACTTTTCTGACGAAGCGGCAAGTCACAACTATAGCGCGTCACACGTGTTTTAACGAAACTCTCTCTCTCTCTCTCTCTCTCTCTCTCTCTCTCTCTCTCTCTCGCCACGCAATCCCTCATCCTCCACCGCTTTCTCTCTATTTCCCCCCATCGCCCTCTCTCTCTCTCTCTCTCTCCCTCCCTCCCTCCCTCCCTCTCTCTCTCTCTCTCTCTCTCTCTCTCCCTCACTCCACCCTCCCTTCCTCTTTCCATCTCTCCATCCAGCCCTCCTCCGCCCTCCCTCTCCTCTCTCCTCTGGGACCGGAAGGGACAACCTCCTCTCTCTCATATCTGGACATGGAAAGAACAACAGTGATATATTACGTGGAAATATTGAGGTAATCACTCGCGTAATGCCTTAATTCCACATCGAGAGCAGAACCCTGTGGCTTTTCTAACAACGTGCACACAGCACAGTCACTGTGTTAAGGCTGTTCTTAATTAATGATGAGTTCGTGGCATGAATTAATAAATGGTGAGGGGTTTTGTGCGTGTCACGCGACAATACTTCATACCATCTAGAATATCTTGGCGGAAATACTATGTTCAGTATGTTGCCAACTGGGTCGTATAACCGAAACCAGACCCGTCATGTTGGAAGTTTGATTAATAGCAGAATCCATGCATGGTATTGCTACTGATTTTACCGGCTTTATTATCGTCGTCATCGTTGTCGTTGTCGTCGTCGTAGGAGTACTCGTTTTCGTCGTCATTGTTTCTACTCCACTTCTGCTTTTGCTTTCAATGTCGTCGTCGTCACTACTGGCGTGGTGCGCCACGCCGCACCGTGTTGTGCCGTGCCGTGCTGTACCGCACCGTTTTATGCTGTCAACGATGACGAACGCCGTCCTTGTTGTTAGCTGTCATGCGCGTATCGTCGGCAAATCCTATAGACCAGGCTAAGAGCGATGTAAGCACATCGCGGAAGAGGAATTTTATTTGAGCTCAATTTTTGGCTACAGGGACATCGCTGATGAAAAAGAAGTTTGGTACAATACTGAGACCGTTTGCGTTTACCAAATATGGACAGGTTTTATCAGCTTTGACCCATACCGAGTCCGACCACATTAAGGGGTATAGGTAACAAAAATGGACATAACTGTCGATACAATCAGCGCAGACTAGCGAATGACCAGTCAAAACGTTGCTTTCATGGTCTTCTACCATTTTCTATATGTTATTCGCACGTAATTCTGCCGCATGGGTCAAAAGGTCACCAATTTTGCCCATTAAAAGTTGGCAACAGTACAGTGTTGTGACTGACAAAGTGCTAATAACCGAATATTTTAATGCTAACATCTTGAACAGTGAGGACTAGACAGCGTCTGCTGTCCGGCAAATGTAAGGAGTCCATGTCCCACGTGTATTTCATGGAATATTGTTACTATGACAACTGATAGCGTGCCCATTTCTTAAAATGCCGCAAAAATACAATCACGGGGAACTGGAAAATGAAATGAGTATGTTTTCACATCTGTATACCATAGAGTAATGACTGCGTTATGTGCAGCTGAGTAATTAAGTCAACTGAGGTCAAAAGGTCGCCAAGATCACCAATTTTGGTCACTGCTTAAAATCTGGCAACTGTCAGTTGCCAGATTTTAAGCAGTGGGCACAATTCTGTGCATTTCTGTGACTGCCAAAGTGCTAATAAATGTATATGATGAAGGTGAGTATTAGACAGAGCCTGACAAATCTAAAGTGTCAATGTTCATTTCTGCCATGGAATATTGTTACTATGATAACTGACAGTATGCACATTTTCTAAATAGAAGAACAATACAATTATGGGGTTACTGAAAACGTTCATGAGTATAACATTACATCTGCATAACCTATATTAATGACTAACCACTTAAATTCCTCCTTATTGAGGCCTTTATGATTTCGTATATACTATACGCAAATTAGTTGAATAATTATGTCACAACAGATCAAAATGTCACAAATTTATGTATTATTGTGATTGACAAAACGATAATAAAACAATGTGTTTGTGTTAACGCTGTGAGAAATTAATAATATGTACGATCCTCTAAGTCTAAAAGACCAATGTTTATTTGTTGCAAGGAATTGTGTTACTATGGCAACTGACAGAATGTCAATCTTTTACAACAGCAACAAAGCAATGGACCTTTCCAGTATTAGCTATGCCCCGCCCATCCCTAGTTAATCTCCGCTCACACTTCACTCGTGATGGGATCGATCGATCCCTGAACTTCTTGACTATCAATTTCCAGAAAACTATACAGGGAAACATGGTGAATATTTTGAAACTAATTTGGATGGGCGCTGTTGCTGCCTAGGAATGTTTATTAAATGGTAAAGACATACAATTCGTACAACGTGTCGGACTATTAACAGGTAAAGACGGATTATATCGAGTCATTCATGACGTCATGATCATGACGCCAGGCTACACGTCACGTAGTTGATTATGAGAGGTGAGTAAATGGATTCATGAATTATATGGGTTAGCGTGTAAAATGATTAATATATTATAACTCAAAGCGTGCATAACGCGTAGGGAATCCTGGCAATATATGTTAAATTGGTCGACATCGCCGTGGGTCAAAACTGAGAGAAACATGTCCATATTTTGTAAACGCGAGAGCTCCCAGTATGGTACCAAGCTTTTGTTTTATCAGTGATGGTAACTGTACCAAAAAGTTAAGCTCAAATAAAATTCCTTACCTCACTCTTAGGCCGTGTTCTCACTAGAGACCTAATCAGGAATTAACGCCATACTGAAGTATGGCGTTATTCCTGATTAAGTCACTAGTGAGAATACAGCCTTAGCCTGGTCTATTACCTCTGTAACTGGATCCCGGTAAACAACATGTAACGAGACAAAATATGGGAAAGCCATTTTCTGTATTAACCGCCACCAACACTGCCGGGAAAAATTAACACCTGATAGCACCCGAGGTCGCAAGGGAATTGAACCTTGCAAGTTGGTTATTATCGCTATAAAGTACAGGTATACCGTAATTAGTATTATCAGTCTCGATGGAAATCAATGATAGATCGATAGAATAATACGTGATCTCGATGGAAACGACGTTGACATGGCCGACTGGACACGAGCGCGGATCGCGTCTTCAGGACAAGTAATTATGTACCCTGAACTCTTGACTATCCGGGAAAATCTATGACTGAATGTATTAAATCTTTAATCCACACCAGAAACAACACATTATTTACGATGTAAGGAATACTCTGTGGACTATTTTGAAATTAATTTGACTGGTAGCAATGGATTCTGGTCAAATTAGTTTCAAAATATTCAATTTGCTTCTTACATAGTTGTCTTGAAAATGTGGCATTGACATTGCAATATTTAAAAGGTTAAGGCGCCAAGGAAGTCAAATAGTTGTCACGGTAATAGACCTTTCCATTTTTAGCTATGCCCCGCCCATCACTAGCTAAGCTCCACCCACACCTCGCCGTGTTGGGATTGATCGATCCCCGAATGCCCTTGCTATCATTTTCCTGAAAACTATACAGGGAAGCTGTTGAATATTTTGCAACTAATTTAACTGAGTGCTGTTGCATAGTAAAAGCAAACAATTTGTACAACAATCCATAGACCGTCTTCAAATATGCGTTCGTGACGTACTTATCGACGTCATTCATGACGTCACTCATTATGATGTCATTCTACACATCGCGCAGTTCATTATGACGTCAAATGATGGGTGGGTACTCTGGAAAGGTGAATTAATGTAGTATAATAGAGGCGCGTTTCTAGCTACAATTCGCCCATTACTAGCTACAATTCGCCCGTTTCTAGCTACAATTCGCCCATTACTAGCTAAGCTCCGCCCACTTCTTACACGTGTTGGAATCGAGTTGAAACTTTAAAAGCCGAGCTCCCAGAATCTTCAAGAAATTTCAAGGTAACTATACAGGTATAACCTGCTGAATATTTTGAAACTAATTTAACTGAGGGACTGTTGTTGCTTATAGTATTGCCATTATTATCGCTGCATAGGTCACAACACCTCCCATCAAATTAGCTAAAAATGTTCATCAGAATCTTTATTAAATTACAAATTCATCAAAGATTTAGGCTCTAAAATTCGTAAATTTTCGTGACGGTCTTTTCGATTTTCGTAACGGAGGTACGCCATTTTGATTGTGACTTCAGCTATCATGTGGCGTATTTGATTATGACGTCAGATACTTGAGCAACGGATTGGATTACTCCATTGAAGCATATGTATCAAAGCTAAAACGTTGTTTCACTCGCTTGTCAGTTTATCTGCTAAAAAATTCAAAATCTTTACTTATTCACTTCAATTTGCAGGCCAAGAGAAGGCTTTTTTGAAAATCTAACACTGGAATGACTGGCTCGTTTATCGGCACAGTCATTCCAATGGGTAATAAAAATAGATTTCCTTTGGCCTACAGATGGTCACTCCCCAAGACCACATCAGAGGCGATTTTGGCAGGCGCCACCATTAAACTCTTAAGCCGACACAAAAGAACTAAATCTGCTGATGCATTGTTTATGTATTGGTCAACAGGTGAAAGCGCTTCTCAACCCGCTACTCAATACCATGTCAACCCCCACTCACAACCTCAAGCCTTTAACACTCATATCAGCCCAAAACGGCTTCTGTGGTGGTCTAGAGACTATTTTTGGAAATTTACCTCTGGAAAGACTGGCTCGATAACAGAGCCAGAGTTATTCCAGTGGTAACTTTTCAAAAATAGTCTGCAAATGGATATTTAATATGAGAAATTTGAAATTTACTCGACCAAATTCGAGGGTTAATGGGATACACCCCTCCCCCCTCCCCCCCCCCCCCCACCACCCACCCGCGCCCGACTCACCGTATAACTTTCTTTCTTTCCTTGTGTACGGGATCCTTTTTCCGCCCAGCCATAAGAATCACAGACATTCTGAAGCGATGGTATCAGCGTTCCACAACACAAAGACGACCGTACTAAATGCAGTTCAACAATAAACAACAAGAGAAAGACCTCTCAGCTAAAACTGTTTAAATATTAAATATTTGCCGATACGTACGCCCTTTACGACAAATGTGTCTTGGAATTTATGAATTCAGGACAATTATCTTATATTCCGTCGGTAGCAGCAGATATAACGTATCGTCTGCTGTAATGGACACGAGATTTATGATACCAATAAATAACACTTGCCACTCTGACGTCAAAATTTTATATTTTCAAATTAAATTTAAAGACGAACTGGCGTTCATTTCTCAACAGATTTTGGTGGAAAATCTTACGACAGCAACATCATTCACCAAAATCGTTGAAAAATGTACAGCAATGTGTTTGCTACCGACACAGTAAAAGATAAAATATTATCATCAGAGAGGTAAGTGTTAAGCACAGACTAGATGCCCCAATCAAACAGCTACAAAAGAGATTAAATGGGAAACTGTTCTTTGATTCTCTAAGAGCAGACGTGAAGCGTGCATTCTGACACGCAGTTATCGCTTGTCGTCTGCTATAATAATAACGATGCTAAATCTTTTTCTATAAACGGCTTTCTGTTTGGTTAGGTAGAAATCTGAGAATATTTGTCCTCACAGTGTAGTCGTCTGCCTGAGCGTCAGGAATGATTCTATTTAGTAGCCGACAGCCAACTGAACCTAACGAGCTTAGCGTCGTGATATTGACCAAAGACGTATCCCCGAGCGCTCAAAACTGTATCGGTATGTGGCAGACGATTTTAAAACACGATATAATCTAAATTATGTTGAATATTTTGAAAATAATTTGACTGGGAATTGTTGCTGGCTCAAGCATCAATCACCATCAGTCAAATTATTTTTATAATATTAATAAATGTCTGTGTATTTCCGATTTAAATATCGGTGCAGTATGCGAAATTAGTATATAGATGGTTAACACTGCACCAATAAGCGGGTTCGCTAGATCTCTGACTTCAGCGCCAACTGTTACTCCAAGCACTTCGCTTTGCCGACACGATCAAGGCTTCGTAGGCTCGCCCTCTGTTACTAGTGTGGACATGTTTACCAAATCAATACAAACACATTGAATACCTGCAGGGTAGGGAATCGGGGTGGAGCGGTGGGGGTGAGGTGTATTGTAATAGTCGCGATTCGGTACTTGACCTGGACCCGGATTGTCCAGAGAATTAAGTAGACATTGGCAAATGTCATATATGCTGATTCTTCTGTAATGTGCTACGAGACAACATGGCTTATCAGTCGTTAGCATGGAATCTAGGTAAAATCAATGTAATTATTCAACATTCCGGAATAATTGTTTAATGTGTATGTGTGGCGAGTTAATCTTCATCAGACATGCGAAACTCTGTCACGCTTTAACAAACTGATCAACACGTCCTTTCCTAACATGACAGACTCTTCTTCTTCTTCCCTAATAGCCTCGTCTGTGGTGACACAATCTTTGCACATTTCCGTACATATCTTCAGATACAGCCGCCAACATATGTTCCTCCAAAAACTGAACCTGTAGCGCTTATGAAGCAATTTATTCCCATTTTCGGTTCGATGGCACTGCTTAAGACGGTATCTATACGTCTCAAAACTAATCCTAAATACATTTCGATCTAACTTTGTGTGGGAGTTGTGCAATCATTCTCTTCATCGCTTGTTTTTTATGAGTAATTTCTTCATCGTTTGACATTCAGATTAACGCCCCCACCCCCTGTGTGATTCGCCAATGTAGGCGACTTACTGTCTTTTTAATGCCATTCTTTACCCAATCACTGGTTCACTAACACCGGCAGTTAATTTCTGATTAGTGATAGCTTCACTCATCTCCTCAAGAGATGAATAAGAAATACCACTCCTCGGTGTGCGTGCGTGCGTGGGTGCGTGGGATGGGATGGGGGTGGGGGCGTATGAATTGTGATGGAGCAGGTCTATATTGGATCCCTGTCAGCAGGTGTCCCATTCACGCCACCAAAATCCTTCTGTTATATACCAATGTCACAGTGCTCTTTAAGTTTGACCTTATGACCTCAATATGATTGTGCTCCATCCCCTTGATATAAGGAAGCATGCGTCCAAGTTTAGTCTCAATAGGGCGAAGCCATATTGAGATATAAGCTGATACGTTGAGCTAAAAGCAAAACTTAACCGTAAAAAGTGGAGTTTTATACCAAGGTCACAGTAACCGTGAACTTTAACTTCATGACGTCAATATCATTCTGCTCCATCCCCCTGATAGAAGGAAGCATGTATCCAACTTTAGTCAGAATACGATGAAACCATGCCGAGATATAAAGTTAATTAAGATTGGACGCCGACAAACAAACAGACAAACAGACAGGCTGAGTAACAGAACCCATCGATATATTGGCGAAAATTCTAATTTTCGCCAATAATAAACTTAGAGTTCAACTTTGATATGGACTAGACAGTTGAATAGATATAGATATGGAATGGTAGTGTTTAACTCTTTAATCCTCAAATTCGTTTTAAAAATTTCAATTTTCTCATAGAAAATGTTCATTTGCTGACCAAGAGAAGACTATTTCTGAAAATTTACCATTGGAATGACTGGCTCTGTTATCGAGCCAGTCATTCCAGTGGTAAATTAAAAAAAAGTGTTCTCTTGGTCAGCAAATGGACATTTCTCAAGACCACTGCTGAAGCCATTTTTGGCTGATATAAGCGTTAAAGCGTTGGGCTTAAGGTGATACAATAGGCATTGCATCTAGAAAACACACATATTCTACAGATGTGGTAAACGGAAGAAAAACACAATCGGTTTCTAACTGAAGGTGAATCACGGGTCAGCCTCGTGCGTCAGATATATCTACGGTCATCACCCGTCAGCCTTGCGCGTCAGACATAGCTGTGGGCACCACCAGTCAGCCTTGGGCGTCAGGCATAGCTGTTGTCACCACGGGTCAGCCTCGTGCGTCAGACATATCTATGGTCATCACCTGTCAGCCTTGCGCGTCAGACATAACTGTCGTCATCACCGGCCAGCCTCGCGCGTCAAACATAGCTGTGGTCGGTTAACCCTTCAGCCTTCGAATTTGTTCAAGAAAAATAAAATTTTCTCATAGAAAATGTCAATTTGCAGACGAATAGAAGAGTATTTTTGGAAATTTACCACTGGAATGACTGGCTCGCTTATCGAGCCAGTCATTTCAGTGGTAAATTTTCAAAAATACTCTTCTATTGGTCTGCAAATGGACATTTCTCAAGACCACTGCAGACGGCGTTTTTGGGTGATATGAGTGTTAACGGGTTAAAGATCTGTTTTCGGATCACATGCAAAGTAAGGCAAATGAAGGCATAATAATGTCCATACTAGTTAACCAAGAAAGGAAAATGCCTAAGGTAGGAACGTAGTGAACGAAGAGAATCATACGGATGGTAGCCGATCAAAGACCACTGCAGGCATATAGATCGCGGAAAGAGAAGATATGACAGTACAGCTCAGCCTAGAAATAACGTATGGGTTTCCAAAACAAAAGAAAATGTATTGTCAGTGGCGTAGCAAGGTGTTTGGGGGCCAGGTTCAGACTGGGTGGGTCGGGAAGGGACCTTCTCGCGGTGCGGGGGTTGTGGGGGTGGGGGAGGGAGGATGGTGTTTCCGGGAAAGTTTGAAAATTCTATGTTCTGAGAAGCCATGTCCGGCATTCTGAGTGTTAAAATATGTTTAATTTACTCGATCACATTATTATTATTATTATTATTATTATTATTATTATTATTATTATTATTATTATTATTATTATTATTATTATTATTATTATTATTATTATTATTAGCCATGCCCCGCCCATCTCTAGCTAAGCTCAACCCACACCTCGCTAGTGTTGGGATCGATCGATCCCTGAACTCCCTGGCTATCAATTTCTAGAAAACTATACAGGTAAGCCGTTGGATATTTTGCAACAGCGGCCAAATAAATTAGTTTCAAAATATTCAACAGCATGTTTATTAAATAGTAAAGACATACTATTCGTACACCAACGCATAGTCTGTCACCAATTATGCGTTCGTGGCGTACTTATCTACGCCGTCCATGACGTTATTGAGTATGACGTCACCCTACTCGTCACGTGATTGATTATGACGTCATATGATGGAAGGATAAACTGGAAAGATCCTTTGGATTGGAAGCCACTTAATGAAACAACAAAACATTTCTTATATCGTGTATAAATTATACTAACTAACATGCTTCTATTTGTGTTATGGAAACATCTTACGGTATTTCTGCGCTGTATTGTATGAACGGACGCCGATAGGAAGATGTCTTTTATTGAGCATAAATGTGCGACTTTGGATGATCTAGCCAGGCGTGAGTCTAGACCCTAGCATTGGGAACTAGCATATAAACGCCTTAAATATTTCAACACACACACGACTTTGGATGACCCATGTGGCGCGTTGTTTTGTCCAGAGCATGAACCACCGCTTGTGTTTAACACAGACGGTGAACTGTGAATACATCAAACAACTATGGTGTTCTAAAATTGCCGTCGCGCGTCGTGGGCAATAAGAAACACGCGACGTCATTTAAATAGGGAGACGTCTCCCCCGACGTCGCCCTCGACGTCTCCCTCGACGTCTCCCTCGACGTCGCCCCGGACGTCGCTCCCGACGTCGCCGCCGACGTCGCCCTCGACGTCGCACTCGATCTGGTACTCGGTCCGTAATGGTATGAATTCGATATCGAGTCTGTTTTGGAGTGACGTAGATTATCGCCAGTTACCGATTCATATTTTAAAGGTAAGCCTAATTATTATATCATATTTATAATCTGTATCCTATCTTTAACACTTTTGTTGCCATCTATATTGTGTTAGACAACACCTCACCGCACGCACGCACGCACAGACACAGATTCACCGTCAACATCTCTCACGTCCGTTTCGGTAGGTATCTTTCATAGACGTATTATATAGACGGCAAGACGTCCGCATATCTTCACTGTTGGGCCAGTTGTTCTGACTGCCGGCGGCGTGAGTTCGGTAAAACGCAAACCATTGCGGCCAGCGTTCCAATATTTCAACTGGCAGGAACAACTCCGCTGCATTTCAGAACTGCTGACATTTCCATTGCCCGGCACAACTAATTAACTCTAATTAAACATAGGTAGATGATATAAATTAAATGACTCAACCCCCAATGGCGGCCATCTTAGAATGATGACATAATTCCACTGGTTCCGCATAATTCCGCATGGACGGAAGGGGATAATGAATGAATAAAAGCTATAACGAATAAAGAACGGCCCGTCCCAGTCAAGATACTCCAAGCAAACGAAATCATATAGCAAAGGACCCCACATTTTCTAACATGTATTGATGGAATGACACACAGCCAGGGGAGGGATGGACGGAATGACCCGACCGCCACACACTCCACCACCCCACCCCAAATAGCATGTAATTTCCTACAGTCATACCTAACCTTCCCACGAACTTTCATCAAGATACTCCAAGCAAATGCAAAATTATCTAACAAAAACGCAACATTTGTACAAGCGGACGAACACACAGTGAGAAGAAAGACAGATGGATGGGCAGACGGGTGGACGGATTGACTGACCTACAAAATAACAAGCATTTCCCTACTACCATAGCCAACCTTCCCATTAAATGTGTGTGACAGACGCACGTACGGACTCAAGCGCGGTAGAGGGGCGGAAGCAAAAACATACCCCACCCCCGCTTTCGTGGGTGAATAACAAAACGTTATCCACAAGGACACAAGCAAAGGTGTACAACGCGGCCATAGGCTAGTAAATACGGCTCTATCTATCTCAAAACTAAGACACATGTGCACAGCGACAATATCCTTATATCAGTGAATTGCAAATTGTGCCACTATTGTTGGGGATGCTGGACATAGGCCCGATAATGGAGGAATCACCACTGTATGTCTCCTTACCAGGGCTCACAGGACACATTAATACATAAATAGATTGATATTATACGTATATTTATATAAACGTTCAAAAATAATTAATTTAGTTACAGACTCTCTTTTCAAAGGATACTCGATTTGTGTCTCCTATCGACACCAGGCGCTAACGAAGTATAGTTTGCTGGAGGCATTTGCAAAAGATACTCTAAATGATAACAGGCAGTCTGAAAAAAATAATAATTCAATCAGAAGAAGAACTTTCGTAAAGAAATTCTGATAATTTTAGCCAAAATTCTTATACTGTTTTAAATATGGTATTCGTAAATACGTTTATGGTATTTGGTCATAATATGGTCATACCTAATTGATTAGGCGCAGCTAAAGGAGTGGGAACACTGGGGAGGGAGTTACCCCATCCGACACTTTTGGACCTATTTCGAGGTATATATATATATATATATATATATATATATATATATATATATATATATATATATATATATATATATATATATATATATATATATATATATATATATATATATATATAAATATTGTTTCTCTCTCCCCTCACACCATCCATACCCCCAATTTTGTGTCTACATTATAAAACCAAATGGAGGTGTATATTTCCCTAAAGAAAACGACCAGAGTTCAAGAAGTTTCGAGAGATGGCACCCGGACCGCCCTCCCACGCACGCCTCGCGATTTGGGCTGGTTTTGCTAATCTCACCACACCTCCAACCCACTTTTAGTCTCATTCCCAAGCATATAAACGGGTTTCAACGCGTTTTGTTATGGTAACCATCTCTGTATACACGTTTGCCATCATTCCGAGCTATGTCCTTCAAGAAATGTTGCGTTGAAATCAGCCAAGCAGTTCAGGAGTTATAGATTGTATGGCTTTAGCAGGGATTGCAGAAGGACTAGTATATGCTGATAGCACAGCCCCTTCAAGACCACGCCGAAACAGTGATCTTCCAGCCAAATCCAATTTTGTCAATGTCATTATGACATTGCCTCTTTAAATATATATATATATATATATATATATATATATATATATATATATATATATATATATATATATATATATATATATATATATATATATATATATATATATATATATATATATATATATGTATGTATGTATATTGACAAAATAAATATGACAAATAGCGACAGGAAAAGAAAACAAGCAGTAAAGAGGTCTGCGCTCCACTATATACGGAATAATGCTTATTTCTAGAGCATACAGTCTATTAATAACACAATATGTTAGTGTTAAGGGAAATGAAGCAACAAGAAATTCTTTGGATCCTTAAATTACAGCATTTCCATTTACGCACAAACCTTTGAATTGTTTAATGTAATCTGACTGGAAGCCGTTGCGTTTGAAATATAGGCCTACTAATTAAGTGGCATGTGACCAAGTATGCATTGGTCCATCTGCCAGCCTCTGCATACCGCCCCTGCCACCAGGTATCTATGTAGGCCTATCAAAGTCTTGTGTAATTTGTAACAAGAGGCACCGTGAAGGTGCCTGTATCGCTCACTTGCAACATAGACATTGCAACTAGAAAGGCCATCGCCTATAAGTAGAACCATAAGGTGTTTGCCAGAATTTGATTAAAATTGGCCCACTGGTTCTTGAAAAGACAATTTAAATTTGTCATTGCTTTACTATGGGATTTTTTGGCTGGAAATAAATCCAAGATGGCCACCAAATTGTTTATCCAGAAGGTTTGAAAGTGGAAAATTTGAAATCACCATAACCAAAACGTAAACAAAACCGATTTCGGGAAAAGTCGTTTTCATGAAAATTAGGTTATTCAGGATGGCCGTTGAAGCATTTGCTTCAGCTTTTTTTCCCGAGATGACGTTTCATGAGTTTTGAATCGATCCCCGAAGAGGTTTCGGAGAAGAGTTTATAGACTTTAAAGACGCTTATAAAAATGGCCAAAATCCAAGATGACCGCCGAAAAAATTGGCCAATCAGCTTCGTTTGAACAAACCTGGATCTCTATGACGTAAAGATGCTTCCTGCCAAATATAATCTAAATCGGTCCAGTGGTTCATGAGAAAAGATCGTTGAACGAAAACGCTGACGGACGACGGACGATCCCGCTTTGCATAAGCTCACTTGGAATGTCAGGCCAGGTGAGCTAATAAGGACAACATGCGCTACAGTTCGGTTGTAGTAATGCTTATTTTAGTATTTCTGTCTTTCAATTGTCTGCTTCATACTATTACCTATTTACGGGATATCCTACACAAACACGCGTGTGGGAACAGAACGCTGTCATTCTAACGCGGAAGCTCCCACAATGGCATACACAGTGTACGCGTGCCTCGTTCCACATTCTAACCTTCTAACAAACAGACCGTATAAAAATATAAAATGAAATGCTCTAAACATTTTCATGATTACCACAATTAATTATGTTATTAAACATAAACGTTAAATAATACTAAAATAAGCGTATATAACGTAATCAATACTCACAGATCACGCCGCATTCATTCAGTGTCAAACAAATGTCCGTGGAAATGCGCACGCTCACATCGCTTTAATATCCACGTGCAAGACTCGTATTACCTCATATATTACGACGACGTCGGGGGGGGGGGGGGGGGGGGGGGGGGGTGGGGGTGCGCGACGTCGCGCGCGACGTCGGGGGCGACGTCGCTCTATTTAAATAACGTCGCGTGTTTTTTTATCGCCCACGACGCGCGACGCGCGACGGCAATTTTAGAACACCATACGAGACAGTTAGAATATATCATATATATTTAAACTATTGATACAACGCACGCACGCACGCACGCACGCACGCACGCATATATATATATATATATATATATATATATATATATATATATATATATATATATATATATATATATATATATATATATGTATGTGTGTGTGTGTGTGTGTGTGTGTGTGTGTGTGTGTGTGTGTGTGTGTGTGTGTGTGTGTGTGTGTGTGTGTGTGTGTGTGTGTGTGTGTGTGTGTGTGTGTGTGTGTGTGCGTGCGTGCGTGCGTATCAATAGGTTACAATCCCTTTAGAATATATTCTACCTGTCTCGCACAAAGTATATATACATATATATGTATATATACTTTGTGCGAGACAGGTAGAATATATTCTAAAGGGATTGTAACCTATTGATACAATGCACGCGTGTGTGTGTGTGTGTGTGCGTGCGCGTGCGTACGCACAGCATGTGTCTTAATGTTTCCGTACACAGTTGTACGGCAACATTAAGAATTTAGGTGCAACACGCCTATGTGTCTACTACGAGTTCCCAAAACAGACCCCTTTGTACGAGACAGTTAGAATATATTCTAAAGGGATTGTAAACTATTGATTAATTAAGAAACGCATATGTAATTAGTGTATAATTGTGTAAGAAATGAATAATTGGTGATTAGTATTTAATCAGGGGTCTGATTTGGGAACTTGTAGTAGACACATAGGCGTGTTGCACATTAATGTGGCCACATTGTATTTTCAAATCGCACTCCAAGTGTGGGGGATGATGAAGTTCAAAGTTAAATTCTTAATTTTGCCCTACATACACAACTCCATTGCTCTAAATATTGAATGGTACAGAAGACTGTCAAATAAATGTGAAGGATTTGCAAAGGACAAATAGTGTTTTACTTGTACGATTTTCAAATTTTCTGTGGCTAATTGAATTCCTTAGATGATTAAAACAATTACATTTCTAACATCTAACACACTGCCATTTTCGCCAGACTGTATAAGAAAATGCTTTTAAAATGTCACATTACATATCACACACATGAATATATGTACATTCTAAATTTTTTGATATAAAGACCTGAGTTTGTATTTTAAAAATGTTATTTAAAGATCTAAAATGTAGTTTTGTTGCCAACTGAGAGTAGAACAATATATGCAAAATACAACACTGCTCAAAATTATTCAGAAGAAAATCAAATAGAACCCTAATGTTTTATTTCTCCATCATACTTTATTTGTGGTGTTCAAGGCAATAATTGCTACCATACAACTGATGCTACACACTCAAAAATTAAAAAATATGATAGCAGTTAGCTTGCATTAGAATGAAATTACATATAAAACATAATCATGATTCAGAAATACGCAAAACACTTTCAAATTGAAAATAAAATCACACTGAGTTACATAGCATTGGTCATGTCTAACTATTTTCAGTCACACGTATGTAGTACACGATATATGCATCTTTTAGCATATGGTTTGTGGGCAACATGTAGTTCTTAGGTAACATTGCAACTCTGTATACAATCTAACCATTACCTCAAAATTCTATAACGGGGTTAAGAACATTTCACATTGGTAGTACTGTAAATGTGTGCAATTACTTTAACGCATTGTGATTTCTGAGATGTCTATTCTTGTACTAATACTACAAGAAAACGTGTTCATGATATAAACTGACATTAATACATTTACAGGCGAAATAGCCAATAGAAGGGAAATAGCCAATAGAAGAGAAATAGCCAATGGAAGGGAAATAGCCAATAGAAGGGAAATAGCCAATAGAAGGGAAATAGCCAATGGAAGGGAAATAGCCAATGGAATGGAAATAGCCAATAAAAGGGAAATAGCCAATATAAGGGAAATAGCCAATATAAGGGAAATAGTCAATATAAGGGAAATAGCCAATAGAAGAGAAATAGCCAATGGAAGGGAAATAGCCAATAGAAGGGAAATAGCCAATAGAAGGGAAATAGCCAAAATAAGGGAAATAGCCAATGGAATGGAAATAGCCAATAAAAGGGAAATAGCCAATATAAGGGAAATAGCCAATATAAGGGAAATAGTCAATATAAGGGAAATAGCCAATAGAAGGGAAATAGCCAATATAAGGGAAATAGCCAATGGAAGGGAAATAGCCAATATAAGGGAAATAGCCAATAGAAGGGAAATAGCCAAAATAAGGGAAATAGCCAATGGAATGGAAATAGCCAATAAAAGGGAAATAGCCAATATAAGGGAAATAGCCAATATAAGGGAAATAGTCAATATAAGGGAAATAGCCAATAGAAGGGAAATAGCCAATATAAGGGAAATAGCCAATATAAGGGAAATATCCAATAGAAGGGAAATAGCCAATATAAGGGAAATAGCCAATAGAAGGGAAATAGCCAATAGAAGGGAAATAGCCAATGGAAGGGAAATAGCCAATATAAGAGAAATAGCCAATATAAGGGAAATAGCCAATAGAAGGGAAATAGCCAATATAAGGGAAATAGCCAATAGAAGGGAAATAGCCAATAGAAGAGAAATAGCCAATATAAGGGAAATAGCCAATATAAGGGAAATGGCCAATATAAGGGAAATAGCCAATAGAAGGGAAATAGCCAATATAAGGGAAATAGCCAATAGAAGGGAAATAGCCAATAGAAGGGAAATAGCCAATAGAAGGGAAATAGCCAATGGAAGGGAAATAGCCAATATAAGGGAAATAGTCAATATAAGGGAAATAGCCAATAGAAGGGAAATAGCCAATAGAAGGGAAATAGCCAATGGAAGGGAAATAGCCAATATAAGGGAAATAGACAATATAAGGGAAATAGCCAATAGAAGGGAAATAGCCAATATAAGGGAAATAGCCAATAGAAGGGAAATAGCCAATAGAAGGGAAATAGCCAATATAAGGGAAATAGCCAATAGAAGGGAAATAGCCAATAGAAGGGAAATAGCCAATGGAAGGGAAATAGCCAATATAAGAGAAATAGCCAATATAAGGGAAATAGCCAATAGAAGGGAAATAGCCAATATAAGGGAAATAGCCAATAGAAGGGAAATAGCCAATAGAAGGGAAATAGCCAATGGAAGGGAAATAGCCAATATAAGAGAAATAGCCAATATAATGGAAATAGCCAATAGAAGGGAAATAGCCAATATAAGGGAAATAGCCAATAGAAGGGAAATAGCCAATAGAAGAGAAATAGCCAATATAAGGGAAATAGCCAATATAAGGGAAATGGCCAATATAAGGGAAATAGCCAATAGAAGGAAAATAGCCAATAGAAGGGAAATAGCCAATAGAAGGGAAATAGCCAATAGAAGGGAAATAGCCAATAGAAGGGAAATAGCCAATAGAAGGGAAATAGCCAATAGAAGGGAAATAGCCAATAACATTATCACAAGCAAATTATTAATTTCTTACGCGTTTACACTCTAATTACATATGTATTTCTTTAAAACATGATTTAATATAAAAGATTAACATTATTTTAATCATATGCCAGCAACACATATTTTGTAAGCAACACAATTCTCTGCATCTTTACGTTCTCGGTTTCGTTAATTCCAAAATGAGACTTAACAACAACGACTTTCTTTTTCTTTACTTCAGGAGTAATATCAGAAGGGCTGCTGATTCGACTGATGTTGCTTATCAGCGATACTGTACATAACATATCGTTCGTTTGAACCGATAAATGCTGTCTTTGTCACCATTTAAATTGACCTCCGGAATGCTCCATGAATGAAACATTGGGATCAGTTTCAATTATGTCTAATGCTAGGACCATGCAAATATATCACTTAGCTTCATATAGTGGGAGATGTAGAGATGTCCCTGAGATGATCCTGAAAGTGCCGAAGTAGATGCACCTTAATTCACAATAGGTGCTGATTCTCCCACAAATGTATATGACAATGGAATGGCATCAATGTCCAATAGTTCGTTGACATGGGTAGGTAATATTGGTATATCTTCAGCAGACACTTGTTCGACTCTGGAAGATCTTTTAAAACAGCTTGCATTCCATATGGATTCCTGAATCTCCAGCTTGCATTCAATATGGATTCCTGAATCTCCAGCTTGCATTCCATATGGATTCCTGAGTCTCTGCTAAAGATGTCTCATTAACCCTTTTGTGACGAAACCGGCCAAAACCGGCCTCTGTAGTGATTTTAAGTAATGGCAATTTACAGGTCAGGAGAAGACTATTTTTTAAATTTTACCGCTGAAATGACTGGCTCGGTAACCTTTGGCCTGCAAATGGACAATAAGTAAATATTCTAATTTTTCGTAGAAATTTAGTCGTTAAAGGGTTAAACTCACCTTTCTCACCTCAGCCTCTTTTAGCTTTACATTGTTGATAACTGAATCATTGAATGCTTTGTTCACTCTCTGACATTTACAAAATGTCAATAATGGACCTTTCCACTTTATCCAACCATCATATGACGTCATAATCAACTACGTGACGCGTAGAATGACATCATATTGAATGACGTCATTATGACGTAGATAAGTACGTCACGAACGTATATTTGAAGACGGACGATGTGTTGTTGTACGAATTGTATGTCTTTACTATTTAATGAATATTTACTGGGCGCTGTTGCTGCCATAGGCCAACAGCTTACCTGTATAATTTTCAGGAAATTTATAGTTAGGGCATTCAGGTATCTATCAATTCCAACACGGCGAAGTGTGGGTGTAGATTAGCTAGAGGTGGGTGGGGCATAGAGAAAACTGGAAAGTCACGAAACCTGCATGCGTCTTATTAGCACATAACTGGGAGTGAGCCATGTCGCTGATGCATGCACATGATGGGTCCACCACACCAGGTTGAACCAGTTTTGGTCAAAGCTTTAAAAAACGAAGAGCGACATACCCTAATCTGGGCTTCCAGAAAGAATTTCCCATCAAGATTGCTGTATGTGTCAGACACATTCATTCGACCAGTCTTTGATGCATTGTTCTTCTGGTCTTTGCAGAAGATTGCCATTTTCATTTTGTGATGTGCTATGTTCATAAGTTCCGGTTAATTTCTCCTTTTCACAAAAAACTTTCAACTGATTTTGAAAATCTAGGCCCAGAAATAGACCAGATGTGATAACTTCTTCCATTTTGGATGAGTGCTGGACAATAAGCTAGACTTAACCTTCATATTGCATGATACAACATGTGATTGAGCATCTGATAGATTGCCAAATCCAATTGCTAGTTTGACAGACTTTCAATAGGCTCACTCTGACATCTTACAGAACCGAATACACCTTCTTTTGTGTTGTTGTCTTTCGCTTCAATGCCACCTCCATCTCTTTCAGTTTATTCTCCAGCGAGACAATTCAACAGTTCTTCTTGGCCAGATCAGTTTCCTGGTTAGACATCTCTCACCTCATCTGACGAATGTGATTGTAGATCAGGGTGCTTATTTCATGACAGTAATTTACCTTCTCTTTCTTAATGTAATTCTTTTTACCATCTACACTGCACATTCATTGTACGTGCAGTGTACATGCACGCACACCCGCACACGCTCATTTTGTCTTGACGGACGTCATCGCGCGTGCTTTCCAACTGTCCAGCGAGGGCAGTCATCCCTCGCAGGCCAGTATGGACGCCTACGTAATCCGACAACAAACCATTTGATTTGCACGAAGGAGCCCACTCTCAATTACTGGAGGTCCCATCAACTCGTCTTGTGGAGCCAGGGGACGAGGATGGAGAGCTACTGGCCAACCGAAAGAGAAGACCAAACCCAAAGAGAACCCCAGTATCAACATCATGCACTGGGAGAAGAAGAAGGGGTTACCAACAGGAAATCAGAGCTCGAACAGTTCCTGTACGAAAACAACATTGATATCTGCTGCATCCAAGAGATACGCCTGCAAGAAGGAAAACCATTTAAGATCAGAGGTTACCAGTTTTTCCGGTGTGATCGAAGAGGAAGAAAGAAAGGCGGGGTGATCACCTTGTTCCGAAACAGCGTGAACGCCAGCCAGATCAAAACCTTTATGGAAGAGGCAGAAAATATCAAGATCAAGGGAACAACCAGCAACTCTGTGATTGACATTGTCAATTATTACTGCCCTAATAACAAGAATCTCTCACTTGACACAATCCAGGTCCTGGACTGCCACTTCCTCATTGCGGGAGACTTTAATAGCCAGTCCCAGAGCTGGGGATACAGAACACTTGATAAACGAGGTGAAGACATTGAAGCATGGCAAGATGAAAAACACCTTTTACTTGTCAACGATCCCACAGATCAGCCTACCTTCTACTCGTGCCGGTGGCACTCGACAACAACGCCAGACTTGGCATTTTGTACAGAAGACATTCACAGAAACATCAGTAGAGTGGTCGGATCGCAGTTAGGAGGAAGCGACCACCGCCCAGTCCTCCTCTCTCTTTCTGGAAGTATTTCGACAAGTTCACATCAACATCCAAGGTGGAACTACAAAAAGGCAAATTGGAGTCTGTTCGGCATTCGTTCCAATGAACTTACCCAAAATATAGCAGTAGAAGGGAGAAACCTCAACAATGTGGTCAAGGAATTTAATTCAAGTAACCTCAAGGCTGCCAACGAAGCGATTCCTCGAGGGTTCAGGTAAAACTACCGCCCCTACTGGACAACAGAACTGCAAGCAGCACATGATAAACTAGACAAGGCCAGAGAAGATGCAGAGGGTAATCCGTGTCATGAAAACCACTTCACGTTACAATAAACTAAAGCCAGGTGTCTAAAGATCAAGCTGGAGGCCAAAAGAAGAAGCTGGAGGGAAAAGACGGCATGGTTTAATTTAGAGAGAGACACCACAAAGCTATGGATACTGACTAAAGCACTGAATGATGAGGGTGTCGGGGGAGAGAAGATTACTCTTGAAGAAGATGGACAAACACTGACAGGAAAGATGGCTGCAGATGCCTTTGCAAAGGCATATGCAAAAGAAAGCAACATTTCTATACCAGGAATGCGTCAAAAAGAGGTTAGAAAAGAGCAAAAGGAAAGAACAGACACAAACACTCATGATGCAATGAAAGTTGACATTGGTTTAGCAGAACTGAAGAAGGCTATCCGCCAATTGAAGAAGAAGAAATCTCCAGGGCCAGATGGTATTACGAATGAAATGATCCAACACCTTGGTAATGAATCTATTCGCAAGTTGCTAGACATCTTTAATCTCAGTTGGACCAATGGAGAGGTTCCTCAGTGCTGGAAGGAAGTCAGAATGACTCCTATTCTGAAAAAGGGAAGAACAAGACGAAAGTGCTGAGCTACCGTCCTATCAGTCTTACAAGCTGCATATGCAAGACTATGGAGCGCATCATCAACCACCGGTTGCAGTGGTACCTGGAGTCGGAGAACATTGCCGGCTTCAGAAGATACTGGAGCACAGAAGATCAAACAACACATCTTGCACAGGTCATAGAGGACACGTTTCAAGCCAAGAAGGTGATGCTAGCTGCCTTTATCGATCTGCAGAAGGCATTTGACAAGGTGTGGAAGGATGACCTCCTCGTGAAGCTCCGGCGCACAGGCATCGGTGGCAACATGTTCCGATGGACCAAGTGATACCTACACAATCGCAGGGCTAGGGTGCTGGTGGATGGACAATCTGGACAGAATGTATTGCTGAGACAAGGGGTGCCAGAAGGCGGAGTATTATCACCAACTCTGTTCATACTCTTCATTAATGACATTGTAGCAGAGCTGCCCACTGGGATCCAAGCAGCCCTCTATGCAGATCACCTCGTACTCTGGTGCACCGAGGAGTACACAACGACTGCCACGTACAGAATGCAGCTCGCCTTGGACAGAATTACAGCTTGGGCCAGTTGCTGGTGTATTACCATCAACAAAGAAAAATCATCAGCCATGTTATTCTCACTGTCCACCAAAACCAAGGTTGGCAATCTGACACTGGGCGGTACTTCACTCGAGTACGAGGACAAGCAGACATACCTGGGAGTCACCTATGACAGAAGATTAACATGGAAGGAGCACATCCAGAACGCAGAGGCAAAGGCCAGAAGAAAGCTAAACATCATGAGGAAGCTGGCAGGAACAAAGTGGGGTGCCAATGAAAAGATCCTTAAGACCATCTACCTATGTGCCGTACGACCACACATTGAGTATGGATCCAGCTCATGGATGACAGCAGCTAAATCTCATCAACAGAACCTCGACAGAGTAGAAAACCAGGCACTGCGCATCATCACTGGTGGAATGAGATCAACACCAATAGAAAAAATGGAACAGACAGCAGGCATTCCCCCAGCAAAGGAAGGGAATGCAAAGCACTGATCCAAGCTGCACAGTTCAAATCGTTCAACAACCACCCGATGAAGATCAGGCAAGCACAGCTATCATCAGGAAGAGTTAAAAGATCAAGTTTTGTGAAAGAGACAAAAGCACTTCAAAGGAAACACCAAGAAATGTTGCCAGCACAAATAGAAGACCCAAACAACACCCTTGATCCTCCACCCTGGGAAAACAAACTAGAGAGCATAGCTATTCTCACCACAGTACCTCATCTCACAACCAAAGATGAACACAGTGATGTGAGCAAGAAGGCCCTGACCCTAGCCATGCTGGAAGAAATGTACCCTCAGGAGACATGGATAAGGATCTACACGGATGGATCAGCCAACGATGCAATTAGGACGGAGGTGCCGGACTGCACATACAGTATCCAAACGGACAACATGAGTCAGCTGCAATACCGACAGGCAAACACTGCACAAACTACAGAGCTGAAGTCGAAGCACTGGTTCATGAAGCTAATACCATCAGCAGAACAGAAGACCCTATTGCACAGATTGTCTTTTTATCTGATGCCCGCTCCATCCTTGAGGCTATCACCAAAGGTAAGCTGCCACAACTTGAATAAGCACTACAAACCATCAAATGCTTTCGGATAGCACTGCAGTGGATCCCCTCACACTGTGGAGTCCAAGGAAATGAGGAAGCAGACAAGATGGCAAAGGTGGGTGCAGAAGAGAATCAGACAGAAAACAAAAAGACTATCATCAAGCCACTCTATAGAACACCTCAATCAGAAGATGCCTACCATCATCTCTCGAGGCCAGAGCAAGTGACTATTTTTCGTCTCAGAACTGGACACAACAGACTAAACCAACACATGTACAGGCGGTTCCACCTTACGACATCGCCTGCTTGTCCTTGTGGAGGAGCAGAACAGACCACAGAGCACATACTTCAATGTTGCAGTACGTATCAGCTGCTGAGAGAAGAGATCTGGCCTTTGTCAACCTCTTTTCTTGAAAAGCTGTATGGGCCTGTGGAAGATCTGCAGAAAACCACAGATTTCATCTTGAGAACGGCTCTCCAAGTGTGATACCAGCGATCGAAAAGAAGAAGAAGAAGAAGAAGAAGAAGAAGAAGAAGAAGATTTGCATGTTATCTTCCTCACGAACTGTTCAGTTAGAACAGGTTTCAATACATACCTGAGGTTCGATTACTCATTCCGATTAACCCGATTGGACATACATGTATCGACCGCGGAACCTATATTTGGATAACGGTATCACGTGGTACATATGCATATCACGTGGTTCAAATCCTACTTGATTACTCCTGCTTTAAGCGATAACGAAACCTAATTCAACCACAGTCAAACCTGCGCCAGAGAGTACCTGACTTATGCCGGCGCAAGATGGCGATTCTTGCCACCTACCTTAATATGAAACAGAAGTCGGATATGCAGAATCTACATTTGAATCCGAAATATGGGTGCTCTATTACAGAACAACGAGATTTCGGCCCCAATGACATATGCTGCATATCTTATGAAAAAACACTTGTATTAAAAGACTAACTAACCAGAAAGCGATTTAGGATGTGTGCTCCAACAGGTGGCCGTTTAAGACAGGGTTATTCTATATGAGAAATGTCCCACATCGGGATACACTCATAGATCCTAGTGGGATTATTGAGGAAATACGATTTACAGTTCCGCCATAAAACTAGAAGAATCTTCATTAAACATGCGAGGATACGCGGAATATCTCATTTATACAGACCCCTCGGGGTTGGAGCTTCGATGAACTTGCTACACCATTTATATTTAATCGTTCAAGATGGTATAACATTTGCATTTAATGTTGCACACGTACTGATTCCACGCACACCCGTAAAGGTTATTGCATTACTGGTGCTAAGTCGGTTATTACGTCCACGTTTATGACAATACAGGGATCCGATCTGTCACTCAACGTGACAATCCTTGTGGAGTTGCTATCCGAATTACTAAAGTAGCGCCTGAACAGCTAGCTTTGTACTCTAGTACCTACTCGAGGCTACCCACCTATGAGACACGGTTAGTCGAGTCTGCTAAGTCACGTGTTTGTATTGGAAGGAATGTAATGAAGGAATCAAGTTTTAGCCGTATCTAGCCAATCTTTAGCTCAACCACACCCACACGTAGCCCGTGTTGGGATCGATCGATCTCTGAACTCAATGGCTATCAATTTCCCGAAATCTATTGGCCTACATGTAAGCTGTTGCATATTTCGAAACTAATTTCTCTGGGTGCTGCCTATGGCAACAACAGGGCCCAGTCAAATCAGTTTCAAAACATTCAACAGCATGTTTATTAGACTGTAAAGACATACAATTCATGTAACAATGCTTAGACCGTCATCAATTAAGCGTTCGTGATGAACTTAGCCATGCTATTCACGACGTAATTGATTATGATATCATCTTGTACGTCGCGTAGATGATTATGACGTCTTATGATTGAATGAGAAACTGGAATTTTCCAATTAAGCGCGTGGTACATCTACCTGAGGGTAGCTGGTATACTATAGGATAGCGACGAGAGTTTTGACATAAAAGCGGTCTACTGTTTCTGACGTCATAATGAAATACATCTCATGTTAGCCGACGTTACAATCAAGATCACGTATAGCCCCGTCACGAAAATCAAAAAGTCTGTCATGAAAAGACGAATTGTAAGCCTTTGATGATCTCCAGTTTCATAACCATCCCAAGTTGATTCATAATAAAGAAAAATTAGTTACCTCTCGTTAGTGCTGAAGAAGAGACCGAGATGGTCACGAAAGCTACACTCAAACTATTTCTACATCCCAGAGAGTTAATAAATTTTTTTTTTATTAACACTCAATTTAGTTTCAAAATAGTCCACAGCTTATCTTTATAGTTACTTTGAAATATAGATTCTGGGAATTAAGGTTTTCAAGTTTCAAATCCACGGGTAAAAAGTAGGCGGAGCGTAGCTAGAAATTGCTATGGCATAGTTAGAAACGTATCCGTCCAGTTTACCATCAATCTTAGATATCGTCTTCACATGGAGTATTAAACCCTCTTCCGTTAACTTAGCCCTCTAATGACTAAATTTGTTCAAAATATTTAAATATTTACTTATTGAATGTCCATTTGCAGACCAAGAGAAGACTTTTTTTTGAAAGTTTACCACTGGAATGACTGGCTCGGTCATCGAGCCAGTCATTACAGCGGTAAAATTAAAAAAAAATAGTCTTCTCTTGGTCTGAAAATGGGCATTCCCCAAGACCACTACAGAGGCCGGGTTTGGCCGGATTCGTCGTGAAAGGGTTAAACTCTTTTATTGTCAATGAGGCAGATAATGTCCTCTGCAGATCTCTTGAGGAATGTCAATTTGTAGGCCAAGTTAAGAGTATTTTTGAAATTTTATCAATGGAATGACTTAGGACCGGTAACAGAGACAGTCATTCAAGTGGTAAAATTTTAAAAATGCTCTTCTCTTGACCTGCAATTGTGTATTGACTAAGCAAAAACTTGACTCTTCTTGACCACTATCAGTTTGATGGGCAACCAGGTCAAAGCCCCCTCTGCGGTGATATTGAGGATAAAGTTTTTTGTTGTAAATTTCAGTGCAAATTTACAAATATAGCATTCTCTTTGTCCGCGAAAATTAAAATTTCTTTAAAGACCTGTACCATTACAGATTTAGTTGATATAAGAAGCATTTTGAGCCCTTTGAAGCACTGATAACACAAGATGAGTTAAGTGTCAATTCTAAGTTTAAAAACAATATATGTCAAAGAGGTGCGTCACTTAACAAATCTGATTTATAAGCACAGCCATTTATTGATATCTTTCTCTCTGGACAACTTCGGTTGTCTGTCCATTATGGTACCTCATATGCCATCATTCATAGTACAGTACCCATTATCCTAATTAAGCTCAGAAATTACTTGTTTCCAAAACAAAATAAAACGTATTGTTGGATATTTTGAACATAATTGGTTTGGAGGACATTGTTGCCTAAGGCATTGTAATCCACTTATGTTGAATATTTTGAAAATAATTGATTGGCAGACATTGTTACCTAAGGCATTGTAATCCACTTATGTTGAATATTTTGAACATAATTAGATTGGAAGACATTGTTGCCTAATTGTATTAGTGAACATTTATACATAAGTGAGATAGAATGTATGTATGTATGTCTGATAGCTTTATCTACATACAATTCCGGCAAAATTCATGCGACTCAGAAAAATACCAAATATATAAAAATCTGCTGCTGCTGCTGCTGCTGCTGCTGCTGCTGCTGCTGCTGCTGCTGCTGCTGCTGCTGGTGGTGGTGGTGGTGCTGCTGCTGCTGCTGTTGCCGCTGCCGCTGCTGCTGCTGCTACTGCGGTTGCTGCAATTGTTACATTTGGTGCATTTGTTGCCCCTGTCATTGCCATTGCAGTTCTCTTGCATGCAACGGCCTCTGTTGCTTTGACTTTTACCTCTAAATGGCGTCAATGGGCAGTAAACGGTGCCAGAGTGCAGTCCATTAGCCTGGGTATATTTTTCACTATAATCGTCTTAAGCTGAGCAATGATTCCTCGCGATTGCCGCAGCCCGATAATTGTTCCCAAGGGGACCATATTTCATCTGAGAAGTGTGATGATTGACTCGACAGTAAAACCTATCTCTATCAGGCGCTCTAAGGACCATTAACACGTGCTCACAAAGCAGAGGGTTACTTAATAAAGCTACTTATAACGGTAAAGAACCTTTAATTTGTGGTACTAAAAAGCAGGTATCCGTTATTGACATGGTAACCTATAATTATTGTCCTCACATTGAGAGTATTTCATCTTGATTTGCTGGCTTCCTATTCAGCTCAGTGCGAGATGTTAGTATTTAACTTCCGCCTGTTGGAGACCGCAGTTTCCATGGAGTTTATCTCCGGATATGCTGAATATTTTGAAAACAATTTGAATGAAAGTTGTTGGTGGCTAAGCCACCAACAAGTTTCAATCAAATTGTTTTCAAAAAATTGTGCATGTCTAGACATATTGCCCATTAAAATTATGGCCTGGTGGCTTGCAGCAGTGAGACAGTTAAAACCTGTGGATTGTTCTCTATGAGTTATTGAGGCAATTTGTACGACATATATATCTTTTCACATAGAACACTAATGGTTGGGTTAATATCATAGTTAGAGCCAAACTGATCTATGGCCTAACAAGATGGTGTCTGTCGCTTTCTGATAGTAATTCGACAAAGTTGATCGCCTGGGGGACAGTGGCGTACTGGAACTGAATGACCGCGATATCTGTATTGGAGCGAAAGGGTTGTAGGAATGTAATTTGACGTGTGTGCGCGTGCGTGTGTGCTTGCGTGCGTACGTGCGTGCCTGAGCATGCGTGGGCCCTAATCACGTGAACAGCTCTTTTGGCGAGAAAAGAAGTGAACGCGGCCTAATATGCACATGAGATCACGTCACATGTCACGTGGCCAGCTCTCGACCAAACAGAAGTGCACCTATATCGCCTTTACTGGTCATAACAAATTTAATTTAATGTGCGGGATTTCGTGTGTGACTCCAGCGGGTTCGATTGAAGAAAAACCTATCCTACGTGTGAAGAATGGCCAACCAGATTCAACCAGCAGAGTCTCGTTCAAATATATCCCAATAACATGGAGTGGACTTGGTTGAAATGAAAGACCTTTCTAAGTTATGTCAGCCTGTGTTGAATGTTAAGACATTGTTCCTATAGACAGCCTGGCTGTTGAGTCATGCTCTTAATATTGCATGCCCTTCATGGTCTGGCTTTATGCAACTTACAATACGGAACGATTCACATGAACAAACAGAGTTGGAATTTTACCGCACCCGGAACAGGGGTTCACATGATAATTGGGTATGCCTATGCTCGAACATTTCGAGCACATCTCATGACACAATTTGCACTAACAAAGCTGATGTTTGGAGAAGGAGCTTTAGAAAAGCTCAACGTAGGCAACCTCCCGACATTGACTGCCACATTATTAGAGTGCAATTCACCCAATCTGATTTATCCGATAACATATATGTAACGGCAGTGGAGGAGTTCATGTCTCACTTGCCTTGTGAAAACAAGAGAGATAGCCGAACTGCAAAACTTGGGTGCAATACTACTGCCAAGTTTGCCTGTAGGAAACTTTCATCTGGGCTGAGCGACGCGGTAACTGTCTTGACCACCTATGGACTATCAAGGAAATTATACCATACTTCCACGCTGATGGCCATTTAGCACATGCTAAATGTGTACATCTATATTTTCAGCAAATGAAAGAACTGAAAGTCTCGATACCAGCGGCTGACTATAAGTTATCGCAGAGGAGTTTATTTTACCATCAGACGAGTCGATAAATTCTCGGATGGCAATCGTTCTGATCAAACAATCGCATAGTGTTTATTAAGCGTATTCAAAATTTCTGGCGGTATGACAAGAGGTCTTGGCATAACTGAGAGTACCCAAACAATATGGACTAATGCTTTTCCGAGATATGTACCAATATGCAAGTCACTTGAGTGATTGACTAATGTTGGTGTTAGTGATGAGCAGCATAAGGATATAAGACCTTCGAGTCAAAGTCATGACACTGTTGATGTAACAACGTTTCCCAATTAGTTCAATTCCGACAATCAATTCAAGAATCGGCACAAAGAACAGTTGGCATCCTTATCAACTGGAGCTATCGCCGACGCATCACTAACCTGTGATCGCGCTGTTGATGTGGGCAAAGTGGCTGTATCGAATATCATAGACAAATCATTTACCAGCATGAAATTTCACCGCTCAGGTGCAGTGAGATCAATCTCGTCAATGGCTAATACCGTTATTGTTCGTGACGATGAATTAGTTGTAAGCCTAACGTTGATGTTCAATAGAATAAAATGCATTTTGAATCTCAATCGGACATGAGAAAAAACTTGAAATTTGAACTCGCGCCTCAGCCACTCGCCTTCTTAGATTGTGGAAGAATGCGCAAGACTCCGAAAAGTGTATTTGGTACAATTCCGAAGTCCATGTCAGAGGAACAAAGCAGCATTCCAAATGAATCCTTTTTGGTTCTTGATGGAGGTTTCATACTTTCCGCGTCCTATTGTGAAGTCTGCAATAGTTATGCTACTTATATAATGAACAATTTTGGGACGAATGTCCACACTGTCTTCGATGACTACACACGTTCGAATTTAACATAGGCCGTGTTCACATTAGATTAGCTAATTCGAAGGAAGTCCAATCGATCACTAATTCTGGTTTTACTCGTGTAAGCGTTTACGCTTACACAAGTTATGATAAGTAAACCAATATTTGCGTTCGATTGGACTTACTTCGGTATTACTTCGAATTAACACTCTAGCGTGAACCCCGCCAATACACAAGAGCGTGCTCGTCGCGCGAAAGGTAGATGTTCAGCCGATATACATATTGAACTTGATCTTCCAAAAAAACGTCTTCCCAAGCGGATTTCCTAGCAAACGGTGCAAATCAAAATCAGTTAGTTGTGCTATTGATATACATTCTGTGTGACTTCTGTAGATTTACGAGACAATCTCATGGTGATGCCGATGCGTTAATTGTTCGAATGTCAATTGATCTTGCTGCATTGGCCAGAACAACATGGTTTTGGTAGGAACGGATACAGACCTTCTGCCAAAGGAATACATCTTTGTATACTCATTTCGTTAAACCCAAGCAAGTTATATATAATTGAAGACATACAAGATTCGCCTGGTTCTGCAATCAAACATTTACTGGTGATACACGCCATAAGTGGATGTGATACCACTTCTTCCCTTTTCCAATGGCCCTTGAGATCTTAAGAACAATCGATGACCACGTGTTGATGGTTATATTCGCAAACAAATCTAGTACTCCTGACGAAATGTAGGATTCCAGTTTCTCAGTCAGTTATATGACGTCATAATCAACTACATGACGTGTAGGCTGACGTCATAACCAATTACGGCAAGATTAACGTTGCTCAGTTAATAACGAACGCTTAATTGATGACGGACCAAGTGTTGTTGTACGAATTGTATGGCTTTATTATTTAATAACCGTGCTCTTCAATGTTTTGAAACTATAGACAGCAACAGCACCCCAGTCCAATTAATGTCAAAATATTTAACAGCTTATCTATCTATTTCTCTTGAATTGATAGTCAGGGAGTTCAGAGATCGATCGGCAAGACAGCATTCACTGAGAGTCTACTTACAAGTACAGTATTGGCTCGGAAACACGCTCGATCCGACAGATTGGCGATGGGAGAAAAAGAAATATTACTTGAGACCAATCACTACTCGAGACCCAGTCGCACCTCGGAAATCCATTCTTAATTTTATCAGTTGTGGATGTCAAAAAGCAGGCCTATTCTGTTCAAACTTATGTAAGTTTTGCATGGGTACTCAATTTACCAATGTTGACAGCGTTAAATCACAATCCGACGACCACGGTTAACTTCACATACATAAAACACATTGCTTTTCAAATATTCAGAGGCAGGTGGCGAAACGCGATCATAAATTCTAGAGAATACAAGACTTGATTGAGGTTAGATGTAATTACCCTCGCCCCATAAAGGGAAGAGGGTATTCCAATCGGGTCCGTCTGACTGGGTCTGTCTGTCCGCGTGCCCGCACGTGAGTCTACTGATCCGATTTGGCTCAGATTTGAACCCTTCTTGTGTCAACAGCGCCTCAAAGCGCTCAATATACCATTTATATAGGCTTATTAATTAACTATTTAACTGTCACGATTTGTATAAAAAAAGAAAGTATTGCTCATTGAATGCAATCCATTTGCATGCCAAGAGAAGACAATTTTAAAATGTTTTCCAACGGAATTTATAAAAATGTCTTTCAGTTGTCCTGTAAATAAAGGTTGTTTGAACATTATATGGTCAAGAAAATTCAAATTTGTGCATAATCAGTAGCCATTTGCAGGACAAGAGGAGAATATTTTTGAAAGATTATCACTGGAATGACTGACTCGGTAACCGAGCCAGTCATTCCAGTGGTGAATTAAAAAAAAATTATTTTCTTGGCCTGCAAATGGGCATTCCTCAGCACTGCTGAAAAGACTGCTTTGGCCAGTTTTACCATTAAATGGTTAAGTTGACACAAGATGGGTTAGACCAACGAATTTACAGACTTGCAGCCAGTGATCCGTGTAAAAGAACCCAAATCTGGTTCGGATCAAATTCCGGATATCTGAATATCGGAAATTACTGGTTTGATTTGCATGAAAATTAACACAAGAGGCGGGTTTCTACAACGTTTGGCGCGATCCAGACAAAATCTGAAAACATGCGAAAAATCTAAAAAAATCTGGAAGAATTTGTGGCCTATGTACCCCGTGTTACAGGTTTCAAATGCAAAACATATCCAACTAGTATAATCAGTAATCACAAGAAATTTCTTTATGAATTATGAATCGGAACTGAAATGTGTCATTTTTTCGCCATTTCACCTCCATGTACTTGACATTTTCACATAACACCATAAGATTTTCATCTCTTATTGAATACCGCCTTTGACTTGTCCAACTATAGTTGATCAAAATGAGTTTGCTTAATATTTAGTGATTTATTTCTCTTATCCTAATGTTTGTCTTTGCTCGTTTTATCAAAATAATGGTTGAAGGCGGAAAATGCGATAAAAATATACTCACTTGGGATTTTGTTGGACTTTTAATAAAGTGTTCTGAACAAATCAACCAATCCATCCTGAAAAAATCGCTTCAATACTATCACCCACCACACACATCACTATAGTTAATCATAATGCTCCCGGACTCTGCAATATTGATTAACAAAGAGTGTAATTTTAACCTTTTAAATATTCAGCTAATTTTAAGGTAACTATACAGGTAAGCTGCTGCTTATTTAGAAGCTGACAAGAATCTGGTGCTGCCATAGGCATCACAAAATATTCAATAAAATGGTTCTTGTATTGTTTATCCTAATGCCCCCGGACTCCGTGGCATTGATTAACAACGAGTGTAATTTTAACCTTTTGAGCTCACTGTACCTTAAAATGAGCTCAAACGGTTAAAATGACACTCTTTGTTAATCAATATTGCAGAGTCCGGGAGCATTAGGATAAACCATAGGGTGGCGGTGGGGGTGGGGGTGGGGTGGGGGGGATAGTACTGAAGGATTTTTTCCAGGATGGATTGGTTGATATGTTCAGAACAATATATTAAAAGTACAGGTAAGCTGATCACTATTTAGAAGCAAAACTGACAGGAATCTGCTGCTGCCATGGGCATCAACAGCTCCCAGTCAAATTAGCTTCAAAATATTCAATAAAACAGTTCTCGTTTTGTAGATGAGTTTTCGTATTTGGCCTTTCTGGTTCAAAGATGTAAGATTTAACAAGATTGGAAGACTACAACATAGGGTTATCCTAATATAGTTTTATCAAAATCTGCTCATCGGTTAATCATGAGCAATCTGTTAGTCAATTTCCTGGACATTTTGGCCACCAAAGATTGTACAATTAAATTTCTAAATAGAAATTTGACATTTTCTGAGAATCAAGATAGATGCCTAAAATATTAGTAAATCAGCAGATTTCAGAAAGAAAATAAACACCCTAGACCTAACACGCCAGGGCACAAATTATTCAAATTGACCTTTCCATTTTAGTATGCCCTACCCATCTCTAGCTAAGCTCTACCCACACCTCGCACGTGTTGAGATCAATCGATCTCTGAACTCTCTGACTATCAATTTTCAGAAAACGATACAGGTAAGCTATTGAATATTTTGGAACTAATTTTACTGGTCGCAGTCGCTGACATGACATAAGCATGTTTATTAAATAGTAAAGACATGCAATTCGTACAACGTGTCGGACTCTTAAGAACTAAAGACGGGCCAAATAGAATGATTATGGCGTTATCCTATACACCACTTAGCTGAGTATGACGTCATATGACGTCAGATGATAGAGGGATACTCTGGACAGGTGAATTGTTTCAACTGATCCTTAAAGAAAAACACAGAAATTATGCTTTTGTATAATTTAATTAAAATAAAATATATTGTTTGCATATTTTAAAATTCTTTAATAGTAAATTTCGCCACGCAAAGTCATGTTCTACAATTTCCTATTAGAATCACATAATGACGTCATCTCGTGAATAATGGACCTTTCCAGTTTGTCCATCCATCATATATGCCGTCAAATTGACGTAATTATCATCTACGTGGCGTGTAGGATGACACGACGTCATGAATGGCTCGATTTAGTCCGACTTAAACGCTTAATAGTCCAATACATTGTGCGAATTGTATGTCGGCTATTTAAAAAACATGCTGTTGAATATTTTGAAACTAATTTGACAGGGCGCTGTTGCTGCCATAGGCAGCAACAGCGCCCAGTCAAATTAGTTTCAAAATATTCACCAGCTTACCTATAACAAATAAAGTGATAGTGGATAGTGTCGCTGTAGCATAATATATGAGTACAGACACGCCACGTGAAATGAGACAAGTATCTCTTAAAGACACTCTACGCTCTCCAGTCAGAACTTTTTACGGTTACCTGGGCATGCACTGCTAATATATAATGCAATCACGCGAGGTCCTGACATGAATAATTAAGAGAATAATGACGATTTATGATGTTATGTTTAGCTATAGCCGCACCAAGCCGGCATAGCAGACTTGCAAAGGAGCGAATTTTAATCTTCAATTTGGATGCAAAACTGTTTTAAATGTCAGCGATGATCGTTTCCTCAACATATTTGACATGCGGTAAAGCACATGTATGCACACGCACACTCAGACGCATGCACGCGCTCACAAACAGACACGCACACATGCAGGCTCACACGCCTTACATACAAACGCACGTACGCAGGCACACACGCACGCATGCATGCGCTCACACATGCACGCACGCACACATATCCGTCTTAAAAAGCCACCATTGCGTGGCCCGGAGCTCGGCTCCGATGATGGCATCTGGCTTGTATTGGATGTGTTCTTTAATCAGCTCCTATGCTGCCTTATACTCCCTATGGTCGTCACAATACATTGTCTTGATTGTAAATTATTCAGTGTTTGTTCTCCATACTTATTAACACGATCTTCAACTATCCAGCCTGCTTCTCTTCTGATTGCGAAATAATAATGCTCATTGGAGAAATATGGTGGCCAATGATGTTGCTCGCTTAGACAAGGAATGCTTCTAGTAATATCGCTTTGAACATCGTCATTAATATGTTAAAATGCCAATTCTAAACCGTATATATAATAACTACATGCATATGCCATCCGTTATATTTTGATATTTTATAGAGTATAACGTCGTAATGCAGGTTACTAGGCCAGTACTGAGCCATTCTTTACATGATGTAATGAATTGTCTGTTGAATATTTCGAAACTAATTCGACTGAAAACTGTTGCCAGGCGGCAAAAGCTTTTAGTCGAATTAGTTTTAAAATATTAAATAAATTGCGCGTATACTTGCCCTGAAATTTAATCACTGCAAATTCAAAAGCTAAATGCATAGTTAATCAACAGATAACACCGGATGTCAGAGTAGGTGATGGATCGATGCCATTTCTCAATAATTGCTGTCCTATTAATCCGTATCAAGTTTTGTATCTAGGATACACCACGGCATCTCTGATGACGTCAGACGATGCCAATGCTTCTGGTGTTAGAGACGACAAAGCAAAACTGATTGACTCTGGAACCTGGACTCTTTTTATTTCTATCATCTCAGACACATATAATAGATTTATCCCATTCATAAATAGAAGAATGCAATATTCCTCTGAAGACAATGTTATATCGATTTTCACATAATATTCTGCTGCCATAGAAACATTAACTGATTACGTAAGCTTTACTGGTGATCACGTGCGTTTGTGTGTTATACGATAGCGGTTCATTAATATGCGGTGTTTTGACTCACACTCATAATCTCGTGCCTAAAAACAACTATGTTATGTGATATAAGTAGTAGGGGAGCCAACATGCTAAAAAGTCATTATTTAAGGAGCTCGCCTATCGGAAACACATGGACTCCTATCTAGTCAAGAAATTGACATCATATATGTTACCATCCGCTACACTATATATCGTCCAGTAAGGTGTTTTCGAGGGTCATGCATTTTCGCGGGTACGTACTTTTGACGTACTTTTGACGTTCTCACGTGCGCGTCCCTTAGGCGATTTCAACAAATCATGTGTCTTTAAACAGATACAGTATTTTTACACCACAGGCGTAAATTTTAAAAGTACGTGCGTAGAACACGTGATTATTTTATGCATTTTGATGTCAGTGTAGTGAAAAACATGTATTTTCACTATTACTTTTTTTACCCATGATAAAAATACCGATAACTCATAATTAAATGATACAAATCAATCTAATTTTTGTGTCCAACGACATTTGCCAGCCGCTGTCTTGAGTAGCATAGCAGATCCGTTGCCATAGCAATAGGCACTACTTTACTTATCTCCCAGCGTGGAACTGTCATGGGGTACTTATGTAATTTTCAGATCTAGATTGATTTTTCTCTACCCAAATGGCGATTCAAACAGACCATAGTTACCACATACAATATAAATTTCAATAATTTTTTTCTATTTTCCGGTAGACTAAACACCTATGTTTATTTTCAATATGACATCTACCAATTTCCCAAAGAAAAACTGAAAGATTTGAACTTTTTTAATGTTTTGGCTGAAATTTGCTGATACCCGGTTATCACAAAAAGCGGAATATAGCCTGATCTGGATTTACAACTGTAAATTAAGTTCTGTGCTTGTATCAGACCCGTTTATGCCTTATTATCGGTGACAGACCCGTCTTTGCTCAAACCATAAAAATGACATCAATAAACTAGAGTTGAAATTACATGATTACAACACCCTCGAAAACACATGACGCAATACTGAGATTACATCTGTAGACCAGGTTATGGATATTTGTAAGCAGTAAGTTTATTTTAGGGTCTATTTATATTTTTATGCACGTTTTATTTCAGTGAAGGGTTACTAGTTACGAAATTGAACACATTTGTTAATAAAATTCCTACTCTTGTATTAAATCGGCGAAAATGTGCTTACACCTTCCAACACCATTATTCGATGATACAATAATAACAAGGGGCGACAACTTTGAACTTGAATCTTTACACCCTCGTTACGTTTATGGCAAGAAGGCCTTCGAAATACACCAGATTTATCACGCCGCTTAGGCTAAAACACTCTAGTATGATCCATGAAATTATTCATACCCAACACACTTACTGTCGATACGGAGAAGGACAGAAAATATACCATCAAACTCGAAATATCACAATTTTTTTCGTTTGTAAAATCTTGGTGGACGGAAGTAGATCGCTCGCTCTTGAGATTAAAAATTGCCGCAATTTCATTGGTCAAATCCACACTGTCGTTTCCCATCACAATGGAAAACTGCGCATGTAGTGCCATTATTCAGGAAGGGTGCTGAGAGTGATCCAACTAATTATAGTCCTGTGTGTATCATTACTAAGTTGTGTTGGTAAATTAGTGGAACGTCTGGTATTTAAAAAGTTATATAATCACATGAATCAATACAATTTGCGTTATAAATATCAAGCCGGATTTCGTCCTGGATGCTCGACTGTGTATCAACTAATAGACCTATATAATCAAATTGCCAAGGGTCTCAATGAGCGTCAACAAACATGCTCAATATTCTGTGATGTCTCACAAGCATTTGACAGAGTATGGCGCAAAGGCTTTTGTTTAAATTAAATCAATACGGGATTTATGGCAGCCTTTTACTATGGCTAGAAAATTACCTTCATGAAAGAAGCCAATTTGTATCAGTAAATCAAACTATATCAGAATTAGGCGACATTCAAGCAGGCGTGCCTCAAGGGTCGGTTTTAGGGCCACTTTTATTTTCTATATAAGTAAATGACATTGCCGATAATTTGGAGAATTTAGCGCGCCTCTTTGCGGATGACACCACTTTACGCTGCTTTTCAAACAGTAGTAATGTTATGGAGGTGTCCTTAAATCGTGTTCTAACCAAACTAGCTGACTGGGCAGATGTCTGGCTTGTTAAATTGAACCCAGAAAAGACTGTATGTGTGGTATTTAGTGGTCGAGCAAATACTGATAATGACACCCCTGCTCTCGTACTCGGCAATAAGAATATTGAATATTCAGAGACTCAAAAGCACCCGGGGGTCACCCTATCCCAGAACCTTAGCTGGAAAAGTCATATTGATTCTATATTAAAAAAATCTACTAAAGTACTTTCGACTATGAGAAAACTCAAATTTACTTTAAACCGATCCACACTTAATACAATCTATGGTTCCTATCTTCGATCTTTATTAATTTATGCATCTAGTGTGTGGGACGGTTGTACTGTTGCATTGAATTAACAGAACATATTCATGGTTATGCCATACCGTCGTCACGCACACACACACGCACGCACGCACGCACGCACGCACGCACGCACGCACGCACGCACGCACGCACGCACGCACGCACGCACGCACATATATATGGTGTATAAAATTGATAAGCACCAGAGCAGATGAGTATAGAATCATACGAGATGAGTCACAAAGTTATTACTCTCATTCAACATTCATCACTGTCGGTGATTGTCGATGTATCAGTATCAGCAGAAAGATGCTGGTAGGCATGTAGACGGGTGGGGAATCGTCACCTTCATCATAATTCAACACCCCACCCACACCCACCACCCACCCCAGCATATCCACCACCACCACCACTATCACCACCACCACCACCACCACCACCACCACCACCACCACCACCACCACCACCACCACCACCACCACCACCACCACCACCACCACCACCACCGCCACCACCACCACCACCACGACACTCCCACTTTGTGACTCATCTCGTATGATTCTATACTCACCTGCTCTGGTGCTTAGCAATTTTATACACGCTGAGCAAGTAACAAGTTGACTTACCATCATTTATGAAAATTTCCTTAATGGGAACTCAATGTTTTCAAACGTCTCTCCATCCACACATCCATCCCATCTACCCAAAAGCCACCAATGTGAAAATATGTATCTGTCCATCCATCCATACACCCATCCACACATACGCACATCTGTTTGTCTATCTGTAATGACTGTTTGTCCACGCGTACATCCATCTATCCAGGTGCTTGTTTTTTTAATGTCATTGCTGAAAGATGTTGCTGCGAAGCATGTCTGACAGCAACGCCTTATAAATAACCATTCTAAAATGAAAACACTTTATTATGCGAAAGGGAAATAAATAACAGAAGTTTGTCATCATTATCATGATCGTTGTCTGTCAATCACCATCAACATGATCATTATTACTACTATCAGTTTCATTAATCATCATTGTAATTAGTAATATTATTCTCAATATTATGCCATTTATCATCATTATTATCAATCTCAGCAATCATTATCATCATCGTCGTCATCTAATTCATCTTATTACTAAGATGAACAGTAACGGCAATGTGAGATTGCGAAAATCTATGCATAACTTTCCATATCGTCACGCATTTGATCTTAAATTTGATCCAAATCTTAATAATGTTTGGCAAAATGTCAACTGAAATCTCTCATCTAAGTCTGGTGGTCATCAAATAAAAATTGAGTTCTTGTCCAGAAATAAATTTCGTTATTTTGGTCACCATGACCTTGACCTTTTTATCTAAAACAACAAGATTCTTAGGATTGCTAAACGTAACCTCTTAAACATGTCTGGTGAGGATCCATTGTGTACATGGCAATCCTTAGTGATGATGTATTGTTGTATTATTTGCAGTTAGAGTTTGTATGTCGCAAACTGAGAAGCGCTGGTGAGATTTATTTTGGAGGAATACAAGTAGTTTGTGTGGGTGACTTCTATCAGTTACCTCCCGTTCCAAATGATCTATATCAGGATGCTAATGTTCACTTATTCCATTCTAATATTTGGAAAAATGCTGTGCCACATAAAGTATATCTATATACAGTAAATCGACAGTCAGAAGTGATTCTAATCAAATGCGATCAATGAACTTGAAAGAGGGCATCCATCTCCTGAAACAAATGCGTTTATGGGCGGTTTACAGCGCTAGCTACTTTCAAACATGTCAAATGAAGAACGCGTCCATTTATACGCAACAAATTTTGAGGTTGATTGTCATAATGTTGATATGCTCAATAATATGCCTGGTGAAACTGTGTCATATATAGCAACGGATTCAGGCGACACTAGGCTACTAAGACAATACAGTGCACAACGAATTTTCCAACTTAAGATGAAATGCCGTGTTGTCCTGTTGCGAAATATATCTTTCACACTGGTCAATGGGCTGAGGGGTGTTGTTATTAAAATGGACGAAGATGGCTCAACTGTGAAGTTCGAGAATATAATTGTAAAATTGAAAATGTATAGCTTTTCAGTTTATGATCCGACTAAAAGAAAAGTTCTTGCAGAGAGACACCAATTTCCGATTGCTTTATCCTTCGCCCTTACAGTCCACAAGGTACAAGGTTCTACAATACCAAGACTGGTTTTATATTGCCAAAATATGTATCAAGTGGGCCAGATTGGGACGGCAGTGGGTCGATCCGTCTATATTGATGGGTTACAAGTTCTTGGCTACTTACCATCGTCCTGTCGAGGACCCAAGAAAGATGTTGTAGACTTCTGTAATGAAGCTGGATTGGAACCTCAACAAGACAATTCCTGTTGTCAGACGGTACAGTGTATTCAGTGGCGCATTTAAATGCCACATACGTGGTAGCCTAATTTCTCTCATGACGCACAACAAAAATAATTGGTAATTGTATTACGTGATGGCGCGGTCCGGGTGGGCAGGTGGCAGAGTGGTATCCGGATGATAAGTCCGGTACGTACGTCGGATCGGTTTGAAACTTCTTAGGGTGGTTGCACTAGGTCTGGAGAAGAAACCTATCGAAATCGACAAGGATCCGAAATTCAAAAAGGCCGCCAGCCTCCGGCGGAAATCTTGAAAATTGGTTTCAGATGATAATTCTGTTAACGTTTATTGGATCGCTTTGAAACGTCATAGCATATTTGGTCTAGGGCTGTGGAAGAAACCTTTCGAAATCGACCATGATCCGAAATCCAAGATGGTCGCCAGCCATCGGCGGCATCTTGAAAATTGGTTACCGGACGATAACTCTGTTACTGTTTATCGGATCGCTTTGAAACTTCATAGCATGTTTGGACTAGGTCTGTGGAAGAAACCTATCGAAATCGACCATGATCCGAAATTCAAGATGGCCGCCAGCCACAGGTGGCCATCTTGAAAATTGGTTTCCGGTTGATAACGCTGTTACCGTTTATCGGATCTCTTTGAAACTTCATAGCATGTTTGGACTAGGTCTGTGGAAGAAACCTATCGAAATCTCCCATGATCCGAGATCCAAGATGGCCGCCAGCCACCGGTGGCCATCTTCAAAATTGGTTTCTGGTTGATAACTCTGTTACCGTTTATCGGATCGCTTTGAAACTTCATAGCTTACTTGGAATAAGTGAAAAACCTTTCGAAATTTACGATAATCAAAAAACAAATACCTTGAAAATTGGTTTCCAGATGATAACTCCTTGACCATTTAACGGATCGCTTTGAAACTTCATAAGATAACTGATCTGGGTCTAAGGAAGAGATCGCTATTTTCTGACAGCTCTCATTCATTGGTTTGTCACCATGACGGGGATATTATTTGCCGTTTGCAGAGCTCTTATTATTATTATTGTTATTATTATTATTATTATTATTATTATTATTATTATTATTATTTATTATTATTATTACTATTATTATTATTATTATTATTATTATTATTATTATTATTATTATTATTATTATTATTATTATTGTTATTATTATTATTATTATTTTTATTTTTATTATTATTATTATTATTATTATTATTATTATTATTAATATTATTATTATTATTATTATTATTATTATTATTATTATTATTATTATTATTGTTGTTATTATTATTATTATTATTTTTATTATTATTATTATTATTATTATTATTATTATTATTATTATTATTCATATTCTTATTCTTATTATTATTCTTATTATTATTTTTATTATTCCCCTGCCGGTAAAACCTTGGGGTGGGGCAGGGAGGGGGGGGGGTGTGAGGGGTGGGGGACGGGGGAGGTTTGGGCTATGTGTAATGACTAAAACCATCCTTTTACAGTCTTAGGAATCCGTTGGACCTATTCTGAAAATCATTATTATGATATTATTTGTCAAGTATTGATTGTTACAGGTTCCGTATGACCCTGGGAAAGTTGGACTCGGCCGTCTGTATGAAGTCCACATGATGCTGTTGAGATGCTCAGCGCTCTGTACACACCACAGCCTATAACAAGTCAACAAACACTAATAAACACTATCGTTACAAATCATCAGTATAATCCAGAAAATGTGGCTTTCCTCTTAAACTTTCACTACAGTGAAATACTCAAAATAAAAGAAGAAACATTGACCCGAAGTTCAACCACAAAAGACTGGACCGAATTTTATCGTAGATTCCACGCATACCTTTCATCAAATGTATTCTCCCGTGTAAAAATTTGCCTGTAAATGATCTGGTTATAGGTAACTTAGTTACAAGAATTCGTAAGCTTGTTGTTGACACCACAACAAAACAAACTGACATAGCGGGCCAGTCGTCATCAACCATCGCGCCAGAAATCTCTGTTTTTGCACAAGGGAAAGTGTGATATGGTGCGGGCGTGCTGTAGCAAAAAACAAATATCGATTCAGGGAACTGGTTCAAAAGCAGATTGATATGAAATGTAAAATATTCGACCAGAACATGAGAGTTAAAGTGGCCCTTCTAGACTCTGTTATCGTGTCTCAAAGTGAGATTGAAGAAACAACTAAATTCCCAGAAAGTATCTGTGACATCCAGAGAAAGCAAAATTTAAACTGTGGTTTGACCAATGTAAACGGTGATACATTCAAATTCCTCTTTCTCCCGGAGAGCAAAAGTCTACCGCTATATTCGAAAGAAGCTCTCCGGTCACATCAAGCAGACATTTTAAAATACGTTGGCGAAACAATCTTTGCTGATTCGGAATTGTTCTGTGCTTGGGTCCAGTTATTTTGGCGAGTTAAAACTGCAATAATTACCCGAAATTCCTATTTAGAAGACTGAAAGTATTCTGGCTAATGTAATGCAAGGTAGCATTGCTATTTTAGAACTTTTTAGTGACATAGCTACTTCTTACGTGCATGTCTGTGTGCAGGCGTGTGGGCGTGTATGTGCGTGCGCACGCGCGTGTGTACGTACATGCGGACACACCTGTATCTAAAAAACTATGGGTCCGACTTGGCTCAAATTTTAACACATTCAAAGAACATGCTGTGCAGGAGGATTTCCAGAGGTTTGTCATGAGCCGGTTAAAATAACATGGATCCGGATTGGATCAAATTCTGGACCTCTGAACATCGCGTAAAATATGAGTCCGATTTTGTTCAAATTTTAACACATCAAATGATGCAACCATACATTAGGATTCCACAACTTTGGGCAGGATGCGTAGAGATCTGGACAATCTGAAAACCCGCGCGAAAACCCCGGAAACAATCCATTGAATCAAAATTAAAATCCGGAAGCTCTATGTAATGTGATTAAAATGGGATGGCGAGGGTCTGCAATCTCTTATTGCTCGTGTTGATGGTCGCAATTTAAGGCGATATACTGTAGAGGCACGTGTGGAGCATCATGTTTCATTCAATTACTTATTAATGCTCAAGTGAAGCTAAGAATTGTGCTATTTAAAGGATAACTCAGTTCATCTCTCTATAATTTTAAGCTTTTTATCAGGCCGCTGAAGAAAAATATTCAGGCTTTAGTAGCTAAATGCTGCTACATTTCTATACCCTATCATGGCTGTCATGATTTAGTTTTCAACCAATCAGAAAAAAGCTAGCGTGCCCGCGTAGGTATATACACTCGGTCATAGAGGTGCCAGCTATAGTTTGGCAATTTCTCATAAAAGCAACCATACAGTTAAGCTGTTGAATATTTTGAAACTAATTTGACCGGAAGGTGCTGCTGCCTATGGCAGCAACAACTTCAAGTCAAATTAGTTTCACAATATTAGATGGGCTGAGTGTCACATAATAAAGAATGTAATGCATTGTCACCTGCATGACATCAGACACCATCGCTTGAGGAGACAAAATGGTGGCGATCACTGTTCAGCATTTACGCCATATTACCAAGCAGAGAATTGTGATACAGATAAGGGAATGTGATAGGATGTGAATGATATGGAATCTATAAACCATAATCTATCTGTACAACACAACATCTAATACGACATTAGCATCCCTTTAATATTTTAGAACTTATTTGACTGGAAGATGTCGACATACATGCAGGCAGGCATGCATGCATGCAGGCAGGCAGGCAGGCAGGCAGGCATGCATGCATGCATGCATGCAGGCAGGCAGGCAGGCAGGCATGCAGGCAGGCAGGCAGGCAGGCAGGCAGACAGGCAGGCTGACTCACTTGGTAAATCTGAAGCGGCTTTAACACGAAAGACTGCAGTGAGCTGATCTCTGGAGTTAGTCTTAGCTGCATGCACAGGTCTTTGTATGGCAAGGATCCGCTTCCCAGTGATGATTTCCTCCTTGCTGAATTCGTTTTCTTCGAAATTACTTTTTGGCATATGGTGATGCTATTAGTGGCATAGCTATGCTGTTGGTAATTAGGATTATTACCCGCTCCATGGTGTAACCCTCTTTGTTGTGGGAAGATATTCTCCAGTATATCGTTGTTTATATATATATACAGGTGTTATTGTCGTTTGCAAATTTTGATTGACTCTCTTTGTTAGCTGTAGAAACCCACTGATCATGAACTGGATATCTTATCTTGTTTCTGCCGACATTAGATTCTTAGAAATACTGTCTTTTTCCCATTCAAGGAACCATTTGCCAACATTTTCTAATTTCAGCAATCTGTCGTCACTCAGATCATGTATTGGCCTAGAGTCTCTAAAAACTTAATCAACGCGCTTGTTTGCTCTAGCAAAGAAATAACTCCTGAGTACATATGTCCAACATCACACACACTTTCCTTATATCGTCTAATAAGATGCAGCATTTCGCAATTAAGGACATCTTCAGCTAAATGATTTCTCATTTTGTTGGCTGTGTTAGGACGCAAGTGGTTCTCTGTCAATTTGTGATGAATTGACAGGCCATGGTACTTGCCCCATAGGTAGGCTGCCAAAAAGGTTTTCCATTTAATTTCATGTCCTTTGTACACGAGCAATCTGGTATGCCACTTTTCATTACCACTTTTAAGTAAATTACTTCTTATTTTCTTGAACAAGTGAGATGGGTCGGCCAGAAATGTAATGGCTTGTTTGACATCAAACATGGACGGCACAGACATATGAAATTTATATGATGAATCAGTGAAATGGAGCTTGATGAATGACCGGTTGATGGAAGCACCATCGAGACAAGTGTAGATTACCATAACGCCCTACCGTGTCAATGCTTCGACGACATCCCAGAAAATAGAATATAACTAGGGTCCATTCAGTTGGTTTGTTGGATAATGCGCAACTAAGAATCTGAAACCTGTAACATAAACTGACATACGTGGGTAGCTAACAACGGATCACATTTGCTAGAACACGCACGAGCCTCAGGGTCAACATCAGTGAAGTCAACTAACTGTCATATTTTTCCATATGTTATCTGAATGTCTAGTTGTATTGACATCTCGTCTACTATTAATCCGCCTGCGTAGCAATGATCAGGGAGATGCTGTTGTTTCGCTTGCATATACACCCATTTCAACCTGGTCAACTGAATTCTTATATCGACAAAGAGTTCTTTCTGATGGGACAACCAATGCACCAGTTTCGGTAATATGATTGTAAATTCCAGGATTCCGTGTCCATATTGATAGTGCCAGTTCGATAATTCTGCTGTCCCACGACCTACTATGTGAATCTTATATACGGTCAAGCTGTAAGTCTGTCAAATTTGGGACATTTGCCTTCAGGTATGCCATTACTTCGTCTGGTTTGTTTAATGTCGGTGATGTCTCCTGTGCCTCATGTGTGTTAATATTCTCAGTTGGATCACTTTGCCCTTCGCAGTCAAAAGTAGATGTGTTGGGCCGAACCTTACTCTTAGAGGTTCCAAGTTTGACACATTGAGCGCACGATGTTGAGGAATTATATTGGGTATATGGCAACATCTTAACATTTCGGGGAATATGCCTCATGTTCTTGATTTGTGCTAGTCTGTATCATGGAATTTTCTCTCTGATTTGAATCGAGAGCATTTATAGGTAAACCTGTACAAAAACGGAAACTGGATAGAACAGAAAGAGCAACTGACAGCGCCCTCTTTGTCATCGTAATTTTAGTGAGCCCAAAGTCAATCAGTTTCTCACGCATCGGCACTAGAAGGCTGCCTGTGGATGATATACTTATTTCCATGTATACTTTGTGTTCGTTACGACTCAGACCAGTGAATTTTCAGGTGATAACACATTGTATATATAGTGTAGCAGATGGTAATATATATGATGTCAATTTTTGAACTATATATACAATAATAACAAGGGGTGGCAACTGTGAACTTGAATCTTGACACCCGCGTTACGTTTATGGCAAGAAGGCCTTCGAAATACACCAGATTTATAACGCCGCTTAGGCTACACCACTCTAGTATGGTCCACGAAATTATTGATACCCAACACACTTACTGTCGAGAAAGACAGAAAATATACCATCAAACACGAAAGATCACAATTCTTTCCGTTTGTAAAATCTTGGTGGACGGAAGTAGATCGCTCGCGTAGATATTCCTGCAATTTCCATGGTCAAAAATATACTCGACAAACCTCACTCTGGCTCAGGGTAAATTACGGGAAATTTAAAGATTCTGGATTTTGACAATTGAAATGGCAAACGTCAAAATGTCGTGATCAGAGACAACGTTGATGAAAACAATGCCAGATTGATATGGTAAGGTGTATTCTTGCCCATAGAAGCCGGGCATTGTGTTTTATCGGGGAAGAGTGTGTTTGTAGATAGACGTGCCATAGTGATGGCTGGTCTGTTGTGGTGTCTGGGTGGGGTCTTAGAACACACCACGCCCGTACGGGAAGGCCACTAGCGACGGATATCCGTCTAGGCTGGGTGTCTGTGTGCTGGTGGGGTAAGGAGGCCGTTCTATAGGCTCTGTCTATGGTTGACTACATGTTATGACGATCTTGAATCTATAATTTAAATATTTGTTATTTATTTACTTTCACTGTTATATATTGTCTGTATATCTTCAGCGGCAGCGGAGCTGGGTGGGTGGGCAATGTGGGCTTTATCCCCACCCCCATAATTCTGTGGGGGCTACTACTGTCTTTAGTTTCCCGTCCTCCCCCCCCCCCCCCCCGCCTTTCAATCTTGGTCAAACCCATCCATTTGAAATATGCAACACGCAAAATACATGGGATGCCCTCTGAGAGCATCTAGATTTCACAATTTTCCGGGGAAAGGCCCCTCCCCAAACAAACTATAATTAGGCATATTAAAGGGAGAAGAATATCCTATTTTTTACCCAATTTCTTCTGAGAAAGTAAAATTCTAAGTTATGTCTGCTTGTAAAATCGTAAGTGTAGAATTTGACTTTTCAGAAGAAATTGGGGGAAAAAACAATACATTCCAAATCCACTATGGGGCATATTCACCACTCAAAATGCAGAAGATGCCCTCTAAGGTGGGAGACCGCCCTGAGAAATTGAGCCCCCCTCCCCCACCCCTGTTGCAGAGCCACTCCAATCCATATCTGCATGTACATTTGCTGGATTTCACAATAATGATTGATTGATTGATTGATTGATTGATTGATTGATTGATTGATTGATTGATTGATATATTGGCGTAAAACGGAGGGGTGACAAAGGGGTGATAGTTTCCCCATCCGAAGATTTGTCCTGTCACACATAATTAGTGAATCCTAGTACTACCCCGCCTTTTAGTTTGTAGCACCACTGATTGTTCCACCATCCTGTCAATGTAGCTTCCTATGCATATATGATATATATGATTGTCAGTTACGCGAGTGTCTCAAGGACTTTTTCCAGGGGCCCTGACTGGATGGTCTAGGAGGGTGCGTCCACTTTTCTCCATTCTGGGGGTAGTGGAATGGGCGGGCATTCTTCATTCAGTGTGGTGAAACACCTTTAACCCTTATGCAAGTGAATTGTAAAATTCTTGGATTTAGCTAGTATGATAGCTAATGTTCACTTTGGAAACACTATTGTTGTAAGTTGTTGCTTTCTAAGGCAGCAACAACTTTCAGCACCATTATTTGCAAAATGAACATTAGCTATCATACTCATTATTATACTAGCTCCTTAAAATCGAATATCAGACATCTGGGCGATACTGGTTAATTAGCTCAAACATAATTCTGCATTAGTTCAGTCTCTAAAAATGTCAACTTTACATGGACAGTTTATACTGTAGTTGTGCTGATATGGAGGGGGCAAATGTCCCTCTTTCCCATTCCTGCGGATGCTTTTGGTTGGTTGTCTGATTGGGAAAATTGGTGTTCTATCCGTCTTCGCCAATGGGTACAACTCTCAGTTCTTTATACGTGCATTGTAGATGACATTATTCATTCATTCGGATTGAACAAATAGACGTAAAATTTTGGATCTGTTTTCACATCTGTTTAATCGCTTCCTTTTGTTTTACAATGCATTCAAACAATTCTTTCATTTTATCACAGGCTCCACTCAACATTTATTGAAAATAAAGGATCGCGTATATCAGCTGATGAAGTAGGTCAGAAATTTAGAGAAGACTTTGGCTTAAATTCTCAACAATGCTCAATCGGTGCTTTAATCCGAAAGGTTTTTCGAGGTGTAACGGTTAGGTGGGAACGACTAGATACAGAATGGACAAAACGAGCATCTTATTTTGTAGGGCTTAACATGAGAGACCAAGATGAAGATGTTTCTATAACATTAAGTGATGTTCCACAACCTTTGCAACCCGGATTCTTTATTATGAGCCAAGATGGCACATGTGTTATCATCGGAAAATACACTGGTCTGAATTGTAACGAACACAAGGTAGACATGGAAATAAGTATATCATCCACAGGTACCCTTCTAGTGACGATGGGCGAGAAATTGATTGACATTGGGTTCACTAAAATTACGATGACAAAGAGGGCGTTGTCAGTTGCTCTTTCTCTTCTATCCAGTTTCCGTTTTTGTACAGGTTTACCTATAAATGCTCTCGATTCAAATCAGAGAGAAAATTCAATCGTACAGACTAGCACAAATCAAGAACATGAGGCATATTCCCCGAAATGTTAAGGTGTTGCCACATACCCAATATAATTCCTCAACATCGTGCGCTCAATGTGTCAAACTTGGAACCTCTACGAGTAAGGTTAGGCCCAACACATCTACACATCTACCTTTGACTGCGAAGGGCAGTGATCCAACTGAGAATATTAACACACATGAGGCACAGAAGATATCACCGACATTAAACAAACCGGACGAAGCAATGGAATACCTGAAGGAAAATGTCCCAAATTTGGCAGACTTACAGCTTGACCGTATACAATCCCAGATTAGAAATGAACGTCATTCACATAGTAGGTCGTGGGACAGCAGAATTATACAACTGGCACTATCAATATGGGCGCGAAATCCTGGAATTTACAATCACATTACCGAAACCGGTGCATTGGTCCTCCCATCAGAGAGAATTCTTTGTCGAGATTAGAATTCAGTTGACCAGGGAGCTGGTATCAAGGAGGACATGTTGAAAACGATGCATATGCAGGCGAAACAACAGAATCTCCCTGGTCATGGCTACGCAGGCGGATTAATAGTAGACGAGATGTCAATACAACTAGACATTCAGATAACATATGGAAAAATATGACAGTTAGTTGACTTATGTTGGCCCTGAGGCTGGTGCGTGTTCTAGCAAAAGTGATCCGTTGTTAGCTAATCACGTATGTCAGTTTATGTTTCACGGACTTAGAGGTTTCAGATTTTTAGTTGTGCATTATTGAACAAACCAACTGAATGGGCCCAGTTATATTCTATTTCCTGGGATGTCGTCGAAACATTGACATGGCGGGCTTTACGGCTCTACACTTGTCTCGATGGTACTTCCAACAACCGGTCATTCATCAAGCTCCATTTCACTAATTCACCGTATAAATCTCATATGTCTGTGCCGTCCATGTTTGATGTCAAACAAGCCATTACATTTCTGATCGACCCGTCTCACTTGTTCAAGAGCATAAGAAATAATGTACTTAAAAGTCCTAATGAAAAGTGGCATACCAGATTGCTCGCGTACAAAGGACATGGAATTACATGGAAAAGTTTTTTGCAGCCTACCTATGGGACAAGTCCTATGGCCTGTCAATTCATCACAAATTGACAGAGAACCACTTGCGTCCTAACACAGCCAACAAAATGAGAAATCATTTAGCTGAAGATGTCCTTAATTGCGAAATGCTGCATCTTATTAGACGATATAAGGAAAGTTTGTGTGATGGTGGACATATATGCTTAGGAGTTATTTCATCGCTAGAGCAAACAACCGTGTTGATTAAGTTTTTTTAGAGACACAAGGCCAATACATGATCTGAGTGACGAAAGATTGCTGAAATTAGAAAATTTTGGCAAATGATTCCTTGAATGGGAAAAAGAAAGTATTTCTAAGAATCTAATGTCGGTAGAAACAAGATAAGATATCCAGTTCATGATCAGTGGGTTTCTACAGCTAACAAAGAGTCACGCAAGATTTGCGAACGACAATAACACCTGTATATTCTAATACCGTTCGTTTGCCTATACACCAGGATCTTTCATCTGGCTGGTGAGATAACACATATGCGTCTCTATAGTTACGGTAATACTTTATTAATATACAACTTACGCTGGGACACTGTCACTGGCTCGTTTGCACAGTTAGCCACAATCCACAGTTTGAGATTCAAGTCGTGGAGTGGGACCACCTATCCAAAACAACAAGTGACCGTGCCCAACGCCAAACTCCAACTGACTGCGTCCCATGTTCTATTCGAACCATGTGACGTCAGTCCATAGTCACAAACCTTGGTGACAAACAGTTGCACCTGATCCGTGACAACACGCTCACTATATACAGTATATACACCTGTGCAAAAGTTAAGGACCAGCAAAAACAATAGAACGTAGAAACATGATGGTACAACTAGGCTGCCATACTTTTTGTCCCCGAGTTAGCTGACATAATTCCAAGTACGAAATGCACATGCATGCATGACTTCACGCCGCTTGATGTCCGTGCGTGGCGGGAAACAGCACACGTGTTCAGTTATGTAAAAGTCCAGTTTGAGGTGTAGAACATTACATACAGATTTAGGCGACAAGATTAGGAATTTTGTGTTCATGACCGTGGTTTATTTGTACAGAGAGAATTAGCTCTTGATTGTGAACCGCTATGGCAAGACGAAGGTTAAGTGATCGTGTGAAATGGCAAATCATAGGCATGCATACCACTGGTATGTCATGCAGAGAGATTGGCAGACAGCTGAACATTAACCATACTGTAATCAGTTGTTTGATTGCAAAACATGGGCAAACTAACGAGGTGAAGGACAGGCCTAGATCTGGAAGACCGAAGAAGACTACTGCCCGTGATGATCGAGCCCTAGTACGCCTTGTTAGGAGATCTCCATTCACCAACAGCAGAGTGCTCAGCCAGCAATGGGAAACGCGCAATAGAGTGTCAATGTCTACCGTCAAAAGGAGACTGTATGCTGCTGGCATGAAAGCTAGGAAACCTGTCAGACGTCCTCTCCTCACTGCACCCCACAAAGAGGAGCGTCTGAGGTGGTGCAACGAAAGAAGACACTGGAACATGAGATCCTGGAGACGGGTACACTGGTCCGATGAAAGTCGGTTCCTGCTTCATGCCACAGATGGTCGAACTCGTGTATGGAGGTCCAGACGCACGGCGTACGACCAACGTAACATCATGGAAGAAGTTCCATTTGGTGGAGGTTCCGTTATGATATGGGGGTGCATCTCATTTGATTGTAAGCTGGATCTGTTGACTGTACCTGGAACACTAAATGGACAAAGATATCAAGATTCCATACTGGATAGAGTTGTGGTCCCTCATTTTGTAAATCATGCACCTGGAACCCACCCTATATTCATGGATGACAACGCCCGACCACATCGTGCTAGAGCTGTGCATGAATACCTCCGCCAGAATGCCATCGAAACCCTACCATGGCCAGCAAGGAGCCCTGACCTGAACCCTATTGAGCATATCTGGGACATTCTGGGAAACATGGTGAGAAGGAGGGATCCTCCTGTGCAGAACCTACAGGAATTAATACGCACTCCATCTTGAATGGCAACGAATACCACAATGGCGTATCAGTCGGTTGGTGACCAGCATGAGACGTCGTGTCCAGGCCGTCATCCAGGCACAAGGTGGATATACCCGGTATTAATAATGACAGTCTCAAACTCGTGCACAGATGTTAAACTTCGTTTTCAGACACCATTAATGACAATCTAGCCACGTGTGTCAACTGTAGGGCAATAGTTGTCAGTTGTGTCAACGTAACCATATTCAGGCCTCGTTTTCAAGTTCAAACAAAAACATACAGTGTTTCCCCACCATCATAATCAGCATTCCTCTAGTTGCATTATTACCTCTTGCACTAAGATGGATGGGTACATAAATGTTTATGCTATTGCTTTCTTCATAGCACATGAATATACCCTCGCATGTGCGTAAAAATAGGGTGGTGCTTAACTTTTGCACAGGTGTATATATTACTAGATTAACTACAACAATAAAGTATGGACACAATATATTCAACAATCCTCTTTCGTATAAGCCTGGTGTGTATATAATCCGTAGTAGTGTATGTAAATCAATGGCTGTGTGTGTCACTGTCGATGTATGCTAGTTCACGTGCGCGCTTATCTGTGAGCGTGGCGTGTTCATTTATTCATGCATATGGTGTGACTGTCCTGTGCGCGTGTGTATGGGTTCTCTGTGTGCCGGTACATGTTTATGACAAAGATGTCAAATCAAAAATAGGGATGGCAGAACCACTACAGGTATTGCCCACTAAGCTACATTTATTAGGAGCCAACTGTGTTATAAAGGTAGGCAACAATAACGAATCGGTTTATCGCATCTTTAATCTTACAGATGTGGAAATCGATCTACCTGACAAAGCTCCACTTGCATTGTTTACAGCCATGCATACATCACAGATAATTGGGCACATGAGTAGTGAAGAACATAATGTAGCTGATGTATCTAATCATACTAGTGTAAATGTAGCTGAAGCAAAACAAAATCGTGAGATTGCACTTGATCTAGGCATAAGTTTAGCACACTCAGACCTGTCAGCAGAGCAACAAGAATCTCTATTAGAGTTTATAGGACGAAACCGGGATGTATTTGCCAAAAACATAGATGAGTTGGATACAACACATCTCTATCAGCATCACATAGATACTGGCGATGCACAGCCAATTAAGCGTCAATTTTACAGAGCGACTCCTGACATGAGAAAGGAGATTGACAGGCAAATAGATGAGATGCTTAGGACTGGAGTGATAGAAGAGAGCATGTCAGAGTGGATTATGCCGGTTGTCGTGGTGAAGACGAAAGATGGTGAATATAGATATGCAGTTGATTATCTTTACCTTTAAGCTGACTCTAGAACTGGAGAGAAAAGGCATGTTACTACATAGACCTATTTGTATCTGCCCATTATCCGAACGACACGTATCAGATATTAATCTAATGCTTAATCACTGATCTCTGGAATCTTTGGAGAGCATTGTTTCAACCATCGCGAGATTTATCTAGATATTGACAATCAGCTATAGAAATGGGGGTTTTCAGCATTGCGTGTCCCGACCGAGACACAGACACGTTAAAAATTGATTGGTATCGTTGTTTATTGTGGATAAACCACTTACGTGAGCGTAGAGTTTGTTATAGTGCCGAGAATTTCATGCAAGTTCTCTTTCAAGATTCTCCACGAGTCACTAGGGAATGTTATGTTTCTGCACGATGGATTCATCTCAGTTTGGCCTGGCGAAGTAAAGTACCAAGTTAGCTTGACGTACGGATATTTAGTGCTGATAATGACTTTTAATTGAGGTTGTAATACATATAGGGAGTTAATCTGATCTACTCTATCGGGACACCTAGCCCTAAGCACAGTTTCATCGAATGCTGGAATCATGGCGGCAAACTTTCGAAATGTATTACCAGACATAAACTCCCCTTCGCTTAGTAGGGTAAACAGAATCAACACTAAACTCGCGTATGTCTACTACAAATTCGTCATTGTGTTTCATGACGCAAATGTACACAGTGTCACAGAACGCAGTGGGCATGTCACAGTCCATAAAATATGCAGTATTCATAATTACAATGAATGTTGAACACGCCGTTTAAACAAAATCAAAACATTAACGCTTAACGGATCAGATTTTTAGACATCTTTTATATGATTTGCCAATAGTCACTACGCTAATTACCCTTAAGCTCAACCCATTGGATGCCCAGAGGCACGTGATTTAACGAGGGGGCGGGGCGTCATGATTGAATGAGTTCGTAGAGCCCGAAAAAGACGAGTCCAGAGATGCAACCGGTCAATAATCATTACACAATACATTAACCCTTATGCGTTTGTCCTGGCTCGAAGAGATCAGCACTTAATTACCATCATTAACCCTTGCCAAGCGGCATTACGCTAATTACCCTAAAGATCACCTCATTGCATGCCAGCAGGCACATGATTTAACGAGGGGACGGGGATTCGTGATTGAATGAGTTCCCAGAGGCCCGATAAAGACGAGTCTGGACATGCACCCTATCAATCATCTTTATGCTACGCAATAACCCTTGTCAATCATTAAAGGGATATTCCACTGGGGGATTTTGTGCATCTGGCGTAAAGTACTAATTCTCCGTACTAATTTGAGACCAAGAGCACAATTTTATGTCAACAAATAAAAAAGATATCCTCAATTTAAATTGCTAAAGTAACCAGTAGAGAGAGGCGCCATTTTGGACAAGCGGCTGACGTCACCGACACACCAACTCTCTTTGCCCGATCGAGGATAGCCATAACCAGGGGAGGTAAATCTTGCATCTCGTGGATAATTAGCGTACTGCCTAAATAACTGACACTTTGCCACAGTGTTTGGAGGAAATTAAAATGCAATTAATGTCCCGATGATCGCGCCAGTCATTGCAGTGCTAAATTGTCAAAGTGTCTTCTTGGTCGGCAAATGGGCATATTCTATTTTTTTTAACCAGTGTAAGGTTATGCCAGGAGCATGTTTGCAATCAACCAGTGACAACAAATTCTTGAAAGCGTAAAAATATGTTAGTTGAATAACTGTTGAAAGTCATTTCTCTGAAAGCTGTTGCTGCCTATTGCAACTTCTGCTTCCAGTCAAATTCCAGTTTCAAAATATTCAACAGGCAGTAAATATGGGTAAACATTTTAAAATTTGTGATCAATTAGTTCACTCTTTCAAGGGCAGAAAGCTTAAAATTTACCCTGCATAGGCCTATTGTGTGAAACTAATTAGTTTGGAAGCTACTGCAACATAATTCCAGTCAAATTTAATTTAGAAAATTAAGCACTCTGCATAGTTATTTTACAATTGGAGTAAACATTGTAAATGATTAATAACGCTGGATTTCAATAGTGTCAAAGCACTAAATTACTAATTATGTCTAGCGTGACTTGTCATTATTTAATAGCTGTCACCTCCTATCGTCTATGAAGTAAGCCGCTAAGCGATTGCCTATAATTGACCGACCGGACAATCAGCGACATCGTTTCATTTTGGTTTGCAAATTCCATTTTACAATTGATGCACTCAAATACTGACGTTAATTGTCGAGCTTGATTCTGTTATATTAAAATTAAGTACCGTGCCTTTTGTTTTGAAATGCATGACACATTATTTTAAAATTATACAGACTATATGTTCTAAACTTGTGTCTTCCAAATTTAAATGTGGAAGATATCCATCAAGTGCCGATGTTATGAAGCCATCTTTCAGTTAGCCCCTTTTTTATACGGATGCTTCTGTGTATCCGGTATCTGAAAAATGTGAATTGCCGTACCCTTTCCATGATCGTTTCTATTACTGCAAGCCCATACTTGACATGCAGACATTTTGCGATTTAACCATCTCATGCCAGCACTGGCCTCCACAATCGTCAAGTGGAGGACGCAGATCAAGAGAAGACTATTTTTTAGAATTTACAACTAAAACGACTGTCTCAGTAACCGAAACAGCCATTCCAGTGGTCAATTTTCAAAAATAGTCTTCGCTTGGCCTGCAAATGGACATACAATAAGGAAGTATTCTGATTTTCCTGACAGAATTTGATCATTAAATGGTTAATTAATAGTCGGCCTCCATAACGCGAAGTAAACAGGTAAATCTAAAGCACTGGCAATATTTTGCTGGTGTGTCGTTGACGTCATAATCACGCGGTTTCTCGCTCTCGTTACGAGAAAATGGATGCGCCCGAGGACTCACGTTTTCGACCGTTTTGGGCATATTCATTTTATTATTTCTCGGCAATGGAACAGTGTATTTTATATTTTTTTGCAGCAACTATTTCAGATTATAGTATATTTTTAGTTGACTTATTCCCGATTTTCACTGGAATTTCCCTTTAAGCTAAGTACCCGTAAACTCACCTAATTGGATGACAGGAATCACGTGATTCAATGAGGGGAAGGGGTTATGGTCACCTCTACATCTAACATCCAATCAGAATGGCCGAGATCTAGTCACCTCTTTTCACACCTTTTCAAAAGGCGGCGGAGATCAAAGGAAAAAAGGTGTCAAAATAACAAAAGAGAACAATTTGACTGAAAGTGGTTTCTGAGGCAGCCACAACTTAAAAGGTGTGAAAAAGGCGCCCAAATCTCACCACTACTGCCATCCCCACTGTTGCTAGAGCGGTAAAAAATCAAGCAAGGCTACAACTGTCAGTGCCGCGACGGAACCCGCTGAGGGCATAGCACTAATGCATCCAAAAGATGGTCTCATAAGAATTCGCTAGTGTATCAGTATATCCGACAGGTGAAAGCTTGTTCGCTAAATCAAGATTTTTGTCTTGGTGAGGTGTTCCAGTGGAAAGATGTCTGGTTTGCTGATGCTATGTGGAATTGCTGGATGGTGGTTCGATCCCCGTCAAGGAAATCACGATCAACGAAGTAGATAAATGAGTGCATTGAAATTGAAGCCATCGCATTGCCAGTGTATTACAAAACTATTACTACTACTGCTACTGCTACTACTACATCGTACGCAGACTAGACTGTATTTTAATATTGTATGTTGTATATATGTATATTATATATTTTACACTAACTACCACCATAATGTATTAATGAAAAGGTTTCCGTCATATGCCATCGCAAGGATGGCCTGAGTGTAATACAGAAAAGTGAGAAGACTGAAACTGAACACACACGCGCACGCACGTGTACGTACATGCCCATGCACGTGCACGTACACGCACACCGACATCCACATGCACACACCTATGCCCACGCACACGAACACCCATACAAACGCACGCACGCACGCACGCACGCACGCACGCACGCACGCACGCACGCACGCACGCACGCACGCACGCACGCACGCACGCACGCACGTACGCACGCATGCGCACGCAAGCGCACACCAGCACACATGCACGCATGCACGCTGGTATGCCATCACGCGTACACATGCACACATATCCGTCTTAAAGAGCGACCATTGCGTGGCCCGGAGCTCGGTTCCGATGATGGCATCTGGCTTGTATTGGATGTGTTCTTTAATCAGCTCCTATGTTGCTTTATACTCCCTATGGTCGTCACAATACATTGTCTTGATTGTAAATTATTCAGTGTTTGTTCTCCATACTTATTAACACGATCTTCAACTATCCAGCCTCCTTCTCTTCTGATTGCGAAATAATAATGCTCATTGGAGAAATATGGTGGCCAATGATGTTGCTCGCTTAGACAAGGAATGCTTCTAGTAATATCGTTTTGAACATCGTCATTATATTTTTCCGACCATGTTAAAATGCCAATTCTAAACCGTATGACTACGAACGCATGTGCCATCCGTTGTATTTTAACGTTTTATGGAGTATAACGTCGTAATACAGGTTACTAGGCAGTACCGGGCCATTTTTACATGGCGTAATGACTAGTCTGTTGAATATTTTGAAACTAATTCGACTGGAAACTGTTGCTAGGCAGTAACAGCTTCTAGTCGAAATAGTTTCAAAATATTTTTTTTAAATCCCCGTATATTTGTCCTGAAATTTAATCACTAGTAATTCAAAGCTAAATGTATGGTTAATCAGCAGATTACACGAGGTGTTAGAGTAGGCCTAGCAGCACACGATCGATTGATGTCATTTCTTAATAATTGCTGGTCTATTAATCCGTATCGAGTTTTGCATCTAGGATACACGAGAGCATACCTGATGACGTAATACGATGCCAGAGCTTCTGGTATTAGAGACGATAAAGAAATACTGATTGACTCTGGAACGTGGACTCTTTTATTTCTATCATCTCATAGGCACATCGCAGAGTTGTCCCATTCATAAATAGAAGAATGCACTATTCTTCTGATGCCAATGTTATATCGATTTTCACATAATATTCTGCTGCCATGGAAACATTAACTGATTACGTAGTTTTTACAGGCGATCACGTGCGCTTTTGCGTAACACGATAACGGTTCGTTAATACGCAGTGATTTGACTCACAGTCATAATCGTGTACCTATGAACAAGTATGTCCTATGGTATAATATAATTTTATAATCAATAGATGTTTCTAGTTTATCTACCAACCATATGACGTCATAACGTGACGTGTAGGATGCCGTCATAATCAATTTCGTCATGAATGAAGTAGATAAGTTCGTCACGAACGCTTAACTGATGACAGACTACGCGTTGTCGTACGAATCGTATGTCTTTACTATTTAATAAAGATGCTTTTGAATATTTTGAAACTAATTTGACAGGGCGCTGTTGCTGCCATAAGCAAGAACAGCACCCAGTCAAATTAATTTCAAAATGGCAAACCGCTTACCCATATGGTTTCTGGAAATTGAGATTCAGAGAGTGCTGGGATCGATTGATCCCAAAATGGGCAATGCGTGTGTGGAGCTTAGCTGGAGACGGGCGGAGAATAGCTAAAACTTGATTCCTCCATTTACGACATGGCTGGATAAACGCGTGGTCTCTGGGTGATATCGTACATTCCAAAGATACCTCGCCACATCTTGTACACGTGATCAACACTGGTTCAGCAGTTGTCTAATTATGGTCCACTATCCACCTACGCACCATCATGTGACATGTACCGGTGGTCCTGTGGTAACGAGGTCGGCAAAGGTCGTTGGTTCGAATCCTGACTTTATCGGATGAGCTCCAAATGTGCGAAACTGGTTATGGAGTGGATCCATGAGTCTCATGATATGTGAATAATGTATTATTCAAGATCCGTATTACCACAACATTACCTATAATCAATTGATGTATCCAGATCATTGATTACTCATATGACGTCATAATTAACAACGTCACATGTAGGCTCACGTAATAATAAATTACGTCATGAATGACGCGATTTAGTGCGTCGTAAACGCTTAATAGTCTGCCAAGTTGTCCGAATTGTATATCTTTACTATTTAATAAAAATTCTGTTGAATATTTTGAAAGTAATTTGACTGTGTGCCGTTGCTTCCAGAGGCATCAACAGCACCCAGTCAAATTAGCTTCAAAATATTCAACAGCTTACCTATATAGCTTTCTGGAAATTTAGATTCAGAGAGTGCATGGTCGCAGCATGGATTGATTTATCCCAACACTGACAACGCGTGGGCAGGAGCTTAGCTAGAGATGGGCGGGGAATAGCTAAAACTGGATCTCTCCATTGTATGCATTAACATTATAAAGCAGCTTACAGCAATATCGTTAACAAAATATACAACGTATATCAGGGGAATGATATACTACATTTTCATTGTTTATCAGCAGGGCCGAACTTAAGACTCAGCGGACCCTGTGCAAAGTTCTTACATGGGGCCCTCGGAACTGCGGTTAGGATCGCCGGAATGTTATAGTCCCGTTTCAACCCTAATGTCACTGTCACTAGGGTCTCTGAGGTCAGTGGAATGTGGGATTTGGCCAGTGATGTAGTACGCGTGACGAGCAATTAATTGGACTGGAAGCATTGGAGGCAGTCAAACTGGTGTTGTTTATTACAATTTTTAGCATGAATATTCGTAGTTTGCTAAACTAATTAGGCTGTTGGTCACACATGGCCTCATGCACCAAGTAGAAGAATAAATGGCTCGTTAGGTTGGCTGCGCGGCTGTGCCACAATCACGCCCAGCGAATTGTGTATTGTTAGCCTTCATTTGACGATTTCTGATGTGGGTGTCGGGTGGAGGTGTGTGGTGAGGGGGTTGGGTTAAGGGTTGGGGTGGGCTGAAGGGCTATTGCTATACAGTGGCGTAGCCAGGTTTTCACGTCACGGTCAGCGAGGTCTAAAAGGGTGCAAAAACAAAAAGAGTGAGGGATAAAAATGCGCACCCGCGTGTACCAATTAGGCATGGGAATCTGCTTTAAGTTCTTTAATAAAGAGAAACTAGCATCCCAGCGTCGCCAATTATTTTATTCTACCGAGAAAGTAGCGTGTATTCTACTATTCTTTGTCTTGATGTAGCGTAATTAAAACAAAACGTTTCAACATAGCGATGAACAAGCATGACAAGAAGACATTAACAACGTTGTAAATTCAAATAGCTCTAATTTTCAATGTAGATTAACCTGTTAAAGGTGGCTTGGGAGTTGGGACGTCCAGAAACTTGTATGTATTACGGACATGATTTAGGTGCCACTTTGAGAAAATTGGCTCAGGGGAGCGGTCGCTCCACCCTGGCTACGCTACTGTGGC